>JBBGZY010001198.1:2065000-3265000 GCA_037952925.1 Lithobates clamitans
AATGCATACCAACCATTAATAAAAACATCTCCTTTTATAGGATTTTAACAAATGTGTGGTTTGTTATTTCAAGGCTCAGTATCAGTTTGGTTATAATTGTCAAAAAGTTGTTTACAGTGGCAATGGAGCTTATTTATACATTTTTAAAATTCAAATACAGTTGGCACTACAACTGCTCGACCATAACCTAGGAGACAGCCCAAAAGAAAGGCAAGCAATAAATATAATGCCAGATTTCAGCAATATTTTTTTTATTGTAAAAAAAATTATATATCCTGGCCCATTGCAATGGCCCCCCTACCCATAAAATAATCAACATATTGCTGTCTAACCTGACGGGAACTTTGGGGGGCCAAGCCAGTACGGACAGTATCCAGGCCTGTAAGGTTGGCTTCTATTTGTCCGGCCTCAGGCCCAACTGTGCCTATATAATTGGCTGAATGCTTATTTAAAAAGTTGTGCAGAATGCAGCATGATAAAATTATAAAATTAAGTTTGTATTCCGCCAAATTAATGGCTGTTTGAAACAGGCGGAACCGGCTGGCCAGAATTCCAAACGCATTCTCAACCACTCTTCTAGCTCTGGCCAGCCGGTAATTAAAAACCCTCCTCTCCGGGGTGAGGGTTCTTTGGGGGAATGGCCTCATGAGGTGCTTGCTCAGAGCGAAGGCTTCATCGGCAATGAAGACAAAGGGGAGTCCTTCCACGTTATCCTCATCAGGTGGCAATCCCAGGCCACCACTCTGGAGACGCTGGCAGAACTCCGTCTGGGCAAATACTCCTCCATCCGACATCCGGCCATTCTTCCCCACGTCCACATATAAAAAATCATAGTGTGCCGACACCACCGCCATTAAAACAATACTGTGGAACCCCTTATAATTAAAATAATATGACCCCGAATGGGGTGGTGGCACAATGTGGACATGTTTCCCATCTATAGCCCCTCCACAATTGGGAAAGTCCCAACGGCTTGCAAAATGGGATGCCACAGTCTGCCATTCCTGTGGCGTTGAAGGAAACTGGGGAATCAAACAAGAAAACAAAAATCAATTAATTTGGAAGCTAACATTGCAAGAAAATTAGACAATTAAAAACATTATTCCCCAGCATCAGTATAACATTCAATAATTTAATTCTTCTGGAATAACTAATATGGAAAAAGGCACACTTATCAGATTGCTCACCCCCTCTGATAGAACATTGATTACATTTTAGGGGGTTGTGAAATCCCCAAAAAAAATTACTTTAACAACACGCAGGAATTTAGGGATAACAAAGGCTACAAGACTGCAGTTGTCGCACTCTGCAGGTGCAGTTGCAAACCAGCTTACAGTAAATGAGGTAATGTCAAAAGGCATTCATGTTGCTAACAGTACACAATCACATGCAAGGGCAATTAATGAAAACACTTTGAGGCTTGCATATGATTTGATGATGGAAATCAGCAGAGCTTCTGCTCATTTACTAAAGCACTGGAACAAATGCACTTGTAGAGTGCACATGCATTTTGCAAAGTGCAACATAGATTTGCTTTAGACAAATCAACACCACAGAACATTCAAGCAAATTTTAACGAGGGTGGGGGTGGGGGGGTTGTGAAATCTAGCTAATTGCTAATTAGCAGCACACTATTTGGAGTGAGTTCAGGTGGGGGGGGGGGTTGTGAAATCTAGCTAATTGCTAATTAGCAGCACACTATTTGGAGTGAGTTCAGGTGGGGGGGGGGGGTTGTGAAATCTAGCTAATTGCTAATTAGCAGCACACTATTTGGAGTGAGTTCAGGTGGGGGGGGGTTGTGAAATGTAGCTAATTGCTAATTCTAAGCACACTAAATACACTCCAACAAAATACATTCAAAATGAGTAGACTAGGTGGATATGTTCCCATCACTTCATGCTGGGAAGGTTATTGAAGGAAACTATACATGCATGCCAAAAAATAACAGGAAAAAATCCCAGCATGTGTGAGGATAAAAAGGGGACATTCACACTATATTGCAATGATGGGAAGTAGTGTTTGAAGCAAGAAATACATTACTTTATCAAAGATTACATAAAAGAACATGTGATGCTAATAAAATAAAAATATCTTACCTTAATATAGTCCTTCTGCAGGACCTGTATGATGGCAGAACAGGTCTCTGGGATAATGATCCCCAGAGCCTGGGGGGAGATGCCTGTCGAGAACTTAAGGTCCTGCAGGCTTCTCCCTGTGGCCAAATACCGCAAGGTAGCGACCAGCCTCTGCTCCGGAGTGATGGCTTGCCTCATGCAGGTATCCTGCCTGCTGATATAGGGGGTCAGCAAAGCCACCAAACGATCAAAAACGGGGTCCGTCATCCGGAGAAAGTTCCTGAAATCCTCAGGATTATTCTCACGGATCTCACGGAGCAAAGGCATGTGACAGAACTGGTCACGCTGAAGCAACCAATTCTTGGTCCATGAACTCCTCCTCGCCCTGTTCATGGACTGGTCTTGGGCTGAAGAATAAACTACAGCACCAAGCACATACAATGCACGAGCTCTACGACGAGTACGTACAGGTAACATGGCTTCAAAACGGTCGGCTGGTCAGAACGCACTAAACAGAACGCACTGAAGAACAGCAAGGCCTGTGAAGAACGACCTGAAAATCAGGAACGAGCGGCCAATAAAACAAAGATTTCTCAATGCCAACTGACCAAACGCACTGAAAAGCAGATACAAACCTCACAAGCACAGACTGAACAACAGTTAAAACGAACTGAAAAATACGAGTCTCACAAGCGCGAATCGTCTCTCACCAAACTTCTACTAACACGAGATAAACACGAGATTAGCAGAAGGAGCCCAAAGGGTGTCGTACGGGCTATTGAACTTCCGTTTTATAGTCTCGTCGGACTTGGTGTACGTCACAGCGTACTAAACTGGCGTACTTTTGTGTGGTCGTGTGTGGGCAAGTCCGTTCGTAAGAAAGTCTGCCCCAAGTCCGCCGAAGGTACGCCGGAAGTATGTCGGACAGACTGTCCGACTTTTGTAGCTGCAAAGTCCGACCGTGTGTACGCGGCATTAGGGTGTGATGAATTTTGTGTATTTGCATACCTTTAGCACCTTTGATATGTACAAAACATATACAGTATGTAACGGCAGGACTCCAACTTTCTTCCACATGGCTGAAATGCTGAGCTGTCCCTCTTATGCATACAAGGTTGCGGGGCCATAAAGTTCAGCCCAAAGTACATGCTGCCTCATGCACTGATGTTGGTCCTAGACCTCCTCTCCCCATCCTCCTGGAAACTTCACCTTTATCCCCTTCCCACCTGGAATACTACACACTTATGTTTGATATGTGGTTCAGATAGAAGCTTCAGAAGCCCAGCTGTTCACCCTGGACCCAGGAGACATGGGGGCCTACGCCACCTGATGTATCCAATGTCAGGGGATTCTTTCACACCATCAGATGGTGGGCTTCTTTTCCTCTATTACCACCCCAGAACCGAGCAGGCTCTGGAGTCGTGATAGCACACAACTTTCTTCACCCCAGGCATTGGCTGTACTTTACACTGTACCTAATTAGGTTGCTACACATCAGCTCTTTGTTGCTATAACACATTTCCAAATAATGCTATTGTCAGGCATATCAAGTGGTTGTAAGACTATATCCTTGTTAATCAGTAGCGGAGCAAGGTGGTAATCACACCTTTTTGCAGTCCACTACTAGATTCACAACGACTAGGGCAAAGTCCTTCTACAGCCCCTTCCCTGCAGGAGAAAGAACCCCAAGAATACTCTCTAGTGTTCTGTCCTTTGTGGCTCCAGGTAGACACCCTAGACCTAAGCTCCTAATGGGGAGTATAACGTGGGGCACCCCCACATCATACTCCCCATTAGGAGGAGCAATCACTAAAGGGGAACTCTACCTGTCTACATATGTATATTGTATTTTAGCACAGGCATTTTTTCAATTTTGCTGCATAGTGCAGGTCAGTGACTAGACAGGGGTTAGTAGCTCTCCTCCAACTGTGTCAGTTTACCCCCTACTGGCACTATAAGCCCATTAAACTATGCCAAGCGCAAGTAAGCGCTTGACATTTTGCTAAGCGACTGTGTAAAGGGGTGTGCGTAATTTTCTTCCTCTCAGGTCTCGGATTACACTCAGCTTTGTGCTCTACGTTGTGAAGTCTGTGACATCAGATCTGTACTTCTTACCTTATGAGCTGAGAAATGCTGTCTAAATTCTGTATTTTGAACAGCTGCAGAGGAGATAGGACTACAGATAAACAGGTACAACGTATGTAGGAGGTTTTGTTTCATCTCTGTGTATCATCTGAGGCTAGTCTACAGGCTACTCTACAACCACTTTAAGGAGCAGTAGAGGAGCGAAGAAAAGGTGATTATATGTGGCTGGGGTGGGGGCTTTGCCCTCTGATTATTTATACTGGGACTTGCTATTGGAAATATCAGCTTAGGAAGCATTTTTAGTCTGGCTGTGGAGAGTACAAATGCGGGAGCATTAATTTGCAAAGGGCCTATAATTGTAGTGATCCCTAGCAGTCTCATATAATGTGTCCCCGATCAATTTTTTACCATCTACTAGATCATTTCCTTAGTGCCCAGCACATCTGCAGTCTCTATCCTAACTGCTGTCTCTGCCTGGATCTACTGCAGCATGTCCTGCAGCATGTCCACTGACAGTTTTCTGTTGCGTTATATACATTAAATATTATTTGAGGCCCTTAGGTGATATCAGGGGCTGCATTGGAGGCCTGCAATATCTAGTAAGCTGGCCATTCATTTAAATACATATAAAAGATGTTGCATGTGGTTTTTAAATATCCAATTAAAAACATCAGCTCTTGTATTTTGGTAGATTGCTTAGAATTCTAAGCATGTTTCTATAAAATGCCTTAACACGTGCTTCATTTTGAACAGGAGAAAAATAAATTCAAACCAAATAACATTTTCAAAAACTGAAAATAAAAAGACACAGAAACTGGCAGACTTGGGAATTCTTGATCCTCCAGTTGTTTCTAGTTTATTCCTATAAAGTAATTTAGCTGCAAGCTCAGATTTGGGGATTTTATTGGCTCCAGCAGTCTGCTACATCATTTCCAGATCTTTTGTTTAGATGATTCATTTAGTTATTTTTAAAAGAGTGCAAACAAAAAAAAAGCTTTATGGATTTGTGAGGAAATTCTCAAGACTTTCTGGGATAAAATACATGCCACTGGGATGGTATAAATGTATTTATTTTTTTCCTGTATGTAGTGCTGGCAGATTTAGCAACTTTTACAGAGTACATTGACCATTCACATTAGTCCCTGCCCCAGAGGAGCGTCTCTACCAGGTGGTGCTGTTTTACAAGGTGCTGTTGGCTCACTCTGCTGGGACCTCAGCTGAGAGAAGTAGCAATCCTGGGGCCTGTCCTGCAGGCTTTTCCCAGAAAAGCATGAACCATGTTGGGGAAGATGAAGGTGAAGGTTCCCCAGAGGCACTGAGGCCTACACCATATGCTCAAGCTGCAATGGATCCTGGGACTGTCCCCATGCCAGGGGAGTCCTTAGCAGCAATCCAGGATAAAGTGGTGAATAGACTTTGCGTATTACCAAGGAGGAACAGAAACTTGCTGTCCTAAAAGCGGATTTCAGGAAAAAGAAATCTCTTCACAGTAAGTCTGGGAGCAGTAGAAGGGAAGACTCCAAGCTAAAGTCTTTGGAGAAGGCATTGAAGAAGCTGGTTGCTTCTCTGAAGGAAAGCAGTGGTGCGTTTAGAGAGAAATATGAGAATGAGGAGAGATTCCAACAGATGAAGGAGCGTGCCTGTGCGAGTACCAGCCAGAGGTTGGATGCCAGAGCAACAGCGACAGTATGAATGGGGGGGTAAGGAAGTGGCTTCACATGGTGGCCCCAGTACTACCCCTGCCTCAGAATCTGTCGTTTCTGAGTCGGTATCTGCCCCCTCCCTGGGTCATGTCAGGAGGAGGTTGAGGAAAATGGCGGATTGCTGCAGGCCATTATGGAAATGGAATCTCCCTTGAGTTGCACTGACTCATCAGATGAGAAGGAGGATGTCGTCCTTCAGCCTGTAAGGGAGAAAGTTGTGGAAAAAGTTTCATACAAGTATGATCAAGATGGCGGCAGTGCTACAGTGTCTGCAAATGGAGGACAGGCTGTTTCAGTTCAGGTAAATGCTGATGAAGCAATGCTTGCTGAGAATATCTCTCCGTGTATGGATGCCATTCCTGTGATTGCTGCTACAGACAAAGAGACTGCATCTGTCAATGCATCCTTGCAGTCGGCAAGGAATGCAGGAGGGGATGGTGTCAATCCTGACAAAGAAGTTCTTGCTGTCTGTGAGAAGAAGGAGCAGGAGTCCCACATGGACGCTAAAATTGCAGAGTAGAAATGTCGCATGGACGCTAAAACAGCTGGTGTACTTAATAACAGGACGGCTGGTAATTGTGGTACTTCTGGGACTATGGTGAGTGGGAATGCTGTGTTAGAATGGAGGAGGGAGGATCGAGTGGTGGGTGAATCGCCAAGCCTGATTTCAGAGGTTCCTATGCAGCCAGTTAATATTCCTATGCAGTCAGTAAATGTGTCATCTGTCCCAGTTATGATCTATGCTAAGGCAGTGTCATGACAAAATCATGCTGCTAGTGGAAGGGAGCCAGTTGCTGGACTTTCACCTAAAGGTGCTTCTTCCATTAAACGCAAGAATGTGGTACAACTCAGATGGGAAAGAGGAGGTATTCCACCAATCAGGAGGGTGGTTGTGGATAGGATCCTAGCCATGGAATTTAAGGCAGAGGAGATTTATGCTCTTATCAGTCCGGCTGGTTCCTTTGAATATGATTTGTCATTTGTGCGTCCAAAATCACTGGATCTGTTTTGGGAGAAGTTTGAGCATGTATATAGGGGCCAGCCGGACTGGAAGGGGCTTGTCCCTAAGGTAATCTCATGACAGCCCTTGATAAAGAATGTGACTATCCTGACTAGGAATGAGTCTATACCCCCTGAGGATTTATGGGTCTGGTTGAGGAGGTTTGGTGAAACAAAGATTTTGGATGATAGAGGAATCTGGATGGGTGGGTGGTCAGTGTCAATGAGGTTGAGAGTGTGTGGGAATGTGGTCCAGCATTTGCCCTCCTCTGCCTTTTTTGGTAGAGATAGGATTACCGTCTTCTACCCTCGTCAACCTAAGGTGTGCCATAAATGTGGAGCCAAGGGACATTTCTCCTCTTATGCCCCGTACACACGGTCGGATTTTCCAACGGAAAATGTGCGATAGGACCTTGTTGTCAGAAATTCCAACCGTGTGTAGGCTCCATCACACATTTTCCATCAGATTTTCCGACACAAAGTTTGAGAGCAGGCTTTAAAAAATATTAGCTATTGGCTACTGCCCCGTTTATAGTCCCGACATACGTGTTTTACGTCACTGCGTTCAGAATGATCGGATTTTCTGACAACTTTGTGTGACCGTGTGTATGCAAGACAAGTTTGAGCCAACATCCCTCGGAAAAAATCCTAGGATTTTGTTGTCCGAATGTCTAATCAATGTCCGACCGTGTGTACGAGGCATAACTGTCCAGAACAGAAGTGTTCTTTGTGTCAGGAACTGGGGCATCTGGCAAGGGACTGTAACATCATTAAATGTAACTTGTGTGATAAGGTCAGTCACCCTTATAACCAGTGCCCTGAGGCTTTGCACAATAAGCCTGAGTTAGTGGAGGAATTATTTTGTCAGGATAGAAAAGAGTCTGGGTTGGCAGAGGTTGTACCAGGGGATCCTAGTGTCTCTGTCCCATCAGAATCTGTGTCTGTGAGGCCGTCTGTGGTGTCAGTGTCTGTGGTCTCCCAGTCAGTGTCATAAAGTGTGGTTGTCAAGTCTGTATCTGCACCTATTGTTTCTCCTAGTGTAGTGGAGGTTGCAAGACCAGCGTGTATGGTTGTGCCAATACCTCCTCCTTGGTGTGGCAGAAGTGCTGCGGTTCGAGGTCAGCAGGCACCGAGGGGTGGAGTGAGTGATGGATTGGATGATGGTGGAAGGGGAGGTGGGAAGAGGAAGGGAGTAAAAGTGGCTGGTGCAGAATGCAAGGTGAATGATGTGGTAGACAGGGTGAAAGATGTTGAAGTTGGGGTGAATGATGTGGGGGGAGGGGTTAAAGGGGGGTTTTGGCTGAGGATGTCCTGGGGAGCAGCGGGAGGGGCTTCTGCTGTCGGGATTGTCGAATGAGGATATGGAATGTTTGGAAGCTAAAAGGAAAAAGGGTAAGAGGCAGAGAAAGAGGAAGGATGTCAAAGCTCCTAAACCTAGGAGGGGTGGAGGTGGCAAATGCTTTTGAGGTGTTTTCTGAGGTGGAAGGTGAAAGTTCTTCTGGTGATGAGTCTATGGAGGAGGAATCACAAGGGACATTGAAGCGTGTAGGGTCTCCAGGTAGGGAGGGGGATAAACAGGCTAAGAAACTTATACCTCAATCATCCTGGTGGCGGTTCCCACTCCACTGATCCACTGAAAATTTTTCTCTTTGGAGAAGCCTACCCTGCTTCCCCCTAACACTGAAGGTGGCGACCATTAATGTCACCAGCATAAAATCAGTAAGTGCTCATAATATGGCCTTATTTTTTCTCATCAGGTTTGAGGCTGATATTTTCTTTTTGCAAGAGAACCAGTTGTCTAATTTGGCTGATATTTATCTGGCGAAGAAGGAGTGAAGGTACGGCCCCTCTTTCTGGTCTCTTGCGGCCAAGCCTTACACTGGAGTTGAGGTACTTTTTTCTGGCATGGTAACCTGTCGGCGGATTATTGAGGTAAAAATGGGGAGATGCATGGTCTTAGATCTCTCCACGGGGGGGGGCAGGACCTGTGCCTGATCAACATCTATGGGCCCCAGACAAAGCGGGACAGGAAATGCCTCTTCATGAAGATCAAGCCTTTTCCTTTTTCAGCCTGGCAAGTTGCCTTTGGTGGTGATTTCAACACCGTCACTAGGACTAAGGACAGGAAAGGTACCGGAGCCAGGCTGGACTGTGATGGCTTTTTTTTGAACAAAATAGCTAGAGAGGCAGTTCTGGTTGATGTGCACATTCATTGCTGCCCAGACGACACGGGATTCACTTTTCAGTGAGGTAGTAGTCAGAGTAGAATAGACAGTTTTTGTTTAAAGGGGAACTCTGCCTTCTCAGTACCAGTGTGTCAGGCGGTGGAGTTTTCTGATCACTGTATTGTGTCTATGACTCTGAATAGCCCCGATACACCACCTAGGGGGAAGGGTACCTGGAAGCTAAATTCGGCACTCCTGGACGATGTAAAGGTGAGTCCATCCTTTGAGGTTTTTTTTCAGGAACAGGTATCAATCATTGAATTTTGCAGTGGTAGGTCAGAGTGGTGGGAGCTTACAAAACGAAGGATCGTTGGGTTTTTCAAGGCCATAGAAAGAAATAAACAGCTTGATAAGTATGTCACCTACCAGCGTCTGCGGAGGAAGCTTGATAGGCTTGTGTCGAATAATGGGGATCTGGGGATGATCTCTGGGGTTAAAATCTTGCTCAGGGAGTGTCAATATGACAGGCATGTGTCAGAAACCAAGAAATCAGACCGAGACAGAAGTACAGTTAAATCACACTTGTTTAATAATAAAAGTAAATAGAACAAACATAGTCAAAACATAGCCAGAGTTCAGGAACCGGAACGGATAGTCAGACAAGCCAAACATCAGGGAGCTGGAGATGAGTGTAGTAAAACAGCAAGCAGGATCTGGAGCCAGAAGGGATGTCAGCTAAGCAAGTCTTTTAGCAGGAATGCAGGAGAGCTTCTCTGTGATGTTGACTAAGGCAAAGGCAGAGATCCTCTGGGCTGGATGGCTTAAGTAGGCAGGACTGACGAGCAGGGTATCATCAACAGCTGAGTAACTGTGGAGAGATAGGAGCTGGCAATTAGCCGACAGCTGAGCGGCCAGCTCTGAGAAGGAAGGGCTAAACCCAGCCCTGACAGTATGCCTCTTTGGTTCTGGAAAAGGAATAATGGAAAATATCACTCATCCGACCCTTACCAGAATTGCAAACAAGGTAGAGCAGTTAAGTCAGTTGTAGGCCTGGTTGACAGTACAGGTTCCTTGACTAAGTCCAAGTTGGGGATCCTGGAAACCGCCAGGTCATATTATGCTGACCTCCTGGGCAGGAGGGACCTTGATCGGGCAGGCATATCAAGTTTTCTGGATTCTATTCCAGGACTGGGAAATTGCAGTTCTCTTGCGAGTTTGACAGAGGATATCACAGCAGATGAGGTGGTTAAAGTGATTGTAAAGGTAAAAAATAAAAAAATAAAAATAACAAACATATCAACCTCACCTACTATGTAACTATGTAACTATCATATTTACCTCCACTGTGCAGCTTGTTTTGCACAGAGTGGCCCCGATCCTCTTATTCTGGGGTCCTCACATCTGGAGCGCTTCCCCGAGTGGGTTACCTTGCGGGCTGCTCCTGAGTCCAGCATTCAGCGTCCATAGAATGCAGGACTCAGCCCCGCCTCCCGGTGCTCACGTCAATGGATTTGATTGACAGCAGCGGGAGCCAATGGCTGCACTGCTAACAATCTATCCAATCAAGAGCCGAGAACCCCAGGCAGAGAGAGAGCGCGTCCACGTGGGTCAAGTTCGAGGGTTCAGGTAAGTAAAACGGGGGGGCGGGGGGGCTGGGGGGCCGGTCACTGGCGCATTAAGGTGAAAAAACATGAACCTTTAAACCCCTTTAAGGCTATTGATAAGCTTGTCATTAAGAAGTCGTCTGGGCCAGATGGTTCGACAGCCAAGTTTTATAAGCACTTTAAGGTTACTCTGGCCCCATATTTGGTGGACGTTTTTAATGGCTGTCTGAGAGAGGGTTCTCTCTCTCCCTCCGTGCGACAATCTGCGATGATTCTTCTGTTAAAGTGTAAGGATTCTTCGAGAATTGAGAATTGGCGGCCCATTAGCCTTCTCAATGTTGATAGGAAGATACTGGCAAAAATAATTTTCTGGCATTTATCGTCTGTAGCGGACGATCTACTTTCCAGCCACCAGCACTGTTCGGTTCAGGGTAGAATCACTTTTTCAGCAGTGTTAGCTGTCCGGGAGGCCTTGGAGTGATGCAGGGCTGCAGGCTGAAGAAAGTACTTGCTGGCATTGGATCAGGCTAAAGCCTTTGATCGGGTCAATCATGAGTACCTATGGCTGCTTCTTGGAAAGTATGGCCTGGAGGGGGGCTTTATCGATTGGCTGAAGACCTTGTACAGAGGGGCTGAAAGCTTCATGTTTGTGAATGGTTGGATCGGACGGCCCTTTGAGGTTGGCTCAGGTGTGCGTGACCTTTGAGTCCTCTGCTATACTCATTCACAATCGATCCGTTGTGCGGAGTGCCTTTGGGCATTCCTAGTGAGCCTAGTGGGCATTCCTAGTGAGCCTCCTCTGAGGGTCGTGGCCTATGCTGATGACGTGTCTATTTTCATCTCTGGGAAAGAGGAGGCGGAGGAGGTCGTCTCGGGGATGGAGCAGTATGCTGAGGCATCTGGCTCAAAGATCAATCAGGATAAAAGTGAAGTTTTTTGGATGGATGAGGAAGGCAAGGCTTCAGGCTTCCGGACGTCTTCCCAGAGACCTGCAGGAAATTAAAGTTTTAGGCATCAAATTTGGTCCCAGCGATTATGGCCTCGCAAATTGGGAAAGCAGGCTACAAGATGCTGATGCCAAGGTTGCCACCTGGAAGGATTTGAAACTCTCTTACAGGGAAAGGATTGACCTGATTAAAACTTACCTGATCCTGATATTTCTGTATGTCAGCGTTGTCTGTGTTTTGCCAGTCAGTGTCTCTCTATGCGAGAATCTACAGCTGTTTCTTCCAACTGTTATGGGGGAACAAACTGAATCTCGTTAAGAGGTCTGTAACCTACCTTCCCAGGTGGATGGGTGGCCTAGGTATGGTCAACCCGGTGGTTTTTTTTTCTCTGATGTTTTTGAAGCATAATTTTGCTAACATGCTGGCAGAGGAACCGCCAGGGAGGGTTGGTATTTTTCAGTCCTGGTTTAGGCCTTTTCTGCGAAGCTGGGAGAATGGTGGGCCAATGAAAAGCCTAAGGGTCCGACATGGTGAGCTCCCGGCTTATGTTGCCCCATACCTGAAAATGCTTCAGCAGTGGCGAGTGACAGCGGAGGAAATTAAGTCTCTTCCTAGGAAGGACTTGGAGAGGAGGATTATTGAATCTGCCTTTAACAAGCCACTGGCCTTGAGGGATTGCCCAGGTCCTGTTATGAGGGAAGGTCTGGGTAAGCTCAATCTAGAGAAAATTACTTTAAAGTTTCGGGATTTGGCCTGGCGCTCATTCCATGGCAGACTCCATGTAAATGGCAAACTGAAGCATCGCTCTGTGGAAAACCGTGGTTGTCCAAGAGTGGAATATGGTGGGGTGGAGGAGACAATGGATCACTTCTTGCTTCAGTGCCCCTTCCATATAGAAGTCTACAAGCGGGTGGGTGGGGCTCTGGGTATCCCTTTCCTTTACCGCTTGAGTTATGCGGAGTGGTCGCACTGGGCCTTTGAGACACATCAGGATTTTGATTTTGAGACACTTTTTCTAGTTAGCTTAGTAGTCCGTTTTTTCACATGGAATGAACGGTGTCAGGTTTCCATTCGGAAAAAAGTCCTTCCTGTCAAGGTGGTGGTGCACGACATTCTGGGAGAGGTTGGAAAGATTCCGTGTCTTGAGAAGGACAGGTGGCGGCCGGGGGCCTGGACAAAGGCGTGGAGGAATGTCAGGTCTCCGTAGCTGCTGTTTCTCAGTCTCTGGGTGTACGGCTTTCTTTCTGTCCTTTCACGTAACCTAAATTACGTGATTGTATTTTTGAAAAAGGGCTGCATGCATGGGTTAAATGTGTAATGGTTTCTTAGTCTGAGGCTGTGTTTAGGTGGAGGTTATGGCTTTGTTCAGGTTGGTATATTTAGTTTTCTTTATGTTTTTGCTATGCTGATTTAAGCTATTTTTGTTTATATATTTCTATTTATTTTGTATATATGTAAATATGTTTTTATTATGTTTGTAAGATTTTTAATAAACAAAAATTTTCTGGGACTGTCTCAAGATTAAACCGTTCTGGAAAGAGGTGACAGATACGATCGAGCGTTTGACGGGTGTCGCACTGGGGGGAGACCCCGGGGCCTGTTTACTGCACCTATCTAGAAGTTCAATGAAGAAGTATAAAGCTTCACTCACCATACAACTACTTAATGCGGCTAAAGCCTGCATCCCTCTATTTTGGAGATCGGAAATCCCACCAACGAAGATCCAGTGGTATGCCAGGGTCAACGAACTGCGGGACATGGAAGATCTTACGGCCACCCTGCATGACAGGGAGGAAGCCTTTCGGGAGACCTGGCGCCCCTGGCAACACTTCATCTACTCCGAGGCCTACCTCCGAGAGATGACTTAATGCGGACACTCCTTGATACGAGGACCCTGCCTGGCTGGAGGGTGACACCATCACCCTCTTCTCTTTACCTCTCTCTTCCCCCCCCCTTTCTTTTTTTTTTTTCTCTCTCTACTACTTCCCCTCCCTCTCCACTTCCCCTCTCTATCTCTCTTGCCCCTCCCCCCCAATGTCTTCCGCTTTTTCCCCCCTCCCTTCCCCCCCCCCTCCCCCACTCTCCCTAGGTTCTCACATAACCCCCTATACTTTTCCGGCTAAGGGAAGATCAGATCAGATATATTGAATATCATGGTATACAGTTCTCTACGTTAGTTGCCCCTTGCCGGACTCTCCTGATCGGCAAGGAATATCTCCACCCCCGGTCAGTGGAGAGCTTCTCTCTTTTGTTATTTTGGTTTACCCTTATACCTGTTGATAAAGGATAAATACACGAGTCATCAGTTTAAACAAGGCATATCTCAGGGAACTGCTTGCAAATGGACATTATGATAATCATTACATCAGACTCTCCCATGCACCCAGGCTCCGCCCTCATTATACCGATCGTGTAAACAAGAGGAATGTATATGTGTTGCATTTTTAGTAGACGGTAGTTTCTGTTAAAGTCTTTTCCCTACTTCTGTTTTTTTTTTTTTTTTATTACCCACTAAATGTTATAGATCTTGAAAACATGTACATCACACTGTAACATGCATTATTGAAAATAAAATAAAGGAATTTAAAAAAAAAAAAATAAAAAATAAACAAAAATTTACAATCTAACATGTCAACCACAGCTGTACAGGTACAGTATATGGCTTGATGTGAGGGGAAGGTTGTCAACCTGGGAGTTTTTATTTTAACCAAAGCAGCTTGGGTTTGGAGGAGTGACGTGCAAATATAGTGATCAAAGCCACATAAGTATGGAATTGGTTTTACTTTAATTACTGATTAATATAGTGTTTTACTATAAAAGGCACTGCACACCTAATGAGCAAAGTTACCATCAGACATTAAAGTGTATCTAAACCAAAAAACAAAAATGTAATCTATTGCAGCTTACCAATCTTTAGATGTAGTGGCTGCATTCATTTTCTATTTTTTCAGACTCTTTTCTCTTTATTTTCACCTGAAAATCCAGTGAATAACATACTTCCTGGGTGGCTATGCTCACTCCTTCACTGCATCTATGGAGGCAGTTGTGGAGACTATTCACTTTGCAAGGGAAGTTGCACTTTGAAAGGGCATTTTCCCCACAGCTTCATGAATGAGGTGAAGCTCTCCTGACTTACGTCATCCAATAATGTACAAGCAAAACACATTTTTTTTAATTTTCTTTGCACATTTTCTTTGCATTATTTTCTTTTCCCCAGAGCTTAGTGAACATGGTGAAATTTCACTTTGCAAAGAATACCCATTCATGTTCACTAAGCTCTGGGGAAAATTCCCTTGCACAGTGAAATTTCCCTTGCAAACTGAACAGCCTATTTTCCTTTAGTAATTCAACCCTATGACTGCCTTTCAGGTTGGACTTCAAAGATGTCTGCCTTTGTTTATCTTAACCGCTTGTCAACCGTACCTCCTGAGGGACCTGCCCCTGCTGTGATTATCCATTCATAGTTGCATAGTTAGTCAGGTTGAAAAAACACACAAGTCCATCAAGTTCAACCAAAAAAAAAATACAATCCCATATACACAAACCTACACCCACAGTTGATCCAGAGGAAGGAAAAAAGCCCCAGCAAAGCATACTTCAATTTGCTACCACAGGGAAAAAAAATTCAGACACTGAGCCCTGACCGGACCCCACCCCATCTCTCCCCTGATTGGCTAGCTGACTTTGATTGACAGCAATGACAGCCAATGGCACCACTGATGTGTCTCAGCCAATCAGGAGGGAGAATCTCGGACGGCTGAGACACTCATGGACATCGCTGGACAGAGAGGGACCTCAGGTAAGTGTTAGGAGGGCAGAAGGGGGCTGCTGCACACAGAATGCTTTTTATCTTAATGCATAGCATGCATTAGGATCAAAAACCTGCCTTTACAACCCCTTCAAAGCCTTCCCAGCCAGTGTCAGTGTCAGCATATTTTTAGCACTGTATTAGTGTCACTGGTCTCCAAAAAGTGTCAAAAGTGTCAGTTAGTGTCCAATTTGTCCGCCACAATATCGCAGCACCAATATAAGTCGCTAATCGCCGCCATTACAAGTAAAAATAAATAAATAAAAATTCCATAAATATATCTCATAGTTTGTAGATGCTATAACTTTTGGGCAAACCAATCAATATGCGCTTATTAGGATGTATTTTTTACCAAAAATATGTAGCAGAATACAGATGGACACCTCTGATGACCTCAGAATATGTTTACCGTGTAAGGCAGATCTTGGAACGCATGGCGTAAGCACACTGCATGCTGCGGCCATCTTTGAATTTGTTTGTTGTGCTTGTTTTTTCATAATGTGAGTGTAATTCCTATGAATAAAGAGTGTCTTTTTAGTTTGTCAGACATATTGCACTATGGCATTTTTATTCGCATTCCCTTGAGGTAAAGTCTGAGGTTATCGTTGCCATTAGAGTGTCGACTTTTGTGTTAACAACATATGAGTCTCCCATACACAAGCAGTCTCTGTATGGATGGATGATATCTGGTAAACAGTGGAAATCTGAAGGTTTATCGTTTGACATTATGCTTATCTAGACCTCGCCATAACTTGAGGGTCTACAGCCCCTGGTAAGCAGGTTTGCCCCATCACAGCGGTTTTGAATGCTCATCTCTCTCACTAAACTGGTGTGGTAACTCTATGCTATATATATATTAGGGGTGCAACGGATCGTTGCCGATCCGTGATCCGTTCGGATCACCCTCCGCGGATCGGCACACCCGCGATCCGCGGAGCACTTTTCGGGCCTCAGCCATAGGAAAGGCCCCGGCTTCGGCCTAGCTCCGGAGCGGCGGCCATCTTGGTACACCCGGAAGTGGCCGCTGTCTCGACAGGAAGTGACATTTCGTCGCCGCCATCTTGCTACACCCCACACTCCTGCACAGTACAATAATGATAGAATGAGAAGGGGGCAAGCGGACATCTTGTTACACCCACCGGAGTTTTAAATTTAAAAGCCATTTTCAACACAAAACTGAGCTTATATGCACAAATACTGTATTTATGCATATAAGCTCGGTTTTGTGTTGAAAATGGCTTTTAAATCTAAAACTCCGGTGGGTGTAACAAGATTTGTGTGTTGTTTTTTTTTTTGTTTTTTTTTGTTTTGTTTTTTTTATGCTGATCCGAGGATCGATCCGATCCGTGACTCTGATCCGAGGATCGATCCGATCCGTGAGATTTTTGATCCGTTGCACCCCTAATATATATATATATATATATATATATATATATATATATATATATATATATATCTTTCATATGGACTTTATAGATCTTGAAATTATAGACCTCTCATATGGACTTTTATGAAAAAAAAAATTTGCGCTGCACTGTTTTTATATTCAGAATACATATTGGCCTAAATTGATGAAGAAATTAGATTTTTGTTTTCCATTTTTTTTTTTTTTTAATGGATATGTTTTATAGCAGGAAGTAAAAATATTTTATTTTTTCAAAATTGTCGCTCTTTTTTTGTTTATAGTGCAAAAAATAAAAGAAAGCTCTATTTGTGGGAAAAAAAGGAAATACATTTTATTTGGGTAAAATGTGGCACAACCACGCAATTGTCAGTTAACCTCCCTGGCGGTATTCCCGAGTCTGGCTCGGGGTGGAATTTCAGAACCAAACGCGGTAACCCCGAGCCAGACTCGGGATCGCATCGTTCCCTGCAAGCGTTGCGACGCACGGGGACGGAGAACGGCGCCAAATTCAAAAAGTGAAACACACACAATACATACAGTACACTGTAATCTTACAGATTACATTACTGTATGAAATTATTTCACATCCCTTTTGTCCCTAGTGGTCTGTTCAGTGTCCTGCATGCAGTTTTATATGATAAAAACTGTTCTTTCTGCCTGGAAACTGGAGATTGTCCATAGTAACCAAAACCGTCCATTTACATCAAAAGTGGTTTTAGACCAACTATAAAACAGCGATAATAAATTAGAATCACTCGCAGAATTAAGTGATAGCGATTTGTGGGGAGATCCGTCAGTAAAAGTGAAAAGTGAAAAGTAATGACAGTGACAAATCTGCAACTGAGTAAATTTTAGTGTTTTTGATTTGATTACATTATTGAATCATT
This sequence comes from Lithobates clamitans, assembly GCA_037952925.1. Classification (NCBI taxonomy): domain Eukaryota; kingdom Metazoa; phylum Chordata; class Amphibia; order Anura; family Ranidae; genus Lithobates; species Lithobates clamitans. The sequence goes on from JBBGZY010001198.1 coordinate 2,082,679, forward strand.
TTTTTTATTATTATATTATTATTTGGTATAATTATTTATAGTTATTGAATATATTATAATTTATGATTTTGTGTTTCAAACTTTATACCCCAGATGTCTACTAGACTCTGATTTGGACAGATTTAAGTGAGTTAATCCTAAGAATTACAGGCCTACAATATAAAACGCCAAATTTCCATGCAAAATAATTGTACCGCTTTCAGCATCAAAAATATGAAATAATCATACCGCCAGGGAGGTTAAAGTAAAGCAGTGTCGTTTTGCAAAAAATGGCCTGGTCATAAAGGGGGGTAAACCTTCTGGAGGGCAATTTTCTAAACTAGCAGTTTACAGACCAAAGATAAGATTTATTTGCTTTCTAATCAGCTCACATGAATTGACACGGCATTTTTGGAAAAATCAACAGGTTTTTTTTCTGTACTTACTGAAAATGTACTTTGCCTGCAAAAAAACAAAAAACAAATGTGTCCACCACATCTAAAGACTGGGAAGCTGCACTATATTACATTTTTGTTTTTGGGTTTTGGTATACTATAATGTGAGTTGGTATTTTTGCTCTTCTTGGGTTTAGTTTATCTGATAACTGCAATCCAGAATGTTTTGGATGACAATTAGAATTTCTGTGGGGAAGGTTAAAAGAAATAATCTGTCCTTTTAAGCAAGCCAACACATCAAAGGCTATCACATCCTCCAAAATTTGAGAAAGAAGATGTGGTTTATCTTAAGCCCTCATGTACTGTACCAATGGTGACCTCTGCAATGTAATCCATCAGAACATATGGATATATTTATTTTGAAGTTTTGTGGCTTTCTAAGTATCATTTTTGCAAATGCTTTCTGGTCTGGTCATTCAGGATTTTTCCATTAAGCTCTTGCCAGCTTTTTCTCTTTATCTGATAAACAGAATCCGTTTAGCAAATTGCCTTTAGTTTCATTCTATTCCCAATCTCAGTTCTGTCACAAAGCATCCTGCTCTGCGCTATCCATCCAGCGGAGACCTTTTTCACATATATGTATAGACAATGATGACAGCATTAGCACAAATACACATTTTCTAAATTTTTTTCAATTTGTTTGTTATATAAGCTCCAAAAACCTTAAAGCGATAGTAGAGTCTACCACCTCTTTTTTTTTTTTGTTAAATGGCCCCCTTCAGTGTTATGCCATAACACGCTAGTACATACCACTTTTTTTTTTAATACAATAACAAGCAAGTCATACTTACCTGCTCTGTGCTAAGGTTTTGCACAAAGCAGCCCTTATCCTCTTCCTCTAGGGTCCCCCACCGGCGCTCCAGGCTCCTCCTCTTCGGCAACTGCCCCCATGGAAAGCCGCTTTCCAAGGAGGGTCACTCCCAAGCCGCCTTGTCTGCATCTATTAACACAGAGCAGGTGGCTCGGCCCTGCCCCCTGCTCACTCGACACAGCATTTGATTGACAAATCGATCAATGGCTTCCCCAGGGAGGAGGGAGGCAGCGGTCAGAGCCGCTGTTCCCGTGCACATTGCTGGATCAGATCGGGCTCAGGTAAGAATGAGGCGGGGGCTGAGAGGATTCTGCAGCACAGAAGGTTTTGCATTAAGGAGTGTGGAGAATAAGGAACTCTAGATAACAAGGAGACTTTAACAAACAGAACATGACTGGATCTTGAAATGTGATTGATGCACCACAGCAATACTTCAGAAGAGGGAAGCACACTCTATAGGAAAAACAAAGCAGAGAAGAAGGCACTTCTAAGTGCAGTAATAAAACACTTCAATGACAAGGAAGGATTAAAAACACTTACAAGAAAAACAGGCTCATCAATGAATCCATAACATCCAGCGGGTTGCCTCCTGAAAGTAAAGACAGCTGCTGGTGGAATTTCTATCCGACCAGCGGTGGGAAACACTGTGTCTCTGATCCAAGATGGGGAGCTGTGCTGTCAGGCAACCAATCAACCAATTAGTTTGAAGAAGGAGCGACTGGGCATGCTCTGAAACATGTCCTGCCTACTCTGACGTCTTCCAGTTGCCTGTATTCCATGCTGGCCCTGACAGCACGGCTCTCCATCTTTGATCAGAGACACAGTGTTTCCCACCGCTGGTCAGATGGAATTTCCACCTACAGCTGTCTTTACTCCCAGGAGGCATCCCGCTGGACGTTATGGATTCATTGATATGCCTGTTTTATCCTTTAGAAATGTCATTTTGCTGTCAGACTGTTCTAAACACGGGAAAATTGCACCACTTTACAGGCATACTATAGACACCCCCCCAGGCACGATATTTAAAGGAATATTTCATTTTGATTGTTTCACTTTAAGCATTATTAAAATCACTGCTCCCGAAAAAACGGCCATTTTTAAAACTTTTTTTTTCATTGATACATGTCTCCTGGGGCAGGACCCAGATCCCCAAACACTTTTTATGGCAATAACTTGCATATAAGCCTTTAAAATGAGCACTTTTGCATTTTTTTGCAATTTTCCATGTTCATGTCCCATAGACTTTGATGGTGTTTGTGTGTTTATCTGAATTTTTTGCCTGTTCACAAGTTCTGGTGCAAACCGAACCAGGGTGTGTTTGGCTCATCCTTATTCCTCAGTGTATCTACACCCTAAACTGAAAATGTTATCTATTGCAACTTACCAGTCCTTAAAGGGGTTGTAAAGGTAAGAATTTTTTCACCTTAATGCATTCTATGCATTAAGGCGAAAAAACTTTTGAAAATACCGCCGCCCCCAGCCCCTCCGTTTTACTTACCTGACCCCTCGAAATTCGGCTGCTCGTTCACGTCCTCGATTCTGCTGCTCAGCCTGGCCGCTGATTGGCTACAGTGGATGGATTGGAAGCAGCGCAGCCATTGGCTCATGCTGCTGTCAATCACATCCAATGACGCGGCGCGCTGGGGGGCGGGGCAGAGTGATACAGCGAGCGGCTATAGCCGCCGGCTGTATCACGGGAGCGCGCCCGCAATAACTAACCACCATGCGAGAGAGCTCGCATAAAGATGGTTAATTATTGCGGGGAGGAGCTGAGACAGCCGCCGAGGGACCCCAGAAGAGCAGGTTCGGGGCCACTCTGTGCAGAACGAGCTGCACAGTGAAGGTAAGTATAACATGTTTGTTATTTTTAAAAAATAAAAAAAATACCTTTACAACCCCTTTAAATCTGGTGGCCGCATTAGCTTTATTTTTTCTGGCTTTTTCCCCTTTATTTTCATCTGGTGATCCTGGTGACACACTTCATGTCCCTTTGTGTCTACAATTTATGAATCAATAGAGGGAGCCATGGTTGTCAGACAGGCTGGACTTCATACATTATACATATACGTCTGCTTCTGATCATTTCCAATGCACGGTGATTTGTTAGGAGTAGTAGTTTACAAAAAGATAAGGATTTTGTGTTTTCTTTTCAACCCACAGGAAGTGACATAGACACTGCATTTCCGGCAAGATCAACAAGTATTTGCTAAACTTGCTGAAAATGTTCTTAACCTGAAAAAAGAAAACAAATGCAGTCAACACATCTAAGTTTTAGTAAGCTTTTTTGTTTGCAAGTTTAGATGCCCTTTAATCTTCAAGGGACTACATTATGTCTACTGAGGCATTCCTGAAAAAGTGCACGGTCACGTGTGGAAAATGCATTGACGGAGGTTGCGCCAGACTAGCCTCACGCTCTACCAAGTGTCCCAGCTAATGTATGTGGTTTCCTCGCACCGCCATCTTCCCTTGGTCTCCTTGGATAAGCCTGCTCCAGATTGACCTCTGAGCCACCGTAGTTGATCTCCCGGACAGCTGATCGGAAATTCTCGTGCACAGCCGAGAGACAGAGGACTGATATTGTACTGCACCGAGAACACTCTTTAAGCCTAACTAATGCGGCAGTATTTATATTCACTGGGGAACCGGATAGAATTATGACGGTTCCAGCCATCACTATGGGGTGGTGAGAGCCTTCGGGCAGTGTTCCTTACTGTCTCTCTCCTTATCCGTTCCCCCTTTCGTACGAAGTGAACATTGAGTGTATCTACATGTACTGTGCACTGTCGGCTATGCCAACGAGGTTCCAAGATGTTTAGAAGTCTGATGTTGCATGAAAAAATGTGCCTAAACAAATTTATGAATTGCATTCTGATCAGTCTATACAATAACCCGGGATGCCTCACTATGAATGACAGTACTAAACTAGTCTATCATTACTGTGCTCAGTGATATATCTTTATTAATTACCTCACCAGGAATTTCATCAATCAATGGATAACAGTCTTAAGGCTAGCCCTAAATGGACATTTAGCAACCACTTCACTGGCAAATCTAGTTTTGATACTATCTATTTTTGAACATGATATTCCCGGGTCTCAATCAATACTGATAGCAGCATCATTTATCTCCATTGTAATTGGGTATGCATGTCGGTGTGTATGCATGGGGCCCATAGTTCTGGTGCCATATTGTGACAACATTGTCAACTTTGTATGTGTGTTTTTTTTATTATAGGGTATCTTGGGATACAATTCCACATTAAATGTCACTGTCTTACATTTAGTGGCTTTAACGTACTATTGATATATTAATAAAGCTAATTTTATTTCTATAAATGGTATACCGTGGCTGATCCTCCTTATTGCTTTCTTGGGGCATCTCTTTGCCCCACCCCCCAAATCTTTACTACTGAGGGCTTCACCTAAGCAGGAGAGAGAAGAAAAAGTGACTCAGTGCAGACAGTATGACAGGTTTTATTGGTACAAGTCCTATGGACTTTGCATTTTTATGGACTTTTAACTTTATGGACTATCCATTATATTATAGATTGCCCCCCATACACAGGGTCTGGTTACCTTTTGGCACCTACTTCCTCTGAGGGCTTGACCTGCTCAATTCCAGAAATATATTTTTTCACTTCAGTACTTAACATTAAGGCTACTTTCACACTGAGGCGCTTTACAGGCGCTATAGCGCTAAAAATAGTGCCTGTAAAGCGCCTCTCCTCTCACTCCAGTGTGAAAGCCCGAGTGCTTTCACACTGGAGCGGTGCGCTTGCGGGACGTTAAAAAAAGTCCTGCAAGCAGCATCTTTGAGGCACTTTAGGAGCGGTGTATATACCGCTCCTAAATCGCCCCTGCCTATCGAAATCAATGGGCAGCGCCGCCGAAGTGCCTGCAAAGCGCAAAACCCTTTATTTGGCCGCTATTGGGGGTTAAAGGCACCCCGCTGGCGCCTGAAAAGCACCTCTAAAATGATGGTAAAGCGCCGCTAAAACTAGCGGCACCTCAGTGTGAAAGTGCCCTAAGGATAAGTTAAGGATTGAGCCTTTGTTTGATCTGAGGCAACGGGAAACTATCACATGATAACAGATTGCTGGTCAGATCAGCTGTGGCCATTGACCCGAACTTTAGCTCAGCCTTACTTAACTTATAGTAAAAATTTAAATTTACTATTTATTTACAATACATAAAATATTTCCAAAACACCAGTTTAACTAGCCTATTGTAATCTAAATTCACTTATAAAACAGTTCCTACATATTCCATACTAAAACTCAAGAGTTACAAATAAAACTATTAAAGCTAACAATGAAATGATAAAACACTCCCTCTTTCCAATGTATTATAAAAAAAACCAACGCTTTACAAATTGCTTTATCCAGTAATAAAAAGTAAAAATGGCTACAGCTAAAATTGGGGACAAGAATACGCTCTTTACATTGACTCATGGGGGTTGATTTACTAAAACTGGAGAGTGCAAAATCTGGTGCAGCTCTGCATAGAAACCAATCAGCTTCCAGGTTTTTTTTTTTGTCAAAGCTTAAAGTTAGAAGCTGATTGGCTATCGTGCAAAGCTGCACCAGATTTTGCAGATCTCCAGTTTTTGTAAATTTAACTCCAAGTACCTGATCCTCAGTTGGACCTATGTCAGTTGACTAAAAATAAACAAATGATTTTGGTTTCTCATTAGAATCTATCATACATAAACCCTGCTGAAATCAGAAAAAAAAAAATCTGTGGAGAGGGAATTCTGCATTGTTTGGAATAGATAGCTGGTACATAAATCTGTCCATACACATCCCAATAACAGGAAGCATTATAACCATTTTGGGCATTGTTTAGGCAGTTGGTTCATCTACAACTGAGAAAAAATTCCCACCTGGATGTTCGAAGTGATCAATATTGGTCAAAGAAATTCCTGCAGAATCTTTTTTGAGTATGTATGTATTGAGTATATATGATACGTCCGGTATATTATTTGACCTAAGCACCGTTAAAAGTCCCTGAGGCATATATTAATGGCCTCAATGCCCTTCTCTAATATTTTTTGAGTAATGGTTCTTCTAATTTTCTCCTTTGCAAAAGAGGAACTACTAAAATTCCCATCTGAGTTTTGGAAGTTCTTGATTATGGTCAAAAAGATTTCTCAAACAGCTTGAAGAATCTTTTTTGGGGTAATGTTTGATCATTATGTTTTTCCTTTGGAAAAAGAAGAAAATAGAATCTATTTATCGGCCAAAGAAAGATGTCCATAGAGGGTAAATCGTTTGAAGACAGGTGAATAGCCCACCACCTGTTATTTGTGAGACATCTGGCTGTGTATGGAGTCCCTCAGTTCTAGCAACAACAACAAGACTACACTGAAAAAAATACAAATTAATTACATCTGTTGGCGTCTATTTTTAAAAAAAAATGAAATTAGTATTCATAAAACAAATGATCATAATCATTTCAACCTACAGGGATAATAGTTGGTGGTATATAAATCATTTAAAATTACTTAAAGTGCATCTTGCAAATTTATGACAATGCAAATTGAAGGTTATCAAATGATCATGATCCCTTATCTTTCTGCAGTACCTAATTACAGAACTGCGATAAAGCGCACAGTACTAGGTAATCATGAAAACAAGGTGATGGCCTTAACATTAAAAGAGAAATGCCCGTTAGCCCAAAAAAAGCATATTTTTTTAGCTGTTTGGTTTAATTTTAATAATAAAAATGATTTTAAGTAATCTTAAGAGGGATAACAGACAAACAACAAATATTGTTAACCCTTTCTCCACTAGAGGTAATTGATACCTAGATACCCAAGCCAAACTTAACGACAACAACTTGTGTCGGTTAACACAGATAACTTAAAGATCAATTTGCCCAACTAAATAATTTTTATGCATATTTCAAAGAACATTTATGGATTTTATTTGGTACACTGTTTTAATTTAAAAATGTTCTGTTTTTATTATGATAAATAGAATGTATGATGTACTGGAAATGGAGCGAGTACAAAGAAGGGCAACAAAGCTAATAAAGGGTCTGGAGGATCTTAGTTATGAGGAAAGGTTGCGAGCACTGAACTTATTCTCTCTGGAGAAGAGACGCTTGAGAGGGGATATGATTTCAATTTACAAATACTGTACTGGTGACCCCACAATAGGGATAAAACTTTTTCGCAGAAGAGAGTTTAATAAGACTCGGGGCCACTCATTACAATTAGAAGAAAAGAGGTTTAACCTTAAACTACGTAGAGGGTTCTTTACTGTAAGAGCGGTAAGGATGTGGAATTCCCTTCCACAGGCGGTGGTCTCAGCGGGGAGCATTGATAGCTTCAAGAAACTATTAGATAATCACCTGAATGACCGCAACATACAGGGATATACAAGGTAATACTGACACATAATCACACACATAGGTTGGACTTGATGGACGTGTGTCTTTTTTCAACCTCACCTACTATGTAACTATATGTAACTATTATAGGTTGACAATTGCACAAAAATGTAAAAGAAAAATATTCAATTTTTTTCTCAATTTTTTTATATTTATTATTATTTTTAACAGATTACACGGTAAAAGTGTATTCAGAAAATGTGTGCTTGCATTAGTATATACCAACATCCCAAAATAGTACAGTAGAAAGAAAAGAATAGGATTTTTAAGGTACCACAAAATTAGTTGATAACTTCACACATACAGTGGGGAAAATAATTATTTGATCCCCTGCAGATTTTGTAGGTTTGCCCACTTACAAAGAAATGAAGGGTCCATAATTTTTATCACAGGTGTGTTTTAAATGATAGAGACAGAATATCAACCAAAAATCCAGAAAAAACACATGATACAAATGCTATAAATTGAGATGCAGTTCAATGAGTAAAATAAGTATTTGATCCCCTACCAACCAACAATAATTCTGGCTCCCACAGACTGGCTACAGTATGTGCTCATGTGGTACACAGATTAGTCCTGTCAATTTAAGAAGGTGCTCCTATAGACAACTCGTTATGTGTATAAAAGGCACCTGTCCAGAGAATCTCTTTCTTCCATTCAAACCTCACCGTCATGAGCAAGACCAAAGAGCTGTCAAAGGATGTCAGGGACAAGATTGTAGACCTGCACAAGGCTGGAATGGGCTACAAGACCATCAACAAGAAGCTTGGTGAGAAGGAGACAACTGTTGGAGTAATTATTCAAAAGTTGTATTATTATTAGAAATACAAAATAACCTTCAATCGCCCTCGGTCTGGAGCTCCATGCAAGATTTTGCCTCATGGGGTAGGGATGATCATGAGGAAAATGAGGGATCAGCCCAGAACTACACGGGAGGAGCTTGTGAATGATCTTAAGGCAGTTGGGACCACAGTCACCAAAAAAAACATTGGTAACACAATATGTGCCATGGGTTGAAATCCTGCAGCGCCCACAAGGTCCTCCTCCTCAAGAAAGCACATGTACAGACCCATCTGAAGTTTGCCAATGAACATCTAAATGATTCAGAGAAGGATTGGGAGAAAGTGCTGTGGTCAGAGGAGACCAAAATTGAGCTATTTGGCATTAACTCGACTCCTTGTTTGGAGGAAGAAAATGCTGACTATGACCAGTGGCGGTGCATCCATAGAGGGAGCGTCGTCCCGTCATCATAGCAGAAAAGGACAGGAGAAGACATCGAGGACTCTGAGGGAGCGTGGAGAAATGCGCTGACTGGAGACAGGCAAGTGCTGGGTGGGGGGGGACACTGGCAGCATTTGATGGGGCAAACTGGTGGCAATTGATGGGGCAAACTGGCGGCAATTGATGGGGCAAACTTGCAGCAATTGATGTGGCAAACTGGCAGCAATTGATGGTTACAGTGGCTGCGTTTGATGGTACAGTGGCTGTGTTTGATGGGCACAGTGGCTGCATTTAATGGGCACAATGGTGGCAATTTATGGGTACAGTGGTTGCATTTGATGGTACAGTGGCTGCGTTATGGTACAGTGGTTGTGTTTGATGGCACAGTGGCTGCGTTTAATGGGCACAGTGGTGGCAGTTTATGGGTACAGTGGCTGCGTTTGATGGTACAGTGGCTGCGTTTGATGGTACAGTAGCTGCGTTTGATGGGCACAGTGGCAGCGTTTAATGGGCACAGTGGTGGCAATTTATGGGTACAGTGGCTGCGTTTGATGGTACAGTGGCTGCGTTTGATGGCACAGTGGCTGCGTTTAATGGGCACAATTGTGGCAATTTATGGGTACAGTGGCTGATGTTTGATGACACAGTGGCTGCGTTTGATAGCACAGTGGTTGCGTTTGATGGGCACAGTGGCTGCGTTTGATGGGCACAGTGGCAGCCTTTAATGGGCACAGTGGTGACAATTTATGGGTACAGTAGCTGTGTTTGATGGGCACAGTGAGGCTGGAATTGATGTTTTTTTTGTTTTTTTTTATAGTTTGCGCCCCCCAAAAAATTTTGAGCACCAGCCGCCACTGACTATGACCCTAAGAACACCATCACTACAGTCAAGCATGGAGGTTATAACATTATGCTTTGGGGCTGTTTCTCTGCTATAGGTACAGGCCGACTATGTCGCATTGAGGGGCCAATGGACAGGGCCATGTATTGTAAAATCCTGGATGAGAACCTTCTTCCCAAAACACTGAGGATGGGTTGTGGATGGGTCTTCCAGTGTGACAATGGCCAAAAACATACCTCCAAGGCAACAAAGGAGTGGTTAAAGAAGAAGCACATTAAGGTCATGGAGTGGCCTAGCAAGTCTCCAGACCTTAAAGTGATTGTAAAGGCTCGTTTTTTTTTTGTTTTTTTGTTTTTTAAATAACAAACATGTTATACTTACCTCCTCTGTTGCAGTGGTTTTGCACAGAGCAGCCCTGATCCTCCTCCTTTCAGATTCCTCTTTGCTGCTCTTGGCCCCTCCCTCCTATCGAGTGCCCCCACAGCCAGCAGCTTTCTATGGGAGAAACCGAGCCGAGTTAGAGCTCTGTGTATCCATTCGGACACGGAGCCCCGACCTGACCCAGCCCCCTTTCTCCCCTGATTGACTGACTGACTTTGATTGACAGCTGCGGGAGCTAATGGCACCGCTGCTGTGTCTCTGCCAATCAGGAGGATTGTCCTGGACGGCTTATAAACTCGTGGACATCGCTGGAGAGAGATGGGGCACAGGTAAGTAATTAGGGGGTGCTGGGGAGGCTGCTACACACAGGTTTTTTTATCTTAATGCATAGAATGCTTTAAGATAAAAAGTCTTCTGCCTTTAAAACTCTTTTTATCCTATAGAAAATTTATGAAGGGAGCTGAAACATCGAGTTGGCAAGCATCATCCAAGAAACCTTAAGGATTTAGAGAAGATCTGTAAAGAAGAGTGGACCAAAATCCCCCCTGAGCAATGGCGGCTAGTGCTAAACATTTTTGGGGGCGTGGCAAACAAACTCCCCCAGGTCCGCACTCACCCCTCCAGCAGTCACGGCACCGCAACTTTCCCTGCTTCCCCTCCAGGCTAACCCCGTCTTCTTTAGATCCGCCTCCTGTGCTGATTGGCCGGGAGGAGAATCCGGAAACCAATAAGTGAATATTGATTCGCTAGTATCTCAAGTGAGAGGGTTCGGGGCACAACCTTTTCCAAGCCAATTAGAGCCTCAGGCTCTAATCATGTGCTTGAAAAAAAAAAAAGACAGACCTCATAGAAAGACATTAGTCCAGCACCCTGCATGCAAACTAGGGCCCCCTAAGGACTGGCCACCACTGCTCCTGAGATGTGTGTAAACCTGGTAACCAGCTAAAAGAAACGGCTTACCTCTGTGCTTGCTAACAAGGGTTTCTAAAAGTACTAAGTCATGTTTTTCTTGGAGATCAAATACTTATTTTACTCACTGAACTGCAACTCATTTTAAATTATTTGTATCATATTTTTTCTGGATTTTTGGTTGATATTCTGTCTCTATCATTTAAATAACACCTATGATAAAACTTATAGACCCTTAATTTTTTTGTAAGTTGGCAAACTTACAAAATCTGCAGGGTATCAATAATTATTTTCACCACTGTATACTGTAAGTTAAAATAATTGCATTGTTTATTTACAGTATAACCAAATGAATGAAAAGACTGCAATATGCTGAGGCTCTGCTAAATACCCGGGGAGGACTGAATAGGGATCTCAAGAAGGAAGAGTCCTACTGTTTAGAGATATGAAAGTATAACTGCAGACAAAACTTTATTTTTATTTTGGATAGAGTGGAACACCCATCATGCTTTAATTGCTGTCTGTACTCTAGTTAAAAAGGTTCACCTTCTATATTTGTTCTATTTATCATCCTCACCGAGAGTGAAAGTAAAAGAAAATCAAAGATTTTGTGTTGTCACAAGAAAAGAAAAAGAGGGGGAATCTTTCAATGGGGATACTAGTTCTTATAACCCTGGTGATTACCAGGAATTCCTTCACTTTGGAGGGGTTTCCTTTCACTTCCTCTTTTGGCTATGGGACAGGAAGTGAAGGGAAATCTCTCTAGTGAGACATACTGTAGATGGCAAAAAAGGGGATAGTGTATATAACCCTACTTTACTCTATCCAAAATAAAAAAAGTTTGGTTTTAGTGCAACATGTCCCAGTGTGTAGGACTGGCTGAGTAGTTTCTGTTCCCTTCCAGACTGATGTGACTAAAGGTGGCATGTATCTTTAGGAAGAGGTATCATTCAATAAATAATCTCACAAAATAAAGTGATCTCAGTGGGTTGGGATCTTATGTGGACGATTGGTGCAAAAATTAAATGATGATTTTTTTTTACTTGGGCTAAAGCCCCGTACACACGGGCAGACTTTTCGACCGGACTGGTCTGACGGACTTTCCAACGGACTTTCAACGGACTTTTGACGGACTTCCGACTGACTTTTTAACAAACGGACTTGCCTACAGTACACACGATCACACCAAAGTCAGACGGATTCATGAGTGAGGACGTACGACTGGACTAAAATAAGGAAGTTGATAGCCAGTAGCCAATAGCTGCCCTAGCATCGGTTTTTGTCCGTCAGACTAGCATACAAACGAGCGGATTTCTGGGTCTAGCGGAGTTACGACGTAAAGATTTGAAACATGTTCCAAATCTAAAGTCCCTCAGATTTTCGACTGGAAAAGTCCGCTGAAGGTCCGATGAAGCCCACACACGATCGGATTGTCCGCCGGACTCGGTCCGTCGGATCAGTCCGATAGAAAAGTCCGACCATGTGTACGCTGCATAATATTATCATTCTTTGGGATTATATATTGGATGCTGTATTGCTGCTACTTGAGGAACATTGAGGCTGCCATTGCTTCATTTAGGCAACTTATAATAATCTTAACAAACAGAACGTTTTTTGAGGTTTCCTCTGTTATGTAGGTCTCAATGGGAGAGAGATATACAGTAGATTCTATTCTTAATACTAGCTGAAAGGGTATCATACAGTCCTTTCAGAGTGTTTCCTTATCTCCGGTATTTATTTTACATAGAGTTTGTAGTACTCCTGAATTTTTATTTAAAATTGGTTGAAAGATGACCCTTGCTGTGCTAGATGTGGACGTGGATCTGGGTCCCTTATTCATCTTCTATGGCGTTGACCCAAATTGAGAAGGTATTGAGCTGAGGTAGTAGGGACTCCTAATAGGCTTTTAGGGGTTAACTTGTTGGTTGACCCTCTTACCTGTTGACCTGGTTTTGTAGAATTATCTTTGACTGATCAGAAGCTACAGCTCACTGTCTTGAGAGCGGTATTCATAGCCTGCAGATTAATTGTACTTAAAGCGGAGTTCCACCCAAAAATGGAGCTTCTGCTTTTCGGAATCCTCCTCCCCTCCTGTGTCACATTTGGCACCTTTACAGGGGGGAGGGGGGAGCAGATACCTGTCTATTCCAAGTATTTGCTCCAACCCTGGGCATAGATAGCCGCAGTATCCGCGGATATCTATACCATATCCGGCGCCCCCTCGGTCCCCCCTGCTGTCTTCTGGGAGACACACAGGTCCCAGAAGACAGCAGGGACCAGTGGGATCGCGCATGCACAGTAGGGAACCAGGCTGTGAAGCCGCAAGACTTCACTTCCTGATTCCCTTACCGAAGATGGTGGCGCCTCCACCCGAGACCAGAGGGACAGATCGGCTTTGGGTGCCGACATTGCGGGCACCCTGGACAGGTAAGTGTCCATATTTTAAAAGTCAGCAGCTGCAGTATTTGTAGCTGCAGACTTTTAAAAAAAAATTTGGCGGAACTCTGCTTTAAAGTGGTTGTAACCCAAAAACAAAAGAAAAAAAAAATCCTGTTCCCTTTTAGCAGATTAAACAGGACGGTGCTTGTGCTGCCTAATCTGTCCCTTTCTAAGCTGTAAAAAACCTGGTTAAACCTGCCTGTTCCCGTGTCCCCATTGGTGTGCTGACTATGGTAATCATGGCTGCTGATATCTGATTACTGTGGTCAGTTTATGTGCCTCCGTCATCCTGCTGCTATCTTCTCTCCCCCTCTCTCTGCCTGTCAGCTCCTGTGTGTGTGTGTGAGCCGTCTCCACTCCCCCTCCTGCTGCCATTAGTGGTAAAGTAAACTTGATTAAATTTCACTTTGGCACTCGGACGGTATGCTTGCGGGATGTTATGTAAAGTCCTGCAAGCAGCATCTTTGGGGCAGGTTGGGAGCGTTGTATTTAGCGCTCCCAAAAGGCCCTGCCCATTGGAATGAATTGACAGTGCTTTCAAAGCAACTGAAAAACAGAAAGCACCGCAAACTGGAGTTTTTATCCCCTTTTTTTGGTGTTAAAAGCGCCCCACTAGCGGCCGAAAAGTGCCATAAAAGCGTTGCTTACACAGCATTAACGACCAGCGCATTCAGTGTGAAAGGGGTCTTATTGCACTAATAGGGCATTCACTTCCCTTGTGTTATTTTTCGTTTAGATTGTCCACAGTCCTTGTTTTGGCAATTCAAGGTATGGCTGCAAAGACCCTGATATAGTGAAGGCTGCAACCCTGGTTCAGAGCTTTTTTGGTTGCCCGCACCTGAGCGCGAGAGTGGGATTAATGGTGATCAGATTAATTAAAAAATGTTATTTTTGTGATTGTGATTAAACAGTGAGTAAACCTCCAATGGAGATTGGTCCCATGGAAAATGATCATTCCTATTGTTTAAAATCATCTTTATGCTATTCAAAATAAAACATTTGAAATTCTGAACCATTTCTTGTCATTTTGGCCAGCGACTGGTTACCAAATCACTTAAGTGACCCGTGCTCTTCAAAAGGTTGAGCACCTCTGCTCTACACTTCTACAACCTCACATTTACAGCTCTGCAATCTATTTAGTCCTTACAAAAATGATTTCTGAAGCTGAAGTCTTCGCAAAAGTTATTTTAAAATCTCAAAACGACATTCTTTTCAATCAGCCTCGGAAGCACCTGGTATTACAGAAATGATTAGGCCGTCAACAAGTGACATAATTAACCTTCTGCCTCTAATTCTCATCAAGAGTAAATCCTCTGAGGGTAAGTGCAATGGGATTCAAGAGCTGCAGGATAAATAGCATTTAAGCAAAATCTAATGAGTGGTTTACACTGATATAATTATAAAGACGATTCTTATTATTTAAGAAGATGGAAAGGTGCACTTTTTTTTTAAAGCAAAAATAGTGTGTATGTTCGGTGAGTGAATACTTTAAGTTACTGTTGGGCTATGTTTACAATTGCAGTTGGGGGGGGGGGCAATAAAAACATTTAGCAGAGGCACATTGTTACTGTAGCACTGCCCCGCAGGGGTTGCTGAGTATAGTCTTCCCTGGGCCTCCCTCTGATTATCCTGCAGCCAGACACTTGGGTATTTTCACACTCTACTATTCCACTTGTTATCCAATGGCCAGTCTATAGTATTCGTTTTTTTTTGGTATTTATTTATTTTTGGTATTTATTGGTAGAACTTGGATAGGAGAAGGGATTAGTGGGATACTCTAACTTGAACTATGCACTGACGAGGGCAACTCTCACTTGACCCCATTAAATTGACTTGCATAGCAGATTCCCTGCTGGACCACATTATAGCTGTGTGGGAAGATAAGTCCTTTGCTTGCTCTGGCAGCAGACTTAATGCACCACGTTTCTTCAGGACACTCACCAGTATCCCCTTTGGCTGACACCCATCCACTGACTTCACTAGCCTGAGGGGATGGCCCTCACAGAACAGGGCCCTAGGCGCAGGTCTGTACTCACAGTAGCAAGGACAGATCCTTCTAGACACGTTCCCCTCCTAGTAAGCTCTACAGGACATCTGGGTTGCACCTGCTGCAGTTCCAGCCTGTACAGAGGAGGGGCAGCAGCCCCCTCCCTTTTGGGACACCGCTCTCCAGCCAAAGACCCCGAGCACATGTGCCTAGCATGCCTTGAGGCACCTTCTTCTGCCAATGGACAGGGCTGTAACTACGCCTATGCCCCCATTTGTCAGGTTTCCTCCCACTGTCCAATATGCCTCTTCCTATTGGGCCAGTGTCAAACAGACACACAACATGAGCAGCATCTGAGCACAATGAGCAGACCCTATCAATGGATCACTACTCCCTGGTAGGCAAAGAGCATCTAAATGTTTCTGATAGCCTCCCTGGTATGTAGGAAGACCCAAAACTACACTATCTCTAGCACCTACCTAAGAGGGTGCTACATTACCCCCCCCCCCATTTTCTCCCCACTAAGCTGCTAAGGCAATGTACAGTGGGGGTGTACACATGCTGCAGCATTATCCCCTCAGCCCACCAAACAAAATCCATTCAACTGAATGGGGCTTGCCACAGCCGCCTCACAGCTGTGTGCAATGCGTGTAGTTGCAGCATGGTAGTGCAGCTTTTTAGGGGTTAAAACAGGTGGTGAGGAGGTGACGCAATGCCTTCTCACCGCCTGTCTTTAGAGGGCAAAGCTTGTGTAGACAAACCTAAAAATACTGACTAATGTGACTTTCACATTATTACAACTTGCTTTTCAATATTTTTACATTTTTTTAATTTCGAGGTTTATAGATTAGACACTAAGGCCTTGTACATATGGGCTTTAACGTATATACGAGCTGTGTGTACAGTAACAGCAAAAACATTTGCAAAGCTTTCAGCCAGCTTCATGCAGCTTTGTTGAAAAATGTAAAGCATGCTTAAGCTCAAGTTAAGAGATGCTAAACACAGAACTTAAAGTGATTGTAAACAATCATCTTATAAAACATCCCATTTATTTTAAAATAGAAATGAAAGACAAAACATTTTTGTATAGATATAAAAAAAACATTATGAATACCTTTTTTCCCTTTTTTATAAATGATCAGCTTTCCTCTGTTCTTGGCTGCATAAGAGCTGGGGGAGGAGAAACAGCAGCACACTGAGCTTGCCAATGAATGGCTGTGCAGGGCGGCGTGTCAGGACAAGTCTGATCATTGGAGGAGAGCACACTGAGTTTCCGGTAGGGTTGCACCGATAGTATCGGTATCAGTGCTGATACTGAGCATTTGCATGAGTACTTGTACTCATGCAAATGCTCAGATGCTTGACTTGATACCTGGCAGGGGGCCAGTACACCCGGTGTCATTAGTGTTGCGGGGGGCCGGGGGCGGCCTCACAGATGATCGGTCCGGTTGTGGGGGCAGTTACACGCACCAATCTCCCTGTATAGCTTTTCTGACAGCCGCTTCTCCTCCTCTCCCTCCCTTGCCTGTCAGGGAGATCGGTGCATGTAACTGCCCCCATCGCCGCACCAATCATCCCTGATTGTCCCCTATGTCCTCCCCAGCTCCCTGGGCCCTCCTCCGGTCCCCCCTCATCTTGGATCCTTAGGAGGTGTGCCCAGATGGTGGCTGGGAAGCTGATAAATAGTCTGGAGCCCTGGAGAGTGGCTCTTTTTTCCCCAGCAGGGAGAGTTCCAAGCCTCAGAGGGCTATTGCCCCTGAGGCAGCCTGTGGACTGTGTTGCTGTTCTGTGAGGTCTCAGAAGTGGCAGAGCTGGGACCTGGAAGTGATCTGGAACTGACTGTAGGACTTTACTAAAGGGATCTGGTCTAGAGAAGTACTGTCTCACTCACTGGATTGTGTCCGAAGGAGGCTGGAAGGTGGCAACTGTCCTGAGGAACTGTGACCCTGAGTTGATTCCTTGTGACTGTGTGCTTTTGGGATAAAAGAGCCAGAGGTTCTGTTGCTGTTCCTGATCTGTCGGAGTCCTGGATCATTGTACTCCCTATTAAATGGACTCCTCAGGCTACCAATTTTGCCTGTCAAATAGTTGATGTGTGCCCTGGGGTACAAAGGCTTCACTAATTTCAACAGTTTATCCATCGTTGCCTTCCTCTTGATTTTGTTATGACCCCTTAATAAATGTCTATTTTTTTGAACAAATCATTGGCTATGTGTTTTAGGCCAGGTTCACACTGTAACCCACTGCGGATCGTACAGGAGCACTGTGCGTCCCTGTTCCCCGTTTCAGGGACGAATCAGGGCCGATTCTATGCCTGAATTTGGCCCTGAAACAGAGCCAAAGACGCACAGCATTTCTATGCAGTGCACTCTGCAGCCGCAACGGAGATATGTGAACCGGCTCCAAAGGGAGCCAGTCACATTCTCCTGCTTTGCAAATTGTATGCGGGGAAACCCGCATCTAATTCGAATAGGTATGAACCCGCCTGCCTGAAGGACTTTGCTATCTCTCATGTACCATACTTAACCCCGGATTGCCTTACGGACCCCACTTGTAGCAGCTGCAGCCTGATCCACCGTGCTAGATTCTCTGCCCGGCTTTTATTACTATTATTACAGTATACACAATTTATATAGCACCAACAGTTTACACAGCACTTTACAATGTAGAGGGGGGACAGCACAATTACAGTATAGTTCAATACAGAAGGGACAGGAGAGCCCTGCTCGTAGAGCTTACATTCTAAAGGGAGGGGGTGGTGGTACAAAAGGTAATAGATGCAGGGAATGATTTGATTAGGGGTGGGACAGTTGTTAGGTGGGTGTGGGATAGGCTTCCCTAAATAAGTGAGTTTTCAGGGTTCTCCTAAAGGTGGACAGGTTAGGGGCTGAACGGTCATACCCGAGGCAGGGAGTTTCAGAGGATGGGAGAGGCTCTGGAGAAGTCCTGAAGGCAAGCATGGGAGAGAGCAGGAGGTCCTGGGAGGAGCAGAGGGGGTGATTTGGGCGATATCCAGTGGTGTATTTAGGTTTTGTGCTGCCCTAGGCCTGACTAAACGCATGCACCCCCCTAATTTAAATACAACCCACCCCATCCTGCCGAGGCCACACCCCTTCCTGTTTAAGACCCACCCTATCATCTGTAAACAACACCCCTTCCTCTTTAGGCTTATTTGGCACCTTTCAGGGGGGAACGGGTACCTGTTTCTGACAGGTACCCTTCCCCACTTCCGGGAGACTGCGCTGTCCCCTCTGAAGTTTGCCCCCCTCCTCCTTCCTCCACTGGGCCATTCAGAAAGTGCAACACGCTTCGCACATGTGCAGTAGGGAACCGGTCAGTTTCCCTTACCATGAATGATAGTGGCAAAACCCGAGAGCCAATCCGATAATCGGCTGAGGTGTCGACATCGCTGGATCCCTGGACAGTGTCCTAATATTAAAAGTCAGCAGCTACAGTATTTTTAGCTGCTGAGTTTTAATGCTATCACGGGGGGGGTCTCACTGTGCCCATCAATTGCAGCCTCACTGTGCCCATCAAATGCAGCCACTGTACCCATCAAATGCTGCCACTGTGCCCTCAAACGCAGCCACTGTGCCCATCAAATGCTGCCACTGTGCTATCAAACGCAGTCACTGTGCCCATCAAATGCAGCCACTGTGTCCATCAAATGCAGCCACTGTGCCCATCAAATGCCGCCACTGTGCTCATCAAACGCAGCCACTGTGCCATCAAACGCAGCCACTGTGCCCATCAATTGCAGCCACTGTGCCCATCAAATGCAGCCACTGTGCCCATCAAATGCAGCCACTGTGCCCATCAAACGCAGCCACTGTGCCCATCAATTGCAGCCACTATGCCCATCAATTGCAGCCACTGTGCCCCATCAAACACAGCCACTGTGCCATTAAACGTAGCCATTGTGCCATCAAACAAAGCCATTGTGCCCTCAAACGCAGCCACTGTGCCCATCAATTGCAGCCACTGTGCCCCATCAAACGCAGCCACTGTGCCCCGTCAAACGCAGCCACTGTGCCATCAAACGTAGCCATTGTGCCATCAAACGTAGCCATTGTGCTCTCAAACGCAGCCACTCTGCCCATCAATTGCAGCCACTGTGCCCATCAATTGCAGCCACTGTGCCCATCAAACGCAGCCACTGTGCCATCAAACGCAGCCACTGTGCCATCAAACGCAGCCACTGTGCCCATCAAATGCAGCCACTGTGCCATCAAATGCAGCCACTGTGCCCATCAAATGCTGCCACTGTGCCCATCAAATGCTGCCACTGTGCCCATCAAATTCTGCCAGTGCCCATCAAATGCTACCAGTGCCTATAACATTGATGTACTTTATTCAATCATTGTACCTGCTGTCCTGAGGGTTTCCCTCGTGCTCCTCTCTCTCCTCCTGACGTCACAGCTAGATCCCGCCCCCAGGGCCGAGGAGAAGATTCACTGCAGGAAAGTAGTGCAGGGGAGGGTAGGCGGAGCTTAAGGCTCCACCTGTCACCTGCTGCTTATGGGGGCGCGAGTGACACACGCCGCCCCCCCCCGCATGAGAGAAAGCCCCCCCACCCGTCTTGCCGATTCCTGGACACTTGCAGCCCACGGCTGCCGGCTTTCTGTAGCGGCGCCGTGGTGTATGGGCGTGCTTGTCAGAGTGTAGGGGGGCGTGAGATACACGCCTCCACCCTCTGTCAAGCACGCCCATACACAGTGGTGCCGCTACAGAAAGCCGCCCGCCGTGGGCTGCAAGTGTGCGGGAGGCGGCAGTGGGAGCCGGGAATCGGCAAGACGGGTGGGGGGGCTTTATCTCATGCGGGGGGCCGCCCTTTTTGCCGCCCCCCGCAAAGTGCCACCCTAGGCCTAGGCCTTGTCGGCCTAGGCCAAAACACAGCCCTGGCGATATCTGCAGATAAGGTTGGTGAAGTAGCTGGGGGCGATGTTGTGGGTGGCCTTGTATGTTGTGGTTAGCATTTTACCAAGCTTCTTGGATTCTCAAGCCCACTACACTCAGCATGGTTCTTTAAAAACTTACTCCTGCACCAGTCTTAAGTGGCTGTCAGGAATCAATGTTCCAGTTTTCTTCACCCTGCTGGCAAACCGTGCTTCTTTGAGCATTATACCTTCTGTTCCACCTCCAGGGGTATACTGCGCTCAACCGCAAGGGGAGCCTCTCTCAGCATCTTGGCCTCGGATAAGGTACGTGTCAAACTTTCAAGGATATTTACCCAACAAAGGTCACCCCTTTGAAGACAGGATAGCAGGAAGAATATACACTTTAGTTCTGGCCTATCCCCAAGTCAAACTGAGATACAGGTTAAAAATGACATTGTGGCTGCAGCCGTTTACACATGTGTGCATGGATTTAGGCACCTTCAGTGTTTTTATCTCAGCCTCTAAATGCTCCTCTTCAAATACACCTGTAAACACCTATGTGTGCATGGTAACATAGGCTAACATAGAGGTCCATTCACAGGCTGAAAAAAAAGTAAAACTCCTGTAAAAGCAGCATTTTGTATGCCCCGTGTGCAGAGGCCCTAAAGTGTCCTGTGGACATTCCTGCTTTATACCTTGACTCGGTCCTTGTTGAACCTTGAACTCTTTACTCCTCCCATCAACTTCCTATTTCAAGCCATGTCCTTTCACTTCCTGTTTGCCATTATTTTTGTGCTCTCTCCAGCCAATATCTTGCTCCTTGTGTTCATGCTGCTGTCTTTATTTTTGCTACCTAACCTTTGGCTTGTTCATTGGATTCTGCCTGATCCCAGTCAAGAACTATTCATTGCCAACCTTTTGCCTTGTTCATCAACTACTATTTTGCTTGTTCCCTATGTGTTTAACAACTTACCTGCTGTGCACTTTTACCCCCTTCCTGCCCTGGCCAATTTTCAGCTTTCACCACTGTCACACTTTGAATGACAATTGCGCAGTCATGCAACACTATGCCCAAACAACATTTTTATAATTTTTTTTACATAAAAAGAGCTTTTTTTGGCGGTATTTAATCACCGCTGGGTTTTTTTTTTTTTTTGCTAAATAAATGAATAAAGACAAAAAAAAAAAGAAAGAAAAACTTTTTCATAGTAGTTATAAAATTTTGCAAAAGGTAATTTTTCTCCTTCACTGATGTGCACTGATGAGGCTGCACCGATAGGCATTGATAGGCTGCACTTATGGGCATTGATGAGGCGGCACAGATGGGCACTGATAGGTGACATTGATGGGCACTGATAGATGACATTGATGGGCACTGATAGGTGGCACTGATAGGCGGCACTGATGGACACTGATAGGCAGCACTGATGGACACTAATAGGAATCACTGATAGGTGGCACTGATAGGCACTGATAGGTGGCACTGATTGGCAACACTGATGGGCACTGATTGGCAGCACTGGTGGGCACTGATTGGCAGCATTTGTGGTCACAGATTGACAGCACTAGTGGGCACTGTTGGGACTGTACTGATAATCAGGACATTGATCCTCAGTGCCCTGATTATCAGTGTAGAAGTCTCTTTTGGAGAAGCCATTTAGCATGGAGAAAGGAATGCCGATAACCATCTTCAGTTGACATATGTGATCAGCTGTGATTGGACACAGCAGATCATGTGGTAAAGAGCCGCTGATTGGCTCTTTATCTCAATATGTGATTAGCAGTGTCCTCCGGACACTGTGGTCACAGAGCATGCTGCTTGCGCCCCGCTGCGGGCATGCAGTAGGCGTGTTTACGGCACAGAGTCATGTGACGGCATCCGAGAACTAGCCAGAGCTAGAACTAGAACGAGCTGGAGCTGTCATTCGGCTATAGCGCAGACGGCAAGTGGCTAATCCTCTACGTGACACCACTCTCTTCCTGGCAGGGCAATCCAGAGGACTGCAATGTGGCATTAATATGTAGCGAAACCCATCAGAAGCTCTGGTGAACACTGTCTAGTGCTTAGACCCCGTGCCTTGATTGAGACTGCACCATCCGCTAGGGGGATCTGCTTGTGTATCTATCCAGCTGAATAATGCGTAAACCTCTCTACTGCTACAGCCACTGGCCTCTGAGCCTGATCCTGAACCATGACATCTGCAGTCTATAGGGTCAATTTACTAAGGCAAATAGACTGTTCACTTTGCAAGGGAATTTTTCCCCAGAGCTTAAGGAATGAGGTGAAGCTCTACTGACTTCTATTGTCCAATCATGTGCAAGCAAAAACACTGTTCTTATATATTCCTTACATATGATGATGATGTATTCTTTACAAAGTATTTTTTTTCCACAATCACTAAGCTCTGGGAAAATTTCCTTGCATAGTAAACAGTCTATTTGCCTTTAGTAAACCAATCCCTATGACTATCTCTTTAGCATTTTCGTAGATTTTGAGTATCTCATGTTGCATATCTGTAGTCTCTGACAGCTTTCTATGGCATTACATTTAGTAAATATAATGTATGACACTCTGGTGATGTTGGGGCCACATTTGAGTCTCCCTGTGTCAAAAAAGTTGACCACCACTACACTACATTGATAAACACAATCATACACTGTTATAGTAAGATATTGTACACTGGCATTCATTTTCACATTGATACTATTACATAGTTCAAGTTTTTCCATAACAAAATCAAGAATTTAATTTAAGATTGAGAATATATTTGGAATATGTATGTTTAAGTATGCAAGATTAAAGTGAATCTGTGATGAGATTTTTTTTATGTAACGATAGCCTTGGGAAGCATACCAAGGATTGTTTTAAACATTCACAGAAAAAAATACTAATTATTGACTGTGTGATTACCATAACAGCTGTTTACTCAAAGAATGTTTACCTTCTATAGTTGTAGAGTTTAGGGCATGCATACCAATCGGACAAAGTATGCACTGCTTTTTTTCTGGTGAGAAGGTTTGAGGCATTAAAGTACCTTTAACTTAGGGATAATGCACCATATGCCTTCTACTATACCTGCAATTTCTATCTATATTAAGGAACAGATGTGTCTTATAGCGAGTTTGTTCCCACTGGCTCCAAGATATTGCTAGTGTTAGACCTAATCTTGGACTTATGTGCTTTCAGCACTGAAAATGCCAGCACTCAGTAGAGACTAGGGTACATCTTTTTCGGTTTTTTTTTAAGTCCCTCCTGTAATATCATTTTATTACCTGTTGCTGCTTCCAATGTCTTTTACTTAAAGTGGTTGTAAACCTGAAATATGAACAAAGCGTATTTCTCTATAGTGTGTCCCAATAAGAGAACTAAGTGTTATTTCTGTCTGCTGCTTCATTCCTCTGCTATCAGCATGTATCACTTCTGACAAGTTTTCCTGACACCAAGAGAAAACTGGTGACAGAGGAAGGAGATCCAGCTGATTGACAGCGTCAGCTCTGTTCCTATGAGCTGTGTGAAGGGGTGTGTCTCTTCAGTGCAATCGGCTCTTAGAGGTCTCTTCACTGAGCTCTCCAGAGTGTAGTTTTACCTTTCCGCCCCCTTTTTTCTGAACTCTTACACAGGCTTTAAAAAAACTGGACTTTGAACAGATGTACAGAAGAGAAGACTGCAGATAGACAGGTACAACTTATGTAGGAGGATTTGTTTCATCTCCGAGTATCACCTGAGGCCAGTCACTTCACTGGGTATATGTGAGGGTTACAACCACTTTAGGGTCCATTTAAAACTACAACGTACCCTTTCCATAAGGGGACAATTTTGCTTTGTGATTCAACTGCAGAATAAACATTGTTGTCATTCTGTTACAGGAATTGAAAAAATAATGAATCTGCTAGCAGGATCAGCAGGTAATAAAACTATGTTACAGGGGTACGCAGAAAAAAAAGTAAAGTATTGGCGCTAGTGACAGACTGTATCATATACAGTAGTACCTTGGATTACGAGCATAATCCGTTCCAGAAGCATGCTTGTAATCCAAAGCACTCATAAGCGAGTTTCCCCATAGGAATCAATGGAAACTCAGATAATTAGTTCCACAATGACTGATGGTGTATGCAGTACTGTATGTGGCCAGAGGTGCGGGGGTGCCGGTATATGCAGTACCGCATGTGGCCAGAGGTGCGGGAGCGCCGGTGACACTCGGAGAAGCTCCAAGTGTCTCCAAGTGTCTCCAAGCGTCACCGGCGTTCTTTTGTCTATTTCTCAGATCACTAACACATACAGTCTGCCATACCTTCTTAATTTTAGCCTCATTCAAACCCCCTATTATTTCCTCCTTCCCTTCCACCATTCTTAGTACTTTTTTACACTAATGCCGCATACACACAGTCGGACTTTTCGTCTACAAAAGTCCGACGGACGCTGAGGGACCAAATCTGGCGGACAATTCGACCGTGTGTGGGCTTCATCGGACCTGCAGCGGACTTTTTCGTTCGAAAATCTGACGGACTTTAGATTTGGAACATGCTTTAAATCTTTCTGACGGACTCGAGTCTGGTCGAAAAATCCGCTCGTCTGTATGCTAGTCCGACGGACAAAAACCCACGCTAGGGCAGCTATTGGCTACTGGCTATCAACTTCCTTATTTTAGTCAGGTGTACGTCATCACGTACGAATCCGTCTGACTTTTGTATGATCGTATGTAGGCAAGTCCGTTCGTTAGAAAGTCCGCCGCAAGTCCGCCAAAAGTCCGTTGAAAGTCTGTCGGACAGGCTGTCGGACTTTTGTAGCCGAAAAGTCCGACCGTGTGTACGCGGCATTACACCATAGTTCTTTACTTACATCTTCCAACCCATACCTCCTTATTCCTGTCTCAACTCCCACATAAAACCACGATGGGTTAAAACAAACAGGCCTCCTCAAATCACACTCCAACAACTTACATTTCCTCAGCACTCCCCCTCCCACATACCTCAAAAAACACCCAGACAAATCCTCCTGTTTGCTAAGCCTCACAAACATACTTATATATCTCAATACCAAAAATCTTTCAATGCACACCACCCCTTTTCCCCCGTTCAACTTACCTTTCACCACTTTATCTCGCTTAAGTTTCTCCATTTTGGATAACCAAAAAAAGGTAAAACATAACTTCACAATTTTTTTAAACACCCTATCTGGCGCAGGAAGAACATAATACAAAAACAATAAAGTTGTCAAAAGAACCGATTTTATAACTAATGCCTTGCCCTCCAAGGACAAAGATCTCAAAGACCAAAATTTTATTTTTTTCTCCAACATTCCCCCTTACATCTACCCAACTCTTCCTACTATACAAATCACAATCAGACTTTACACCAAGTACCCTCAGACCTCCTACACATTCTTTCCTTCCACAAGAACCCATATGACTCCACACACCAAACACCTTTTAATCGCTCTTACCCATATTCACCCTAAATCCACTTGCCATACAAAACACCTCTACAAACAATTTCACCCTTTTCAAAACCGCCACACTCCTGCATAACACCGTAACATCATCCATATACCCAATAACACTCAGACACTTGCCATCTCCTCCAGGCACTTACACTCCCCTCACTATTTTATCTTTTTTCAACATACGCAACAGCAGCTCTATCACACAAACGACACCGGAGACAATAGGCACCCCTGCCTCACAACCGCTTTAATTTGCACCTCCCCCGTTAACCATCTATTCACAAGTACCCTACTAACCATTCCCCTATACATACCTCTAATCCACCCAATCATTCTCTCTGGTACACCCATCTTACTCAATACCTTAAACATGAAATCATGCACAACCCGATCATATGCTTTCTCAAAATAAATTGCTAACAC
This sequence comes from Lithobates clamitans, assembly GCA_037952925.1. NCBI lineage: Eukaryota > Metazoa > Chordata > Amphibia > Anura > Ranidae > Lithobates > Lithobates clamitans. Next base: position 2,108,837 of record JBBGZY010001198.1, read on the forward strand.
AGCCACCCACTGTCCCCTGCTCTTACACTACCACAACGCGTCCCTTAAACTAACCAAACTTTCTGCAATCTTTCTCCCAGGAACATCACACATCAAAGACACACCCACCTATTACTTCACAAAAAGCACAGTAAAATTCCACCGGTAACCCATCACTTCCTGGTGATTTCCCTTTTTTAATACTCTTCATACACTTCTCAACCTCCTCTTTTGTTACATCCACCCTCAATACATCTTTATCCTCCACACTCAAACACTCCTCAACCTCACCCAAAACTTCTTTTTCTACATTCAAATCAATCTTACCTGATGTATATAACCCAGAATAAAATTTTCTCACTACCTCATTAACACTCTTATTCCCACCCACTTCATTCCCACTCTCATCTAACACATTCTTCATTTCCATTCTCCCTCCAAACACTGTCTTAAAAAATAATTTTGTACACTTCTCAACCTTCTCCTTAACTTCCATTTTTGCCTGTAACACAATCTTCCTCCCTTTTACTTCAAGAAACTCATTCAGCTTCTATCTTGCCTCCTGTCAGGAACGGTGTCATCTCCGGTTTCTCCTGCTGGTGGCACTATTACATTCAGCACCAAAAGGGTGTAATTCCAGTGGCCACCAGCGGGTATCTCCCTGTCTGGACTGCAGACTTGTCATCAAGCACACCTGTCATGGTTTTGCTGGACTATATAAACCCGCCCTGAACTAGCCTCAGTGCTTCAGAATTCCTCTGCTAGCCCATGTCCCTGCCAGTACCTGCTCTTGTTCCAGCCTGTTCCTTCCTGAACCCCGTTTGTGTATCCTGACCTTGAGTCCTGTTTCCTGTTCCCTGCTCCTTGGTCTGCTTTATTATTCCTGGTTTCTGTTCCCTTGTCGCCTTGGCCCATGCCTTAGTTTTTATTTCATGTTTGTTTCCTTGCTTGTGTATTATATTAGTTAGATAGATAGTTAGGTGGGTTTGGGGGTTTGCTGTGTTTTCACCATTTACTTATTTTTGGTTTGCTGTCTTGATTTCACGTGTGTCTTTATCATTAATAATAAACATACTTTTTTTTATTCAGTTTCTCGTTTGTCCCTGATTCCTTGGTGCAGCCCAGCGATCTGATCACCTGCATTGGATGTTGTGTATAACATCCCCTGACAGAATTCTGAAGCCATACAATCAGATCGGTTGCACCTGGGAATTGGGGCCTGAGTCCCAGCTATTGTTGAAAGATGGACTTTGAAAGTATTTTGTATTTATCGCTCCTGGCAACTGATGACAGAGACTTTTGTTATCAGACATTGGCTGAATACACTAGGGAACAATTGTTAGAATGCATCCGCCTAGCTCATGTTTTTATTGATCAAGGCAGTTTTTTGTTTGAAGATGTGCAACCATTAATTTGGATTTGTACTGAGTTGGCCCTGTCTGATGTCACTGAGGGAGGTGATGACTATACACCCCCTTTTAGTGCAGCTCAGGTAGAATCTTTAGTTTGGCTGTTGGAGGATGACTCAGCAATTTTTTTGAACAATATTCAGCTTGTCCTCAGCAGGTGCTTGCAAAATGCATTGAATCAGTGCAGTCTCTGGTCAGACAAGCTAAGTGCAAACCTGATTCAGTGCAATCATTAATACAGGCCTGGTCAAGTCTGTTGCATTCAGCTTCTGTTAACTCTGAATATACCTTTCTACCAATGAAATACCAGTACCCTGTTTTCTCCTGTTGCACCTACCCTGCCTTTAACTCCCCTGCTGCTTCTCAACTGCCTCCATCAGCTCCACTAAATCTCCCTTTAAAACCTACTCCCTCTGTTTTGCCATCCTTTCACTCTTCGCTTCTACCAGCTGCATTCACTACCTATAGCCCTGTACCCACTTCTAGATCCCCAGTGGTTAAAACCAAAAAGAAGCGGAAGTTTTTTCCAACCCATACCATCATGCCAGTATCCAGTCCTGCTTCCCCACCAGCTGATCTGTTCCAGCCTGATGTGTTCCTGTATGCCGCCCAGCCTGATGTTCCGATGCCTGCTGTTGTGCCAGTACCTGCTGTTCTGCCTGATGTGCCAGCACCTGTGCCCACTGTCCAGTCTGAAGTTCCAGTACCAGCTGCCCGGTTTGAAGTTCCAGTACCTGCTATCCAGTCCAATGAACCTGCTGTTCTGCCTGATGTGCCAGCACCTGTGCCCACTGTCCAGTCTGAAGTTCCAGTACCGGCTGCCCGGTTTGAAGTTCCAGTACCTGCTATTCAGTCCACTGCACCTGCTGTTCTGCCTGATGTGCCAGCACCTGTGCCCACTGTCCAGTCTGAAGTTCCAGTACCAGCTGCCCGGTTTGAAGTTCCAGTACCTGCTATCCAGTCCAATGTACCTGCTGTTCAGCCTGTTGTGCCAGTACCTGCTGTTCTGCCTGATGTGCCAGCACCTGTGCCCACTGTCCAGTCTGAAGTTCCAGTACCAGCTGCCCGGTTTGAAGTTCCAGTACCTGCTATCCAGTCCGATGTACCTGCTGTTCAGCCTGATGTGCTAGCATCTGTGCCCACTGTCCAGTCTGAAGTTCCAGTACCAGCTGCCCGGTTTGAAGTTCCAGTACCTGCTATCCAGTCCGATGTACCTGCTGTTCTGCCTGATGTGCCAGCGCCTGTGCCCACTGTCCAGTCTGAAGTTGCAGTACCAGCTGCCCGGTTTGAAGTTCCAGTACCTGCTATCCAGTCCGATGTACCTGCTGTTCTGCCTGATGTGCCAGCACCTGTGCCCACTGTCCAGTCTGAAGTTCCAGTACTTGCTATCCAGTCCGATGTACCTGCTGTTCTGCCTGATGTGCCAGCACCTGTGCCCACTGTGCAGTCTGAAGTTCCAGTACTTGCTATCCAGTCCGATGTACCTGCTGTTCAGCCTGTTGTGCCAGTACCTGCTGTTCTGCCTGATGTGCCAGCGCCTGTGCCTGCCCTCCAGCCTGATGTCTCGGTGCCTGCCCTCCAGCCTGATGTCTCGGTGCCTGCCCTCCAGCCTGATGTCTCGGTGCCAGCCTGATGTCTCGGTGCCAGCTCTCCAGCCTGATGTCTCGGTGCCAGCTCTCCAGCCTGATGTCTCGGTGCCAGCCCTCCAGCCTGATGTCTCGGTGCCAGCCCTCCAGCCTGATGTCTCGGTGCCAGCCCTCCAGCCTGATGTCTCGGTGCCAGCCCTCCAGCCTGTCTCGGTGCCAGCCCTCCAGCCTGATGTCTCGGTGCCAGCCCTCCAGCCTGATGTCTCGGTGTCTGCCTTCCAGCCTGAGGTGCCAGTGTTCCAGCCGGAAGTGTCCATGCCTGTTGCCCAGCTTGAAGTGCCCATGCCTGCTGCCCAGCTTGGTGTGCTCTTGCCTGCTGCCCAGCTCGATGCGGATGTGCCACTGCTCAGCATGATGTACCTCTGCTTTCTGCTCAGCCTGATGACATGGTGCCTGCTAAAACTGTTCCTGACTGATGGCCATCTTGTCGCTGGGTCAATCCTGTCTGTCGCCTGGCCTGAATGTAATGCTTCTGTGTGGTCTGCCTCCGATGGTTTCTTTCCCGTTACCCTGCTAATTTTCATCTCCGGATCCAAACTTCCTGACCCGGGTGGTGGGGTGCGTGTCCTATTTTCAGACTCTGATGGCACGTCCCCCAGTGAACTAAAAGACTCTGGCCTTGGAAGTGCGAAGAAGTCCGCAGACTCAGTAGGGAAACATTTTAAGGTGTTTCTGCACCCACTTGGACTGTCGTACCCAGGGCTGAATGAAGTACCTGGAGGCTACTCCTTTAGGAGGGGGAACTGTCAGGAACGGTGTCATCTCCGGTCTCTCCTGCTGGTGGCACTATTACATTCAGCACCAAAAGGGTGTAATTCCAGTGGCCACCAGCGGGTGTCTCCCTGTCTGGACTGCAGACTTGTCATCAAGCATACCTGTCATGGTTTTGCTAGACTATATAAACCCGCCCTTAACTAGCCTCAGTGCTTCAGAATTCCTCTGCTAGCCCTTGTCCCTGCCAGTACCTGCTCTTGTTCCAGCCTGTTCCTTCCTGAACCCCGTTTGTGTATCCTGACCTTGAGTCCTGTTTCCTGTTTCCTGCTCCTTGGTCTGCTTTATTATTCCTGGTTTCTGTTCCCTTGTCCCCTTGGCCCATGCCTTAGTTTTTATTTCATGTTTGTTTCCTTGCTTGTGTATTATATTAGTTAGATAGATAGTTAGGTGGGTTTGGGGGTTTGCTGTGTTTTCACCATTTACTTATTTTTGGTTTGCTGTCTTGATTTCACGTGTGTCTTTATCATTAATAATAAACATACTTTTTTTTATTCAGTTTCTTGTTTGTCCCTGATTCCTTGGTGCAGACCAGCGATCTGATCACCTGCATTGGATGTTGTGTATAACATCCCCTGACAGAATTCTGAAGCCATACAATCAGATCGGTTGCACTTGGGAATTGGGGCCTGAGTCCCAGCTATTGTTGAAAGATGGACTTTGAAAGTATTTTGTATTTATCGCTCCTGGCAACTGATGACAGAGACTTTTGTTATCAGACATTTGGCTGAATACACTAGGGAACAATTGTTAGAATGCATCCGCCTACTCGCCTAGCTCATGTTTTTATTGATCAAGGCAGTTTTTTGTTTGAAGATGTGCAACCATTAATTCAGATCTGTGCTGAGTTGGCCCTGTCTGATGTCACTGAGGGAGGTGATGACTATACACCCCCTTTTAGTGCAGCTCAGGTAGAATCTTTAGTTTGGCTGTTGGAGGATGACTCAGCTTTTCTTTTGAACAATATTCAGCTTGTCCTCAGCAGGTGCTTGCAAAATGCATTGAATCAGTGCAGTCTCTGGTCAGACAAGCTAAGTGCAAACCTGATTCAGTGCAATCATTAATACAGGCCTGGTCAAGTCTGTTGCATTCAGCTTCTGTTAACTCTGAATATACCTTTCTACCAATGAAATACCAGTACCCTGTTTCCTCCTGTTGCACCTACCCTGCCTTTAACTCCCCTGCTGCTTCTCAACTGCCTCCATCAGCTCCACTAAATCTCCATTTAAAACCTACTCCCTCTGTTTTGCCATCCTTTCATTCTTCGCTTCTACTAGCTGCATTCACTACCTATAGCCCTGTACCCACTTCTAGATCCCCAGTGGTTAAAACCAAAAAGAAGCGGAAGTTTTTTCCAACCCATACCATTATGCCAGTATCCAGTCCTGCTTCCCCACCAGCTGTCCTGTTCCAGCCTGATGTGTTCCTGTATGCCGCCCAACCTGATGTTCCGATGCGTGCTGTTGTGCCAGTACCTGCTGTTCTGCCTGATATGCCAGCACCTGTGCCCACTGTCCAGTCTGAAGTTCCAGTACCAGCTGCCCGGTTTGAAGTTCCAGTACCTGCTATCCAGTCCAATGTACCTGATGTTCAGCCTGTTGTGCCAGTACCTGCTGTTCTGCCTGATGTGCCAGCACCTGTGCCCACTGTCCAGTCTGAAGTTCCAGTACCAGCTGCCCGGTTTGAAGTTCCAGTACCTGCTATCCAGTCCGATGTACCTGCTGTTCTGCCTGATGTGCCAGCACCTGTGCCCACTGTCCAGTCTGAAGTTCCAGTACCAGCTGCCCGGTACTCGCTTCTGCACAAAGTACAGACCAACATTCACCCTTCTCTCTTCCACAATACACAGCGGAACTGTATTAGGTGCATCAGGTGCTAACACACCCATCCTGTCCTAAACCTACCCCACATTACACAAGGGAAAGGTGATTAGGGGGATCGCTCTTTGTTGCCTGGGGACTCAGCCTTCGGCCAATAGCAGCAATGGGGGGCCCTCCAAAAAGGGAAGCTCCCCCCCAAGGCTGACCCTCGGGTACCCCAGGCACCTCTTGGCCAAGAATCAGGCAGTCAGAGACTACACTTCATCTTAGCCAAAAGGCAGAGAAGCCTACTCATCTGCTAGTCCATCCAACCCCATGTAATGGAGATAAAGAGGAGAAGACATGTTTACAGCCCATCCTGGCTGACAGCTATGGCTCCCTCTATAGACACATTGGTGGAAGTGAGCATAGTCACCCTAGAATATGAAGTGTGCCTAGGGAACTCAGGGGTATCTCAGTATCCTATGATACCCCTGCCCATATTTGGTTAATCTTTTTTTAAAGGTTTTATTTATCTAAAATCTACATACATTTAATAAATGTTCAATAAGCTCATTAATTAAAAACATTTCCATAGGGTAAACATAGTATACTAGCCCAATGACTGAAACATTGAAAATGTATCTCTGTATTTGATCCATCGACACTCAAAATACCTCTTTTTCCTAATACTGGTTCCAATTGCCCCGTATTGGGAACCATATTTGGTTATTTGATAGCTCAACCAGGCAAAATAATTTACATTAATGTCAGGTGTATGTGCAGGGAAAGTAACAGGATGAATGATAAAGTAAAGAGCTTTTTCTTTTAAAGAACTATTCTTGGGCAAATTTCCATCAATTTGGATTAATGGCAAAGAGTTTGGGGTGAATGTTAGACGAATTGAGATCAAAACTTTGATAGATTGACCCCTTAGTTGTTTTGCTCATTCTAATAATTTAAATGGAACTAAATACAGAAAATAAAGGAAGATGTTCTGAATAGCAAGAAAGTATTTATGCATTCTACTTGCCATGCAAATTTAAGTGCCAATTTGCCTTACAATATATTATTTTGTAGATAAATTAAGCACGGGCTTAAAAAAAATGGCGTGTTTATTCAAGAGGTGATTCTGCCAAGTATGGACTTTGCAGTGTATAACGTAAATATCAGAGGCGAGAAAAGGCCAATTTTGTTGTAATAGTCTATTATTTTTACAACCATGCTGAGGCTGGGAGCTAAAAGAATTCATTATTTGGCGCATTAGCTAAGAGAATATAATGCTAGCTATTACATAACGAACAGGGACTGCAATGATGAGACCTCAGAAATAAAATGTTACACAAAGGTTTTCCTGCTTCATTTATTGGGAGGCAGCGTACTTTAACATTTTTAAGAAATCAGAAACCGTTGTATTATTATTTTTTGCATACATTATTTCCAGGTTTGCAAAGTAAATGTTCTGGCAAAACAGTACAAGTAACAAGTACAAAACAAAGAAAAAAACATTAAGACTGCATAAGGAGAAAAAGAAAAGACGTAGTCAATGTACATACAGTATATATGAACATTTGTTGCCTTTAGACTCGTCCAAACTTTTCAGTACGAAGTCTACATTGTATATTTCACAATTTTTTGATATTTTTATATATTTTTGTGTAAATCAAATTTAATGGAAAAAATAGTAAGTTTTACTTTAAATTTAGTTTTTTGTTTTTTTGGGGTTTTTTTGCAATCACGAGTGATATGAATTAGAAAAACAGAAAAGCAAAGTAAAATAAAGAAAAAAAAAATCCAAATAAACTTGATTCCATGAAAGTCCCCTTTACAACAGAGTCCCTATCAGAGTCCATTCTTACATCAGAATCCCCATCAAAGCCCCCCTTACATGAGAGTCCCCCTAATATCAGAGGCCCCCCTTACATGAGAGTCCCCATCAGAGTCACCCCTTAAATTGGGGTCCCTTTAGAGGACTAGTTAAAATCTTGCAGCAGGCTGGATTTGCCCACGGGCTGTAGTTTGGAGGCCCCTGATCTGGTCAATGCATTTATCCAACCATGTCTCTTGGCTTGTATAATAAGTGCGCTGTTTGCCATGGGACAACGTTAAAGAATTTATGTATACAATATATATGACATAGGGGCCAGTGGTAGGAACTAATGAGAGCAGCTAGGAACACTCCCCTCTCTTTTTGGTTCATGTAAGCATTTAAGGTTCAGCAAAATAGGCATTCCAAAAACAGAGTCTTTCTATCTGCACAAAGTAGATAAGCCCAAGTAGACTTATTGTTAATGTTTGTGAACAATAAAGATTGTAGGGCATATCTTACTAGGGATGAGGATTGGGTTCACCATTACTATAGGTTTCTGGTGAACAGTGGCAGCTGGTGGGTTTTTCTTTTGGGGGGGTGGCAAACAACCACCCCCCCAGGCAGCCGGCCGTGCAGCACTATCACTACCTCTCGGGCGGCCGGCAGTGCTGCACTAACACCCCCCCACCCCAGACGGCCGGCGGCCTGGCACTTACCCGATCTAGGTGGCAGTCTGTGGAGTCCTCCAGCACGATCCGCCTGGCGTGCGTGTGGAGGGGTGAGGGCAGCGCCTCCAGTGTCCGCTACTTCAGCAGCTTCCTCCACCTTGTGAGTCTCCTCTCTCTTCCGCCTAAGCACTAGGCATCAATAGGATCGCCTGCAGATTTGGCCAATGGGGAAACAGGTCTCACGACCTGCCACCTGATTGGCAGGGAGGAACTTCAGTGTGAAAAGTAATTCGCTATTGTCACATAACTGGGTGGGCTCGGAGCGCAGTGCTTTGCGCCCCATGCCCCCCTCCCTTTTTTAAAGCCTATTAGAGCCTGTGGCTCTAATAACATGCTTAACCCCCCCCCATTGGAATCTATAGTCCAGCGCCCTGATATGTAGGTAGAAATAAGAAATAACCAAAAATGTGCTTCATAGCCTTTGCTCCTGATCAGTTGAGACACACGAGTTAATAATTTGAAGTCACGGATAACAATTCCCTTTTTTAAAAAAAAGGGTGGTCTCACAGCAGCCATATTGTCAGTGTGTATTGGAGCTGTTAAGGAGAGCTGACAATTCCTGGAAAGATACTGTTTCTTTTAATTTTTTTAATTTTGGCATTGGCACACTTCCTCCATGGCAGTGCCAGGCTTAAGGTTTGACAATAGCTTGCCTATTAGCTCTACAAATGACCCAAATTGAAAATGACAAAATTTGTCCCATCATTGACTTTAATAGGGTTCATCACAAAGTTTGCAAATTTCAAGCAGCAATCACAAAACAGGCAGATTCGTTCATCTCTATGTCTTCCAATCAAGCACCACTAAAGAAAAAAAAAATCAGTCTGGTCGATCTTTAAGATCTGTTTTTCATTTCTGTTCCTCTTTTAATTTAATTTAATTTTAGGCAAAAATAGATTATAAACCTACAGTGAATTGTTTATATGTAAACCCCAATAATAATAATTTCACATATAGTGGCTGTGGTCATCTTCAGTTCCTTATACATTAAATCCTTATATTTCTGAATCAAAGAATTTACACACATAAAAAAAATAGAGATTCATGAAAATGACTGCGGCAGTGATGACAAATGGGCATGCTAATTTTCTGTGGAATCCAACACATTGCGATGATAAATGGTAATGCAGAGCGCTTTGCAATGTAACTTTTAAAGGATAATATATGATACCGATGAAATGTAAAACAATGTTATATAAATGTACAGCATGATAAATAGCAGTGCACTTTTAATATACCATGATTCAGGGAGAGGTTTATGGCTATACAATGTGCCACTGAAGAGCACAGACTCATTTTTCATTCCCGTATTTACATTTTATGCTAATAATTGTTTAGTCTCTGTTGAAGTTCACCCCTTATAAGGACAGAATTTACTACTTGTGGGTTTACTCTAGGTTTCTATTGGATAAGAAAGCAACAATGTATGTTGTGCCCATCAAAAGTGTGACTAAAGAATATTTATAAGGCCACAAATTATTAATTTTGTTTTTCTGTTATCAAAAGATTTGTTGCAAATAGTCCACATGTGCTCTCACGTCACATTCGTCACTGTTGGTCAAAACTCTGAATTTAAAAATCCAGAATATTAAAAGAGAAATGTGTTTTTGAAGATCCTAGAGCTAGTAAGGGTATTACAATAGAAACTATTGTATGTAATTCATTATGAAAAATGAAAGAAGAAAAACTTATCTGCACTACTGAAAAAAACATACACAAAATATACTATATTGTAAGTTTGAGCTTTTGTACAAATATGTTCAAACATACTTGCTCACTTTTATTAAATATCCAGTATAAATGTAATATTTTAAACCTGAACTCCAGGCAGACCATGAAAAACACAATTTAAAGTCGAACTCCAGCTTTTCCTCCCCAAAACAACAGATGCATTGTGCATGTAAATGAATCACAACCCCAGTGTCAGTTTCTCTGTATCTTACCTCATTTAGCTGTATAAAGCAGGTTTCTGTATCTGTGACATCACTCCTTCTTAGGGTTGAGCCGAACACCCCCCCGGTTCGGTTCACGACAGAAGATGTGAACAGGTAAAAAAATTGTGCGAACACCGTTAAACTCTATGGGACTCGAATGTGAAAAATCCAAAGTGCTAATTTTAAAGGCTAATATGCAAGTTATTGTCATAAAAAGTGTTTGGGGACCCGAGTCCTGCCCCAGGGGACATGTATCAATGCAAAAAAAAATTTTAAAACCGCTGTTTTTTCGGGAGAAATGATTTTAATAATGTTTAAAGTGAAACAATAAAAGTGAAATATTCCTTTAAATATCGTGCCTGAGGGGTGACTATAGTATGCCTGTAACGTGGGGCATTTCTCCCGTGTTTAGAACAGTCCCTGCAGAAAATGACATTTCTAAAAGAACAAAAGTCATTAAAAACTGCTTGTGGCTGTAATGTAATGTTGCCCGCCCCCCCCCCCCCAGCCCATTACCAGGCCCTTTGAGTCTGGTATGGATATTAAGGGGAACCCCACATCCAAATAAAAAAAAGGTGTGGGGCCCCCAGGCCCTATATACTCTGAACAGCAGCAGTATACAGGCGGTCCCCGGGTTGCAAACAAGATAGGGACTGTAGGTTTGTTCCTAAGTTGAATCTGTTTGTAATTTGGAACAGGTACATTTTGTAAGTGTAGCTCCAGCCAAAAAATCTATTTTTAAGCTTTTTGGATAACATTGGGAAGGGTTATCACCCCTGTAACATTTGTTTTGCTGTCTGTGCCCCTGTTCAGAAGATTTCACCTCACTTTCTGTCCCAATGACAATTGGATTTAGAAAATTTTGGGTTATTAGGTAAACAAGGACTGGTGATAAAGCATCAGTGGAGACACCTTTTTCTCATATTAACTCTCACTTCCTGTTGTCTCCCTCCATTTGTAAGTAGGAGTCGTTTGTAAGTTGAATGTTTGAAAATAGGGGACCGCCTGTATATACTATACGGCCTGCCCTATACATTCTATATACTCTGCGGAAAATTGGGCCTTAGGTGTTGGTGGTACCAGAACACTGTAAGCCCTCACAGTTATTCTTGGTGGGCGCTGCAATGGGCCCTGCTGTGAAATATTATATCAAGAATTGTAATTACGCGCCCCTGTTTAACAGCGGCATAAAAATTGGGCCTTAGTCGGTGGTGGTGGTGGTGGTGGTGGTGGGACAGCACTGTAAAGCCTCACAGATACTTTTGCTGAGCGCAAGAACAGGCCCTGCTGTGAAATATTAGATCAAAAATTGTAATTATGCGCCCCTGTTAAACAGGGGCAGAAAAATTGGGCCTTAGGCGGTGGTGGTGGTGGCACAACACTGTAAAGCCTCACAGATACTTTTGTTGAGCACAGGAACAGGCCCTGCTTTGAAATATTAGCTCAAAAATTGTAATTACACGCCCCTTTTAAACAGAAAAATTGGGCCTTAGGCAGTGCTCACCATCCTAGTGGCCTCCTCAAATGGTGACAGGACAGTGCATGCATCCTTGATCAGTAGTCACTGGCGTGGCGAAAAAATGCCAAGCTCCCCTGACCTTGTCCTGGTGCCATACTCACACATGTACTCATTGATGGCCCTCTCCTGCGTGTGCAGCCGCTGCAGCATTGCCAACGTTGATTTTCACCTGGTGGGCATGTCACAAATGAGGCGGTTCAATAGGCCTATTGAAGGAGCAGTGGCTCCGAGCGCGTAGTCTTCTCTCAACCTCTCTGCTAGCCCTCCTTCCTGGACGATCCCTCCCCTGGATACTGAACCCAGAAGCAGACGGAGGACCTGTGACGTCATGCACGCTTCACGTACGCTCCACGCCGGCCCCTAGTCTCTTCCTGATGGCCACAGAAGGAGCTCCCGGCTGGTAATCCACCTTCTGCAGCCCAGCATCTCTGCAGCGTCACCACCACAGGATCAGAGGGGACACTGAGGACCACATACCTATACAGATGAGCCTTTTATATGTTTTTATCCTGTAAGTGTGTTTTTACCTGGTGTCATTAAACATCATTTGTTAATACTACACTCAGGTGGCGCTTCCTTCTCTACCCCTCTCTCATCCATCACAGAGCCAGCTCTCTGAGGAAACAGCAGCCGCCTAGCCTACCAGCCTACTTTAACCATTACATTACCGGTTACCACTTAACCCTTGAACTTCCAGCCTGTCCCCTATGGACTAAGTTGCTCAGCCCTTTATATCTCCTGTTATATATGGACTTGTGTGTTTGCGCTTACAGTTACCAATACTCTATAGTGGCTCATATGGCTGCTATAGGGCCTGGGAAGTAAAATAGGCTCCAGCAAGAGGTTGTTAAGTCAATTTAAACATAGAAAATCTGTGTTCATGGGAAGATTAAACAGATCCATTACTGTATCACTAAGGATTGCTGAAATTGCTTTTGACCAAAAGGAGACCTGACGTCAGACGTACAGCAGCAGATTTCAGATTTGTTGTTGATAGTCACCAATTACATTTGCAGGCTGTGCAGTAAGGAAATTTTCTTAGCTGTCTAAGGAAGTGTTTTTCAACTGAGGTGCCGCGGCACCCTGGAGTGTTCCAAAGAGTCCTCAGGGGTGCTGAGGCAACGTCCTGGTCTGAGTGCGAGGTCCTGTGTACAGAGAAGAGAGAGAGAGAGAGCACACCCCGCATCTCCTCCTGGGTCTCTCCTCCTCTCTGCTGCTATGTGTACTATTGCCGGCAAAACAGAAAGCTGTGCAGGCCTCCTGCCCATTTCCTGCCAACCAATGACGTCATCGGTTGCTAAGGACCTGTAGGGCAGGACACACAGCTTTTTGTTTTGCTGGCAATAGTACAAAAAGCAGCAGGCAGGAGGAGAGAGCCAGGAGGAGGTGCGTGGTGTGCTATCTCTCTCTCCTCTCTGTACGCAGACCCTCGCACTCAGACCGGGATGTTGCAGAGGAGGAGTGAGCCAATGAGGACAGAGAGGGGGTGGGGCCAAACCGCGGCTCTGTATCTGAATAGACACACAGAGCGGCGGCTCGGCTCAGGTGCCCCCATAGCAAGCTGCTTGCTGTGGGGGCACTCGGCAGGAGGGATGGGCCGGGAGCCCCAGCAAGGGACCGGAGAAGAGGAGGATCTGGGCTGCTCTGTGCAAAACCACTGCACAGAGAATGTAAGTTTAACATGTTTGTTATTTTTAAATGAAAAAAAACTGAGACTTTAGTATCATTTTGAGATCAATGACAGTAGGGAGGTACCCAGGAGATTCTATCAAAATTTTGCCATGGGGCCCCATGACCTATAGTTACACCTCTGATTGTTGCCAATAAGAATCTCTTATGGTAAATAAAGTGACGCTCTAGATAATGATTTTAAATGTTTTTATTTTATTGATCTTATTACATGTATATGTTTTACTTACATTGACGCAACCTTTGTGGTTCAGGAAGTACGATTTCTATATTATAATACATTGCTTAGCCTCTTGGAATCTTTTTGGGGGGTGATTGCCGTGTCTTATAAAACACTAGCCATAGGGTTACAATACATCTAAAGCCCAAAATTATTGGGTATGATTATAACCCCTTAACTTTTTTTCTACCCCGTTGGGAAGATTTCTTCTCACTTCCTGTTTTAACTGAATATGAATGGAGAACACATTTCTCCAAATCAAGAAGAAATCCCCTCTTAGACATTTGTCACAGATTCTTTTCCTCCCTCCTGTCCCTGAGACAACTGTAAAATTTTGTCTTTCCCATCACTTTTTGTCCTGCTGACAATGGATACTAGAACAGTAGACAGGTTAAATCTCCCCAGAAAGGACACGGACACTAAAAAAAAATTGAAGATGTACTAACCTCTCCCAAACTCTAAAACAAAAAACAAGTTTTGGCTTTGAAATGATGCTTTCACACTATGTACTCTTCTAAGCCGGCAATCCGGCAATCTAAAAATCCAAACTCTGTACTGTGGCCTTAACAGTGACAGACATTTTATATGCCTTATGATTTTAATGTGAATTGCTAACATTGCCCTGGAAATCTGCTCCTTGTGAAATACATCAAAATACGGTAAATGTGCAGGAATCCCAAAAACTTTCACTACTTCCCACTTAGCTATGACGTATGTCAGGACTTATCTCCAAACTATGCATCAGTGGAACACTAAGACAGAAACAGTTCAGCCTACTGTTTAGTTTGCAACAGCTGGATGTTCCTGATTAACCTGTAGCAAGAAGGATGGCAAAAGATGATGTCTAGGCCTAACCCAATGGATCATCCCAACTGTTAATTCAGGAACCAAACATATAACAGATACAGCAGACATTACTATCCAAAAAAACTTGGTGTGGAGAAATGTCACTGGGGGAATGTCAATCCAGCCAGTTGCTATAAAGGGGAATATTTAGCTTCTTCTCTCTCTTTTTTTTTTTTTTACAAAGCTTCTAGCTCAGAGACCATACACAGCATTATCACCCTGCATTTTCTCAGGGGACAGGGCAATGGATGTTTTGGGTATGTTGCTCCATGAAAAGTCCCAGCTTGCTGCAAGCTCTACCCGAACCTTGCTGATATCTCCACAAACCATCAAAATGGTTTCAGTTTCATGGCAAGCTTGGACTCTTCATCTTGACTTTCTAACATTGCAGGATTGAAAAACATCAAGCTAGCAGACAAGTACTGTACTGTAGACCACCCACCTGGTATTCATGAGATCAAGGCCTCATATTTGTGGCTAAGTGCAGCGTGCCCCCTGGAATTTGGAACAGGGAGCACGGTGCTTAAAGAAGCACGGGTTGCCAGGTTCTTGCTTTTAGTCAGATGAGCTGATCACCAAGGGATGACTGTAGCAGGCTGGTAGCAGTAGAAGTACTTGAGGTGCTTGGTAAGGTGAGAAACCGGGTGCCAGGCCAAAGGTCTATAGGGTAGATCAGTCCAAAAGCATAAACCGGAGCAAGCTGAGGTCATACACTGGAAACAGGAAACAGGAACAGCAGAGTTGAGGAGCCAAGCAGGGGTCAGACACAAGAGAATAAGCAGTAGCAAAGTCCAGATGCAAGCCAGGGGACAAGCCGGGATATTTGAGAGCAGGGTCAGGGCAAATGTCGGTAACAGGAAATCCACAGATCAGAGATACAGAAGCACAGGGAACACGGGGAAGCTAAAGATAATCCAGCAACATCCTGACTTCAGTGGCAGGTTTAAATAGGGCAGTTGGCGCTAGCTTCTGTTGCGCCACTTGCGCTCTGCCGCACGCGAGTGTTAGCATTGGGCATGTGTGTGTGTCCATCTGCTGCGTGCGCTCCAGAGTATACCTGGGTTCTCTGAGGTATATAGAAGAGGTCATCCCTAGCATCCCTACAAATATTTATGCTCCTACTTTTTTTTTCACATGGTTTTTTACTCTGAAGCATCATTCTCTAAAAACGAATGAAGGCAATGTGTGAGGTGGTGAATTTGCTGGTCTACATTTTCACAAGATCTAAATCCATGCATTTCACATAGTAGGGATACTGACACTCATAGAAATTTGGCTAGCAGCACAGAAACAGGGACATTTAAAGGATGTGTGTACCAGTGTTAATTTTGTCGATAATATTTTCTATGACTAAATTAATACTATTTTAGTCGCCTAAAATACGACTGTTTTAGTAGACTAAAACAATTCAATTGACTAAAATACGACTAAAACTAAAATGTAATTTTAGTCAAAAGACATTATGACTAAAACTAAATTGAATTTATATCACAACTGCTAAATCTGTGTCTGTAGTGCATGTTCAAACCTTAATACCATAAACAATAACATGTTATTAGATTTTTACTCCAGGAGTATATTATGTTTGGCAGTTCTAAAGAAATAATAATAGTCAACTAAAATGTATTGGAGATTTTAGTAGACTAAAATACGACTAATGCCGCGTACACACGGTCGGAATTTCTGACAACAAATGTTCGATGTGAGCTTGTTGTCGAAAAATTCCGACTGTGTGTATGCTCCATCGGACATTTGTTGTCGGAATTTCCGACAACAAAAATTTGAGAGCTGGATCTCAAATTTTCCGACAACAAAATCCGTTGTAAATTCCAATCATATGTAAACAATTCCGATGCACAAAATTCCACGCATGCTCGGAATCAAGCAGAAGAGCCGTACTGGCTATTGAACTTCATTTTTCTCCGCTCGTCGTATGTGTTGTACGTCACCGTGTTCTTGGGGATCGGAATTTCCGACAACATTTGTGCGAGCGTGTGCAAGACAAGTTCGAGCCAACATCCGTCCAAAATAAATCCGGGATTTTGTTGTCGGAATGTCTGATCGTCTGTACGCAGCATAAAACTAAAATGGCATTTTAGTCAAAAGACTATAATTAAAAGTAAATCGAAAATTGATGTCAAAATTAACACTGGTGTGTACTGCATACATTCAAACCACGATTGTTCTTGTCCTCCAAGGCTATTTGGATCAAAAATCAGAAAGTAGTATATTAGTTTACCTCCAAAATGTGTAAAGGGTACTTTTACTTACCAAGCTACCCTTGACCAGTGCTGTGTTTAATTTTTTTAACAGTCCAAGTACCCATTAAAGTTTCACATATGTATTAGTCTAATGCCCTGTACACACGGTCGGACATTGATCGGACATTCCGACAACAAAATCCATGGATTTTTTCCCACGGATGTTGGCTCAAACTTGTTGGCTCATACACACGGTCACACAAAGTTGAAAATCCGATTGTTCTGAACGCGGTGACGTAAAACACGCACGTCGGGACTATAAACAGGGCAATAGCCAAAAGCTTTCGTCTCTTAATTTATTCTGAGCATGCGTGGCACTTTGTGGGTCAGATTTATGTACACACAATCGGAATTTCCGACAATGGATTTTGTTGTCGGAAAATTTTATAGCCTGCTCTCAAACTGGAAATTCCGATGGAAAATGTGTGATGGAGCCCACACACGGTCGGAATGTCCAACAACAAGGTCCTATCACACATTTTCCGTCTGAAAATCCGACCGTGTGTACAGGGCATAAGATAATATAAAATCTTCAATCTGGTGCATGTGCCAGGTCTCTGTCTGTTACACTGTCTGTATGTAGTTTTTTATATTTTAGCCTCTTAGGCGTGGTGATGGTATTGGCGATGGGTGGAGGGGATCTTTCTTTGAAGCTGAAAGTTTATATTCCCTTTGACATAAACAAACAATTTCACATTTAACTGGAGTGTACTTTTTAAGGTAACATTTATATTAGGCATCAATCAGATTGATGTTTTTGAAGTTCTGAAAATCAAAGGACTAATGATTATCTGTTTCTAGCAAGGAATGAATATTTGCGACTGTAACATAAATGTAAACGCAGGGTACTTTTACCAGTAGCGGAGAGGTGATATCACCTATGAAAGTAGTACAATTGTAGATACGGTTTGATTCAATGCTATTACAAATACAATATTCTCTTAATCAGTATTAGACAAACGGTCCCAAATTACAAGTTGAAAGGTGACAGATGCCTGTAGACCAGGATTGACACCTAAGTGCCCACTTTCGGAATATTAACCACTTGACCTCCAGAAGATTTACCCGCCTCCATGACCAGGCCATGTTTTGCTAACCAGCACTTCATTACTTTAATTGACAATTGGGTGGTTGTGTGACACTGTATCCAAATAAAATGTATGTCCTTTTTTTCCCACAAATAGAACTTTCTTTTGGTGGTATTTGATCACCAGTGCGTTTTTATTTTTTGCATTATAAACAAAAAAAGGCAGACAATTTAAAAAAAAACACAAAACAAAATTGTTTACCTTTTTCTATAAATCATATCCCATAAAAAAAATGTAAAAAATCTAATTTCTTGATAAATTTAGGCCAAAATGTATTCTGCTACATATTTTTGGTAAAAAAAAGTTACAGCGTCTAAACACTATGGGATATATAATGACATTTTTATTTAATTCATTTTACTAGTAATTGCGGCGATCAGCGACTTATAGCTGCAATATTGCGGCGGTCATTCGGACACTAACTGACACTTTTTTGGAACCAGTGACACTAATACAGTGATCAGTGCTAAAAATATTCACTGTCACTGTACTAATGACACTGGCTGGGAAGGGGTTAAACATCTAGGCAATCAAAGGGTTAAATGTTTGGCTAGCCTGTGTTTATGTGAACTTTGTGTGGTACTTTCACTAGGGGAAATAATAGATGTTATTCCCTGCTTTGTGGGGAAAGAAAATCTATTACTTCTCCACTGACAGGACAGAACTCTGCCTTGTTTACATAGGCAGAGCCCTGTCCTGTGTAAATTCATAACGATCAATCACCGAGTGCCAGCGGTAATCCATTGGCTGACACCCGGTGATCGACATGTGCTGTGTTTAATCACAGCACGGCTGGGTCACCCGCGGCACCCACGTCCCCTACCCGGAAGTGTCACATGGCGTAATAGATACATGACCTGGCACAGCCAAGCCGCCTTGTCGCCATATATCTAGGTTATACGGTCGGCAAGTGGTCATTTAAAAAGGGAATAAGTGACTTCTATGTACTAAGCTTGGACTCATATCTCTAGAGACATCCCCTGTTGCATTATCTGAGTGCTTGTTCTAAGTTCCTTGCTAATCTGTATGAAATTGCACTGTGCATTGGCAGATTGTAAACTAGCAGATCTGGACAGATGGAGATCTTGGTGTGTATGGTTGCCTAGCAGACCAGTCAGTGATCAAAGTGCTAGGTGGTGGAAAGTGAGCTGTCATGAGTCATGTGTTTGGTTTGTGAGTGTGCATGGACAGTGGGAAGGGTGAATAACACAAGGGTTCTAGCTCATAGGATAGCTTGAGGAATCCTAGAATTATGTGTTAATTGCTAGACTGCTCCCCAACCCTTAGGGTGCTAGATTGGAGTAGAGTCTCCCTCTAGTGGTGACAAGAGGTAGTGTGGTCTGTGAAAAGGGTATCACGGCCAGCCTTACTTGCTCAAAGCAAGTTCCCCCTCACACGGTCAAGGTCCTCGTCTTGATTTGCTAGTCACTGCGGGCTTGCATGCCTTGACAGGAACATGTGGTTGCCAAAGTATTTCTTATAACTGATTTGATTTCATACACTCTAGATGATAGGGTCACGTTCTGATTTCATTTATTTTTAATATAAACAAGGTGATAAAGAGTAAAGATACAAGATGGAACACAAACACTAAAACTGCAACATTCTCCAAGATCTAGTTGAACCAAATATCTGCACAAGCCAAATAAAATAATATTGGCATCTCACAAAAAAAAAATGTTTATTCTGATTGAACTTGCAGAAAGGCAAGCCAAAAGTATACCAGCGTAAGATACAAGAACAGCAATCTTCACAGCCCAACATCCATCAGCCAGACAAAGACACTAGTTTTTGCCCATGATCATGTGATACTGTAAAGGTTTATAGACAGCATTGTATCTGTTAAAGGCCATAATGGCCAGGATTAAACATTCTTCATCAGTTATAGATGTGTTGGATTGCACATCTGGAGAGAAAATGCTACTATCCTGTGACAGGGTGGCTGCTAACATTTCGAGCACTACAGTTGTGGAATAACAAATATCAATAGTGGCAGGATTTGTTAGGGAATAAAGTACATAGGGGCGTAAAGTTGGAGGTTAAGTTTTTCCACAATAATCAGTAAAATATATATAGTATATCAAGAAAAGCAGCAAGGAGAAGACAATTTGCAGACTATAGAAAGAAGAGAATCCACGAGGATTGAATTTCTCTACAATTGTTTGGTTTGAGTTTTCCAACATAACATAAAACACCGTGATGGGGATATTTGATGATGGAAACTCATGCATTTCTACAAAAATCCATGGACTTGACAGTAAGGTATACTAAAAAAAAACAGCCCTATCAAACAAATTCTTGCAAAATACAGTAATAATTATCAAGTATTTATACTTCTAATTCTTCGTTTTTCCAAGAAAGTGTCATTGTGAAGTTTTAGTTGCTACCTTGAATTACTACTGCCATGCTCTCCTAAAGAAAGCCAACTTGAAAGGGGTTAGATATTGCTTGTCAATAGTATATAACACTTCATTTTTCACTACAGGTTTTTTTTTTTAACTTCATTTTGAGATTTGCTTTGAAGGTTTCAGATTCCCAATCCAATTAGAGTTTTCAAGTCTTCAGAAAGCATCTGCAGACTTCTAAAAAAATGTTTTCTATTTACTTTGGATCTTCAAACTTTAAATCTGTATAGTGTGACATTTGACAATCAAACAACGAAAAATAGTAAAATATTTTGCGGCTGATTTATTCATGTTTTTCTGTGAATATTTGTATAGATTTAGAACAAGGTACAATTTTAAAAGTTTGGGTGAGTCAAGTTCACTCATAGTCTTCTACAATTATTTGTCGGTGTTTGAAAACACTATTTCGCAAGAACATCCTAGGTTCATATTGCATGCCTCAATGATAACAGTAACCAAATGAGAAGTGAGAAGAGAAACATGGTTCATATGAGTCTACATCCAGTGGACTAGAGAAGAGAATTAAGTTTTTGGTTCAGGGAGGGTGGTGAAGTGTGGATGGGGAGAGGGGTGGTTGTGCTACCACAGTTTGTATTGTAAGCATTGTTTGTCTTGACAGATATATCTCTAGGTGGCTATTTTCAAAGTCTCATGACAAATAATTGTCATCTCAGGGTTTCCATACATTAAGGTATTCTGTTGAAGTTTAGCTTTATATTCATGTTTTTAGAATAAATGACTGTTTGGGTAATTTTCTTCTTGAACAGATTTGAATATAGATTGTAATTGCTCTGTATGTTAAACAATCATTTACATTGATAGCATAATGCTAGCAGGGTATCATTTTTCATGAAGCTGGAAAACTATTTTTATTTTATGCAACAATTCATGTGTGTTATCAGTATCCTCTTTCAAATGCCTATATATAAAACTTCTTACCTCCTTAGACCCAGTCTTGTGGGCAGTATGGCCAACTTGCTGACTTGTAACCATCCGCGGGCAGCTTAATTCTTCAACATGAAAGATAAGAAACTGAATGCAAAAAAGAAGCAAAGGCACTGCCATCTAAGTGTATCTATTTATTAAATGAGCACTAAAAACACAATTAAGATTGCACTCACAAGATAGAAGAGGAAATAGGCATATCGTCAATCTCAGTCTGTACGCCAATTCCAGAGGGCCAATAGTCCAGAGGAAACTTGGTAGACTCTGTGTATCATACTGCAGATAGATGGAACTGTGGCTGCATGATGGTAAAGCTGGCAAGCAGATCCATAGTGAGCTGGGCATAGCCACTGTGTCTCCCGTAGTAGAGGATGGCTGCGTGTGAATAAGATAGGCTCCAATGGGCTGACAGATGAGCAGGGGAGCCAGAGAAAGGAATCGTATCCAAGCTGTAACGCAAGCCATCGCTGGTATTGAAATGTGATGGACGTCGGGGCGTGATGACGTCACAGAAGAAACAGTAACATGTTTCGGAGCGAATCAGCTTCTTTTGACAAACCAGGATGGACCAAGGAGAGATATGTTGAGCTATTTATAAACTAAAATGTCTTTAATACTAAAGGGGGAAGAACGGAGCTGAATTTGATAGAGAAAGGGCGGAGGGAAGGCAGGAACGCGTGTGCAAGGAAACCCTAACACACAATAAAATGTTTTTTTTACAAATATGACAGAAATAAAACGAAAATACTAATAGTACAATAATCAAAATGCATAGTATATAAAATATAAATTGCAGAAGAGGGGCGAGGAAAAAGGGGACGGTAAAAAAAGGAAGGAGGAGAAAATAATGCAATTAAATATAATGAAAGAGAGGGACATATAGAGCTGAAGCTCTTATAAAAAATTGAAATTTAAAATGGGATAAAAATTAAGAAGCAAACAACTATATACAGTGACTTGAAAAAGTATTCATACCCATTGAAATTTTCCACATTTTGTCATGTTACAACCAAAAATTTAAATTTATTTTATTGGGATTTTGTGCGATAGACCAACATAAAGTGGCACATAATTGTGAAGTGGAATGAAAATGATAAATGGTTTTCTTTTTTTTTTTTTTTAAATTTATTTTTATTAAAATTTTTCTTATAAGACACAAAGACATAAAGACATATACAAATTGGTTGTCTAGCTTGTACAGGTAATATCGCAAGTACATCAGGAAAAAGAAAAAAAAAATGAAAGGGAAAGAAAAAGAGAGAAATAGAGAGATACATCCATGCAATGCAGTTTTAACATGTAAGTGAAAAGGGAATTTTTGGAATTTTTGGGCCGCCCCCCCACTGCCCATAAAGGCCTATACCTATTAACTAGGAATTACATTTAATCGTCGATTCTTGGTATCGTAACTGAAGCTAGTCCAACATTAGTAAGCAATGTTCATTTCCTCCAGCCACCCACTCCAAACCTTATTAAATTTCAATTGGCAGCCTCTATTAAGATAGGTATCTTTATATAGTGGAAGATTATCGTTAACCAAACGTTTCCACTGGACATTTGTGGGGGGGATAGGGCTTCTTCCATTGAAATGTTATGGTTTTCCTAGCGTAAAATAGAAGCAAACCAATCATCGTGCGTTTAGCTACAGCAGGAACTAATTTTTTTATAAGGCCCAACATACAAATCTCCATAGACAGTGGTAGATTAGTGGATGCAATTTTATTGATTAGGCCTAGTACCTCCCCCCAGAATTGTTGTATCTTTGGACAATGCCAAAAGATATGGGAAAAATCTCCGGGGGTGTAGCTACATCTCCAACACTTAGGGGAGTGGGCAGGATTTATCAAATGAAGTCTGTGGGGAGTGAAATACGCCCGGTGGACTATTTTAAATTGGACTAACTTGTCACGTATAGAGACTAGCGAACTAAAAGGGAAGTCCCAAACACCATCCCAATCTTCGCCACTCAAAGCTGGAATGTCACGCTGCCAACGGGACAAAAGGCCGTCCAACGGAGGCAAGGACTCATAGATTAAATGCTGATATATGTGAGATGTAGGTTTTTTTGTACAACCGGATCTAAGAGTAGTCTCCAGTTTAGACTGTATTAATATACAGGACGAACGTGGGAATTGGGCTTCAAAAGCATGCAAAAGTTGAAGATAACGGAACTGATAGTGCTGCGGAAGATTATACTGGGAGGAAAGCTGACAAAAAGAAAGCAGTGAGGTGCAAGACACCACTTGTGAGATTAATTTTATACCATATCTAGTCCATATCTGGGGGTCAATAGATTTGTAAAAATGTGGTAGATTGGGGTTTAGCCATAGGGGTGTATTAGGGGAAATTCCCATCTGGCTGTGTTTTTCAATAGCCAAGCCCATTTTCCAGGCCCGTAAAGTAGTAAGCATAGACGGAGTTAATAAGTGTGGGGCACATGGGCCTCTGTAAATTAGGTATTGAAGAGATTCCCAGGAGCCTGCCACGGTGGCCTCCAAAGCGGAGGCCACATTGGTTTTATCAGGTTTTCAAAATGTTTTACAAATAAATATGTCAAAAACGAGGCGTACATTTGTATTCAGTCAATACTTTATAGAACCACTTTTCACTGCAGTTACAGTTACAAGTCTTTTTGGGGATGTCTCTACCAGCTGTGCACATCTAGAGAGTGATATTTTGCCCATTCTTCTTATCAAAATAGCTCAATCTCTGCCATATTGGGTGCAGAGCGTCTGCGAACAGCAAGTTTCATGTCTTGCCACGGATTCTCAATTGGATTTAGGTCTGAGCTTTGACTGGGTCCTTCTAACACATGAATATGCTTTGTTCTAAACCACCACAGTGTTTCATGGTGGGAATGGTGTGTTCAGGGTGATGTGCAGTGTTAGTTTTGCGCCAAACATAGCGTTTTGCTTTTAGGCCAAAAAGTTCAATTTTGGTCCTATCTGACCAGAGCACCTTCTTCCACATGTTTGCTGTGTCTCCCACATGGCTTCTTGCAAACTGCAAACGGGACTTCTTTTGGCTTTCTTCTTGCCACTCTTCCATAAAGGCCAGATTTGTGGAGTGTACGACTAATAGTTTTGCTGCGGACAGATTCTTCCACCTGAGCTGTGGATCTCTGCAGCTCCTCCAAAGTTACCATGGACCTCTTGGCTGCTTCTCTGACTAATACTCTCCTTGCCTGGCCTGTCAGTTTAGGTGGATAGCCATGTCTTGGTAGGTTTGCCGTTGTGCCATACTTTTTCCATTTTCGGATGATGGCGTGAACAGTGCTCCGTGAGATGTTTAAAGCTTGGGATATTTTTTTTATAACCTAACCCGGCTTTAAACTTCTCCACAACCTTATCCCTAACCTGTCTGGTGTGTTCCTTGGCCTTCATGATGATGTTTGTTCACTAAGGTTCTCTAACAAACCTCTGTGGGCTTCACGGAACAGGTGTATTTATACTGAGATTAAATTACACACAGGTGAACTCTATTTACTAATTATGTGCCTTCTGGAGGCAATTGGTTCCACTAGATTTTAGTTAGGGGTATCAGAGTAAAGAGGGCTAAATACAAATGCACGCCACACTTTTCACATATTTATTTGTAAAAAATGTATGAAAACCATTTATCAATTTCCTTCCACTTCACAAGTGTGTGCCACTTTGTGTTGATCTATCACATAAAATCCCAATAAAATACATTAATGTTTTTGGTTGTAACATGACAAAATGTGGAAAATGTCAAGGGGTACAAATTTCAAGGTACTGTATAAATTTTATTGTATAAAGATATAATTGTATAAAAATGTATACAAACTACCGAGATTATTTTCTATGGTTAGGAGATGCTTTACTTGAACAAGAAATAATGGAAAATTATCATTAATTGTATAATACAGTATGGGTTTTAATTTCCTCATTAAGCCCCATAGGAGTTAAAGTATTTAAATAGAAGAGCCAATATGTCTCCTGCCCACACAATTGTTTGTATCTCTCTGCTTTATGAAGTGTATTTGGGATCTGTTCAATGATCCAGACTTGTAAACCATCAGTGGATTTTGCATGCACATCTCTATGTCTGGGTACACTATATTTGTTGTATTTTTCTTTGTCACTTTGTTCTATTGCCCTCCATATTCACCGAATCTGGTCCTTAGGGTCCTAATAGTCCTAACTATATATAGTAGACCACATGAACATCTGAAGGCATAAACAATGTGATCAGAGGAACATGTTTAAAAGTTAGAGATAGGATAAGTTTTACCATTGGCCTCAAAGGACTTGAGGCCATTGGGGACATAAGTAAAAGTTAGACATTTTTTCCTATGGCATCTGTACATGCGTATTAGGTTGGAGAAAAAAGGCACCCATAGTGGGACCAATACAAGCAGTTTTTTTTTATTTGCTGGGAGCTATCTGACTTGTAATGTTTCATGCTCTACGATAAGTGAACCTTGGTTGAGGGGGTAGGGTTTGTTTTAGAATAGGATCTTGTAACAGAATTCCCCAGTGCTTTTTGAAGATCCTCTCCATTCATGTGTATCATGAATGAAATTGGATAATAAATCTAGTCAAGTTATCTTCTTTGAGGGGCTATTATTTTTTGTGGAGGATTTTTGTAGGTGTTCAAGGGTATAGCCCTTTTCTTCAAATTTATTGGATAGGATTTTCCCTTGCTCTAAATAGTCTGCCCCCAGTGTGAAGTTTCTGTGGAGTCTATGAAATTGGCTTTTGGGGATATTATATTTCCACCTAGGGTGGTGACAACCGCTAGAATGAACATAGGAATTTCCTGCAGTTGCCTTAAAATGGTTCTCTGTGATGATCTGGTTATCGTGGGACCCTAGAACCAAATCAAGAAAAATCAGGGTTTAAGAATCATGTACATTAGTAAATTATATTCCAAAAGCATTATTATTGCAATATTGGATGTATTCTGGAACCATGGTGGATGGGTCATTCCAAATAATGACGATGTCCTCAATATACCTCCTGTAAAAAATGATGTGCTGTGCAAAGGGGTTGTGGTGGTGGATATGTTGTGATTTCCATAACTCCATAGTTAGATTATCATAGCTGGGGGCGAAGGAAGCCCCCATTGATCTGGAGGTAATATTGATCATCGAACAAAAAATAATTATGTTCAAGACAGTATTTCGTGGCCTCAACAATAAAAATGATTTGCCTATGGCTTCAATCAGAGTGATGTAGGAGGAAGTATTGTACTGCTTGGAGACCAATCTGATGGGGAATGGTAGTATACAGGGAGGTGACATCCAATGATAACCAGCTGTAGCTTCATTCCCAGAAGCTGAATCCATCACAACTTTTCTTCAGATAAGTCTAGAACAGAGACATTTTTCCAGTCTTTTGATGTGTAAGAAGGCAATGCCTTACCCAAGCCCCCGAAATATCCATCTATCAACAGAACAACACGGATTATAGCCAATAAATAAACGATCTATAAATCCTTATGTGAAATTTTGCAAATAAAACATGCATACAAGTAAAAATATATATACGGTGTGTATATATATATATATATGTCCAATGGCTTATAGCCCTTCACTTTCCTACACCAAAAAAATGTGAATAAATAAATAACTAATGTACGAGACAGCAAAAAAGTCCAAAGGTGTATGATGCTTCAATTTCCTCCACCATCTGATAGTACAAGAAAATAATCTTCAACACCAAGTGTCCTCCACCGCACTCAGGAAACACACTTACCGAAAGTGCATGCCTAACAAAGAAAATTAGGCAAACACAGCTCAGATGATTCCAAGATCAAAACAATGGCAGCCCAGGATTTTCTCTTAGGACACAGCTTTCTCCTCCTCCAGCAATTAGACATATATGTGGATATCAAAAAAAACACTTCCACAGTGTAATTCTGCCAAGCATACTTTATTGAACCCAATACAGATTCAGCAGACCAGCCACTGGCTGCTCCAGCCTTCACCGCTGAACCCAAACAGGATCCACAGATAGAAGCACAGCAAAAGCAAATTTTAGCTCACAGCATTAGGGTTTACTTCCTCTTTAAAGGCTGTATCCCTCAATAATAAACAAACCAAAACTTTGTAGCAAAACAGTATCAATTGTATACAAGCTCATTAATGCCCTGTACACACGGTCAGATTTTCCGACGGAAAATGTGTGATAAGACATTGTTGTCGGAAATTCTGACCGTGTGTGAGCTCCATCACAAATTTTCCATCGGAACTTCCAACACACAAAGTTTGAGAGCTTGTTATAAAATTTTCCGACAACAAAATCCGTGTGTACACAAATCCGACGCACAAAGTGCCACGCATGCTCAGAATAAATTAAGAGACGAAAGCTATTAGATATTGCCCCGTTTATGGTCCCGAACATACGTGTTTTACGTCACCGTGTTCAGAACGATCAGATTTTTGGCGGAAGACCGTGTGTACAGGGCATAAGACATCAAATGCTGATCCACTAAAAACCAATGTAGCATAATTGACTTGTAAAACATTGTAGCTAAACAGTATCAGTTGTATGCAAGCTCATTAACCCAACAAATGCTGATCCTCTGAAAACCAATGTAGCATAGTGAGCATACATAAAAGGCATGATGTATTATTAATCCATATAAAATCCACTAAAAATGTCTAAAGTGAATACATATATATTGGACCCCAAATAAATATTGTAACAATGTAAAATAAATATTAAAATCTGAAAAATAATGAATTATACATATTCACACATATAATATAAAAACACATAATAAAATACATGTATACAAAATAAAACCCATAAAAAGACCAATGAGCAACAATAATAAACACAATCTAAACCTAAGGGCCTTCGCGTAGCCTGTGTTTCTTTTTGATGGACAGCCCCCCAGCTCGGGATGCCCGCCCTGCTCCGGTGATGTCACATCTGCTCCCGCGTTCCAGACTGGTCAGCATGGAGCTCTCTGTCATCCTGAGATACACACACAGCCGTAAAAAGGTCCACAGTCCCAACAGCCGGGGGATCGGCGGCGGAGCCCGCAGAGCGGCATCGGATCACTCCAGGGCTGATCATATCCCGATGGGCATCTTCCCCTGTTTGGACTTTTTAAGTGTTCATTTTGTGCACTTTTTATGCTGAACTCTTTGCTATACTTTCAGATTGCGCCTCCCGCTCTCTTTCCTTTGACTTGTTCACAGAGGTACTGGACACCCTCTGAGGATGGCTGCCTCCTTTTCTAACAAACATTAGTTACTAGTATTGAACTATCAGGAATTACCATTAAAGCTGTTACCCATTATTTTATAGGAAAAAAACAACAGAGGAGTGCCCCAGGGTTTTTACGGGCTAGGAGTATAGTCAGGTAGGAAAGTAGAAAGCATGAGTACAAAAATTACAAAATGTTATTGATAAACAAAATATAAATATACACACAGTAAATATTAAAACCAAATAACAATGGTCATACGATTAACAGTATACACTGAAATACTGAATCAGAAGGATGGTCTTAGGGTGGTAGACCAAACATTCATATAAAGATTCAGAAATCCTGACATGTTTTGGAAAATAATTCCTTCTTCAAGGGCTCATTTAGTGCACACTGTGCTATTTAACAGCAAAAGATGGTAAGAATGTGTTATAGCTATAATTCATTGTGTATGAATGTATAATCACATATATGTGGTACATCATAATGGTCAGAAATATTAAAAATTAATTATTAAACATAAAAATTGTGGGGGGCAGCAATTCAATACATAGCATGGGGGACGAGTTGGAACAAACAATTATAAATCCAACAAGACCATCATAAGCAGTGTGCATTACACATCTGGTTCCACTGGTGGTGAGGTCTGCGCCTTGGGATGTGGCCTGGGTTCAGTCTTTTACAATTTACTAGTAGTCTCCTATTTTCTATATTTTGTACCCATTATTTTATACTAAGGACATAACACCATTTGGAGGGCCAGAATCCCCCACTATATCTGACTTTGGTTCTTTGTGCAGATTCTCTCTCTCTTAGTCTGAGCTCTGCAGTATAGGGACAATAAGGAGGTTGGAATTAGATACTTACACTGCCTGCATTAATAAAACATGCTTAAAGGGGTTTAAATAAAAATAACACACATGCCTATACTCACCTTCTCTGTGCAATCATTGTCACTGGATTTTATTGACAGTAGCGGGAGCCAATGGCTCCTGCTGCTATCAATCTGTCCAATGAGGGGAGAGACAACAGCTGGAGCTGCTACACTCATGCACTCTGCTGCATCAGGCTCAGGTAAGAAAAAAGGGGGGGTCTGGGGAGAAGCTGCAGCACAGAAGATTTTTCACCTTAATGCATAGATTGCATTAAGGTGAAAAACCCAGAGGCTTTACAACTACTTTAGTGATGTATTGATGAATAAGATACTGCAATAATGTTTGTCTTTTCTATCTGCATGGAGTTCAGGATAAAAAAAATACAAACTTAGAACATATATACACTCATTAGAAGCTCCAAAATCTATCAAAATATGACAGATACTAAACCTTTTCTTGTTTAACATTTTATTGAAGTTTTACAAGGTGTATAGAAAGAATAAGCAGAACATACAATCAGTGATAATAAGTCGGTAATAAGTAATGCATGGAAAGTTATAAGTGACAACTCTATAGAGAACCAGGGACAGTCGATATTATACCTCTTTCCAGAGGCAGAGTGTAAAGTGTGGAGTATTGCCTAACATCCTCAGGCACCCCAACTAGGAGTAGACTGTGCCATGAGGGCAAGGCAATACTTGAGTATTTATGTGAACAACTAATATGAAAGGAATAATAGATATCAACATAGAAGTGGGAGTAGCACTAACATAGTCTTTGGGATAAAGCAGGTGTAATGTGTCATCAATTAACATTCAAAGAATATCATAGAAGGCCAGTGGTCAAATATTGGAAAACAAGGAGGAATGGTCTATTTCAAATTACTACGAGGTGAGAGAGTATGACATGGGCCTAGGACGCATTAATTGTAGGGGTGGGGAATTTTAGGGAGAGGAGGGGTTAAGCCTATACCCTCTGCGGTGTGCCCAATTGTTAATTTTAAGTGTAGCAATGGTGCTCCATGGTTAAGGAGAGTACAAATGAACTCAGGATATCTGTGAACTGTAGTCTATGGTAGAATATGTGGGAATGTGTGGGGATTGTTTAGTGGACATTCCGAGCAGGGGTGAGTGGGCTGCAGGAGGGAAGATACAAAAAAAAAAAAAGAAGGAGGCGGGGGGGTCGGGGTAATGGGGTAAGGGAGGGGGAAAGAGGTTAGGTGAGGAGAGTATGGTTTCAGGACTATGGGCGTAATAGGGTTTTGTCGAAACCTGTGGGTAAGAAATGGGTCACCCAAGGGTTCCAGAGCTTCTCGAATTGTGGAATTTTATCTAATAGAGTCGCTTCAATTTTAGCATGGATCATCATTTGGGTGATTCTATGCTTGGTTGTGAGTACACAGAAGGGGGGGGGGATTTACAAGATTCTGCTATGGTCTGTTTGGCAGCTGTTGTGACGTATAGTAGAAGCTTAAG
Organism: Lithobates clamitans; assembly: GCA_037952925.1. NCBI lineage: Eukaryota > Metazoa > Chordata > Amphibia > Anura > Ranidae > Lithobates > Lithobates clamitans. The sequence continues at coordinate 2,139,421 of JBBGZY010001198.1, forward strand.
TTGACGATGGGTCAAGGTCCTGGGCTTGTAGTTCAGGAGGGCTACAGTGGGATCAGGTGTTAGGGATGTAGTAAACAGCTTTGATAGGATGGAGAAAATCTACGACCAGAAGGCTTGTGCAATAGGACAATCCCACCATATGTGAAGGTGTGTTCCATCTACACTACATCCACAGAAGCAATGTGGTGGATATTGAGGGAGAAATTTGTGTATCCTGGAAGGGTCCAGGTACCACCTGGTAAGCACCTTTTAGTTAGTTGCCAAGGCGGCTATGTTGGGGGAGGAAGATTTAGTCACCTGCCAGATAGAGGACCAATCTGCGTGGCCAAGTGTGAGGTTTAGATCTCTTTGCTATCTGCAAATTTAATCTGGGGGCTTTGTGGTATCAGGGGCTACTAGGAAGGTGTAGAGTTCCGAGATTAATCCACACTTGTGTGGGTCAGACTTGCATGCCCATTCAAAAGTATTAAAACCTGAGTCTGAGGGGTCAGAGGGGGTACACGGCATAAGGAAATGTTTGATTTGTTGAAAATGGAAGAGTTCTGAAGAGGGTATGTTGTGTGTCTCACATAGGGTCCGGAAGGGCTCAAAAGAGGTAGACCTGAAGAATTGATGGTCTCTAAGGAGGCCAGCTCTAGACCAAGCCAAAAATTAGGTCAAGGAGGACCAAACTGGGTAAAAGGAGGGGTTGCAGAGAAAAGAGAGTAAGGGGTTATGAGGAGATTGGAGACCAAATCGACTTTTAAGTCTATCGCAGATAACAAGGCTATGTCTCGTAATCGGGTTGGTGATGGATCTGCGGTGGATTGGGGCCAAATAGAGGAGATTGGCTGTTGAGAGAGGATCACAGTCCATGGACTCTATAGCTACCCATAACAGGGTTTCTACGGTGGCATGGTACTTTGTGAGCTGAGCAAGCTGTGCAGCGTAGTAGTAGTTCAAAAAGATTGGTACTCCGAGGCCTCCCTTTATTTTAGGGGGTGTACAAAGCAGGTTTAGGTATGTGGGGTCTCAGTTTGTTCCAGATAAAGAAGGAAATTTAGCGCTGCAGAATTCTCAAGTAGTATGAGGGTGTAAGAGTCTGGTTGATAGACGCGCGTTGGTGCCCAGGCGCGGGCACAGTAGTGTGTGCGCCAAGAATACGGTGTACTGGCACACGCGCAGCTGTGAACAGGCACATGTATGCGCACACGTGCACGCATTGGCGCCAGCCGGTCTATTTAAACGGATCAATGTCATGCACACATTGCTGAGTGGTCTTTCAGCTAGTACCTGTTACCTGTGTCTTATCTGTTCCAGTGTTCCTGTGTTTGACCCGGCTTGTACCTGAACCTTTCCTTGGACTTCTGCCTGCCTTCCTGTGACCCCTGCTTGTGTTTGACCCTGTTCCTGCTTCATGTTTCTGTACTGCGCTGCCCGACTGTGTACCAAACCCGGCCTGTATCTTGTCTTCGCTTCTGCCTCACGTTCTGGTACCTGCTCTGCTCGGCTGTTGATGACCTCCTGGCTTATGTTCCGACCACGTTTCCGCCTGCTGATCCAGCAACACGGAGTTCCAGTCCTCAGTGCCTATCCGGTGATCTGCAGCCATGGGTTCCTGCCAAGACCCAACCTGAGCCACCTGCTACATCGGCCCTCGTGCCACTCTGTGTCTTTCACTCCCTGTCATCTCTACCAGGGGTGCTAGACAGGAGGTGCAAGAGAAGCCCTCTCTACAGCTCAGTCTCCACCAGGTACTTGACAGAGGGTACCGTGATAGGAAGAACATGGAATAGGTAGAGGAGTTTCGGGAAGATGGAGATCTTCACAACAGTGATTCGGCCCATCCAGGATGCGATGTGGGAGAGCATGGGGTGGTAGTTAGCAGTATATAGGTCTGAGGGATTGGCGGTTAGTTTAATACCTAGATAGAGGATATGCTTGTTGGCCCAAGGAAAGGGGAGAACCTCACTGAGGTGGGATTGGAGAGAATTCAGCATAGATATGTTGAGGGCTGTTGACTTCTGAGGGTTGACTATAGGGCCGGAAATTTGGCCAAAACTAGAGAGTGTATCTAACAAGTTGGATGCTGAGATCAGGGGGAGGTCATGAAGATAAGGATATCATCTGCGAAAAGGCTGAGCTTATGCTGAGCTTAGGCAGAGCTTATGTAGCACTTAAGCAGAGCCTATGCTGGTGATCCCCTGTTGTGATTTGAGCGTATAAGGAGAGCTAGGGGTTCAATAGCCAGGGCAAAGAGAAGTGGGGAGAGTGGGCAACCCTTTCGCGTGCCCCAATCTCTGGGAAAGGGATCTGAGCGAAAGTGAGACAAAAGATTTGGGGTTCGAATATAAAGATGAAGTCCACTGAAGAAAGTGCTTGCCAAACCCCCATCGGCGTAAGATAAAGTTCAAGTAAGGCCATGAAAGCATGTCAAAGGCCTTGCGAATATCTAGTAAGATAAAGCAATATGGTATATAGCATGTGCGAGCAGCATGAGACAGAAGCGTTGCGAATGGTATCGCCTGCTTGGTGAGAAGGAATAAACCCAACCTGGTCTCTGTGTTTTAAGGAGCCAATGTAGGGATTAAGACAGGTGAACAGAATTTTTTGCTAGGATTTTGACATCTAAGTTAAGGATTCAAATGGGTCTAAAGTTAGACAAGGTAGAATCATCAGTGTGGGGTCTGGAGATCATAGAGTTAGCCGCTGTTACGAATTCAGTGCAAAAGGAGTTTTTTGCAGGTTTTTTTCCACCTCTACTGTCAAAAAAAGGTCTAGTTCAGGGCGTGTCTTTTCAAGAATGCTTTGATGTGTTAGAAGAGGGAGAGTATTGGAAAGTTGCCAAAGCTTTAAAGAAGGTATCTTCCAAATGTTGGTGTTGGAGGCGTTTCTCCTTACGCAGGTGGGAAGCCTGACTGATACAATCCCCTTTGATGACTGATTTATGGGCTTTCCATAAAGTTAGTGGACATATGTCCGGGACTTCTTTGTATGAGAAGCAAATGGAAAAGGGAAATACCCAGCAGTAAGCAATGCGATGTTTATGTAGAACCTGAAGGAGAGGTTTCATGGTCTTCCGTTTCACCAGCGTTACCTGGGAAAGGTCAGGAAAGATCTGGTAATGGTGGCCCTAAAACTCCAGTGACGCAATGCTGTCAGCAATTGTTCTTTGGTACGGAAAAATGGAGCTTTACAACAATGTAGCGAGGGGGACCGTCTTCAGTGTGCGGTGCCAGATTGTGATGGATCCTATTCAATTCAAGGCGCTCTATTAGAATTGATGATGCCAGTTCTTGGAATAAGGCAGTAATGGTGGACTGTAGATCTGTGACAGTCTCAGGGATGCCACGGATGCATAAGTTAGAGCGCCTGGCCATATTCTCAAAGTCTTCTAGACGGGATTGCAAGGAGAGGTTTTCTTCATGCAGGGTTTCTAATTCTTCTGAGTGGTTGTGTGTGAGGACTTCTAACTCATCTGCTCTCTGTTCCAGCTCTGAGGTGCGGTGCCCTAAATCTCTGATCTCACATGTCAGTCTTTCTGTGATAGTATCAGAAGTATGTTGCAGGGCTTTTGTGAGCATCCACTGAAATTGTTTAATGAGATCTGGCTGTGGGTTTTCAAACTGCAGGGCTAAGGGTGAAGATTTGAATTCATTGTCCCATTCACCCTCATGAGAGTTCCCAGGGCGGGATTGCAGAGAAGTGTGCAGTGTCTGCCATGTCTCTGGACAGCAGGCGGGGGTCGCGCCATCTTAGAGGATGCCATGAGGAGAACGTCCCTGATGAATTTTGGCTCTTATTTTTTGTTTGGAACCGCGGTACACCATCACGGCTGGTTCCCTGTGTTCACGGGAGGTTGCCACGGTAACTGCGACCTAGCAGCGGTATGGGTAACGCGGCTATTGGGCTGTACAATAGCCGGAGTCAAGGAGCTCTAGGCCAGCGCGTCTTGCTGGGACGGCTCCGCGCATGCGCCCCGATATTAAACCTTTTTGCAATCTACCCAAAGGCATAAAAAAATTCAAACATTTTGGCTGGAGTTGGGATTTAGGCTTTCATAGCTCAACTCATCAACCTCATCAATGAGAGCAAAGAAATCAATTCAAAATGTATAAAATTGCTAATGATTACCCAATCTATAGAAACAAAAAAGGTTTGTTTGGCATTGTAAGCTTTAAGATAAAAAATAATGGATTTATTCCTTTTTTATATGAATATGTGTATGTATGTATCATAAATATATAATATATGAAGTATAATACTAAAAATAATAGTGCAATAGGGTAAAATAACTTTAGAATGCATATTATATTTGTATTCTTTCCCTTGTAAAGCCAGTGGAAAAACTGGTGTGTTTCTCAGATAAATAATAGGCTGACCATTAGAAGAAGGGTATTGTGTGATAAATTACCCAGAGAAAATTGATGTTCCTTCTGAGATAATAACAATTCTTCACTGGCTAGACATTGATGAATCTAAGAGTTAAAAGAAAGTGGGCTTGCTTTATTTATTTATTTATTTAATTTGTGTCATCCGGCCAAGCTACAGTACTTGTCAGTTTTGTCCCCAGAGGGGAAATACAACTGTACATAAGAAAATGGATACATTTTAACAGTGGAAAAAACCAACATGACAACAAATCAGAGCATCTTAGTAGAGAGACTTCTTCATGCACACCCATGAAATATGAACTATTGAAATAAAATTATATATATATTTAAAAAAAAGAAATCAGGATACAGTTGTTACCTATTTTAACATTGCACCAATCATGCAGCATTTTTCAGAGTACATACAAAAATTTATCCTACACTAGAAGCTTATGCATCCACAAAACATGATTTTGCAGCACAATTAATGATTTTGCCTTTGTTACAATTTTGGCAAAATTAGCCTCCAATTTCACCACGTGGCATTGCTCGAGGAAGCTTGTTTAAAAACTTATCTGAGTCCCACAACCTTTCTTCCGCTTTGTACTATACATACATTCAGCCCTATAGGTAAGCCTTCGAGTAACCTCTTGAGGCCCCCCTGAGTGCCACATTCTGTGATATCCCAGAGCTATGTGACATATTTTTGTTGATATACAAGCAAAGCCACAGCATACCCTTTCACTGGGTTACATGGCTTTGTTTATCATTTATCCTGAACCTCTTATTGTGCCACAACTGGCCCTTGATTAGTCTCGATTGTTTACATTTTTTCACAGAAAAAAACAAGAAAAAAATGTAGGCAACACTACACAGAGATTAAATACAGAAAAAAGAAAAATGGATATATAAAGAAAACTAAGGATTATATGCATTATTGGTTTTGCCCAAGATTTACAAATCATTCACCATTTTTTTTTACATTCACTCTTATTATCACAGTGGTTTTCGATCATTTTCAAACAAGATTAATATGTTTTTAAAAAAGATTCACCCAAGTTAAAAATGTATCATGCAAGATTGACCCAACATCCCCAACATCTATTCTTCAACTGCTTTACAGTACTATTCATCCTCTTGATCACTCAGTGAATGTAGATTTGCTCTGATATTCACCAAACAGTTGCCAATTTATCATCTTTAAATAGGAGTTCCACCCAGGGGGGCCGTCAAAAAAAAAAAAAATTAAAAGTCAGCAGCTACAAATACTGCAGCTGCTGACTTTTAATTGGACACTTACCTGTTCCTGGGTCCAGCGATGCGGGGGATCGAAGCCCCGCTCGTCCCCCCCTCCGCGCGCCGTGATTGGCCGCTCAATCACCTGGGACCTGTAATGGGTCCCAGATGATTGACAGGAGGGAGGGAGCAGAGCGGAGCCCTTCCTGTGTCTGGGGGGAAGTGATGTCACCAGCCCAGGCAAAGGAACAGGCAGACTACGAGGGACCACCTAGCAACAGGCATTTAGAGGTAAGTGAAAAAAAAAATATCCAAATTTTTTTTGTTTTGTTTTTTAGAATTTTTACAGGTATTTTTGTTTTTTGGGTGGAACCCCACTTTAATAATATTCAAGCTATTCCCTGGTTTGAAGTAGTTAAATGTGTATTTGTATTTTAAAGCACTTCCTACTTAGAGTTGTGAGGTCTTCTAGTCTATGAGAATGCTGAACTTGCAAAACTTTTAGAAATATATTTTTAATTGTTGTAAAAAACGGCCCCACCCCCAACAAAGCTAACCAACCCAGAAAGCCAGGCATACAGACTGGTATCTCCATAGCAAGAGAGCAGTAAGCATGTAGCCCCCACGCTAAACTAGCTCACATGCCCTTCACCATTAGGGGGGCTTTGAGAGATGTTCCCTGAAAAAATGTGCTCCCCCAAAGCACTCTAGCCTAATGATGACAGGCAAAGGGGGACTTCTGCACTTGCAGGGCCTAGGAGGGGGTGCCGGCAAGGGGGGCTTAGGTTTCACCCACCCATGGTAAGCAAGTAGGTGGTTGCCCTCCCTAAGGAAGTAATGTTAGGGTTTACAGATTTTTTAAACATTTTTAATTAAAAAAATATCATCTTTAACCCTCCTAATGCTGACATTGAGTATAAACACAGCATGCCAACACATGAATAAAATAATTCCTGTTGTTTAACAAGATTTGACCAAACATTCCCTCTCAGATTCAACCAGAAATAAGATAATAAGGTATAATGTATTTGCAACTTTCAAATGACATTCAACTCAACAACATTCGATTATGCAAGATTTGCCCTTCAGCTGCCTGCATAATAAATAGAGTGAATGTCAACAAAAACCAATTGGCATATTCTGTTGAATCTTAGATCTTTAGCTCAAATAATAACTGAGCAAATTGCCCAGTTAATCTTTGATGAATAAAAAACATACATGAAATAATCTACCCTTAATACACACCCTTTAAAGAAATCTAAAAAAGAGAAGATCTTCTTTTGTTAAGCAATTTTGGCCTAAGCAACCTAAAGTGTACGTAAACTCAAAAACAAAGATTTTATGTATTGCATCTTATCAGTCCTTAGATGTGTAGCTGTAGTAGTTTTCTTTTTTCAGGCTGTTTTCCTTTTTTTCCTATTTTTAGTAATGACCCTGGTTGTAAAGCTTGCCACTTAATTATAAAGGAGTGATTTTTTCTTACATTTTAGTCTGTGTTAGAAATGATGACTTTCTGCTTCAATAGCGTATATTGTACTTTGTACAGCTTTTTGGGAAAAGGCCTTACCTTTACTTTAGAAGAAGGGAACAAGGGTCTGATCAAGAAACCCAGTGCCAAGATTTATGGGTCCAGGTTGTACACCCCTGTTGTAGCCCATATAAGGAAATTCTATTTCCTTTTTGGGTTTTCTGATTTATTATTTAACACCTTCCCGCCAGGCGTATAGCAGAATGATGGCCACTTGGTGGCTTTACCATCCCGACTGGACGTCACATCGCGCCGCTCGTGCGCGTTCTCGGGGGGGGGCACGCAGCGTGGCGATTAGTTGTGAACTGTGTCTCTCGGACACAGCGCATCACTGATCAGGGTTAAGAGCTGATGACATAGGTTCTTTTCCATCTGATCAGCTCTGTCCAATCACAGCTAATCACACATAAGCAAATGCCAGTTATCAGCATTTCCTTTCCTCAGTGCTGTCAGTGTCTGAGAAAAGGAAAGCCAGTAACCGGCTTTCCAGTTACAGGGGACATATACACTGATAATCAGGGCACTAATCACCAGTGCCCTGATTATCCATGCAGCCCCATCGGTGCAGCATATAGGAGTCCATCAGTGCAGCATATCAGTGCAGCATAATAGCGCTGTCCATCAGTGCAGCATCACCAGTGCCTATCAGTGCAGCTTATCAGTGCCCATCAGTGCCGCCTCATCGGTGCCCATCAGTGCAGCCTCACCAGTGCCCATCAGTGCAGCCTCACCAGTGCCCATCAGTGCAGCTTATTAGTGCCAATCAGTGCCGCCTCACCAGTGTCCATCAGTGCAGCCTCATCAGTGCCCATCAGTGCAGCATATTAGTGCAGCATAATAGTGCTGTCCATCAGTGCAGCATCACCAGTGCCTATCAGTGCAGCCTATTAGTGCCCATCAGTGCCGCCTCATCGGTGCCCATCAGTGCAGCCTCATCAGTGCCCATCAATGCAGCCTCATCAGTGCCCATCAGTGCAGCCTCATCAGTGCCCATCAGTGCCCATCAGTGCAGCCTCATCAGTGCCCATCAGTGCAGCCTCATCAGATCAGTGCCAATCAGTGCAGCCTCATCAGTGCCAATCGGTGCCCATCAGTGCAGCCTCACCAGTGCCAATCAGTGCCCGTCACTGCAGCCTATCAGTGCTCATCAGTGCAGCCTCATCAGTGCACATCAGTGAAGAAGCAACTTATTTGCAAAATTGTATAATAGAAACTTTCGGTCTTTTTTCGTTTGCTTAGCAAAACATAAAAACCCAGTGGTGATTAAATACCACCAAAAGAAAGCTCTATCTGTTTCAAAAAAATTATAAACATTTCTTATGGGTACAGTGTTGCATGACCGCGCAATTGTCGCGGCACAGTGGTGTAGTGGGTAGCACTCTCGCCTAGCAGTAAAAGGGTCACTGGTTTGAATCCCAACAACAACACTACCTGCCTGGAGTTTGCATGTTCTCCCTGTGCCTGCGTGGGTTTCCTCCGGGTACCCCGGTTTCCTCCCACACTCCAAAGACATGCTGGTAGGTTAATTGGATTCTGTCTAAATTGTCCCTAATATATGAATGTGAGTTAGGGACCTTAGATTGTAAGCTCCTTCAGGGTAGGGACTGATGTGAATGTGTGCAATGTATATGTAAAGCGCTGCGTAAATTGACGGCGCTATATAAGTACCTGAAGTAATAATAATAATAATAATTGTGACAGTGCTAAAGCTGAAAATTTACCTGGGCAGGAAGGGGGTGAAAGTGCCTGGTATTGAAGTGGCTAAAGGAGTGAGAATACCTCTGTGTAGACAGTAACACATAACACTCCACTAGTGAGGGCAAGTAGAGCTACTGGAATCATAAATAGATAAAATGAGCAACCAGGTGACTCAGGCTACCAAACCTCTCATTTTGCATGGAATGATTGTAATTATTATGCTATAAAATTTATATAGTGTCAACAATTTGGGCAGCACTTTACAAAATAAAGAACAGTACAATTACATTACAGTTTAAGATAAGAGGGTTAGGAGGAGGAGAGGCCCTGTTTGTGAGAGCTTACAATCTCAAGCTGGTTATACACTTAATAAGGAAAGAGAAGGGGATTTTAGGGACTTTTAGGAAGCCTAAACCTGGTAAGGTTATGTATTTCCATCCCTATGGGACTTTAAATGAAATTGTGGCCCGGTAGGGTCACATATTTCCATCCCTACAAGTCAAATAAAGAGGGGACGAGGAGGGTGGGACTTTAATTGAAGCACATGAAAGCGAAAGAATGATAATTAAGTGGAACAAAGGAATTTTATTATTACAATATAAATGTACACAGAATGTTGATGCATGATAACAGCACTAATAAGATAACAAGAGTGTCTTGAATCATAACCACTGATGTCACGGTACAGGTAATATACAATAGACAGTAAAATGGTAACAGCATCTCAATTTAAGAGCATGGTAATTCCATGAGAAATTCCAAGGTTCCACAAAAACATAATTGGATAAAATTATAATATATAAGGTAAAACCTGCAGGGCCTATGGCCTCACTAAGCCTGTAAAGGTGATGATTGTATAGACACTTAAGCCAGGTATAAAATAGATGGAAACACGGCATCATGTAGCTCTACGCGTTTCGTGGCTGATACGCCACTCGTCAGGAGCATGCGCGTGGTAGTCTAAAAAATCGATAGATATGAGGATAATCAATGATCATAATACCATGGATAGGGGTGGGATGACATCACCAGCAGCACTTCAGTGCATACTTACTGGTTGAGGTCCGCAGGATAATGGAGCAGCATGAGACGCCAAGGCGTCCGAAAAGGCCTCCAAACGGGAGCCTCAGTGGATGGGCCAACGGAGAACCCCCCACACAGGCCGTCAATCGGGCAGGCATGAAACCACGAGGATTAACTGTGAATAAGTGAAAATAATTGAATGGGAGTGAAGGAGTGACAACGGGAACTAAAAGTGAGGATGGGAGAAAAGGAAGAGGGGGAAAAAGGCAGAAGGCTGTGCCAAAAGTAAAAATTGGAAGATGAGTAGACACCGGCAAAAAGACTGCCAGAAGGAGGAATAATAAAAAGGAACCAATATGTAGAAGAGATAGTGTTAGAAGTTTGGAGGCCTTTTCGGACGCCTTGGCGTCTCACGCTGCTCCATGATCTAAAAGGTACTAACTGTGTTGGGATAAGTCAGGGATCTCCAAACTACGGCCCTCCAGCTGTTGCAGAACTACACGTCCCATGAGGCATTGTAAAACGCTGATATTCACAGACATGACTAGGCATGATAGGAATTGTAGTTCCTGAACAACTGGAGGGCCGTAGTTTGGATACCCCGGGGATAAGTTGTTTAAAAAAGTAACATTTGGTTGTTAGCAAGGATAGGTTTAACTGAAGAGATGACTTTTCAGGGACTGCCTATGGGCCTACAAGATAGGATCTGTTAACCTTTGGCTAAACAGCAAGTTAACTTGCTGTGATGATGAGCAGATATTTCAATCTTCATCTTTGCCTGTGGCCATCTAAGGTTAGCCACGCAAATTGCATCTTTGCTTGGCTAAATGTCTGCTTGCATGTAAATTGCTACAATAGTATGCCAATGATGTGACATTCCAGATTGCTGAAGACAGGGTGCATTGTAATATTGTACATGAGAACTGCCAAGATATGTCACCGATTGAAGTGAAATACCTTGATACATTATGTATTCTTCTGATATAATGTAGGTTTATGTACTAAAAAAAATGCAAAAGATAAAAGGGCCCCTGGGGGTTACAGAAAGATTTGATTCATTGACATGCTAACGCATGCATAGTTCTCCCACTGAGGAGAATGGTATTTCAAACTGTTAAAGATTCAAATGCTTTTGACACTATTTCCGCTGAACATTGTGGTCAATCAAGCAATCATTAGCCAATCATCAAACAAATTCTCAATATGTCAATGACCTCCTATCATGATTGTAGGTGAAGGAAAGTGGTAACAGTGCCTTCTACACACATGCACTGAAATGATAATAGACCTGCAGCAGGATTTTTAGACAGATTCATACATTTTTGTTAATATAGAACTAAACTGTATCTGAGCACCACAAACCGAAAACACTGTTTAATTCATTTTGAATATTCAATAAAACTCACTCATCCATTTGTGTCTCAATTCTTTATTTTGTTGAGAAATCACTTTGAATAACACTGAAGATGGCATTTATAGCCACTGCCATCTTCACTAAGGGCAGATGATTCCTGTAGCATTTATTATCTGGAATTCATCTGCCCTAAGCTCAGGCATGCAGGCAGAAGGATGTGTATAGCTGAGAAAGCTCCTCCTCCCCTCCTCTAGATTAAAGGAAAAAATGCCCATGATAACTCCTGGGATGTATGTCATCATTTTCGCCTAGGCCAGACATCAAAAAGCAATGGAAGAAATGTAAAAGTAAGTATGTTTAAAACAAGTAAATATCAAATACAGTATCTCACAAAAGTGACTACACCCCTCACATTTTTGTAAACATTTTATTACATCTTTTCATGTGACAACACTGAAGAAATGACACTTTGCTACAATGTAAAGTAGTGAGTGTACAGCTTGTATAACAGTGTAAATTTGCTGTCCCCCCAAAATAACTCAACACACCACAGCCATTATTATCTAAACCACTGGCAACAAGTACAAGTATACCCCTACGTGGAAATGTCCAAATTGGGCCCAATTAGCCATTATCCCTCCCCGGTGTCATGTGACTCATTAGTGTTACAAGGTCTCAGGTGCAAATGGGAATCAGGTGTGTTAACTTTGGTGTTATCGCTCTCACTCTCTCATACTGATCACTGGAAGTTCAACATGGCACCTCATGGCAAAGAACTGTTGCTCTACATAAAGATGGCCTAGACTATAAGAAGATTGCCAAGACCATGAAACTGAGCTGCAGCACGGTGGCCAAGACCATACAGAGGTTAAACACGACAGGTTACACTCAGAACAGGCCTCGCCATGGTTGACCAAAGAAGTTGAGTGCACGTGCTCAATGTCATATCCAGAGGTTGCCTTTGGGAAATAGACATTTGAGTGCTGCCAGCATTGCTGCAGAGGTTGAAGGGGTGGGGGATCAGCCTGTCAGTGTTCAGACCATATGCCGCACGCTGCATCAAATTGGTCTGCATGGCTGTCGTTCCAGAAAGAAGCCTCTTATAAAGATTATGCATAAGAAAGCCCGCAAACAGTCAGCGTGTGTGGCGGCAACCAGGTGAGGAGTACAAAGACAAGTGTGTCTTGCCTACAGTCAGGCATGGTGGTGGGAGTGTCATGGTCTGGGGCTGCATGAGTGCTGCCTACACTGAGGAGCTACAGTTCATTGAGGAAAAAGAAGCTGAGGGTAAAGGTGATGGACTGGCCAAGCATGTCTCCAGACCTAAACCCTATTGAGCATCTGTGCGGCATCCTCAAAGAATGTGGAGGAGCACAGGATCTCTAACATCCACCAGCTCTGTGATGTCATCATGGAGGAGTGTAGGAGGACTCCAGTGGCAACCTGTGAAGCTCTGGTGAATTCCATGCCCAAGAGAGTTAAGAAAGTGCTGTAAAATAATGGTGGCCACACAAAATATTGACACTTTGGGCCCAATTTGGACATTTTCACTTAGGGGTGTACTCCCTTTTGTTGCTGGCAGTTTAGACATTAATGACTGTGTGTCGAGTTATTTTGAGGGGACAGCAAATTTACACTCTTATACAAACTGTACACTCACTACTTTACATTGACATTGACTTTACATGAAAAGATATAATAAGATATTTACAAAAATACGAGGGGTGTACTTAATTTTGTGTACTTAATTTTGTGAGATACTGTACCTTATGCTAGCAGCACAAGGGTTAAAAAATAAGTAAATTATTACTAAACCTAGGACCCTGCGTTCACTATATCTGGTCTCCCACAGTACACAGAAAATGGAAATGCAATAGTTTTAGTAAATACAAACTGCATACAACATTTCAGCCAAGGTCAAGCATTTATCAAACAGATATAACAAAATGCTTTCAATTGTATATTTATTGGGCCAAAAGGGTGCAAATAAGACAAAATCATTGTTAGGGTTCACATACACTTTTATTTGTGTATTTTATGACTTCCTGGAGTTCACCTTTAGCATTGTGTTTTGAAGATAAATTTGTCTCATCTGTCATAGTAAATCTGTCATAGACCCTTGCAAAACTCAGGTGACTGCCCAAAATTGCCAGCGCAGGGGTCGCAAACACACTAAAAAACGCTCACAAATACTTTATTAAATTATGCCAAGCTGATTTGAAAGGAATGACCGTCTTATTTTTTTGGTTAATTTATTTGATAAAGTCCTTCACTTTCCGCAATTACATAACCAGGTTTTACTGTATGATCCAGCATATACGGGTGGAATAAAAACAGACAGTATTATTATTATTGTGTATAAAAGCAGAAAACAGTACAACGACAATTTAACTTAGACATCTTGTCAGACATTTGTGATCCTTGAGTTTTGTGAGCTTGAGGCGTCTATCACTCTGTAAACCTACATCATGCCATTAATAGAAGTGGCCTTCAGGATTTTTATGTTTACTGGGTGTTTCAATATCTGCAGCTGTTACCATGCTGAAATTACATAACATCACATTTTCCTTATTTCCTTTTTGTTAAGTCTAGAAATAAACAGGCTACATTCATCTGGATTTATCAGAAATAAATGTCGAGCAGAACGATGAAGCATGCGTTCAATAATTCTGACTTTTGTCATTTTACATAACGATGCTTAAAGGCAAATAGGACTTTAGTAAATCAGAGCTTAGTAAATGAGGTAAAGCTTTACTTTGCAGAAAGTACCCAATCACGTAGAAGGGAAATTTAAAAAAAAACAGCATTTTTGCTTTCACATGATTGGATGATGGAAGTCAGCAGAGCTTCTGCTCATTTACTAAGCTCTGGAGCAGCTGCACTTACAGAGTGCAACTGCACTTTGCAAAGTGCACAGCCTATTTGACTTTAATAAATCAACCTCTTTGTACATAGCATACCTGGCTGATGACCCTGAAAGCTGGAAATCACTGAAGTAGACCCCGCCCAATACTCCAGTGATCTCCACTTACTTTCTGGTCCTGCACTGAGCGGCTTGCCTGCTGCGTTCTGAACTTGACCGCTCAGCGTGGGTGACATTCAGAGAATGCTTTGCAATCTCTGAATGAATGCAAACCATTCACTGATTGCACAAGGTGGAGAGGCGGGGTGGTGACATCATATTCTCCACCTCATTCAATCAGAGAACGCTTTACATTCATTCAGAAGATGCAAAAATTCTTTCAATAGTATTCTTGCTAGCTGGATGACCTCATGAGTTCAGAATGCAGCAGGGCATCTACTCCACACGGGATCCAGAAGAAAGTGGAGATCGCTGGAGTAGCTGTGTCTACTTCAGCGATCTCTTGCTTCCAGGGGGATCGGCCAGGTATGGTCAATGCATAGCTACATTGGTCCAAGCTGGACCAATGTGATTATGAAAAAATATACTATGCCTGGAATTCCTCTTTAACCTCCCTGGCGGTATGATTCTGTCTGGAATTTTGTGCTGAAAGCGGTACAATTATTTTGCATGGAAATTTGATGCTATGTATTATAGGCCTGCAATTCTTAGTAATTACTTACTTAAACCTGACCAAACAAGACTCTAGTAGACATCCCAGATGTGATAAAGTTTGAAACACAAAATCATGATTTTAAATTTTTAAATAATATAATTTTATTCAATAATGTAATACAAACTAAAGAAATTTGTCAGACAAAGAAAATTCAGTAAACATCCTGAGTGTGATAAATTTTAAAGCAAGGTACAGCACACAGTCCCACGTCACAATCTGGACAAAAGAACCTGCTTTCTTTTCGGATTTTTTTCCCCTTGTCATCTCTGTGTGAACAGCAAACCACACACATCCTGATAGGTGCTGCCTTTTTTGCGGTTGGCGGTATATAGTCCATAAAGTGCCGACCTGTTAGGCGTTCTGGGTTGGCAACACCAACAGCACGTCGTCCAGGTCTGTTCGCATCAACTGATGGCATCTGGTGTTTGGCAAAAATCTGCTCAGCCACCTTCCAGATAAAATCTGAATGAACAAGAGGCCTGTCAATCCCTGCTCGGTACAAGATGTAAGCGTTCCAAAGGCATTGTTCCAGAAGATGCCTGAAAATCTTTTTGTAATATTTTTTCTGCTGTTTACGCATAGTCGGATAAAAGGTCATTGCCTGATCGGCTCGGTCGACACCTCCCATAGTGCAATTATAGTCTATGACGACTTGCGGCTTCAGCACATCTTTCCCACCTTTTGTGTGGACCGTGGCAGTGGAGGTATTGTGCACAGTGCTCATGAGACACACGTCCTTCTTGTCTCGCCAACGTATTGCCATCATCTTACCCTTCTGCCAGGCAACCATTTCTCCGGGTTTTAGTTTTTTCTTTCCAAACATTGATGGCATGTCACGTCTGTTAGGCCTAACTGTACCATAGGCATCCGTCTTGTTTTGGATCAAAACCTCAAACAGTTCCGGCGACGTATAGAAATTGTCCATGGTCACACAATATCCCTGGTTCAGTAATGGCTCCAGCAGTGTAAGGACAGATGATGTGGCCATCCCATAATTGCTGTACCTGGGGTTGAACTTCGTGCCTTTACCGGTGTAAATGACCGAGTTCCATATGTATCCGGTGGATGACTCGCAGAGCATGTATGATTTGATGCCAAACCGCGCTCTTTTGGATGCAATATACTGGATCCAGCTTAGGATTCCTTTGTAGGCCATCAAACTCTCATCCACGCTGACGTCCCTTTCTGGCACGTAGGCCCGCTGGAAATTGTTCCCAATAATTTGGCATACCTCCCAGATTTTTTTTAGCTTGGGCGCAGGATGCGTGGCCTCATCAAACTCTTCATTGTTAGTGAAGTGAAAATATTTAATGATGAGGGAAAAACGGTATTCGGACATCACAGTACCAAAAAACGGAGTGGCCAATAACTTGTTGGTGGTCCAGTACCATTTCTGGCATGGTTTCCCCACCACCCCCTGAAGAATAATGAGTCCGAGAAACAGCCAGATGTCCTCTTTAGTGACCGGTTCCCACCTTCTGCTTCGGGAAAACCTGGCATGCAGCGTAGCGGATTGCTGCTGTTGGTAGCGATTTGTCTCTATGACAATTTTTTCAATTACCTCCTCTGTGAGAAATAATTGCAGGTATGCCAGAGGGTTGCCACGCTCAACTTCGACCTTCATCCCAGGTGATCCAGTGAAGGGAAATCTTGGGGGCGCTACCTGGTCCGTATCGCACTCAATAGGGCACCAAGTGCGCACATCGCTGATGTCAGGTGCAGGATCATCACCGCTGTCATCACTGTCACTTGTCAGCTCAGTGTCAGATGACAAATCTCCCCACGACTTGCTATCGCTGAGTTCTGGGAGCAACTCCATGTCGCTGTCGCTGTCGCTGTCATTCAACTGCTCCAAAGGCGATTTTGTAGCGAAATGGCGCTTTTTGGATTCCATTTTCTCAATATTTTATTGGAGGCAATGGGCACTGGGGCAAGGGGCACTGTATCAGTGAGATCTGAGATGATACAATGTAATCCTCTCAGATTACACTGTATCACCTCTTTTTATATTTGTGTTTTGTGTTTGAACTCTTGAACTTTGAATTTCCCGCCTAGTTCCGCTCCCGTGCGCCGCTGCTGCTCGCAGGGAACGGAACTAGGAAGTGAGATGCTGTGATCGCGCTGGCGATCACAGCGGAGCACAGCCGAGGACACTGGAGGGCATCGCTGGAACCCAGGAGAAGGTAAGGGCTCCGCTGGATGCTCTGCAATGTTACCCCGAGCGTGACTCAGGGTTACCGCTCCTGACAGTAAAAGTCAGACCCGAGTCACGCTCGGGATTACCGCCAAGGAGGTTAAGGAGACACTGTCTCCTTGGCTATGCAGGGAAAGTTTCAGTGTCTCTGCAAATAGTCCCCTACTGTATGCTCACCTTACCACCAGTGCTCTCCTGCCACTCCTTCCCAGCCTCCCTCCTCAGCCGGTGACAATACCTGGGACTTCTGCTCATAGAGGCACATGTGACGCCTGCCCCTTTTGACAGTTTTTGGGTCTAGAAGCCAATCACTAGGCCTGAGCACTGTCACGTGATGGAGAAATGATGCCATTGCTACTCCAGATTACCAAAACCAGTAATTTTAGTGCAGGTGATAGAGGAGCAGAGAGTTTCAAGGAAGTATTGGTAAGGTGTGTATAGAAGGGTCAAGTGTGGGAGCCTTTATAGAGTCACTGCCGCTTTGCCCTGCATAGCCAAGGTAAAAGTGTCTCTTTGAATTAAATTTTTTGGAACCCCCTACTGAGTGTTTCTTTTACCATATTTTAGCCATTTTCAATTTACAGCCACACTAAACACAAGAAAAAATCAATTGTTGCAGTTATTTACTCGCTGTCAAAAATACGGAGACTTTGGGGTTGATTTAATGAAGACAAATACTTACCACTTAACCACTTAGCGACCGCCTCACGTACATTTACTGCGGCAGGGCAGCCGCTCTGTGCCAGATCACGTACCTAGTATGTGATCTGACACTTCCGGGTCTGGGGCGCGCGCACATGGTGACCTGCTTCTGCTATGATTGGACACAGCCGGAGCCAATCAGCGGGTCCGGCAGACTCGATTTCCGCTGGCACTCGCCGATCACTCGGGACATAAGAACGGCAGTCTGCCTATGTAAACAAGCCAGATTGTCATTCTATCAGTGGGGAAGGCTTTGATCCTGTATTTCTGCTAAGCAGGGACATGGATCTTTGCCTTCCCCTAGTCAAAGCACCCCCCCACACAGTGAGTAAGCACAACCTAGGCTTGCATTTAACCCTCTGATCGTCCCTGATGTTAATCCCTTCCCTGCCAGTGTCATTAGTACAGGGACAGTGCATTTTTTTTTTTCACTGGTCCCCAAAAAGTGTCAAAAGTGTCAGTTAGTTGTCCGATTTGTCCTCCGCAATATCGCAGTCCGGCTATAAGTTGCTGATCGCCACCATTACTAGTGGGATTTTTTTTAACACAAATATGTAGCAGAATACATATTGGCCTACAATTATGAAGAAATTCGATTTTTTACATTTTTTGGGGGGGTCTGTTTTATAGCAGAAAGTAAAAATATTGATATCTTTTCAAAATTGTCGGTCTTTTTTTTTTGTTTATAGCACAAATACCACCAAAAGAAAGCTCTATTTGTGGGAAAAAAAGGACAAAAATTTTATTTGGGTACAGTTTCGCACGACCGCGCAATTGTGAGTTAAAGTACCACAGTGCCGTATCGCAAAAAATGGCCTGGTCAGGAAGGGGGTAAAACCTTCCAGAGATCAAGTGGTTAATCAAGAAAGGCCAGAACGTTGAAGAAAATTGGGCTTTCAACGTTCCGGGTTTTCCTGGTTAATAAGTGATACATGTCTAAAAGGGATGTGGTGGTGAATACCAACCTCTGCCCCTGATATACATTACTGTAGACAAAAAGACTGTTCATTTTGCAAGGGAATTTGCGTCAGAGCTTACAGAATGAGAACAGAAGATCTGCTTACCTCCATCATCCAGTCATGTGATTGGATTTTCATTTTTTTATTGATTTTTCAAAATTCTTTGCATATGATTGGGTATTTTTTGCAGAGTGAAACTTAACCACATTTACTAAGCTCTGGAGCACATTCCCTTGCAAAGTGCAACATTCCTTGATGTGAACAGCCTATTTGCCTTTAGTAAATCAAACGCTTTGCTTTCACATTCTGTACTCGTGTGTCTTTGTTCTGTTTGCATGCTGCCATGTACAAGAGTTTAGAGAGTTACCGAATTTGGCCTAATATCTAAAACTGCTATTCAGCTTCTTGAAACATCAGTGGTAGTGAACCAAACATTCCCACAATGTAAGCAACTAGAAATAGCAGTGTATCAAAGCCCAGATACTGTACCACCTGAACTAGGAAGTTCATAAAGGAGTCTACAGCCCTTGTGCCCATCCTGTGGCCTTTTGGTACATATTGTGCAACCATTGGGCCCCTGCAGACAGTAGTCTGTGTTCTCTTTGCATAGGTTCTCATTCAGGCTTGTAAAGGAAAAAAAATTCCATAGACTGTCTTTTAGTGAATAAATGGTTGGGTGTATTTATTTCACACTATCTTATTTGTTTTGTTTTGCTGTCCACCACGTTTCTCCTTTAATTTTTTTTTTCGGATCTTCTATAATGGATCTTGCTGTGGTACAAATAGTTTTTAGGTAGGCTGTAGGGAAATCAATCTTGCTGCAGGGGGAAAAGCAGGTCTCTTCTTAGATACAATTTTATGTGATATAACAAGTCTATAAAGAATGTTTGTGAATACCAAATGTTGCTATGACTTGTAGTCTCTGGCCATCTCCTGTAACATATCTGCAATCTCTATAGCATGTTTGCAGCCTCTGAACATCTCCTATAGCATGTTTGCAGTCACCGACAATCTCTTGTAACATATCTACACTCTTTGGACATCATCTATAGCATGTCTGCAGTCTCTGACTATCTCCTGTAGTATGTCTACAGTCTCTAACCATCTCCTGTAACATGTCTGCAGTCTCTGGCCAACTCCTGAACAAGTCTGCTGTCTCTAACCATCTCTTCTAAAATGTCTGCAGTCTCTGACCATCTTCTGTAGCATGTCTGCAATCTCTGGTCATCTCCTGTACCATATCTGCAGTCTATGATCATCTAGTTTAGCATGTCTGCAGTCTCTGACCATCTCCTATAGCATTTCTGCAGTCTCTGACCATCTCCTATAGCATGTCTGCAGTCTCTGGTCATCTCATATAGCATGTCTGCAGTCTCAGGCCATCTCCTATAGTGTGTCTGCAGTCTATCTCTGGCCATCTTCTATAGCGTGTCTGCAGTCTCTGGCCATCTCCTATAGCGTGTCTGCAGTCTCTGGCCATCTCCTATAGCGTGTCTGCAGTCTCTGACCACTGTACACTGATCTAGTGTAGTATGCCAGTAGTCTTTGACTGTCTCCTGTTGCATGTTTACAGCCTGTGACTATTCCCTGCAGCATACTCGTAGTCTCAGACTATCTCTTGAGCATGTTTTTAGCCTCTGTCAATTTTCTTCTGCATTCCATTCATTGAATGTTTTTACCTTAGCTAGGATCTTCACATCACTCTGCAATAAAGAGATGGGTCTATAGGAACTAGGATCCAAAGGATCTTTTCCAGGTTTAAATAACAGCACTACATTTTCCCTTTACGTAGACGAAGGTAAGCAGCCCACAATAACAGAAGCATTGAAGACTTCTAGTAATCTGGGTAGGACCTACTTTCCATATTTGGTATATGCTTCTTTAGAGATACCTTTACACGTGGGGAAGGGACAGACCACCCTCTGTAACTCATCCAATTTGAGCAGTGCATTTAAAGCTAGATGAGCTGTATGAGACAGCGTGGGTAAGGGTAAGTCTTGAAGATAATTTGCCAAGGTCTCATCAGAATAGATATCTTAGGAACAATATAAATCAGCATAAAAGGAGACCAACTCAGTGACAATTTGCTCAGGGTCATTCACCACTCTCCCATTAGAGGAGTGGATGACCCCAATGGCTGGAGAGGATTGTTGATATCTGGCAATTTTTGCTAGCAGGCGTGCTGCTTTCTCCCCCTCTTTATAGAATGCCATTTTTGTAAAAAAAAAGGTTTCCGCTCCGCAACGGAGGATATCAATCGGTCACTGATCAGAGTAGGGATATCAGGTTTGTTAGCCAGATACAACAGCAGCAGTTGTAATATGTCCCTGGAAAATGGAGGAATATAAACAAAAGCCAAAATTGAGGTTAAAGTATAGAGTTTACAATAGAGAAATAGAAAACGACCAGATGAGTCCACTATGGGGTCCAGTTCCTGGTATGCAGGAATTTTGTGTATTGGGACACTGAACCCATGGGAGTATGCAGAGTGAGTGGAATGAAAAGCCTTGCCGACCCATGGGTAATGTAGCCAGTTCACTGTGTCCCGTGTGAGGTGGGTTTCTTGGAGGCCTATAATGGCCGGTGAAATTTCCGTAGACACGAAGAAATCATTGTGCACTTTAGTGGATCATGTACTCCTCAGATTTTCCAGGAGACCAGCGGGGTAGCTGTCATGGTGGACATTTAAAGAAATCAACACACAAAGAGTCTGTATAGAGGACCAAACCCCAGAAGAGTAAACAGTCTCTGGGGGTCACCAGGGTGCGGTGCAACAGGGAGAACAATCTAGAGAGTAAGCAGCACTGGATTACGTCACATAACGAAAACTGACATGGAAAATCTTTGCTAAACTGAGCAACAAAGGTATATAGGGCAGATGGGCATGCAGGAGGAGGTTGGAGAGTCACAGTAATGACATAACGATGATTACCCCCCTTGTTACCCACAGACTCTGCAATTGGAGAGGTTGTCGTGTGCCAACCGGCCACAGGAAAGGTTGACACAGGAAATGTGGCATATGATAACTATGATAACTGCACACTAGTATGCTTCACACATGTTGGCATAACAAAAAGTACTGATAAAGTAAGGAAGTCAATAACATTCCATTTCCTGAGTATATTTAAGAAGAACTGTCCCTCTGTAAAGAAGAGTTGCCCTAAGGCTGGAAAAAGGTTACCATACCGACAGGGAGAGGTAGTACCGTGGAGGGTCAGTCTCTTTCATCATCTGCGCAATGACAGCAAAGTTCGTGTTCGTTCTGATCCAGCCAGGACGATGCATCAGATGCTGTTTCAAAGAAGTGAGATTGGCCTCTAGCTGTAACTCGTAGCCTGACAGGATAAAGCATAGCATATTTTAGCTGAAGTTTTTAGCCTTTTTTTTTCACATCAGTGGACTTCGATCTCTTGCGTTGGACCTCTGTGGAGAAGTCGGGCAAGAAGGAAACTTTAGTCCTGTTGTACTGAACACAGGATAATCTTGCGGTCTTTATAATTTAACAGTCTGGCTAGTATGGAGCGTGGTTGGGTACAAGACAGGAGGGGTGGTGTACAGTTTGCCCGCTATACCACAAACAAGGGTGAAGGACTCTTTGCCAAATATTTCTTGCAGCCATTGCTCTACAAACGCGGTGGGGTCACGGCCGTCAACCCTCTTAGGCAGCACTGCAATATGTACATTATTACGCTTAAGGTGATTTTTCAATATCATCAGCTCTGTTGTTGGCCTGAATAACTTGTTGGGCAGCCATTCTAGCATTCCTGGTGAAGGGGGGGCATCTGATCCTCCAGGTCACTGACCCAGCCTTCTACAGCAGTAATTCTCTCACTGTTCTTTTGTAGATCTTGGCAGAGAAGTGAGACTGTTTCTTTAAGCCGCCCCAAAATGCTCTTTAAGGTCATCCACGGAGGCCATGCATTTGTGAACCATCTGCACTATTTTACTAAGTGTGGGTTGTTCAGTGTCATCTCTAGGCATATTGAAAATATTAGGGGTGGGGAGACTAATGTCATCTAATGCATTTGGCCCCTTGTGCTCTGCTAGCTCCCGGTCAGAGAGGAAGGCTTAGGCATCAGAGCGAAAGGAGCTGCCAGCACCTGACAGCTTCTGAATATAATAAAGCATGTCTCTGGGCTGCTCCTTTCCTGGGGGTTTGTTGGTCTTATGTGGCTTACCCCCCCCCCCCCCAGGTTCTTCTGCTTTTCCATGCCTCGTGGTGTGCGTTGTGGCTGGGGAGAACGGGTACCATCTTGGTTGCTGCAGCCACGGCGTCTTCCTTGCCTCTGCGTCACGTGTCAGGCCGTCCTATACCAAGAAAGTTGACCACCACTGCTCTACAGGATGTGCACATTTTAGGTAGAGAATACATGAAGGGAAAAGCCAGATTTTTCTTACACAAATTCCCATTTTCCTTACATTTTTCTTCAAAGTATTGTTTTGTATCAGTTCAGTTCTACTTTAAATTACTTCCTTTCCTATCCTATCGCAGCATATTGTGTGACAGGTGACACACTAATGCCCCGTACACACGATCGGACATTCCGACAAAAAAATCCATGGATTTTGGCTCAAGTTGGCTCAAACTTGTCTTGCATACACACGGTCACACAAATATTGACAGTATGTTAAAAAAAAGGTAATACCTTTTTTAATTTTTTTTAAATTATTTTTTCTTTTGTTTTTTTGGACAAACTGTCATCAGAGAAATACAAAGTTACTATAGTAACACTGTACAACTCTGGGGAGTTGATCATGATTTTTTTTTTTTTACATACTATGCTTGCTTATAGCAGTGAATTTCACTGCTCTAAGCAAATATTTTTTACTGAATGACAGTGTGTAGACACTGTGGGGTAGATTTACTAAAGCCAAAGAGACTGTGCAGTCTGCAAAGTGCCATTGCACTCTGGAAGTGCAGTTGCTGCAGAGCTTAGTAAATGAGGCAAACCTCCACTTTGCAAAGAATACCCAATCACATGCAAGGAAAATGAAAACAACAGCATTTTTGCTTGCACATGATTGGACGATGGAAGTCAGCAGAGGTTCTGCTCATTTACTACACTCTGGAGCAACTGCACTTGCAAAGTGTAACTGCACTTTGTAAAGTCACAGCCAATTTGCCTTTAGTAAATCAACCCCTGTGTATTGTTGTGATTAGCTGTGATTGACCACAGCTAATCATATGGTACAAATGGGCTATGACTGGCCCTGTCTGTACCATGTGATCACTGTGACTAATCACAGCTAGAAACACAATTGCATAAAATAAATGGCACGAAAGGAAGCGTGGTGTGGTCACAGTGGTAACATAGTTCCCGCCAGCAGTTCACTGGACAAAGCGGGTGACAGATCACGTCGGAGCAAAGCCAGAAGGGGTGCACTAGGCGTGTTCTCAGGAGGACGTCATATGACATCCTCCCAGAAGAATAGGGTTCCTGCCTGCCCGTCATTTTACATTGGCGTGAGTGGGAAGCAGTTAAATCACTATACACATAGGGGTGACTGTCTCTTTAAATGCTGCACGTGCCGAACTGACATTGTTGGAATTCTGTGAAATAAACTCAGAATCAGTATAGTGATAGTTACTTCATAGACTGCACAACAGTCCTATTGGACTTTTTTTTGCATTTCTATTTAAGAATTATTATTTATAATATTTGTCAATCCACTTGATGTTTTAAATTTGGAGAATACCAGTGTCATATTTATATGTATAATCATTCAGCAGCGCAACACATGCACGCAATTGTTGTATTTCAATTTTATGTGAGGGACACACATTTAGTGCAGCCGGGCTATTTTGTTAGGGTAGCACAATATTGTCAGCACACTAATACTGTTGGTTTCTTTCCTATATTATTTTTTGTTTGTACCTGTAGTAAGGTTCAAACAACAAATAATAGTAATCCTGATTGTTAATACAAGACCCAGAGCTCTTGGTGACAGCTCAGTCTCTGTGCAACATATTCTCAGCCATAGGTGTGCCTATTTCATTAGGGTGTGCACCCTAAAACTCAAACACGTGTATGTGTGTGTCTACATATAATAGAACCCAACACATTGATCTCCCAGCTGGCACAGTGAAAGAGAAGTGAGTAAACACTTCTCTTATGGCAGAACCGTTAAGAGGGAGATCTTTCCCATCTTCCTGCCTGCACAGAGAGCGATAACACTAATGGGTATGGGTTGATTAGGGTGTGCCCAGGCACATCCAGCGCACCCTGTGCACACGTCTATGTTCTCAGCACAAACACAGCAGAGCATTAACTGCAGCCCTGTGGATAAAGACCAACTTCTATGGGGCCACATGCATGCATATGCTCATCAGGAAGGGGTTAAAGCTTATTATTCATATTTGTAAAGTGAACTTTCAGATGAAACAATCAATGAATGTGTGATAAAATAACATTAACAGTTAGGACAGCTCATGTATTTTAGTGAATTAACCACTTGCCCTCCGGAAGATTTATCCCCCCCTCTTCATGACCAGGCCATGTTTTGTGATACGGCACTGCGTTACTTTAACTTTGACAATTACGAATTTTTGGGACACTGTACCCAAATAAATATTTTTTTCCCCACAAATAGAGCTTTCTTTTGGTGGTATTTGATCACCTCTGCAATTTCTCTTTTTTTGCGCTATAAACAAAAAAAGAGCCACAATTTTGAAAAAAAAACCAATATTTTTACTAACACTTTTTACTAAAACATATCCAATAAAAAAAATGTAAAAAATCAAATTTCTTCATCAATTTAGGCCAATATGTATTCTTCTACATATTTTTGGTTAAAAAAAATCCCAATAAGGGTATATTGATTGTATTGCGCAAAAGTTATAGTATATACAAACTATGGGATATTTTTATTTCATTTTTTTTTTTTTTTACTAGTAATGGCAGCGATCAGAAACTTATAGCAGGACTGCGATATTGCGGCGGACAGTCAGACATTAACTGACACTTTTGACACTTTTTGGGGACCAGTGACACTAATACAGTGATCAGGGCGATCAAAGGGTTAACTTTGTGCCTATACATATATAAAAAGGATTTTTATCCCTGGGGTGGTCTATATAGTAGGCACCCCAGGGGTAAAATAGACAGCTACGTTTGGTCAGAAAGGGCTCTCTACACAGTTGTAAAAAAAGAGTTTGTATCAAATTTTATTATGGTGATATTCTCCTAAATCATTAAAAAACAATTCTGTTACTTTACATAAGGATTAATAAATTCATATCCTCTAACAGTGTGTTATTCTAAGGAGATGATACCTTGAGTAAAGCTATACTGGCACATTTACAATGTTGCAGATAACTGACATTTAGACGGACAATACTTACATATAACAAGAATTTTGGATTCCCCTAATTGGGCTTTAAAGCAGCAAAGTATACCGTTACAAAGATCATTGATAAAACAATTTATTTGACAAAATGTCCAATATCATATGTACATGTTGAATCTGGTTCAATAATGAGTTTATATTCCATAAGACGGCAAAATGCATATCACATCATTACATTACATGGTGTAGTAAAATGCCGAAGCCCCGACGCGTTTCGACCTGAGTGTGGTCTCTTCAGGGGGCACCTCTAAATCTATAAAGTAATACAAATATTAAGACTGGTAGATAATTTTCTATAAAAGATTACATTGGATAAAACATAATGATGGATTATTACCGTTGAAGTGAGGTAGACTTATCAAGTGGGAGCATTGGGGAGCCACAGAGGGGTCCGGGCGGCGTGCAGGCCATCCCCACCCCCCACCCGGGGAAAGAGCCAGCTCCCAGGGGCTTGCAAGGAGCCACACTGATGCACGTCCCCCCGGGGGAGCGAGAGACCAAGCACCTGCAACAGATATCCATGAGCAGCCATTAGAAAAGTAACATAGTAGTGTGTAAGTCATCGTTGTATGTATTGATTTAGATTGTATATGGAGACCAAAAGTGTATGTATGTTTACAGGGATGGTAGTTGGATCACATAGATGAGACAAATAAATGATCAAATTAAGTTAGTGTTGCTAGCGACCCCAATACAATGTGCAAGTGGTGCCTGATATGCGAGTGAAAATGTGTGCTGTGAGTGAAAGAGAACAGGGAATCCTTGGGAAGGTGCATGATGAGGAAAATCGTAGTGTAATGGTGTGGCGGTCCAAGTGTTGGCAAAAAGGTGAAGGGTAAGAAACAAACCAAACAAAACAAAACAAAAACTGTGAGGAAAAGAAAAAATGATAAAGAGCCAACCAAATGGCAGTATGTGAAGAAAAAGGGAATGTGACATGAAGTGGTGTAACTGAAAACCATATTAAATTTACCTTGTGCTGTGTAAAGTTGTATGGGGTATGAGGCTGGTTGGCTTGGCAGAAACCAAGCTGCAGTTGCTGAGAAAACAGATATCTTTTGTCCTGACCAGAATGGAAAGACTATTGACTGATAAACATTTTGGTCTCCTATATATAGCTAAGCTGAGGCTGATAGGATAATCACATGCAGGTGCCCAAATCCCCCACCCACCCAGGATCATGGCGTGTGGGCCGCCAGCTGCAGCCCACGTGTGGCTCCCTCGGCGTCCCGGAAGACCGGCCGGTCCCGACCACCGTCGTCACCTCCGTCGCAAAACGCGTGACGTCATGACGGCGTGCGCGCGCCGGGCCCCCGCGCACGCGCACACCGCCACGAGCGCTCCGGAGGTGAACACAGGACGCCGCCGGCAGGGTGGAGCTCGCCATGGCGCCTAGTAGTAGACGCCAAGCAGAGCAAGCAAGGGGGCGTGCGGGATAACCACACGCCCCCACCCTGCCGGGAAGTCTCGAGGAAGCCAGGCTCCACCCAGAGGGGGGAGGGAGAATGAAACCGCACCCACCGGGACCCATCAACGATCCCCCAAGCATGAAATCCACATATAGACTAGCATATGCATGGTCATAAATGTACCAAGAAAAACAATAATGATAGATGTTACATATATTAAACAGGGGCAGGGTGCCAAAGCCCTGACCTCGGACTCCTGCATAAAAGCCAATAGAGTTCAGTCATGAATTACCATGTGAGGTAATGAATGTCATGCAGTACAGGAGTCTGTTCCTCCTGGTGCATGAAAAGGGAAAGGATTGGATCTCAATCCAGTTCCCCCTTGATTAGAACAAAAATGTTCAAAAATTGTATATATGTTGAAATTAAATTGGTAAATGCAGGATTCCGAAGGTGGCATGAGACACACTGCTTCCTGTTTTGATCTCTGGTATGTGAAAGCGGGGAGGGGTGTTTAACCACCCAAGAAAATTAGAACTAGAGGGAGACATACATAGGAGAGAACAAGGGAGCTGCACACCCTGAAATAGATAAAAAGAATTTTGGATTCCCCTAATTGGGCTTTAAAGCAGCAAAGTATACCGTTACAAAGATCATTGATAAAACAATTTATTTGACAAAATGTCCAATATCATATGTACATGTTGAATCTGGTTCAATAATGAGTTCATATTCCATAAGACGGCAAAATGCATATCACATCATTACATTACATGGTGTAGTAAAATGCCGAAGCCCCGACGCGTTTCGACCTGAGTGTGGTCTCTTCAGGGGGCACCTCTAAATCTATAAAGTAATACAAATATTAAGACTGGTAGATAATTTTCTATAAAAGATTACATTGGATAAAACATAATGATGGATTATTACCGTTGAAGTGAGGTAGACTTATCAAGTGGGAGCATTGGGGAGCCACAGAGGGGTCCGGGCGGCGTGCAGGCCATCCCCACCCCCCACCCGGGGAAAGAGCCAGCTCCCAGGGGCTTGCAAGGAGCCACACTGATGCACGTCCCCCCGGGGGAGCGAGAGACCGAGCACCTGCAACAGATATCCATGAGCAGCCATTAGAAAAGTAACATAGTAGTGTGTAAGTCATCGTTGTATGTATTGATTTAGATTGTATATGGAGACCAAAAGTGTATGTATGTTTACAGGGATGGTAGTTGGATCACATAGATGAGACAAATAAATGATCAAATTAAGTTAGTGTTGCTAGCGACCCCAATACAATGTGCAAGTGGTGCCTGATATGCGAGTGAAAATGTGTGCTGTGAGTGAAAGAGAACAGGGAATCCTTGGGAAGGTGCATGATGAGGAAAATCGTAGTGTAATGGTGTGGCGGTCCAAGTGTTGGCAAAAAGGTGAAGGGTAAGAAACAAACCAAACAAAACAAAACAAAAACTGTGAGGAAAAGAAAAAATGATAAAGAGCCAACCAAATGGCAGTATGTGAAGAAAAAGGGAATGTGACATGAAGTGGTGTAACTGAAAACCATATTAAATTTACCTTGTGCTGTGTAAAGTTGTATGGGGTATGAGGCTGGTTGGCTTGGCAGAAACCAAGCTGCAGTTGCTGAGAAAACAGATATCGTTTGTCCTGACCAGCATGGAAAGACTATTGACTGATAAACATTTTGGTCTCCTATATATAGCTAAGCTGAGGCTGATAGGATAATCACATGCAGGTGCCCAAATCCCCCACCCACCCAGGATCATGGCGTGTGGGCCGCCAGCTGCAGCCCACGTGTGGCTCCCTCGGCGTCCCGGAAGACCGGCCGGTCCCGACCACCGTCGTCACCTCCGTCGCAAAACGCGTGACGTCATGACGGCGTGCGCGCGCCGGGCCCCCGCGCACGCGCACACCGCCACGAGCGCTCTGGAGGTGAACACAGGACGCCGCCGGCAGGGTGGAGCTCGCCATGGCGCCTAGTAGTAGACGCCAAGCAGAGCAAGCAAGGGGGCGTGCGGGATAACCACACGCCCCCACCCTGCCGGGAAGTCTCGAGGAAGCCAGGCTCCACCCAGAGGGGGGAGGGAGAATGAAACCGCACCCACCGGGACCCATCAACGATCCCCCAAGCATGAAATCCACATATAGACTAGCATATGCATGGTCATAAATGTACCAAGAAAAACAATAATGATAGATGTTACATATATTAAACAGGGGCAGGGTGCCAAAGCCCTGACCTCGGACTCCTGCATAAAAGCCAATAGAGTTCAGTCATGAATTACCATGTGAGGTAATGAATGTCATGCAGTACAGGAGTCTGTTCCTCCTGGTGCATGAAAAGGGAAAGGATTGGATCTCAATCCAGTTCCCCCTTGATTAGAACAAAAATGTTCAAAAATTGTATATATGTTGAAATTAAATTGGTAAATGCAGGATTCCGAAGGTGGCATGAGACACACTGCTTCCTGTTTTGATCTCTGGTATGTCAAAGCGGGGAGGGGTGTTTAACCACCCAAGAAAATTAGAACTAGAGGGAGACATACATAGGAGAGAACAAGGGAGCTGCACACCCTGAAATAGATAAAAAGAATTTTGGATTCCCCTAATTGGGCTTTAAAGCAGCAAAGTATACCGTTACAAAGATCATTGATAAAACAATTTATTTGACAAAATGTCCAATATCATATGTACATGTTGAATCTGGTTCAATAATGAGTTCATATTCCATAAGACGGCAAAATGCATATCACATCATTACATTACATGGTGTAGTAAAATGCCGAAGCCCCGACGCGTTTCGACCTGAGTGTGGTCTCTTCAGGGGGCACCTCTAAATCTATAAAGTAATACAAATATTAAGACTGGTAGATAATTTTCTATAAAAGATTACATTGGATAAAACATAATGATGGATTATTACCGTTGAAGTGAGGTAGACTTATCAAGTGGGAGCATTGGGGAGCCACAGAGGGGTCCGGGCGGCGTGCAGGCCATCCCCACCCCCCACCCGGGGAAAGAGCCAGCTCCCAGGGGCTTGCAAGGAGCCACACTGATGCACGTCCCCCCGGGGGAGCGAGAGACCGAGCACCTGCAACAGATATCCATGAGCAGCCATTAGAAAAGTAACATAGTAGTGTGTAAGTCATCGTTGTATGTATTGATTTAGATTGTATATGGAGACCAAAAGTGTATGTATGTTTACAGGGATGGTAGTTGGATCACATAGATGAGACAAATAAATGATCAAATTAAGTTAGTGTTGCTAGCGACCCCAATACAATGTGCAAGTGGTGCCTGATATGCGAGTGAAAATGTGTGCTGTGAGTGAAAGAGAACAGGGAATCCTTGGGAAGGTGCATGATGAGGAAAATCGTAGTGTAATGGTGTGGCGGTCCAAGTGTTGGCAAAAAGGTGAAGGGTAAGAAACAAACCAAACAAAACAAAACAAAAACTGTGAGGAAAAGAAAAAATGATAAAGAGCCAACCAAATGGCAGTATGTGAAGAAAAAGGGAATGTGACATGAAGTGGTGTAACTGAAAACCATATTAAATTTACCTTGTGCTGTGTAAAGTTGTATGGGGTATGAGGCTGGTTGGCTTGGCAGAAACCAAGCTGCAGTTGCTGAGAAAACAGATATCGTTTGTCCTGACCAGCATGGAAAGACTATTGACTGATAAACATTTTGGTCTCCTATATATAGCTAAGCTGAGGCTGATAGGATAATCACATGCAGGTGCCCAAATCCCCCACCCACCCAGGATCATGGCGTGTGGGCCGCCAGCTGCAGCCCACGTGTGGCTCCCTCGGCGTCCCGGAAGACCGGCCGGTCCCGACCACCGTCGTCACCTCCGTCGCAAAACGCGTGACGTCATGACGGCGTGCGCGCGCCGGGCCCCCGCGCACGCGCACACCGCCACGAGCGCTCTGGAGGTGAACACAGGACGCCGCCGGCAGGGTGGAGCTCGCCATGGCGCCTAGTAGTAGACGCCAAGCAGAGCAAGCAAGGGGGCGTGCGGGATAACCACACGCCCCCACCCTGCCGGGAAGTCTCGAGGAAGCCAGGCTCCACCCAGAGGGGGGAGGGAGAATGAAACCGCACCCACCGGGACCCATCAACGATCCCCCAAGCATGAAATCCACATATAGACTAGCATATGCATGGTCATAAATGTACCAAGAAAAACAATAATGATAGATGTTACATATATTAAACAGGGGCAGGGTGCCAAAGCCCTGACCTCGGACTCCTGCATAAAAGCCAATAGAGTTCAGTCATGAATTACCATGTGAGGTAATGAATGTCATGCAGTACAGGAGTCTGTTCCTCCTGGTGCATGAAAAGGGAAAGGATTGGATCTCAATCCAGTTCCCCCTTGATTAGAACAAAAATGTTCAAAAATTGTATATATGTTGAAATTAAATTGGTAAATGCAGGATTCCGAAGGTGGCATGAGACACACTGCTTCCTGTTTTGATCTCTGGTATGTCAAAGCGGGGAGGGGTGTTTAACCACCCAAGAAAATTAGAACTAGAGGGAGACATACATAGGAGAGAACAAGGGAGCTGCACACCCTGAAATAGATAAAAAGAATTTTGGATTCCCCTACTTGGGCTTTAAAGCAGCAAAGTATACCGTTACAAAGATCATTGATAAAACAATTTATTTGACAAAATGTCCAATATCATATGTACATGTTGAATCTGGTTCAATAATGAGTTCATATTCCATAAGACGGCAAAATGCATATCACATCATTACATTACATGGTGTAGTAAAATGCCGAAGCCCCGACGCGTTTCGACCTGAGTGTGGTCTCTTCAGGGGGCACCTCTAAATCTATAAAGTAATACAAATATTAAGACTGGTAGATAATTTTCTATAAAAGATTACATTGGATAAAACATAATGATGGATTATTACCGTTGAAGTGAGGTAGACTTATCAAGTGGGAGCATTGGGGAGCCACAGAGGGGTCCGGGCGGCGTGCAGGCCATCCCCACCCCCCACCCGAGGAAAGAGCCAGCTCCCAGGGGCTTGCAAGGAGCCACACTGATGCACGTCCCCCCGGGGGAGCGAGAGACCGAGCACCTGCAACAGATATCCATGAGCAGCCATTAGAAAAGTAACATAGTAGTGTGTAAGTCATCGTTGTATGTATTGATTTAGATTGTATATGGAGACCAAAAGTGTATGTATGTTTACAGGGATGGTAGTTGGATCACATAGATGAGACAAATAAATGATCAAATTAAGTTAGTGTTGCTAGCGACCCCAATACAATGTGCAAGTGGTGCCTGATATGCGAGTGAAAATGTGTGCTGTGAGTGAAAGAGAACAGGGAATCCTTGGGAAGGTGCATGATGAGGAAAATCGTAGTGTAATGGTGTGGCGGTCCAAGTGTTGGCAAAAAGGTGAAGGGTAAGAAACAAACCAAACAAAACAAAACAAAAACTGTGAGGAAAAGAAAAAATGATAAAGAGCCAACCAAATGGCAGTATGTGAAGAAAAAGGGAATGTGACATGAAGTGGTGTAACTGAAAACCATATTAAATTTACCTTGTGCTGTGTAAAGTTGTATGGGGTATGAGGCTGGTTGGCTTGGCAGAAACCAAGCTGCAGTTGCTGAGAAAACAGATATCGTTTGTCCTGACCAGCATGGAAAGACTATTGACTGATAAACATTTTGGTCTCCTATATATAGCTAAGCTGAGGCTGATAGGATAATCACATGCAGGTGCCCAAATCCCCCACCCACCCAGGATCATGGCGTGTGGGCCGCCAGCTGCAGCCCACGTGTGGCTCCCTCGGCGTCCCGGAAGACCGGCCGGTCCCGACCACCGTCGTCACCTCCGTCGCAAAACGCGTGACGTCATGACGGCGTGCGCGCGCCGGGCCCCCGCGCACGCGCACACCGCCACGAGCGCTCTGGAGGTGAACACAGGACGCCGCCGGCAGGGTGGAGCTCGCCATGGCGCCTAGTAGTAGACGCCAAGCAGAGCAAGCAAGGGGGCGTGCGGGATAACCACACGCCCCCACCCTGCCGGGAAGTCTCGAGGAAGCCAGGCTCCACCCAGAGGGGGGAGGGAGAATGAAACCGCACCCACCGGGACCCATCAACGATCCCCCAAGCATGAAATCCACATATAGACTAGCATATGCATGGTCATAAATGTACCAAGAAAAACAATAATGATAGATGTTACATATATTAAACAGGGGCAGGGTGCCAAAGCCCTGACCTCGGACTCCTGCATAAAAGCCAATAGAGTTCAGTCATGAATTACCATGTGAGGTAATGAATGTCATGCAGTACAGGAGTCTGTTCCTCCTGGTGCATGAAAAGGGAAAGGATTGGATCTCAATCCAGTTCCCCCTTGATTAGAACAAAAATGTTCAAAAATTGAATATATATTGAAATTAAATTGGTAAATGCAGGATTCCGAAGGTGGCATGAGACACACTGCTTCCTGTTTTGATCTCTGGTATGTCAAAGCGGGGAGGGGTGTTTAACCACCCAAGAAAATTAGAACTAGAGGGAGACATACATAGGAGAGAACAAGGGAGCTGCACACCCTGAAATAGATAAAAATAATTTTAGATTCCCCTAATTGGGCTTTAAAGCAGCAAAGTATACCGTTACAAAGATCATTGATAAAACAATTTATTTGACAAAATGTCCAATATCATATGTACATGTTGAATCTGGTTCAATAATGAGTTCATATTCCATAAGACGGCAAAATGCATATCACATCATTACATTACATGGTGTAGTAAAATGCCGAAGCCCCGACGCGTTTCGACCTGAGTGTGGTCTCTTCAGGGGGCACCTCTAAATCTATAAAGTAATACAAATATTAAGACTGGTAGATAATTTTCTATAAAAGATTACATTGGATAAAACATAATGATGGATTATTACCGTTGAAGTGAGGTAGACTTATCAAGTGGGAGCATTGGGGAGCCACAGAGGGGTCCGGGCGGCGTGCAGGCCATCCCCACCCCCCACCCGGGGAAAGAGCCAGCTCCCAGGGGCTTGCAAGGAGCCACACTGATGCACGTCCCCCCGGGGGAGCGAGAGACCGAGCACCTGCAACAGATATCCATGAGCAGCCCTTAGAAAAGTAACATAGTAGTGTGTAAGTCATCGTTGTATGTATTGATTTAGATTGTATATGGAGACCAAAAGTGTATGTATGTTTACAGGGATGGTAGTTGGATCACATAGATGAGACAAATAAATGATCAAATTAAGTTAGTGTTGCTAGCGACCCCAATACAATGTGCAAGTGGTGCCTGATATGCGAGTGAAAATGTGTGCTGTGAGTGAAAGAGAACAGGGAATCCTTGGGAAGGTGCATGATGAGGAAAATCGTAGTGTAATGGTGTGGCGGTCCAAGTGTTGGCAAAAAGGTGAAGGGTAAGAAACAAACCAAACAAAACAAAACAAAAACTGTGAGGAAAAGAAAAAATGATAAAGAGCCAACCAAATGGCAGTATGTGAAGAAAAAGGGAATGTGACATGAAGTGGTGTAACTGAAAACCATATTAAATTTACCTTGTGCTGTGTAAAGTTGTATGGGGTATGAGGCTGGTTGGCTTGGCAGAAACCAAGCTGCAGTTGCTGAGAAAACAGATATCGTTTGTCCTGACCAGCATGGAAAGACTATTGACTGATAAACATTTTGGTCTCCTATATATAGCTAAGCTGAGGCTGATAGGATAATCACATGCAGGTGCCCAAATCCCCCACCCACCCAGGATCATGGCGTGTGGGCCGCCAGCTGCAGCCCACGTGTGGCTCCCTCGGCGTCCCGGAAGACCGGCCGGTCCCGACCACCGTCGTCACCTCCGTCGCAAAACGCGTGACGTCATGACGGCGTGCGCGCGCCGGGCCCCCGCGCACGCGCACACCGCCACGAGCGCTCCGGAGGTGAACACAGGACGCCGCCGGCAGGGTGGAGCTCGCCATGGCGCCTAGTAGTAGACGCCAAGCAGAGCAAGCAAGGGGGCGTGCGGGATAACCACACGCCCCCACCCTGCCGGGAAGTCTCGAGGAAGCCAGGCTCCACCCAGAGGGGGGAGGGAGAATGAAACCGCACCCACCGGGACCCATCAACGATCCCCCAAGCATGAAATCCACATATAGACTAGCATATGCATGGTCATAAATGTACCAAGAAAAACAATAATGATAGATGTTACATATATTAAACAGGGGCAGGGTGCCAAAGCCCTGACCTCGGACTCCTGCATAAAAGCCAATAGAGTTCAGTCATGAATTACCATGTGAGGTAATGAATGTCATGCAGTACAGGAGTCTGTTCCTCCTGGTGCATGAAAAGGGAAAGGATTGGATCTCAATCCAGTTCCCCCTTGATTAGAACAAAAATGTTCAAAAATTGAATATATATTGAAATTAAATTGGTAAATGCAGGATTCCGAAGGTGGCATGAGACACACTGCTTCCTGTTTTGATCTCTGGTATGTCAAAGCGGGGAGGGGTGTTTAACCACCCAAGAAAATTAGAACTAGAGGGAGACATACATAGGAGAGAACAAGGGAGCTGCACACCCTGAAATAGATAAAAAT
Source organism: Lithobates clamitans (assembly GCA_037952925.1). Classification (NCBI taxonomy): domain Eukaryota; kingdom Metazoa; phylum Chordata; class Amphibia; order Anura; family Ranidae; genus Lithobates; species Lithobates clamitans. The sequence continues at coordinate 2,175,407 of JBBGZY010001198.1, forward strand.
AATTTTGGATTCCCCTAATTGGGCTTTAAAGCAGCAAAGTATACCGTTACAAAGATCATTGATAAAACAATTTATTTGACAAAATGTCCAATATCATATGTACATGTTGAATCTGGTTCAATAATGAGTTCATATTCCATAAGACGGCAAAATGCATATCACATCATTACATTACATGGTGTAGTAAAATGCCGAAGCCCCGACGCGTTTCGACCTGAGTGTGGTCTCTTCAGGGGGCACCTCTAAATCTATAAAGTAATACAAATATTAAGACTGGTAGATAATTTTCTATAAAAGATTACATTGGATAAAACATAATGATGGATTATTACCGTTGAAGTGAGGTAGACTTATCAAGTGGGAGCATTGGGGAGCCACAGAGGGGTCCGGGCGGCGTGCAGGCCATCCCCACCCCCCACCCGGGGAAAGAGCCAGCTCCCAGGGGCTTGCAAGGAGCCACACTGATGCACGTCCCCCCGGGGGAGCGAGAGACCGAGCACCTGCAACAGATATCCATGAGCAGCCCTTAGAAAAGTAACATAGTAGTGTGTAAGTCATCGTTGTATGTATTGATTTAGATTGTATATGGAGACCAAAAGTGTATGTATGTTTACAGGGATGGTAGTTGGATCACATAGATGAGACAAATAAATGATCAAATTAAGTTAGTGTTGCTAGCGACCCCAATACAATGTGCAAGTGGTGCCTGATATGCGAGTGAAAATGTGTGCTGTGAGTGAAAGAGAACAGGGAATCCTTGGGAAGGTGCATGATGAGGAAAATCGTAGTGTAATGGTGTGGCGGTCCAAGTGTTGGCAAAAAGGTGAAGGGTAAGAAACAAACCAAACAAAACAAAACAAAAACTGTGAGGAAAAGAAAAAATGATAAAGAGCCAACCAAATGGCAGTATGTGAAGAAAAAGGGAATGTGACATGAAGTGGTGTAACTGAAAACCATATTAAATTTACCTTGTGCTGTGTAAAGTTGTATGGGGTATGAGGCTGGTTGGCTTGGCAGAAACCAAGCTGCAGTTGCTGAGAAAACAGATATCGTTTGTCCTGACCAGCATGGAAAGACTATTGACTGATAAACATTTTGGTCTCCTATATATAGCTAAGCTGAGGCTGATAGGATAATCACATGCAGGTGCCCAAATCCCCCACCCACCCAGGATCATGGCGTGTGGGCCGCCAGCTGCAGCCCACGTGTGGCTCCCTCGGCGTCCCGGAAGACCGGCCGGTCCCGACCACCGTCGTCACCTCCGTCGCAAAACGCGTGACGTCATGACGGCGTGCGCGCGCCGGGCCCCCGCGCACGCGCACACCGCCACGAGCGCTCCGGAGGTGAACACAGGACGCCGCCGGCAGGGTGGAGCTCGCCATGGCGCCTAGTAGTAGACGCCAAGCAGAGCAAGCAAGGGGGCGTGCGGGATAACCACACGCCCCCACCCTGCCGGGAAGTCTCGAGGAAGCCAGGCTCCACCCAGAGGGGGGAGGGAGAATGAAACCGCACCCACCGGGACCCATCAACGATCCCCCAAGCATGAAATCCACATATAGACTAGCATATGCATGGTCATAAATGTACCAAGAAAAACAATAATGATAGATGTTACATATATTAAACAGGGGCAGGGTGCCAAAGCCCTGACCTCGGACTCCTGCATAAAAGCCAATAGAGTTCAGTCATGAATTACCATGTGAGGTAATGAATGTCATGCAGTACAGGAGTCTGTTCCTCCTGGTGCATGAAAAGGGAAAGGATTGGATCTCAATCCAGTTCCCCCTTGATTAGAACAAAAATGTTCAAAAATTGTATATATGTTGAAATTAAATTGGTAAATGCAGGATTCCGAAGGTGGCATGAGACACACTGCTTCCTGTTTTGATCTCTGGTATGTGAAAGCGGGGAGGGGTGTTTAACCACCCAAGAAAATTAGAACTAGAGGGAGACATACATAGGAGAGAACAAGGGAGCTGCACACCCTGAAATAGATAAAAAGAATTTTGGATTCCCCTAATTGGGCTTTAAAGCAGCAAAGTATACCGTTACAAAGATCATTGATAAAACAATTTATTTGACAAAATGTCCAATATCATATGTACATGTTGAATCTGGTTCAATAATGAGTTCATATTCCATAAGACGGCAAAATGCATATCACATCATTACATTACATGGTGTAGTAAAATGCCGAAGCCCCGACGCGTTTCGACCTGAGTGTGGTCTCTTCAGGGGGCACCTCTAAATCTATAAAGTAATACAAATATTAAGACTGGTAGATAATTTTCTATAAAAGATTACATTGGATAAAACATAATGATGGATTATTACCGTTGAAGTGAGGTAGACTTATCAAGTGGGAGCATTGGGGAGCCACAGAGGGGTCCGGGCGGCGTGCAGGCCATCCCCACCCCCCACCCGGGGAAAGAGCCAGCTCCCAGGGGCTTGCAAGGAGCCACACTGATGCACGTCCCCCCGGGGGAGCGAGAGACCGAGCACCTGCAACAGATATCCATGAGCAGCCATTAGAAAAGTAACATAGTAGTGTGTAAGTCATCGTTGTATGTATTGATTTAGATTGTATATGGAGACCAAAAGTGTATGTATGTTTACAGGGATGGTAGTTGGATCACATAGATGAGACAAATAAATGATCAAATTAAGTTAGTGTTGCTAGCGACCCCAATACAATGTGCAAGTGGTGCCTGATATGCGAGTGAAAATGTGTGCTGTGAGTGAAAGAGAACAGGGAATCCTTGGGAAGGTGCATGATGAGGAAAATCGTAGTGTAATGGTGTGGCGGTCCAAGTGTTGGCAAAAAGGTGAAGGGTAAGAAACAAACCAAACAAAACAAAACAAAAACTGTGAGGAAAAGAAAAAATGATAAAGAGCCAACCAAATGGCAGTATGTGAAGAAAAAGGGAATGTGACATGAAGTGGTGTAACTGAAAACCATATTAAATTTACCTTGTGCTGTGTAAAGTTGTATGGGGTATGAGGCTGGTTGGCTTGGCAGAAACCAAGCTGCAGTTGCTGAGAAAACAGATATCGTTTGTCCTGACCAGCATGGAAAGACTATTGACTGATAAACATTTTGGTCTCCTATATATAGCTAAGCTGAGGCTGATAGGATAATCACATGCAGGTGCCCAAATCCCCCACCCACCCAGGATCATGGCGTGTGGGCCGCCAGCTGCAGCCCACGTGTGGCTCCCTCGGCGTCCCGGAAGACCGGCCGGTCCCGACCACCGTCGTCACCTCCGTCGCAAAACGCGTGACGTCATGACGGCGTGCGCGCGCCGGGCCCCCGCGCACGCGCACACCGCCACGAGCGCTCTGGAGGTGAACACAGGACGCCGCCGGCAGGGTGGAGCTCGCCATGGCGCCTAGTAGTAGACGCCAAGCAGAGCAAGCAAGGGGGCGTGCGGGATAACCACACGCCCCCACCCTGCCGGGAAGTCTCGAGGAAGCCAGGCTCCACCCAGAGGGGGGAGGGAGAATGAAACCGCACCCACCGGGACCCATCAACGATCCCCCAAGCATGAAATCCACATATAGACTAGCATATGCATGGTCATAAATGTACCAAGAAAAACAATAATGATAGATGTTACATATATTAAACAGGGGCAGGGTGCCAAAGCCCTGACCTCGGACTCCTGCATAAAAGCCAATAGAGTTCAGTCATGAATTACCATGTGAGGTAATGAATGTCATGCAGTACAGGAGTCTGTTCCTCCTGGTGCATGAAAAGGGAAAGGATTGGATCTCAATCCAGTTCCCCCTTGATTAGAACAAAAATGTTCAAAAATTGTATATATGTTGAAATTAAATTGGTAAATGCAGGATTCCGAAGGTGGCATGAGACACACTGCTTCCTGTTTTGATCTCTGGTATGTCAAAGCGGGGAGGGGTGTTTAACCACCCAAGAAAATTAGAACTAGAGGGAGACATACATAGGAGAGAACAAGGGAGCTGCACACCCTGAAATAGATAAAAAGAATTTTGGATTCCCCTAATTGGGCTTTAAAGCAGCAAAGTATACCGTTACAAAGATCATTGATAAAACAATTTATTTGACAAAATGTCCAATATCATATGTACATGTTGAATCTGGTTCAATAATGAGTTCATATTCCATAAGACGGCAAAATGCATATCACATCATTACATTACATGGTGTAGTAAAATGCCGAAGCCCCGACGCGTTTCGACCTGAGTGTGGTCTCTTCAGGGGGCACCTCTAAATCTATAAAGTAATACAAATATTAAGACTGGTAATATTAAGACTTGCCAACACTTGGACCGCCACACCATTACACTACGATTTTCCTCATCATGCACCTTCCCAAGGATTCCCTGTTCTCTTTCACTCACAGCACACATTTTCACTCGCATATCAGGCACCACTTGCACATTGTATTGGGGTCGCTAGCAACACTAACTTAATTTGATCATTTATTTGTCTCATCTATGTGATCCAACTACCATCCCTGTAAACATACATACACTTTTGGTCTCCATATACAATCTAAATCAATACATACAACGATGACTTACACACTACTATGTTACTTTTCTAATGGCTGCTCATGGATATCTGTTGCAGGTGCTCGGTCTCTCGCTCCCCCGGGGGGACGTGCATCAGTGTGGCTCATTGCAAGCCCCTGGGAGCTGGCTCTTTCCCCGGGTGGGGGGTGGGGATGGCCTGCACGCCGCCCGGACCCCTCTGTGGCTCCCCAATGCTCCCACTTGATAAGTCTACCTCACTTCAACGGTAATAATCCATCATTATGTTTTATCCAATGTAATCTTTTATAAAAAATTATCTACCAGTCTTAATATTTGTATTACTTTATAGATTTAGAGGTGCCCCCTGAAGAGACCACACTCAGGTCGAAACGCGTCGGGGCTTCGGCATTTTACTACACCATGTAATGTAATGATGTGATATGCATTTTGCCGTCTTATGGAATATGAACTCATTATTGAACCAGATTCAACATGTACATATGATATTGGACATTTTGTCAAATAAATTGTTTTATCAATGATCTTTGTAACGGTATACTTTGCTGCTTTAAAGCCCAATTAGGGGAATCCAAAATTCTTTTTATCTATTTCAGGGTGTGCAGCTCCCTTGTTCTCTCCTATGTATGTCTCCCTCTAGTTCTAATTTTCTTGGGTGGTTAAACACCCCTCCCCGCTTTGACATACCAGAGATCAAAACAGGAAGCAGTGTGTCTCATGCCACCTTCGGAATCCTGCATTTACCAATTTAATTTCAACATATATACAATTTTTGAACATTTTTGTTCTAATCAAGGGGGAACTGGATTGAGATCCAATCCTTTCCCTTTTCATGCACCAGGAGGAACAGACTCCTGTACTGCATGACATTCATTACCTCACATGGTAATTCATGACTGAACTCTATTGGCTTTTATGCAGGAGTCCGAGGTCAGGGCTTTGGCACCCTGCCCCTGTTTAATATATGTAACATCTATCATTATTGTTTTTCTTGGTACATTTATGACCATGCATATGCTAGTCTATATGTGGATTTCATGCTTGGGGGATCGTTGATGGGTCCCGGTGGGTGCGGTTTCATTCTCCCTCCCCCCTCTGGGTGGAGCCTGGCTTCCTCGAGACTTCCCGGCAGGGTGGGGGCGTGTGGTTATCCCGCACGCCCCCTTGCTTGCTCTGCTTGGCGTCTACTACTAGGCGCCATGGCGAGCTCCACCCTGCCGGCGGCGTCCTGTGTTCACCTCCGGAGCGCTCGTGGCGGTGTGCGCGTGCGCGGGGGCCCGGCGCGCGCACGCCGTCATGACGTCACGCGTTTTGCGACGGAGGTGACGACGGTGGTCGGGACCGGCCGGTCTTCCGGGACGCCGAGGGAGCCACACGTGGGCTGCAGCTGGCGGCCCACACGCCATGATCTTGGGTGGGTGGGGGATTTGGGCACCTGCATGTGATTATCCTATCAGCCTCAGCTTAGCTATATATAGGAGACCAAAATGTTTATCAGTCAATAGTCTTTCCATGCTGGTCAGGACTAACGATATCTGTTTTCTCAGCAACTGCAGCTTGGTTTCTGCCAAGCCAACCAGCCTCATACCCCATACAACTTTACACAGCACAAGGTAAATTTAATATGGTTTTCAGTTACACCACTTCATGTCACATTCCCTTTTTCTTCACATACTGCCATTTGGTTGGCTCTTTATCATTTTTTCTTTTCCTCACAGTTTTTGTTTTGTTTTGTTTGGTTTGTTTCTTACCCTTCACCTTTTTGCCAACACTTGGACCGCCACACCATTACACTACGATTTTCCTCATCATGCACCTTCCCAAGGATTCCCTGTTCTCTTTCACTCACAGCACACATTTTCACTCGCATATCAGGCACCACTTGCACATTGTATTGGGGTCGCTAACAACACTAACTTAATTTGATCATTTATTTGTCTCATCTATGTGATCCAACTACCATCCCTGTAAATATACATACACTTTTGGTCTCCATATACAATCTAAATCAATACATACAACGATGACTTACACACTACTATGTTACTTTTCTAATGGCTGCTCATGGATATCTGTTGCAGGTGCTCGGTCTCTCGCTCCCCCGGGGGGACGTGCATCAGTGTGGCTCCTTGCAAGCCCCTGGGAGCTGGCTCTTTCCCCGGGTGGGGGGTGGGGATGGCCTGCACGCCGCCCGGACCCCTCTGTGGCTCCCCAATGCTCCCACTTGATAAGTCTACCTCACTTCAACGGTAATAATCCATCATTATGTTTTATCCAATGTAATCTTTTATAGAAAATTATCTACCAGTCTTAATATTTGTATTACTTTATAGATTTAGAGGTGCCCCCTGAAGAGACCACACTCAGGTCGAAACGCGTCGGGGCTTCGGCATTTTACTACACCATGTAATGTAATGATGTGATATGCATTTTGCCGTCTTATGGAATATGAACTCATTATTGAACCAGATTCAACATGTACATATGATATTGGACATTTTGTCAAATAAATTGTTTTATCAATGATCTTTGTAACGGTATACTTTGCTGCTTTAAAGCCCAATTAGGGGAATCCAAAATTCTTTTTATCTATTTCAGGGTGTGCAGCTCCCTTGTTCTCTCCTATGTATGTCTCCCTCTAGTTCTAATTTTCTTGGGTGGTTAAACACCCCTCCCCGCTTTGACATACCAGAGATCAAAACAGGAAGCAGTGTGTCTCATGCCACCTTCGGAATCCTGCATTTACCAATTTAATTTCAACATATATACAATTTTTGAACATTTTTGTTCTAATCAAGGGGGAACTGGATTGAGATCCAATCCTTTCCCTTTTCATGCACCAGGAGGAACAGACTCCTGTACTGCATGACATTCATTACCTCACATGGTAATTCATGACTGAACTCTATTGGCTTTTATGCAGGAGTCCGAGGTCAGGGCTTTGGCACCCTGCCCCTGTTTAATATATGTAACATCTATCATTATTGTTTTTCTTGGTACATTTATGACCATGCATATGCTAGTCTATATGTGGATTTCATGCTTGGGGGATCGTTGATGGCTCCCGGTGGGTGCGGTTTCATTCTCCCTCCCCCCTCTGGGTGGAGCCTGGCTTCCTCGAGACTTCCCGGCAGGGTGGGGGCGTGTGGTTATCCCGCACGCCCCCTTGCTTGCTCTGCTTGGCGTCTACTACTAGGCGCCATGGCGAGCTCCACCCTGCCGGCGGCGTCCTGTGTTCACCTCCGGAGCGCTCGTGGCGGTGTGCGCGTGCGCGGGGGCCCGGCGCGCGCACGCCGTCATGACGTCACGCGTTTTGCGACGGAGGTGACGACGGTGGTCGGGACCGGCCGGTCTTCCGGGACGCCGAGGGAGCCACACGTGGGCTGCAGCTGGCGGCCCACACGCCATGATCCTGGGTGGGTGGGGGATTTGGGCACCTGCATGTGATTATCCTATCAGCCTCAGCTTAGCTATATATAGGAGACCAAAATGTTTATCAGTCAATAGTCTTTCCATGCTGGTCAGGACAAACGATATCTGTTTTCTCAGCAACTGCAGCTTGGTTTCTGCCAAGCCAACCAGCCTCATACCCCATACAACTTTACACAGCACAAGGTAAATTTAATATGGTTTTCAGTTACACCACTTCATGTCACATTCCCTTTTTCTTCACATACTGCCATTTGGTTGGCTCTTTATCATTTTTTCTTTTCCTCACAGTTTTTGTTTTGTTTTGTTTGGTTTGTTTCTTACCCTTCACCTTTTTGCCAACACTTGGACCGCCACACCATTACACTACGATTTTCCTCATCATGCACCTTCCCAAGGATTCCCTGTTCTCTTTCACTCACAGCACACATTTTCACTCGCATATCAGGCACCACTTGCACATTGTATTGGGGTCGCTAACAACACTAACTTAATTTGATCATTTATTTGTCTCATCTATGTGATCCAACTACCATCCCTGTAAACATACATACACTTTTGGTCTCCATATACAATCTAAATCAATACATACAACGATGACTTACACACTACTATGTTACTTTTCTAATGGCTGCTCATGGATATCTGTTGCAGGTGCTCGGTCTCTCGCTCCCCCGGGGGGACGTGCATCAGTGTGGCTCCTTGCAAGCCCCTGGGAGCTGGCTCTTTCCCCGGGTGGGGGGTGGGGATGGCCTGCACGCCGCCCGGACCCCTCTGTGGCTCCCCAATGCTCCCACTTGATAAGTCTACCTCACTTCAACGGTAATAATCCATCATTATGTTTTATCCAATGTAATCTTTTATAGAAAATTATCTACCAGTCTTAATATTTGTATTACTTTATAGATTTAGAGGTGCCCCCTGAAGAGACCACACTCAGGTCGAAACGCGTCGGGGCTTCGGCATTTTACTACACCATGTAATGTAATGATGTGATATGCATTTTGCCGTCTTATGGAATATGAACTCATTATTGAACCAGATTCAACATGTACATATGATATTGGACATTTTGTCAAATAAATTGTTTTATCAATGATCTTTGTAACGGTATACTTTGCTGCTTTAAAGCCCAATTAGGGGAATCCAAAATTCTTTTTATCTATTTCAGGGTGTGCAGCTCCCTTGTTCTCTCCTATGTATGTCTCCCTCTAGTTCTAATTTTCTTGGGTGGTTAAACACCCCTCCCCGCTTTGACATACCAGAGATCAAAACAGGAAGCAGTGTGTCTCATGCCACCTTCGGAATCCTGCATTTACCAATTTAATTTCAACATATATACAATTTTTGAACATTTTTGTTCTAATCAAGGGGGAACTGGATTGAGATCCAATCCTTTCCCTTTTCATGCACCAGGAGGAACAGACTCCTGTACTGCATGACATTCATTACCTCACATGGTAATTCATGACTGAACTCTATTGGCTTTTATGCAGGAGTCCGAGGTCAGGGCTTTGGCACCCTGCCCCTGTTTAATATATGTAACATCTATCATTATTGTTTTTCTTGGTACATTTATGACCATGCATATGCTAGTCTATATGTGGATTTCATGCTTGGGGGATCGTTGATGGGTCCCGGTGGGTGCGGTTTCATTCTCCCTCCCCCCTCTGGGTGGAGCCTGGCTTCCTCGAGACTTCCCGGCAGGGTGGGGGCGTGTGGTTATCCCGCACGCCCCCTTGCTTGCTCTGCTTGGCGTCTACTACTAGGCGCCATGGCGAGCTCCACCCTGCCGGCGGCGTCCTGTGTTCACCTCCGGAGCGCTCGTGGCGGTGTGCGCGTGCGCGGGGGCCCGGCGCGCGCACGCCGTCATGACGTCACGCGTTTTGCGACGGAGGTGACGACGGTGGTCGGGACCGGCCGGTCTTCCGGGACGCCGAGGGAGCCACACGTGGGCTGCAGCTGGCGGCCCACACGCCATGATCCTGGGTGGGTGGGGGATTTGGGCACCTGCATGTGATTATCCTATCAGCCTCAGCTTAGCTATATATAGGAGACCAAAATGTTTATCAGTCAATAGTCTTTCCATGCTGGTCAGGACAAACGATATCTGTTTTCTCAGCAACTGCAGCTTGGTTTCTGCCAAGCCAACCAGCCTCATACCCCATACAACTTTACACAGCACAAGGTAAATTTAATATGGTTTTCAGTTACACCACTTCATGTCACATTCCCTTTTTCTTCACATACTGCCATTTGGTTGGCTCTTTATCATTTTTTCTTTTCCTCACAGTTTTTGTTTTGTTTTGTTTGGTTTGTTTCTTACCCTTCACCTTTTTGCCAACACTTGGACCGCCACACCATTACACTACGATTTTCCTCATCATGCACCTTCCCAAGGATTCCCTGTTCTCTTTCACTCACAGCACACATTTTCACTCGCATATCAGGCACCACTTGCACATTGTATTGGGGTCGCTAGCAACACTAACTTAATTTGATCATTTATTTGTCTCATCTATGTGATCCAACTACCATCCCTGTAAACATACATACACTTTTGGTCTCCATATACAATCTAAATCAATACATACAACGATGACTTACACACTACTATGTTACTTTTCTAATGGCTGCTCATGGATATCTGTTGCAGGTGCTCGGTCTCTCGCTCCCCCGGGGGGACGTGCATCAGTGTGGCTCCTTGCAAGCCCCTGGGAGCTGGCTCTTTCCCCGGGTGGGGGGTGGGGATGGCCTGCACGCCGCCCGGACCCCTCTGTGGCTCCCCAATGCTCCCACTTGATAAGTCTACCTCACTTCAACGGTAATAATCCATCATTATGTTTTATCCAATGTAATCTTTTATAGAAAATTATCTACCAGTCTTAATATTTGTATTACTTTATAGATTTAGAGGTGCCCCCTGAAGAGACCACACTCAGGTCGAAACGCGTCGGGGCTTCGGCATTTTACTACACCATGTAATGTAATGATGTGATATGCATTTTGCCGTCTTATGGAATATGAACTCATTATTGAACCAGATTCAACATGTACATATGATATTGGACATTTTGTCAAATAAATTGTTTTATCAATGATCTTTGTAACGGTATACTTTGCTGCTTTAAAGCCCAATTAGGGGAATCCAAAATTCTTTTTATCTATTTCAGGGTGTGCAGCTCCCTTGTTCTCTCCTATGTATGTCTCCCTCTAGTTCTAATTTTCTTGGGTGGTTAAACACCCCTCCCCGCTTTGACATACCAGAGATCAAAACAGGAAGCAGTGTGTCTCATGCCACCTTCGGAATCCTGCATTTACCAATTTAATTTCAACATATATACAATTTTTGAACATTTTTGTTCTAATCAAGGGGGAACTGGATTGAGATCCAATCCTTTCCCTTTTCATGCACCAGGAGGAACAGACTCCTGTACTGCATGACATTCATTACCTCACATGGTAATTCATGACTGAACTCTATTGGCTTTTATGCAGGAGTCCGAGGTCAGGGCTTTGGCACCCTGCCCCTGTTTAATATATGTAACATCTATCATTATTGTTTTTCTTGGTACATTTATGACCATGCATATGCTAGTCTATATGTGGATTTCATGCTTGGGGGATCGTTGATGGCTCCCGGTGGGTGCGGTTTCATTCTCCCTCCCCCCTCTGGGTGGAGCCTGGCTTCCTCGAGACTTCCCGGCAGGGTGGGGGCGTGTGGTTATCCCGCACGCCCCCTTGCTTGCTCTGCTTGGCGTCTACTACTAGGCGCCATGGCGAGCTCCACCCTGCCGGCGGCGTCCTGTGTTCACCTCCGGAGCGCTCGTGGCGGTGTGCGCGTGCGCGGGGGCCCGGCGCGCGCACGCCGTCATGACGTCACGCGTTTTGCGACGGAGGTGACGACGGTGGTCGGGACCGGCCGGTCTTCCGGGACGCCGAGGGAGCCACACGTGGGCTGCAGCTGGCGGCCCACACGCCATGATCCTGGGTGGGTGGGGGATTTGGGCACCTGCATGTGATTATCCTATCAGCCTCAGCTTAGCTATATATAGGAGACCAAAATGTTTATCAGTCAATAGTCTTTCCATGCTGGTCAGGACAAACGATATCTGTTTTCTCAGCAACTGCAGCTTGGTTTCTGCCAAGCCAACCAGCCTCATACCCCATACAACTTTACACAGCACAAGGTAAATTTAATATGGTTTTCAGTTACACCACTTCATGTCACATTCCCTTTTTCTTCACATACTGCCATTTGGTTGGCTCTTTATCATTTTTTCTTTTCCTCACAGTTTTTGTTTTGTTTTGTTTGGTTTGTTTCTTACCCTTCACCTTTTTGCCAACACTTGGACCGCCACACCATTACACTACGATTTTCCTCATCATGCACCTTCCCAAGGATTCCCTGTTCTCTTTCACTCACAGCACACATTTTCACTCGCATATCAGGCACCACTTGCACATTGTATTGGGGTCGCTAGCAACACTAACTTAATTTGATCATTTATTTGTCTCATCTATGTGATCCAACTACCATCCCTGTAAACATACATACACTTTTGGTCTCCATATACAATCTAAATCAATACATACAACGATGACTTACACACTACTATGTTACTTTTCTAATGGCTGCTCATGGATATCTGTTGCAGGTGCTCGGTCTCTCGCTCCCCCGGGGGGACGTGCATCAGTGTGGCTCCTTGCAAGCCCCTGGGAGCTGGCTCTTTCCCCGGGTGGGGGGTGGGGATGGCCTGCACGCCGCCCGGACCCCTCTGTGGCTCCCCAATGCTCCCACTTGATAAGTCTACCTCACTTCAACGGTAATAATCCATCATTATGTTTTATCCAATGTAATCTTTTATAGAAAATTATCTACCAGTCTTAATATTTGTATTACTTTATAGATTTAGAGGTGCCCCCTGAAGAGACCACACTCAGGTCGAAACGCGTCGGGGCTTCGGCATTTTACTACACCATGTAATGTAATGATGTGATATGCATTTTGCCGTCTTATGAAATATGAACTCATTATTGAACCAGATTCAACATGTACATATGATATTGGACATTTTGTCAAATAAATTGTTTTATCAATGATCTTTGTAACGGTATACTTTGCTGCTTTAAAGCCCAATTAGGGGAATCCAAAATTCTTTTTATCTATTTCAGGGTGTGCAGCTCCCTTGTTCTCTCCTATGTATGTCTCCCTCTAGTTCTAACTTACATATAACAATCAACAAATAACATATATTGCAGGCGCCTGAAGCAATTCACTTCTGTTCAGCAGTCCCAATAGGCAATTGGCAATAATTTATGGATCGATTCCAAAATATATAGACAGTTATGGGGGTGCCGAGCGGAAGTGAATCCCCGGGGATGTGCTAAATTTTAAGTTTGCTAGAATGGCCAATATGGAATCCACTTAGATTGTTATTAAATTCCATCCAAAAACAAACAAATAAATAAATGACAATAAATGACCACCAGTAAGAGAATACTCTCTCCCCCAAGGTTTACCTTCCTTAGTGGCATATGTTGGTGTCCTGTTTTGTCCTGCTTTGTCCGTGTAACTGTTCCCCTAATGATAAAGGATAAATTGTACAATATTCTCTACCAAAATCCCTATATATAAATTGCAAAATTGAAATCCTAACGAAAAATATTTTTTCATTTTTTTGGGGGGGAAAAAATGCCTAATAACCTTCAACTCAGAGAAATATTTAAAGCAAAAAAAGAACCTCTAACTATAAATAAATCAGAAAAAGACAGCAATATCTGCAAAATAAAAAGCAAACATGAAAATGCTGCAGATAAGTGAAAGACAATTATCCAAACTGTCATTTGAGTTTGTCCTTAACCGTTTTTGAAAGAAAATAGGAAAAAGAGGAGTGACCACACCTGGAGTACTATAAAGGAGAGGTGGCGGTCAGCCCTCAGAACGTCCAGTAGAAGCCACATAACTTACCTGTTGCGAAACGCGTCGACGTTAACCACATGCAGAGCAGCAGTGTGAAGTTATCCCCGACCTAGTACCGGGTTGCGGAGGGGCGGCGCGGCTGGGTCCCATCGTATATGAGATACCAGTGCGGGAGGAGCTAAGTTGACAGCAAGTATACTCCAAGCAAAAACCAAACGAGAGCATAGTGGAATTTGGGGAGCTATAAACGGCTAACAGACCATCAGATCGGTGTATATATGGCCACCTACAAACTCTTTTTTTACAACTGTGTAGAGAGTCCTTTCTGACCAAAAGTAGCTGTCTATTTTACCCCTGGGGTGCCTACTATATAGACCACCCCAGGGATAAAAATCCTTTTTATATATGTATATGCAATTGGCTACGGCCAGAACCTCTCATTTAGAGGAGAGGCGGTGAACACTTTGTATTATGATTAACAGAGAGTGAATGACTTCATGGTCACTTCAGCAGCTTTGCAGTTTCTAGTTAACTTTGTGCCTAGCTAGTGTTTCTGTGTACTATGGGAGGTGCTTTCACTAGTAGGAGACATGGATTCCTGCCCCTGCTTTTCAGGAACACGGGACCCATGCATTCACTACTGATATAAATGCGATCTGCCTTGTTTACTGCCATTCTCCCTCAGTACCAAAGGATCGGCGGGTGCCAGCGGACATTGTGTCTGTGATACCCACTGATCAGCTCCTGCTGAGTATAATCACAGTGGGAGCGGGCTGCTGGAGGTGCACATGCACGCCCCAGACCCAGAAGTGCAGGATCACATAATAGGTACATGATCCTGCACAGCAATATTATTAGTATATTATGGGGGAAAAAAATTGGAATTTCACGTGGACCTTACCCCTCCTTCAGTAAAAATCACAACAGCATACAGCTCTTCATACTCATATGAAATAATCTTAGAGTCACCCCCCCCCCCCCCCCATCAGTCTATTAGGAATGTTGCTGCTAATCAATCGGTGGCTGCTGTTCCTATCTGCCAATCTCTTCACTGGCTTCCCCTACCCCACCATATAAAATTCAAAATACTAAACACATTGTACAATGCCATCCACAACATCGCCTCCAGCTACATCACCAACCTCATCTGCAGATATCACCCAAATTGTCCTTTCTGCTCCTCCCAAGACCTCCTGTTCTCTAGCTTCCTTGTTATCTCTTCCCATGCTCGCCTTCAGGACTTCTCCAGAGCCTCTCCCATCTTCTGGAACTCCCTGCCCCGGTATGTCCAGTCAGCCCCTACCCTGTCCCCCCTCTACATTGTAAAGCACTGCGCAAACTGTTGGCACTATATAAATCCTGTATAATAATAATAACAAAATAATAATAATCAATTTTTATGCAAACGTATAAAATATGACACAAAATTTTAGTTTTAGATACAAGGGTTAAAACATGAAGAGTTAAAAATTCTGTGAGGTTATATTTTACCATCTGCATCCCTTCACTTCCTATGTCAGAGATACAACAGGAAGTTAGAGGAAATATCCCTAAAAAAATATGAATTTCCCTCTTTTACGGTTGTCCCCTGAATATTTGCCAACATTGGAAGACTTACCCTCATTTCTTGTTCTGGTAACAGCTCTAAAATTGTAAACATTCACTCATGTTTTGTTGACAATGGTCAACAAGACAAATAGAGAGGGTGAATCTCTCCAGTGAGACATCCCATCTAGGAGAATCTCATATAGACCCCCGAGAGGAATTATGGACCTCCACCCCCTCCACAGAGATCCAGACCTACTAACATCCTTTCTAAAGGACCCCCTCCTAGATCTTCGGCTTGGAGAAATAAGACGAAAGGTCGCAAGTCACAGCCTGCCCATCAGGAGGATAATGGGTACAGTGGACCCCCTAGGAGACCTTATGAGGGAGGACAATATGGAGATCACCATGTAACTACATACAACCGTTTTCAAGCGCTCCATGATAGGGATTATCCATATGGAGACTATGCTTGGAGAGAAAAGGCTTATTATCAGGATAATCATACCCCCGGTAGGGGGAATAGGAATGATAGGCCTCCCAGACATTATCCTCCTCAGCTTCCTCCTGCGAAGGGAGGAGATAAAATACATGAATATTCTTATCAACAGGAACAATGAAAACCCCATCAGTGGGGTTTTCACAGATCGGATCAGAACGTGTATGTCTAAAGTGATTGCATCTGATGAGCAGGAACACATAATACTATTTGCAACTGTGTTAGCCCTTGGCTATGTGCATCAAATCTCCAACTACAGGCCAAAGATCGAAGTCTATTTGCATCCACATAAACAAAGCAACAGTTTTCTAAGCATATGTACCTGTGCAGTGTAAACCCTACAACTTTAAATGTCCAAGTTCCTGGGCATGATTAGTGCTAACAAACATTGGGGGTTATTTACGAAAGGGAAATCCACTTTGCACTACAAGTGCAAAGTGCACTTGAAAATGCACTGAAAGTGCACTTGAAAGTGCAGTCGCTGTCGATCTGAGGGGGACATGCAAGGAAAATAAAAAACAGCATTTTAGCTTGCACATGATTGGCTGATAAAATCAGCAGAGCTTCCCCTCATTTCAGATCTTCCCCTCAGATCTACAGTGACTGCACTTCCAAGTGCACTTTCAGTGCAATTTCAAGTGCACTTTGCACTTGTAGTGCAAAGTGGATTTGCCTTTTGTAAATAACCCCCATTAACATCAGTCCCTGGCTGCAATGAGCTTCCAATCTAAAGTCCAAAATTAACTTTCTTACATTAGTGACTATTTTGACAGCAGACAAATAAAATGCCAGCATGTCTTTGAATTGTAGTGAGAAACCCACACAGTGATTATATATAAACTTCAACACAAGCATTAGCATGTTGGGGATCTGAACCAGCAACCCCAGTGCTGCTAGACAGAATTTCTACCCACTTAGCCAGCAGGCAGCCTCACACATGGTGTGTGCATCTCTGTGGTGTGAACCAGCCCTAAGTCCATAGCCTTGCTCAGTGTCACAAGCAATATACAATATATTGGCCTAAGTATTGGGACGCTTGCCTATAAACACACATGAACTGTAATGGCATCCCAGTCTTAGTCCGTAGGGTTCAATATTGAGTTGGCCCACCCTTTGCAGCTACAACAGCTTCAACTCTTCTGGGAAGACTGTCCACAAGGTTTAGGAGTTTGTCTATGGAAATGTTTGACCATTCTTCCAAGTGCATTTGTGAGGCACTGATGTTGGACTAGAAGGCCTGGCTTACAGTCTCCACTCTAATTCATCCCCAAGGTGTTCTGTTGTGTTGAGGTCAGAACTCTGCCCAGGCCAGTCAAGTTCCTCCACCACAAACTCACTCATCCATGTCTTTATGGACCTTGCTTTGTGCACTGGTCCAAATTATTTGGTTCAGGGGGGATTATAGTGTGGGGTTGTTTTTCAAGGGTTGGGCTTGGCCCCTTAGTTCCAGTGAAAGGAACTCTTAAGGCATCATCATACCAAGACATTTTGGACAAGTTCATGCTCCCAACTTTGTGGGAACAGTTTGGGGATGGCCCCTTCCTGTTCCAACATGACTGCACACCAGTGCACAAAACAAGGTCCATAAAGACATGGATGAGCAAGTTTGGGCTGGAGGAACTTGACTGGCCTGCACAGAGTCCTGACCTCAACCCGATAGAACACCTTTTGGCTGAATTAGAGTAGAGACTGCAAGCCAGGCCTTCTCAACATCAGTGCCTGGCCTCATAAATGCACTTCTGAAAGAATGGTCAAACATTGCCATAGACACACTAAACCTTGTGGACAGGCTTCCAGAAGCTTCTAGCTGTTCTAGCTGGAAAGGGTGGGCCAAATCAAATTTTAACCCCACGGACTAAGACTGGTCTGCCATTAAATGTCATGTGTGTGTAAATGCAGGTGTCCCAATACTTTTGGCTAGATAATGTATCTGGCAAGATTTACAATGGTGGTGGAACCCTCTTACACATAAATACTACATTTAGACATAATTTTAGGACCTGGAAGATGAGACAACTTCTCTACATGAAGCAGCATGTTTGGGAATCAAACCCAGATGCTCAGCAGAAGTTCTAATCTCTCTGCCACGGAGCTGACACATGTGAAAACCTCCTATACATAAATACTGCATTTCTTTGGACAGGTGATGGAATTACATTATACAAGAGTTATTCTTCTTGATTTATTCTGTGATATTTGGTGGTTCTTTGTGGATGAGTGTATAGTGATATTAGTAGTAAATAGTGATATTACCCTTACATTTTTGGGAATTACAATTTGATTTCGGATGTTGGTACACATATCACATTTTTTGGGCTCAAATCATGATTGTTTGGTAATTACAAAAAAGCACAAAAAATTGTGACTCTTTATAAAATTTGCATCAGCAATGGTATTGTTTGTGCTTTGTAAAGTCAACTGTGTGAGTTTGGGTAAAGATTGTTGTGAGATGGAGAGTAACAATTGAAAGTGACAGAGAAAAATATATTTTACCAACATCAAAACATTCCACATTCTAGCATTCTTAAAAACAAAATAGATGAGAAAAAAACAAACTAGAAGCAGCAACAATGTTGCAAGGAACATTTATTTCAGAGAAAGATACATTTCATTTCAACATTAAAAGTATTTATTTATTGTACCATTAGAATCAATGGCTGAAACTTGCATTGGACTATAATAGCGCTGATTTTCATTCTCAAAAACGCATTTTAGCCAAGCGCTAATTTTGGTATTTACTATAGCGCCTGGTAAAAGAGACACTGGAGATAAAATTAGAGCTATTTGCAGGTCTGAGCATGCTCAGTTGTGTTGGCACCTAGTTGTACAGAAACGGGGAATTTATCTCTTCTCAGGCTTTTAAAGATATTTCAGTGTAGAAATCACTTTTTTCACACAGTTTAAAAGCAGATTATCTTTAAATAATATACCACATATTTCAGTACCATTTAGGCAATTATATCATGCTCTAGACATTATTTCCATGTGCAATTCTCCAGCTTTTAGCAGAGTAAGGATTTGGGCGCTATTTAGTTTCAGGGGACTATAGTAAATTCAATTTTGGGAGTATTTTCTCCCCAGGGCTATAGTGAATACCGTTTTAGCGCTAATTAGCGCTACTAGCACTAATTAGCGCTAATGCGTGCATTAGCGCCACGTCGCTATAATAACTGACCCCCATTATGTCCAACCCTAATCAAAGTAATAGGATTGTTCAGACTGATATACAGCATTCTAATTTGGCCAAAGCTTCTCTTTTTAATCCCCCCGGAGGACTGACCCCATCAGTGAGGGTCTTTAGAGACGTCCTCTTGAGGGATCTTGAAAAGATCAAGGTAAAGAATGTTAAACTTAACAAATCTCTAAAATCTGGGTTGGACCAACTAAGGGGGGCGGATTTGTGGTTTTGAATAAAAACGACTATCTTAGGGAATTGGATAATATAGTTGGAGATATTGATACTTATTTCCCCCTTCCAGCTGATCCCCGTCCAGCATACAGGAAGGTTTTAGAAAGTATAGTAGAGGAGGGCTTCAGTTCAGGTATACTTAATAAAAAAGAAAAAGCTTTTCTTGTGCCATCATCATCTCGGATACCCATCATTTATTACTTACCCAAAATACATAAGAATTCCACCCACCCCCCTGGTCATCCCATTATCAGTGGGATCGACTCTATTTCATCCAGGGCAGGGAAGTATATTGATGGGTATCTCCAACCTTTGGTTAAATCCCTGTCTGTTTATATAAAAGACAGCAGGCATGTGATTAACTTATTGAATAATTTTCCATATGAAGAGAATCTCTGGTTGGTCACTGCAGACGTTACGTCTCTATACTCCATTATACCCCATCATTGGGAAATCTCTTCAGTAGAATATTTCCTGGATAGGGATTTGGGTTTACCATCCAGACAAAAGAGGTTCATTATGGAACTTTTAAAGTTTATGACAACACACAATTTTTTTTGGTTCAATAATAAGTTTTACCTTCAGAACAGGGCCGTGGCTATGGGGGCAAAATTTGCCCCCAGCCTGGCTAACCTGTTCATGGGCAAATGGGAGGAGGATGTCATCTATGCCAACCACAGGCCCGAATTGGCCCTGTGGACCAGGTATATAGACGACGTCCTCCTCCTATGGAAAGGGCCCATAGAGTCATTGGATGCCTTTATGGAATCCTTAAATGACAATGATAGGGGCATACAATTCAAATATGAGGCAGATCAAAACACTATCAACTTTTTGGACTTGTAGATAGGTATAGCAGAAGGCAACTTTGTCACTTCAACATACTTTAAGTCGACCAACAGAAATGTCTTTATTCCCCGAGATAGCCGCCATCATGTCCCATGGCTTAATTCAATACCCAAAAGTCAATACATGCGCAATTGACTTCAGGGAACAAGCTAAGGTTTTGACCAATAGATTTGTGGAGAAGGGATACTCCGCCAGGGATCTAGAAGAGATTGTTTTGGAAGTGGAACAGGTGGATGGAAGTCAACTTCTACAGGAGAGGCAAGTGTTAATGGACGGTCAGAAAGATTTTGTTTTGCCGTTTGTTACCGGCTTTTCCAACCAACATTTTTTGATCAAGAAATTGATACTTAAGCACTAGCATCTAATTTAAGATGATACAGTGTTGGGTCCTATTCTTCCAGAACAACCTCAGGTGGTTTTTAGGGGAGCACCTTCCCTGAAGGACTCCCTGGCCCCTAGTGTTTGTGACCCCCCAAGTAACAAGTTAATGTTTTTTTCAGAACTTGGTGGGCTTTCAGAAATGCAATAAATGTGCTGTTTGCAGCATAAACCATATTCGAGTTTAAAAGACCCTTAAATTTGTCTCTAACAGTACATCTCAAGAAATTGACATCAAGTCCTTTATTACATGTTCTACCACCCACGTAGTATACCTCCTTATCTGTCCATGCAGATTACAATACATTGGACGCACTATGCGACCCCTTAATGTCTGGTTGAATGAACACATTGGTAACATCAGGAGGGGCTTTAGGGGCCATTCAGTGTCTGGACACTATAGGGAGGTAAATAACAAGGACCCCAGGGGTATGTCCTTTTTGGCTATCGATAAACTCAAACCTCATTGGAGAGGCGGCCCTAAAAGAAGGGCCATATCCAAACATGAAATGAGCTGGATTTATCGAGTCAAATGTCTCAAGCCCTTGGGGCTGAATGTAGACATTGAGATCAATGCGTTTAATGAGAACTGTTAGCCCTGGGTTGGACAGATATACAAGTAGATTATTGTTTTCTCCTTTCTCCTTTGAATGTTACTGTATATAATGGCTTACCTTTTAATATTTTTTATTTTAATTTTTTGTTTGTACAAATGAGGGTTATATGTGCACTTGAATCTCAGGGCGCTTCTCTGGGTTTATATCTAACTTGACGTTAGTCGTTAGTTAGTTAACGACGTTAGTCGTTAGTTAGTTAACTTGTCGTTATCTTAGTCTTCTTGAACTCTTAATTAGAGTTGCATTTAGCAATATGTGTAATTTCTTGTCATGCACATAGATTTTCTCCATATAAGTCTGGTAGTGCTATTTTTATTTCCCCCTTTTTATTATATTTTTTTATTATATTTCTATAACTTTTATTTTTCACTATTAGTTGCCATATGATAGGCTGATTGGCCTGGAGATTCAATGCCATATGGCATTCATTTTGAAAATTTTGTGGTGTAAAAATAGAATTATTTAATTAAATACATGTTTTAAATGTATAGGCCTGCCTTCCGGGTGAGGCTGGTTATGATGATGAGGCTTGGCATTGGCCGGCCCCATCCCAGAATGAGGGGGAGTGACGGTTAGGATTGTAGGTTGTGCACTCCCCCTTCTTCCTGTTTACAACAACTGAAAACAAGGGTTGGTCTATTTTCTCCAATATGGCCGACATACGAGAAAGAGGCTTGGTTGCCTCCTTGTGAGTACTTAAGGTGATGGTTCAATGCGTCGCCCATGCCCTTTGAGAACGTCATGTGTGACAGAACATATTAGGGCGGGACTACGCATTGACTTCACCACATTTCACGTCACCCCGGAAGCACGGGCGTTTGTTTTAGAGTTTGTTTGCCGGCAATATTTTTAACATTTTTTGTATTGATACCTTGAATTGTTAATAAACCTATAGCGTTTAAGGATAACGCACTATTGGAGTCCTTTTTCCATTTTTATACGGCCTGTTCCAGCCCGGGAGAGTGCACTGGCACTCACCAGAGGGAGAGCCTCCCACATACACCAGACAGCAAAAGGATGCACGGAGGGAGAAGGATGCTGGGAGTTCGGGATTTCGGGCACCTTGGACCGATCAGCGACCCCACAGAGCTTTGTATCTGCAGGCGATAACGACCTCGCTTCTGATAGGAGGTCCACCGCATCTGGTAAGGGTCCTCATCTTCTTTTGGGTGCATGCTCCAAGGAGAGGCTTATCCCTCGTCCCTTCGGTGGTGGTGGAATCTACCTGTAACCTCCATCCTTCAACGGTTTTTCTCCAACGTTTTCCCTCCTGCCTCCTTGGCCTTTCCTTTACATCTGGGAATTGGATTTAGCGCTTACTATACTGGAACTATACACTTCATTGTTGATTTTTTGCACTTATTTTTTGAGGAATTATACATTCCCGAATTTTATACTTAATTATTTTTTGCACTTTATTTTTTTGTGAATTTTACACGCATGAAATTTTTTGTCACTATATGAATTTATGTGGATTATGTAGAATTTATGTTGATTTCTCCTTCATTGTTCTTTTCTGTTGCTATGGATGAGTGTATTTTTTTTCTATATATCATTCACACTTCCATGCAGAGCTAATTTATGGATTATGTATTTGTACACATAATATTTATTTTATTTATTTCAAGATTGCTACATTTGATTTGCGCAACCATTTTTTCCTTTTATAAGTGGTAACATACACTTTATCTGCAGCAAAGAAAAATCAAGTCTTCTGGTCTGTTTAAATCTCAGGACTGTATAAACAGAAATACAAATTCTTTAGCAGGTAAAACAGCCCCATGACATACATTTCATCAGTGCATTTAGCTGTCTGGCTTGGTGTTCAGCTTGAACATTAGCTCAATAATGGAACACTTTACTATCTTTGAATTTGTTAATGCCCAATATCTCTTTTAATGCAAACAAAGATTCTGTTTTAATCAAAATAAAGAAAAACGAATTTCCTAATCAGTGGGATATTTTAATTACCTTATTAGAAATGATCTGTCTTCATGTGTTTAAAGGAGATTGCTGTGAAATCGATGCTGCATAAAATATTGGCTGGTTCCTGTTACTCCGCCAGTGGCTCAGCTTGGGGTCTATTGATCGGTGTGGCTGGTACGTGTGTGCACTGGTGATGTCACATGCCGGGCTCTTGTATCTCTGGATAAGAGTGACAGATTTAGCATAGACCGCATTCCCTGGCTTACGTGCTTGATGCATGGCTGGGACAATCAATGCACTTCTGGAGCAGCGCGAAGTGTTAATAAGGCTCATTCATCAACATCTCTGCGGCTTTTGTCCCTAAACTCTCGTGTGAAGCGGTGACATGGATTTATGACCGTCATAAACATCATCAAAAATGTTTATGTGTTTGTTATTAATGATACAAGTTCATCAGCATTCCAAGTAAACAGCATCACTTACAGCTCATGCCAAAATGGTGGCAGAAGTCGCAACGTCATAAATCAAAAATGAGAAAACACAGAAGACTTAATTATCATGAAATGAGGAAGAAGTATGTAAATATAGTACACTTGGATAACTGTGCCCACTGTTTACCAACTTATCTCTCTATATAAGCCTATTGCACTTTGGTTTTCATGCAATAAGCCTATTGCACTTTGGTTTTCATGATTTAAATGAGAACTTGGGGGATATTTAAAAAAAATATATTAATTAAAAATCATTAAATGTATTTTACATACAACTTTCATAGCTGTAAATTTGTCTTTATATGATCCTTTTTTAATCCTCTGCACAGCTACACTTATGCCACGTACACGCGATCGTACATTCCGACAACAAATGTTCAATGTGAGCTTGTTGTCGGAAATTCCGACCGTGTGTATGCTCCATCGGACATTTGCTGTCGGAATTTCCGACAACAAATGTTTAAGAGCTGGTTCTCAAATTTTCCGACAACAAGTTTTGTTGTCGGAAATTCCGAGCGTTCCACGCATGCTCGGAATCAAGTAGAAGAGCTGCACTGGCTATTGAACTGGCTTGTTGTACGTGTTGTACGTCACTGAGTTCTTGACGTTCGGAATTTATGACAACATTTGTGCAACCATGTGTATGCAAGACAAGTTTGAGCCAACATCCTTCGGAAAAAAATCCACGGTTTTGTTGTCGGAAGGTCCGATTGTGTGTATGCGGCATTGCAATGGGAGAGGGAAAGTTTGCACTTTGAGCCAATAAGGGCACTACGTCTTTGCGCAGTGCAAAGTCTAACAATGTGGACATGCTTACAGGAAGTTACCCACTTAACCTCCGGAAGATTTACCCCTCTTAATGACCAGGCCATTTTTTGCAATATGGCACTGCATTAACTGCTACAATACAGGGCATTTTCACCCCTTTCCTGCCGAGGCCAATTTTCAGCTTTCAGCGCTGTCACACTTTGTATGACAATTGCGCGGCCATGCGACACTGTCCCAAATGAAATTTTTAGAATTTGTTTGAGACCGATAGAGCTTTCTTTTGGTGGTATTTAATCATCACTGTGTTTTTTATTTTAAGCTAAAAAATGAAAAATATTTAGAACATTTTGTAAATACATATTTTTTCTCCTTCACTGATGTGCACTGATGAGGCTGCACTGATGGGCACTGGGTTTTTTATTTTTAGCTAAAAAAAAAGAAAATGAAAAAAAGACTGAAGCTTTTAAAAAAAAAAAAAAAAAAAAAAATCTTAGTTTCTGTTAGTTTCCTTTGGTGGTATTTGATCACCTCTGGGGTTTTTTTTATTCTTTGCAGTATAAAAAAAAAAGACCGAATTAAAAAAACAAACATTTTTTACTTTCTGCTATAAAACATACCCAATGAAAAATTGAAAAAAAAATTGAATTTCTTCATAAATGTAGGCCAATATGTATTCTGCTACATATTTTAGATAAAAAAAAATATGAGATATATACTGGATTATTATTATTATTATTTTTTTTTTATACTAGTAATGGCAGCGATCAGCGACATAGCAGGACTGTGATATTGTGGAGGAGAGTCTGACACTAACTGACACTTTTGACACTTTGTGTGAACCAGTGACACTAATACAGTGATCAGTGCTAAAAATATGCCCGTCAGTGTACTAATGACACTGGCTGGGAAGGGGTTAAACATCTATGGTGATTAAAGGGTTAAAATGGTTTTAAAGACAGAAGGTTTTTTGTCTTAATGCATTCTATGCATTAAAATAAAAAGCCTTCTGTGTTCCTCAGCCCCCCTAATACTTACCTGAGCCCATCTCGATCCAGCGATGTTAAAAGAGAGACTCGACTGTCCGGGACTTTCCCTCCTCCATGGCTGAGACAGCAGCAAAGCGCCATTGGCTCCCGTTGCTGTCAATCAAAGTCAGTGAGCCAACGAGGAGAGAGAGGGGGTGGTGCCGGGCTGGGGCTCCGTGTCTGAACAGACACAGGCAGCTGCGGCCTGGCTCGGGTGCCCCCATAGCAAGCTGCTTGCTGTGGTGACACTCAACAGGAGGAAGGGGGCAGGAGCGCCGAAGAGGGACCCAAGAAGAGGAGGATCTGGGCTGCTCTGTGCAAAACCACTACACAGAGCAGGTAAGTATAGACATGTTTTTTTATTTTTAACAGAAAAAAAAAGACATTAGTATCACTTTAAATGTGTGCCTAACCAGTGTTTTTGTTTACTATGTGTGCTGTTTTTACTAAGGGAGCTGATGGATTCTATTCCCTGCAATGCAGAGCTCTGTTCTGTGTCTCTCCTCGCTGATCAGCGGGTGTCGGTGGACATCCATTGGCTGGCACCCGCTGATTGGCTCTTGCTGTGTCTAATTACAGCACAGGAAAGAGGAAATGGGATATATTCGTGTTTGGACTGCCAACATCCTAAACATACAAAAGGTTTGTACACCTACACTGTAGTGCAGGAGTGGAGCAGCCCCCTTGGACTTTTTAGGCAGAAATGGTCATAAAGATAATTTTATAGTAAAAGGCAATATAAAGCCATAATTTTATTAATACAAAACATAAAAAACTTGTTTATATATAGTCATAGCCAACAAGGCAAATAATGTAAAACACACAGTACAAAATTAGAAAAAATGGTGGTAAATCAAAACATATTTGTCAAACCCAAAAAAAGGCAAGTATGCCCTGTGCTGCCAGAGACGAGCTGTGGTCAGTCAATAGGGATTTCTTGCGTATAGCCCAACAGGTTTCGGAATGAACAATGTGTATTCCTTCATCAGGGAAGATTATGTCCGTTTGATATAATTCCCCCTGCGGGGGATGTGCCTACTGTCAATATATGGACAGATGCAAAAATCTTCGGTTACCCAATGGGCACACTTTTCACCCTAAACATTATGTAAATTGCAGCACACTATGCTCAAAAGGTTGCCTACCCCTGGTTTACAGCATACCTTTGTTACATTGTACGAGGCATGAGTATTCTAGGGGTATTTTTATGTTAAAATTCATATTTTGTCCGGAACTCCGCTTTAAGGAGGATCCAGATGCAAGTTCTCTGATTGTAAATAAAGCTCATTTGACTTCCATTATTGCAGTGGGGTCCATCTAAAGAGGTGAGAAGACACCCATAAGGTGTGGTGATGGGCACATCAGTGAGTTTTTTTTATGGTGAAGATTATGAACTTTGTTCTTTTGGAGCACAGAAAGAATTGCAATACTATCAAGAATCTTACAGGAGATTGGATGGTGTATGGGACTGAACAATTTTGCTTGATGAACAATTTACAACTTTTTTGTTTTTCACATATACCGTATATACTTGAGTATAAGTCGTCCCGAGTATAAGTCGAGACCCCTAATTTACCACAAAAAACTGGGAAAAACTTATTGACCCGAGTATAAGTCGAGGGTGAGAAATGCAGATGGTCAATAATGTCCATCTGCAGCTGCATGCCTCCCTGTGTCCTGTGCAGCCTACCTGTACCCTGTACATGTGTCCTGTACATGTGTGTCCTGTACATGTGTGTCCTGTACATGTGTGTCCTGTGTGCATGTGTGTCCTGTGTGTATGTGTGTCATGTGTGTCATGTGTGTCCTGTGTGCATGTGTGCATGTGTGTCCTGTGTGCATGTGCAGCCTACCTGTGTCCTGTGTAGCCTTCCTGTGGCGATCTCCATCCTCAGACAGCGGCCGTGTGATGATACTGTTCGGCGGCCATTCCACAGTTCCAAAGCCGCGCCTCCTCCTCGTCTGTGATAGGCTGACCGCTGACTGCCTATCACGGACATTCTCTCATTCTCATACCACGGACGAGGATGAGAGAATGTCCGTGATAGGCTGTACACTGACAGCTGTTCAGCCTATCACAGATGAGCAGGAGGCGCGGCTTTTGAAAGCTGGAATAGCCTCCGTGCATTATCATCACACGCCGGCCGCCGTCTGCCTGCATGACACGCTGATCATGCAGACAGACGGCGCGGACTCGAGTATAAGTCGAAGGGAAACTTTCAGCCCAAAAAAAAGGGCTGAAAAATTTGACTTATACTCGAGTATATACGGTATACTGTACACATATATGACGATGATGATGGTTTATGATATTTTTATGTTTTGATATAGTAAAATTGAATATAAGGCTACACGTACACTAGCCTACCCTGGCAGCTGCAGCGAGAGAAAGCGAAACGCAGCAAAGATGCAAACTGCATTTTTACTGCGATTTTGATGCAATTTGCATTTTCCCACGGACATCTGGCAAAATGATCCTATCCTGAATGTGATTCGTTTGCGTTCAGGAGAGAGAGGTTTAACCTCACCTAAACGCGGCAGCTCCTAAACTCTGCTAAAAGCCTATGTGTACAGTACATAGGCTTGTATGGAGTTGAGTTTAGGATCTTTGACCAAAAAAAAAAACGCAGAAAGCTCCTAAACTCAAGTTTAGGAGTTACCAGGAGCTGCTAATGTACATGAAACCTTATGGTAACATTTATGTGGTTTATTTATGACAAGTATACAGATTAAGTCATTGTTGGCTGCGCTTCACCTGTACTATTGTATATATTTGAAATATTAGTGTGGAGATTGCATGATTGGGTATGAGCAGCTTCCAATTGTGATATTATTTGTGATATATATTATTTCTTGCATGTATAATAGTACAGGGTTTTTTCTAATATATATTTAATGCACGGAATATACATACGCACTTTTGCACGGGGTTGTATCACTTGGCTTTCACATTTTCCAACATTTAATAACATGAAATGATTTTCAGGGAAACTTTTATCCTTTTTTAAACATAGGAGATGGCACTAGTTCATTTTTCTGTGATTTTCAGAAAGATGTTATTAGAAGATCCAAGATCCTCAGGGGTGGGATCATCTACTGTTTCTAATAAGTATAAAGTAAATACAATTTTTTGTCTTCAGCATTACACATCATCTAAACTTAACTTCTAGCAGGCTTGCCCCATTATATTTCATCCCAAATACAGAGAAACATATAATATATATGCGCATATTAAATGTTCAATAAAAATAAATAGACTCAGATTTGTCTCCGACCCATATTGACTACTGTGTTTTCCAGTTAATAAATCATAATCATTACTAATTTACTTTTGTGGTTGTCTTAAATGCTCGGAATTGTGTTTCGCTGTCCTCTTTAATGATCATTAAGTCAACACACTAGTCACTAATGCAGACCCTCGAGTTAATTATTATATCTAATAACTTTCGTGCTGGAACCTCCTGCTGATTAATTGCTCCCATAAATCTCTCTAAAGAGGTTTGAGCCACCCATTCCTTCAATGATAAACACTCTTTCTCTGTGTCTCCAGATACTTCCATTATAAAAACAAATAGCTGTGAAAGCCTTGTACTTCCTGGGAATGGATTCCCTCTGATAGACACTTTTACAGAGCAGCTGGTTAAAGAACATTCTAGTAGTTAAGTAAATAACTGCTGCTTTCAACTCTGCAATAAATGAGCTAGGGTCAAATGCATAGAACTTCAAAGCAGTTAGTTACTCTCTTTGATTTCTCAGGAATATAAAATCAAGTTGTCACATAGTTAAAGTATTTCTTTATCGAAAACTTTTTTTTATTTTATTTAATAGAGTATTTGTTGTGTCCTGTAGTCTGGTAGGCAGGGTAGTTATAATGTTCTTTGTTGACAAGTTCAGGCATCCATATGCAGACTTCTGGAACAGGAACAGGAACTAGAACTAATATGTACAGAGTATAGAAAGTATTATACAATTCACAACTGAAAATAGTGACATCTGCAGGCCAGAGATATGAACAGCACATATTACCCTCATAGTACAAAAGACTCTTTTTCCCTTAACATTGAAAAATACAGACACAAAAGTAAAGTATGATATCACAAAAATGTTATGATCTTTATGCATTTTGACACAGGTGGTCTTGTTTTTATTAAAACATATCTAGGTGATTTGGTTTCCTAGTCTCCAGTTCGGTTGATATCTGGTGCAATTGGAAAATGTTCTTCATCAAACTTCTGAAAAGTCCTGCCTAACAGGCATAAGATGACTGATAGTTCATAGATATAACATCCTCACTGACTTATAACTAAGCGGACTGGAAAATTTGTATTGTTCCTATTTTAATAAGCCAGGTTTTCTAAAGCATATTTCCACTTTTGCAGTAAATTTTTAGAAAATCTCACTATATGTTTGTTATGTGTTGGCATTTTCCCAGCATGCCTAAAAAAAATATATAAAATATATACGGTATATATTTTTCACCTTTTAGATGCTTGCCAGGAGGAGGTGTCATGGTTGACTGCAAGGTTTTATTTAAATATTTTTAGAGTGAGCCCAAGTCTGTCCTTATTAACATGCAATACAAGAATTCAAGCCTCGCTATCTTTAACCCTTTGTTAGCAGTGAGCTTAAAAAGGGTAAGCTGCAATTTTTATTTTTTAAAGTTTGCTATGTGAATGAGGATATGTAACAAATATTAGGTGGGTGTTATCCTAATTTGGCTGCAAAAGTCCAAATACACTTTAAAGTAGTACTAAAGGCAAAACTTTGTTTTACATTTTGTAAGTAAGAGAGTAAGGTAGGGTTAAAATCCCTGGCAGTTTTTTGCGATCTGTGTGCCATTGGGGAGATTTCTATTCACTTCCTGTCCCAAAACCAAAACTGTAAGTGAGAAGACATCTCTCCAAAGTGATAGAATCCCTTGTTGTCACCGGGGTCCCCAGATTTAGTGCCCCCATTGGTAGATTTCCCCTCCATTCCTGTTCTAGAAATTAAAAATATTTGCACCTTCTTTCACTTTAGGTAATAACGGTAAACAGGACAAATACAGGTATCGACTTGCCGCCAGTATAACGTAATTATACGGTGGCACTGCTGCACTGGATCACGTACCTGGTACGTGATCTGACACTTCCGGGTCTGGGGCGCGATTGCACGCCACCGGCAACCCGCTCCCGCTGTGATTATACACAGCAGGAACTGATCTGCGGGTACCGCAGAATCAATATCCGCTGGCACCCACTGATCATTCAACACAGAGGCAGAACGGCAATCTGCCTATGTAAACAAGGCATTGCCGTTCTGTCAGTAGGGAAGGCATGGATAGTGTGTTCCTGTAAAGTAGGGACATGGATCCATGTCTTTCCCTAGTAAAAGCTCCTTCCACATTACATAAATACACTAGCTAGGCACACAGTTAACCCTTTGATTGCCCCTGATGTTTAAACCCTTCCTAGCCAGTGTCATTAGTACAGTGACAGTGCATATTTTTAGCACAGATCACTGTGTAGTGTCACTGGTCCCCAAAAAGTGTCAAAAGCTTTTGACTGTTGGTTGCAATATCGCAGTCCCACTATAAGTTGCTGAATGCCACCAATACTAGTATAAAAAAAAATACATATATCTCATAGTTTGTAGATGCTATAACTTTTGCGCACAACCAATCAATATACTCCTATTGGATTTTTGTTTACCAAAAATAGAACACATATTGGCCTAAATTTATGAAGAAACTGGATTTTTTCAATTTTTTTATTGGATATGTTTTATAGCAGAAGGTAAAAAATATTGTTTTTTTTTTTTCAAAAGTCTCAGCCTTTTTTTGTTATTATGGTGCAAAAAATAAAAAACGCAGAGGTGATCAAATATCACCAAAAGAATGCTCTATTTGTGGGAAAAAAAAGGGACATCAATTTTATTTGGGTACAGCGTTGCACGACTGCGCAATTGTCAGTCAGTCAGTGCAGTGCATCGCAAAAAATGGCTTGGTCATGAAGAGGGGTAAATCACCTGGTAGTTTAGCTTCTGCTAGCTGCATGTCTGGTCAATGTGTAGACATGTAAGACCTCTGTAGTACAAAATTAAACTGAGTATTTCTTATGCACAGTCTTTCTCTCTCACAGGCAGGATTCAAACTCAGATGAAACAAATTACAGGCCATTGTCTGACACAGGTTCCTTTGGGTTACCTTCCCTGCTGAAGACTGTGGAGGGGAAATGCAATTACAGTAGCAGATGTCATATTAGAGATAAATGTCATTTCTGTCAAATTTCTTTAATGATACACTAATTTTATAGCAAATCGACAATCCACAGGTGCCGCTGTGAAAGAACCTACCATATTAAAGTAACACTAAACTCTGGTTAGAAAAAAAAAAAAAGAAAATTCTATTTGTGTATTCTTTTTTTTTTTTTTAAACAGATATTATTCGTGTATTCTTAACTCAAAAAGTACTTTCAAAATGTTCTCAGTCTCCTCCAAATTTCCAGATTCCTTTGGAGATCTGACTTCCTGTTAGAGGGTGGCTAGGTTTGTTTTCGGTGGTCCGACTGTTTGTAGGAACCTAGCCACCATCTCTTGCTTGGTCCCAAGATAGACTAGGGATTATGGACTATGGGATGTGTAGTGTGCATAGAGCTATGCACACGACTGCAACTAACATGCACTGCTCAAGCCAAACAAAGGAAGTAAGGGGGGATCCATGTCTGGCCACCAGTATAGTTCACATAGTCATTGCTTTGTATAATAAAAAATAGCTTTTGGGTTTAATGCCACTTTAACCTCCCTGGCGGTCAGATTTTTGCGTCTCAAAGCCGTACAATTATTTTGCATAGAAATTTGGCGTTTTAAATTGTAGGCCTGTAATTCTTAGCAATAACGCACTTAAATCTGTCCAAACAAGAGTCTAGTAGATATCCCGGGTATGATGGAGTTTGAAACACAAAATCATAAATATAATATAATAAATAAATATAAATAATTATAAAAAAAGAATAATATAATAATAAAATCGCTCAATTCTGCAAGTGTTCTAATTTACTATCGCTGTTTTCTAGCTGGTCTAAAACCACTTTTGATGTAAAGGGACACTCTTTGGTTGCTATGGACAATCTCCGGTTTCCAGGCAGAAAGAACGGTATATATACAACATAAAACTGCATGCAGGGCATTGGACAAAGCACTGGGGACAAAAGGGATGTGAAATAATTTCATACAGTAATGTAATCTGTAAGATTACACTGTACTGTATGTATTATGATTTTTCACTTTTTTGAATTTGTCGCTGGGCTCCGCCCCCATGCGTTGCAACGCTCGCAGGGAACGGAGCGCAGCACAGAGAGGCATCGGGCGGAGGACAGAGCCCGCGGACACAGCGGGGGGACATCGCAGGATCCTGGGGACAAGGTAAGTAACGCCGCACCAGGATCCTGCAATGCAATCCCGAGTGTGGCTCGGGGTTACCGCTAAGGGTGCTGAAATTTAACCCTGAGCCACACTCGGGAATACCGTCAGGGAGGTTAAAAGCTATGGTCAATCTGCAGGACAAAATAGCAACCACATATGTACGTTCTCCATTTTTATATTGCCAAAACACATGCTTGCATTTCTTTTTCTGCTTAAAGAATGCTATGCTCTCTTGTATAATGCAGTGAGAGCACTGGTGTGCACAGCCCATTGCATTAGGGTGTGCAACCCAAAGCTCAAACACACATGCCTTTCTCTGCAGCCTCAGACTGGACAGTGAATGAATGGGAAGTGCTTCTGTACTGAGCAGCTTCCTGTTCATTCACAAACTGAAGCATAGCAAACACTTACTTAGTAAGTAAAACACAGTTTAATATTCATTCAGCTATGAATGAACAAAGTGAATGAGTGTGTTCACTATGTTCATTTAGAAAAGGAAGGGGCCAGTAAATGACATATTGACTAGCCCCTTCCCTTCTCCATCCTAAAACATCCTCGCAGCAGCCAGCAGCAGAGGAGAGAAGCCAGCAGCACTGCAGGGGGAGCAGCACAGGGGAAGCCTGGACAGTAGGGGAAATCAGCACCACACAGAGTGATTAGAGTGTGCCCAGGCACACCTGGCACACTCCCTGCACACTCCTATGAGTGAGAGCTGTCATCTGTTACTGATAGAGTATAGAAAAACACTGTCCTGCTCCTAGGCAGTAAATAAGTAATGCATGCTTTCGGTCCTCCTAGCAGCAAGTAGGGAATACTCAATCATATGAGCCCAAGCAGTAAAAGGCAATACTGGCTTACCAGGGAAGAAATGGTGTAGAGATGGAAGTCAGCTCCTTGTTATCAATCTTGTTGTGGCCTATGGTCTAGGAGGCAGATTCGTTATACAGGGGTTGATTTACTAAAACTGGAGAGTGCAAAATCTGGCGGAGCTGTGCATGGTAGACAATCAGCTTCTAACTTCAGCTTGTTCAATTAAGCTTTTACAAAAAAAAAAAAACTGTAAGCTGATCGGTTTCTATGCAGAGCTGCATCAGATTTTGCACTCCCCAGTTTTAGTAAATCAACCCCACATTGCCTTATTAACAGGGCCAGTCATTCCTAAAATGTGCACCTTCTGAGTCTATACTAATAGGAACAAGAATTGGAACTTACTTGTACAGGGTATAGAAAGTATTTTACATCTAACAACTGCAAATAGTGACATCTACAGTTCAGATGTATGAACACCAGAGACTACTAAAGAGAAACAGGAGCCACTTTGGTACCACGTCAGTCATTACATAAAGCAAAAATAAAACATAAGCTTTACTTGTACAGACAGGGCCGGATTTTCCACAAGGCCACCGAGGCCAGGCCTCGGGGCGGCAGTGGTGTAGGGGCGGCGCCGCTCCTGCAGCGACTTCGCGGCCGCCCCCCCTTTCGTGCTGTCTATTATGGGCACCAGTGCCCGTAGAAAACATGGCCGCGAGCTGACCACGCAACTGCGCATGCGCCGTTCCGAAGCCGGCCGGGCTCGGGAAAGTTCGTAAGCGCTCGGCCGCGTGGCGCCATTTTTAAAAAATCGAGAGTATCTAGTAATGTCAGCGGTGCGGCGGCGGTGGAGAGAGATGACATCTCTCATTGCCCGCACCGCTGTTCCGCCCTCCTCCTCCTTCTGATGGCAGGCAGCTTGGCAAGGGACATCCCAATCTGGTGGCAGGGAGCGTGGCAAGTGACATCCCCATCTGGTGGCAGGCAGCGTGGCAAGTGACATCCCCATCTGGTGGCAGGGAGCGTGGCAAGTGACATCCC
This sequence comes from Lithobates clamitans, assembly GCA_037952925.1. Lineage (NCBI taxonomy): Eukaryota > Metazoa > Chordata > Amphibia > Anura > Ranidae > Lithobates > Lithobates clamitans. The sequence continues at coordinate 2,210,051 of JBBGZY010001198.1, forward strand.
CATCTGGAGGCAGGCAGCGTGGCAAGTGACATCCCCATCTGGTGGCAGGCAGCGTGGCAAGTGACATCCCCATCTGGTGGCAGGCAGCGTGGCAAGTGACATCCCCATCTGGTGGCAGGCAGCGTGGCAAGTGACATCCCCATCTGGTGGCAGGGAGCATGGCAAGTGACATCCCCATCTGGAGGCAGGCAGCGTGGCAAGTGACATCCCCATCTGGTGGCAGGCAGCGTGGCAAGTGACATCCCCATCTGGTGGCAGGCAGCGTGGCAAGTGACATCCCCATCTGGTGGCAGGCATAGTGGCAAGTGACATCCCCATCTGGTGGCAGGGAGCATGGCAAGTGACACCCCCATCTGGTGGCAGGCAGCATGGCAAATGACACCCCCATCTGGTGGCAGGCATAGTGGCAAGTGACATCCCCATCTGGTGGCAGGCAGCGTGGCAAGTGACATCCCCATCTGGTGGCAGGCAGCGTGGCAAATGACATCCCCATCTGGTGGCAGGCATAGTGGCAAGTGACATCCCAATCTGGTGGCAGGCAGCGTGGCAAGTGACATCCCCATCTGGTGGCAGGGAGCATGGCAAGTGACATCCCCATCTGGTGGCAGGCAGCATGGCAAGTGACATCCCCATCTGGTGGCAGGCATAGTGGCAAGTGACATCCCCATCTGGTGGCAGGCATAGTGACAAGTGACATCCCCATCTGGTGGCAAGCAGCGTGGCAAGTGACATCCCCATCTGGTGGCAGGCAGCGTGGCAAGGGACATCCCCATCTGGTGGCAGGCATAGTGGCAAGTGACATCCCCATCTGGTGGCAGGCAGCGTGGCAAGTGACATCCCCATCTGGTGGCAGGCAGCGTGGCAAGTGACATCCCCATCTGGTGGCAGGCAGCGTGGCAAGTGACATCCCCATCTGGTGGCAGGCAGCGTGGCAAGTGACATCCCCATCTGGTGGCAGGCAGCGTGGCAAGTGACATCCCCATCTGGTGGCAAGTGACATCCCCATCTGGCGGCAGGCATGGTGGCAAGTGACAAGAGATGGTGGCAAGTGACACGCTCAGGGCTCCCAATGATTCTGCATTATGGTGAGTTGAACTATTTCAGTTTATATTACAATGTAATGATAGAAATAATGTGTTTCAATTATCCTGACACCATAACAACCATGGTGCCGGGGATGATTGAAGCACTAACACCAGCCATTGCCTTGAAAATTTGCCTGCGAAAAATCCTTACCCCTCGCGCGCTTACCCTGAAGTATTTTTAGCCTGTACAATTAAAGCCAGTTATTTTCAGTGTTCTCGTGTATGGAGATGTGTTTTTAATTGATCTATTGTAGAAGTCATCGATAAAGGACATGGTATGTGTGTGTGAGTGGGGGGGGGGGGGCGGCATTGAAGGACCCGGCCTTGGGGCGGCAAAGGGAGTAAATCCGGGCCTGTGTACAGATGTGACAATGCTAAATGTTAGAAAAAATATATATAAACAAAGCTTTATTACAAAAAATCAACATTTTTAAAATCTAAAATGGATCAACATAGCAACTGAGACAGCTTACAACACTGCTCCTGATTACTAACAAATAGCTGCTAGCCATCACTCACAATCTATTGAAATAGCATATTGTATGGTTAACAATGTGGTGATGGATCCTCATACGTCATGTATGAACACCACAGTTATGAATAGTGAGTTTTTTTTCACTCGTCATGTCCATGCTGGAGATCTTCCCTTACATCCTGTCTTGTTGATACAAAAAGAAATGAGTGGAAATCTCAGTGTGATAGTCCTAACCAGAGGTGCAGTCCCCATTACCAGATTTCCTATTTCCTCTTATCAAACCTTTCAACTTTCTGCAATGGGAAAGAGGGATACCTTGTAGTACAGAGTATGTATGCAAAGGACACACCCTTGCCAAGCAGACCATAAAAAATGTATATAAAAAAATATGATTAATCCCACAAGTGCTTTTTTTCCACCCAAAGTTTTACTTTATACTGACTGCAATAATTTAGATTGAATACAAATGTTTAGTGCGGGCTTCCTCAACCAGGGTTCCACCAGAGGTTGCTAGGAGTTCCTTGAGCAATGAACAATTTCTGCCTCTCAGATAAGTTCCCACTGACACCATTGATCTTTTTAGCTATCTGTAAGGAGGTAATTCTTCCCAATGACCACAAGTATAAGGAGCATTCTTCCCACTGACCATCACATGAATGTATCATGCGTTGTAGATATAGTCATTTTTATCAGGGGTTCCCTGAGACTGGAAAGTTATTTCAAGGGTTCCTGTGTGTTGAAAAGGTTGGAAAAGGCTGGTTTAGTGTAATATAACATTTGTTGTAGAAAAAGTGTTTGTTTTATAGAGGTTTATACACCAGGCCAAAAAGAGGGACAACTGAGGAGCAAAGGGATTTAGTTCCAAAAGAGGGACAGGCCCTCTAAATGAAAAACAGTTGGGAGGTATGCTCTTGTCAGTTCTGGTGACAAGCATACCATTCTGCATTTCCCCTTATTTTCTGTCCTGATAACAGAAAAAACAGAAAGGGTTGCTCCCCCCAACCAAGACACAAAAAGCTATAAAAACCTAATGTTCTATCATTTCCACACATTATACAAAAAGGTTTTGACTAGATAGACACCTTTAGGCCCCATTCACATCAGAGCATTTTGTACCTGGAATTTTGAAAATACCCAACATCCAATATCTCATGTATTTCAATAGTGGCTGTTCACATATGAGCACTCGGATGTCTGTAGACCAATGTCCGGCTCTTCGAAAGCTACATTTGAGGTAGAACTGGGCATGTTTAGCCACTGAACCTAAATGGTTACACTTGTACACGTGCAAATCAAGTGTTTTCACGCATTTTTTTAGCCTGTAAGAACTGGTCTTTTCCTAGTGCTTTCTATTGGCTAAACCAAAAATGCCAATGTGCATTTTCAGGTGGAGAGGCCATTCTGGTAGTCTTTCCATTTCGCTTCACTAAGATATTGCTATTCTATTCATTACTTGCTTAATGCCATCCACCTATTGTTGTATCATATTAATATTACCCAATTAGGTAAATTATGTCATGAGCATCCCTGCCACTTTGTGTACATGCAGCTGAGAGTAGGGTGGGAAATGCCCCAGCCACAGCTGATTGGTCTGGAATTGATAACTTCCTTCAGAGTTTGGACTGAACCCAAGCTCATCCCTACTGGTGATGTCAAAGGCCGCAGTTGAAGCCCTCTATACCTCGTTATTCAACAGCCACTGATGTTAACTGTCTATCAGTGAATAACTTTCTTAAAGTGTTACTAAACCCAGGACCCTGTATTCACTATATCTGGTCTCCAACACTACACAGAACATGGAAATGCAATTATTTTAGTAAACATAAACTGCTAAATACTTTTTCTCATCACCAGTTAGAGCAGTCTTGTGACTTCTATCAGTGTCTGGTTAAAGTCTGTAGGAGGAGTTTTCATACTTCTCTAGCTGTCCTATGAGGATGTAGGACCTATGACCCTCTATCTGGACAGTGCTGATTGGCTGTGTGCTAATCATATGCACTCCCCCCCCCAAAAAAAAACTCTCTAGCAATGCATACCAAACTGAGCATGTGCAGCTTGTCCCCTACTCTCTGTACAATCCGGAGATGAATTGGGGACACTAGAATAAGGTGAGGATCAGAAGAGAAGGGATCAAACAGATTTTTTACACAATGCGGAGGATTAACACCTTAGGTTCCACAGTGAGTATAACAAGCATGCTTTACTGCATATACAGACTGATTTTACTGTTGTGGGTTTAGTAACACTTTAAGTATTATTTTTTTTCCCCTTTGTCACCAGGGTCCACTTCTGAGTGAAGCGCTAATAAATTAGATGGAGCTTGTTTTGGATTAAATGTATTAAGGGCATGTTTCTAGTCCCCACAGACTATCTATGAGAAGGAAGTGATGGAGTGTGTAATCAGAGTAAACTGATATACAGCACAAAAGGTCACCATCCTGCAAAAGCAATAAAAACATGTAGCGTTCTTGAACTTGAGCCACAGGAGATACTTTATATCTAAGAGTGTCAAATACAAATGTAGCTTTGCTGCACAGCACTTGAATGTATTTAAAGTACAGGGAGCAGAGATCTAGCTGAAGTTGTCTGATGCTCTCTTGCAGCAAAAAAACTTCAATAGTTTTAATAGAATTCTAAGTGACTTTACTAATCTATATGAATAAATTCCTGACATATCACAGTGTATAGTTACACTACACAACGTGCCTGATATGAAATGGCACAGTGTAAAAAAAAAATTATGAAATAGTCCAAATAGTGCAAACAAAAACAAAGAAATGCAAAAGAAAAATGGAGTCCCAAATGCATAATCCAGAAGATGTAAGTACATGCATGAAGTGAACCAATTTCCCCAAATCCTCTGTGAATAAAAGCAATCATTAGAAATATCTGCTTACCAAAATGGATTGGCTTCCAAACTAATGGAAAAGCCAAACATACATCAGGGAATGCTTCCCAAAAGTGTCTACATAGGTAGTGGCGATCTCATAACATGATACCGTATATATACAAGTTTATTAAAAGTAATGAAGTGCACTCACATTTTCCAAGTTAAAAACGAACATCTCCATAGAGTAAGAAAGCTGCAGTGTAAATCCAAAGAATACAATTCAGCTGGCAGCCGGTAAGTGGGGTTACATCACATCTGGGCCCACCCAACACGTTTCGTCATACATTTGAAATCGTCAGGAGGACTTTTTGCATATATATTGTTTTAGGTTTATCTATTAGCCTGTGCTAGCTGCTTTCTTTTGTTACCACTTGTCTAGCGTGGCTTTTTTTTTTGCACTTTTCTATTGGGGGGGCAAATCTTTGTCAGACATTTGTGAGCTAAACCAAACACTGCACAAGCATTAGAATTTACAGCAGGGGTATCCAACATTTTGACCTTCCTGGGCCACATTGGAAGAAGAGGAATTGTCTTGGGCTACATAAAATACACTAATGATAAGGATAGCTGATGAGCAGAAAAAGTCAGGCAGATCACAAGTAAACAATCACTGATATAGATAAGTGGTTAGCACTTCCACCTAGCAGTACTAGGGTCGTTGGTTCAAATCCCAGCCATGGCGCTACCTGCCTGGAGTCTGCATGTTCTCCCTGTGCCTGTATGGGCTTCCTCCTGCACTCCAAAGACATGCTGTTAGGTTAATTGTCTACTGTCTAAATTGCCCCTAATATGTATATGCATGAATATGAATTAGGAACATTAGATTGTAAGCTCCTTGAGGGCATGGACTGAGGTGAATGTACAATATTTATGTAAAGCACTGCATAAATTGATGGCGCTATATAAGTACCTGTAATAAAAAAATAAAAAATAATAACGTGATACTCTAGCTGAGTAATAAAACTTCATTTTTTATAATATTTTTTGTTATAAAAGTAAAAGAGGGGAACAAAAAACTATTGCAATATTTGACACTGATTTTGATAAATGAACGCATCAATATCTGCTTCGATGGATGTAGCAATTCTCAATGAATTCTCAAGGTGCTCATCTGATATTTTGGTACTAATTTTGCCCTTCATTTGCTTCATCCTTGAAAATATTTGCTCCCAAATATAGATGTTGACAATAACTGATGACATGAATAAGGAGTGATTGTGAAGAGTGGAATATATTTCTTTGGGAAGATAAAACTGAAAAAATTCCAGTAACAAGATACTGTCAAATTTTTTGCATATGTTCGCTAACTGTAAATGCATTTTTACAAAATATTCCTAAAAAAAAATCAACATTTTTAAGTACTTTTACGATTTTTACAAAAAAAATCCCCAAAAAACATTTTTAAGTACGTTTACGATTTCGTGTTGGGCTGTATCCATATCCACCTTGGGCCACATGCGGCTCTTGAGCCATAGGTTGGACACCCCTGATTTACAGGACTGTGTCTTCTATGAATCAGCATATAAGTCCAGCAAGTAGCCACTGACCCTGGATAATGCCTAAATTAACATGGCTTGTTCTTACTGGAGAGAAAAGCAGATAAAAGTATTGTCATGGACTCAGGGAGAAAAGATCTGTGTGAAAGGTAATAAATACCTTTACATGTTACACATACACAGTAACCAGTATGCATGCATTTAACATGAAAAATATATTTGATACTATATCCACTTTACAGGATAAGTTCATTGTTAGTAACATGTTACGCCTGTGTCTTTAACCACTTCAGCCCCAGAAGGATTTACCCCCTTCCTGACCAGAGAACTTTTTGCGATACGGCACTGCGCCGCTTTAACTGACAACTGCGCAGTCGTGCGACGTTGCACTAAAACAAAATTTACTTCCTTTTTCCACCACAAATAGAGCTTTCTTTTGGTGGTATTTGATCACCTCTGCGTTTTTTATTTTTTGTGCTATAAACAAAAAAAAGAGCTATAATAACTATCCCCAAAAAATAAATAAAAAAGCAAATTTCTCAGTTTAGGCCGATATGTATTCTTCTACATATTTTTGGTAAAAAAAGTGTCTAAAAAATAGGGGATAGGTTTATGGCATTTTTATTATTCATTCTTTTTATTAGTAATGGCAGTGATCTGCGATTTTTATCGTGACTGCGACATTATGGCGGACAAATCAGACACTTTTCACACTATTTTGGGACCATTGTCATTTATACAACGATCAGTGCTATAAAAATGCACTGATTACTGTGTAAATGACACTGGCAGGGAAGGGGTTAAACACTAGGTGGCGATCAAGGGGTTAAGTGTGTCCTAGGGAGTGATTCTAACAGTAGGGGGATTGCCTCACTAGAACATCACAGAGATCACTGCTGCCGATGACAGAAGTAAATCTCTGTCACGTTGCTAGAACAATGAATAAAGGCAATTGTTCGAAGTGCCACTTTACATTTACTCAAGGAGTTGGTAATCGTCAATCATAGGATCTGCATCAAGCGCTGTTAATCGTGTCAAAACCAAAACAATACCACATAGCGTTTTCCCATTCTGATTTTTATTTTGAATCAACCATCCCCCTATAAAAACACACCTACAAAAAATGAAATAAACATGCATTGGTTAACATCTGTATGTGAAGCAGTCAGATTTCCATCGGGTGTCTGTAACTGGCGTCTCAACACACTCGCTCCTGGCTATGCAGCGGACATCCAGCAGCATGCTGACATCACTTCTGGTCCCCATATGGTCCCACCCTGACGTGTTTTGTCATTACGACTTCGTCTGGGGGTGTGGCCATACGCCACAAGAGACCAACATTTATAAGACGCCTACTACATCGCTTAAACCTTTGTTGTCTAATGCATCAAAGTTGCCCAACCCCGACGATAACCACCAGAGGGCCGAGCAGTCTAAAGCGCTCAGATTTTATTACAGGTTCAGTCTAACAATACACCCCAAACAGCTTAAATAGGACACTTCTCCTAGGGGTATAGTTGTATATACAGTATACCAAGCACTATTCGTTTAATCTGACACTCAATTTCCTTACATTGGCAATAATGGTTAATACAGTACATATACATTCAATATTAAACACTCCATAATAAACCTCCTGCGTAAGTGAGTAAATAAACGCATAAAAACAATAAAAGATGTCTATAAACATAATACACCAGACATTTAGATAAAAAAAAGCAATACAATTAGGCTAATACATCAGATTAATAGATCCTCAACTTATAACTTGTTTAGTGATGTTGGTTCTCTAACTCAATTTTTTTGGGGGGTTGATGGAACTCACCCAGCCTGGAGAGAGGATCAAAGAGAGTTAGAGAATTATCTAAAAGGGAAACAAAGTGGATATATTTAACGAACACTTTAACGCCAAAAGGAATGAATGTAGAGCTTAACATAAATTGTTTGATCAGTGATTAATAGGGATATTAGGATTTTATTTTTTAACTAACATCGCTAAACAAATTATGAATTGAGAAAGGAGGGTCTATTAATTTGATGTATTAGTCTCATTTTATTGCTATTTTTTTTGTTTATCTAAATGTCTGGTGTTTTATGTTTCTAAACATCTTTTTATGTTTTTTATACGTTTATTTACTCACATATTTTACGCATAAGTGCAGAATGAAAGCATTTGTTTAGCTTCAGTTCGATTTGTTATTTACATAAGTTCATTTAGTTAAATTTGTTTAATTTGTTTATTTTGTTTTTGGAATTTGTTGCGTTTATTCAAATCGATTAGAATTTTCCAAATTCTGTCGAATTTAACTCAATTCGACTGCATTCAGAAAATTTGAATCAATTCAAATTCGAATTCCATTCGAATTCCATTCAAAATTGAATTTATTTTATTCAAAATTCTAATTTTGGAAGATGGTTTGGAAGATGGATTTATTCTTTCTATTCCATTCTATTCTATTGTTTTTTTCTATTCTATTGTTTTGTTTTCTATTCTAATCTTTTCTTTTCTATTATATTAGATTCTTTTCTATTCGAATTCAAATTTTAAATCGATTAATCGACTAATTTTGATTAATTATAACGCACATACAGATCCAACTACTTTTAGCTGATCTCCTTGCATTGCAACTCTGGATTAGTCAGTGGTAAATGTGGTATACACTATATACAATCACCCGTCACTAGTTAGTTTCCACAATCCATGACTTGACACTTTAAAAAAAAAACTTTTGAAAAAAATTATAAGGAGTCTTTTAATGTCAAATGTTTTCAGGGTGGAGCTCCACTTTAACAAGACATTTTCAAACGTACAGCTCAATTGCTTGCTATCTGGGTAATGCCTCCAATGGGTATACCAGTCCTGTTGACGACCATCTAAAATGGGAATGCCATTTCACTTCCCGTTGTGTCTCTGGGACAGGAAGTGAAATGAAAGCTCCACACTGGGATGCACAAGGCAAAGCCTAAACCAAGAGGTGTTTTCTCTCTGCATGACCTAATATAAAACTAAAATACTCATTCAAGCTGTATATATACTTTAAATCACCACAATTCCTCCTCCACAATTGACCTGTCCAGTACAGACAACACACTCACCTTCATAATGCCTTCAAATACTTGTTTATTCCCAGCAGGGGTCACTTATCATCAACATGGGGCGTGTCCGGCCAATCACAAAACCGGCTCGCAGCCACACCTCTGCAATTCGCGGACACGCCCACTCGGTCGAAGCCTTTCAGGCCATGATTGAATCTGTCAGGCGCCTGCTGTATTCCATTACTTTATCATTGTCCAGCGTGGGCACCGTCAATGACTGGGGAAGGGGGGAGGAGTCCGGTGACGTTGATGTCCGTGACGTCACCGGATCTCCGACGGAACTCCCTGCAGACCCGGAAGCCGGCGGAGAGGTGAGTATCGACCAAAAGAATTTTGATCGATCAAAAAAATTAACGATTAATCAAGGAATTAATCGTTAATTTCCGCAGATGTATTTTTTTTCTATTGTATTATTTTATTTTTTATTCTATTCTTTTCTATTCTATTTGAACTCAGTTTGACTGTATTCGGAAAATTTGAATCGATTCAAATTCGAATTCCATTCGAATTCGAATCAAATTCCATTCAAATATAATTCCATTCAGTTTATTCTATTTGAAATTCAAATTTTGAAAGATGGTTGGTAATCCTCAATCATAGGATCTGCATCAAACACTGTTAACCACTTGCTGACCGCTGCACGGCGATGTACGTCCAAATTTTTCCGGCAGATATCGTTGTTATGGCAGCAGCTAGCTGCCATAACCCTGGTATCACCGTTTTTGTGCGGCGGTCAGCTTTCAGATAAAAATGGTCTCTGCGGTGGAATCGCCGCAAGATCACTTTTATCGGTGGCGGGAGAGGGCCCACCCTTACCGGAGCCGTTGGTAGCGGCGGAGGCGATCCTTCTAAGTGCTGTGCCTGGAGACGAGTGCGGCTAAGATGGTGCCCACTCGTCTCCATGGCACTGCTGGGCGGAAGCGACGTCAAAATGTCACTTCTGCCCATACGTCTTAAAGGCACATTTTTTTCAATGTCATTTTCTAATGACTTTTTTTTAATTGAATTTTAGTGTAAATATGAGATCTGAGATCTTTTTGACCCCAGATCTCATATTTAAGAGGTCCTGCCATGCTTTTTTCTATTACAAGGGATGTTTACATTCCTTGTTTACATGTTTTTTACATGTTTACATGTTTACATTCCTTGTAATGGGAATAAAAGTGACACATTTTTTTTTAAACAGTGTAAAAATAAATAAAATAATGTAAAATAAATAATAAAAATATTTTTTTTTTTTAAAACCCCCTGTCCTGACGAGCTCGCGCGCAGAAGCGAACGCATACGTGAGTAGAGCCCGCATATGAAAACGGTGGTCAAACCACACATGTGAGGTATTGTCGCAATCGTTAGAGCAAGAGAAATAATTCTAGCCCTAGACCTCCTCTGTAATGCAAAACATGCAACCTGTAGAATTTTTTAAACGTCGCCTATGGAGATTTTTGAGGGTAAAAGTTTGAGGCCATTCCACGAGCGGGCGTAATTTTGAAGTGTGACATGTTGGATATCAATTTACTCTGCGTAACATTATCTTTCACAATATAAAAAAAAATTGGGCTTACTTTACTTTTGTCTTATTTTTTTATTCAAAAAAAGCACGCTTGTAAGACTGCTGCGCAAATACGGTGTGAAAAAAAGTATTGCAATGACTGCCATTTTATTCTCTAGGGTGTTGGAAAAAAAACAATATATAATGTTTGGGGGTTCTAAGTAATTTTCTAGCAAAAAAACCTGTTTTAAACATGTAAACACCTAAATTCCAAAACAAGTCTGGTCCTTAAGTGGTTAATCTTGTCCTAAAGATTCATTGTTCTCTGGTGAGTGTTGAGTCTAAAGGGAGTGGGACTCACTTGTGGTGTTTCTGGTGACTGGCTTCACAGAGCATCTAATCACCATCTCACGGATGTCATTCATTTAGAGACTTTGTTTCACCTATGTGTGATGGACTTAATACAAACATAAATCACTATTGGGTGTTTTGTTTGTAAGCCTGTGTATATTTTATCACTGACGGAGCGCTACTAGAGTGTTTTAACGTTTTTAGCTATGAACACTTTTGTTTGATTATAGTTTATTTTGTATAATGGCAGCCACTTACAGTGGCGTGAATTGTTCCACATTTTGTCATGTTACAGCCAAAAACCTAAATGTATTTTATTGGGATTTTATGTGATAGACCAACACAGAGTGGCTCATAATTGTGAAGTGGAGGAAAAATGATAAATGGTTTTCAAACTTTTTTACAAATAAATATCTGAAAAGTGTGGCGTGTATTTGTATTCAGCCCCGTTTACTCTGATACCCCTAACTAAAGTCTAGTGGAACCAATTGCCTTCAGAAGTCATCTAATTAGTAAATAGAGTCCACCTGTGTGTAATTCAATCTCAGTATAAATACAGCTGTTCTGTGAAGCCCTCAGAGGTTTGTTAGAGAAGTTTAAAGCAGGGTTAGGTTATTAAAAAATTACCCCAAACTTTGAACATCTCACAGAGCACTGTTCAATCCATCATCTGAAAATGGAAAGAGTGTGGCACAACTGCAAACCTACCAAGACATGGCCGTTCACCTAAACTAACAGGCCGGGCAAGGAGAGCATTCATCAGAGAAGCAGCCAAGTGGCCCATGTTAACTCTGGAGGAGATGCAGGGATCCACAGCTCAGATGGGAAAATCTATCCACAGGACAACTATTAGTCGTGCACTCCACAAATCTGACCTTTATGGAAGAGTGACAAAAAAAGCCATTGTTGAAAGAAAGCCATAAGAAGTCCTGTTTGCAGTTTGAGAGAAGCCATGAGGGGGGCACATGCAAACATGTGAAAGAAGGTGCTCTGGTTAGATGAACTAAAATGGTACCTTTTGGCCTACAAGCAAAACGCTATGTGTGGCAGAAAACTAACACTGCACATCATCCTGAACAAACCATCCCCATCGTGAAACATGGCGGTGGCAGCATTATGTTGTGGGGATGCTTTCAGAGTCAATGGGAAGATGGATGCAGCCAAATACAGGGCAATATTAGAAGAAAACCCGTTAGAGTCTGCAAAAGACTTGAGACTGGGGCGGAGGTTCACCTTCCAACAGGACAATAACCCTAAACATACAGCCAGAGCTACAATGGAATAGTTTAGATCAAAGCATATTCATGTGTTAGAATGGTTCAGTCAAAGTCCAGACCTAAATCCAATTGAGAATCTGTGGCAAGACTTGAAAATTGCTGTTCAAAGACGCTCTCTATCCAATTTGACAGAGCTTGAGCTATTTTGCAAAGAAGAATGGGCAAGAATGTCACTCTCTAGATGTGCAAAGCTGGTAGAGACATCCCCAAAAAGACTTGCAGCTGTAATTGCAGTGAAAGGTGGTTCTACAAAGTATTGGCTCAGGGGGGCAGAATACGAATGCACGACAAACTTCTCAGATATTTATTTGTAAAGAAAAATTGAAAACCATTTATCATTTTCCTTCCACTTCACAATTATGTGCCACTTTGTGTTGGTCTATCACATAAAATCTCAATAAAATACATCTACGTTTTTGATTGTAACATGGCAAAATGTGGAAAATTGCAAGGGGTGTGAATACTTTTTCAAAGCACTGTATCTAAAGTTTTCTTTATCGCATTTTCTTCCACCCCGTGTGTGCTTAGTAGTGTGTTCCATATTTTTGAATCACATTTTGGAGATATTGTTAATTGAAAGACATGTGGTAGAGCTGCTTTGTATTTTTTTTTCCTTTTGCTAAGCACCGGCTCTCTCTTTTGGCAAGTACAGACAACTTGACAAATGTTTGAATATATAAAGTGAAACATAAATATGACTGTCAAAGTTTTGGACATCTTATTTATAAAATGGCGGTGATGTTTTTGGTAATACTAGCTATCAGATGTCAACTCTTAAATGAAACATTGTCCGTCTAAAATTGCCTCACTCTCCATCTTCTTTCCTTGCCATATATCAACGAGAACAAGAGCTTTCCCTAAACCGCAGCAAGAACAAGCTGTGTGTAAGTGTCAGAACTTCCTAAGCTGTTGTATTTTAAAAGATGAACATTTCAAAGTTACAGTCCTTAAGGCCAAGAAATGTAAACTCTATAATCTGAGAAAAGCGCACTGTTTGAGTATGCCACAGAAGGGTAACATTTTTAAATGTAGTTTTAGAAGCTCAGAAATGGGGGCAACCACAGGGAATCCCATTTGCCTTTTCATGCAGGCCCTCATTTAAAACAGCATGGTACCTAGTAATTGGTGTAGTTGAAATACACACCAAAACGCGTAAGAAGTATATAAAAAAAAGTGAGGTTTGCTTGGAATAAATGTCTTGCTAAAGGAAAGCCAGTCTCAGATAAAGCACCATAGAAAAATGCAAAGAAAACAGGATATGTACAAATAAATAACCAGGTAATGAATTCCTAAAGATATTGTGCTAGAATTCTGATGTTATTGCATATATAAATAATTCAGAGTTGTTTCAGCTTCCATGTGAAGCTAAACAAAAAAGTGCTTATTAAACTATTATTTTTTTAAGAATGGTAACCAGCGCAATTTCGTAAATCATTATTATTAAAAAGATACAGTATTTATAAAGTAATAATAATAGAAAATATGCAAGAAACTATAAAATAAAAAAAAAAACATTTATTCTTAATGTCACCGTTCTGAAAGTAGTTGTGTGAATTGCAAAAGTTTTTTACCTGTTTAAAGCAAACCATACATGTTACAATATTTACCAATCTCCTTTAGGTCAACAATAAAACCTACAGTATATACAGTGCCTTGAAAAGTATTCACCCCCCTTGGCGTTGTTCATGTTTTGTTGTCTCACAACCTGGAATTAACATGGACTGTTTGAGGATTTTCATCATTTAATTTACAGAACATGCCCACAACTTTGAAGATGTTTTTTTTTATTATTGTGAAGCAAACGACAAATAGGACAAAATAACAGAAAACGTCAATGTGCATAACTATTCACCCCCCTAAAGTCAATACTTTGTAGAGCCACCTTTTGCGGCTATCACAGCTCCAAATAGCTTTGATAAGTCTCTATGAGCTTGCCACATCTTACCACTGGGATTTTTGCCCATTCCTCCTTGCAAAACTGCTCCAGCTCCTTCAAGTTGGAAAGTGAACCTCCGTCCTAGCCTCAAATCACACACAGAGTGGTACAGGTTTTGCTCAAGAATATGCCTTTATTTAGCACCATCCATCTTTCCCTCAACCCTGACCAGTTTCCCAGTCCCGACTGCTGAAAAAACATCCCAACAGCATGATGCCGCCACCACCATGTTTCACTGTGGGGATGGTGTTCTTTGGGTGACGTGATGTGTTGGGTTTGCACCAGACGTAGCGTTTTCTTTGAAGGCCAAAAAGTTCAATTTTAGTCTCATCAGACCAAAGCACCTTCCTCCATACATTTTGGGAGTCTCCCACATGTCTTTTTCGCAAACTCAAAACGTGCCATTTTGTTTTTTGCTGAAAGTAATGGCTTTCTTCTGGTCACTCTGCTATAAAGCCCAACTCTATGGAGCATACGGCTTATTGTCATCCTATGTACAGATACTCCAGTCTCTGCCGTGGAACTCTGCAGCTCCTCCAGGGTTACCTTAGGTCTCTGTGCTGCCTCTCTGATTAATGCCCTCCTTGCCCGGTCCGTGAGTTTTGGTGTGCGGCCGTCTCTTGGAAGGTTTTCTGTTGTGCCATGTTCTTTCCATTTGGTTATGATAGATTTGATGGTGCTCCTAGGGATCATCAAAGATTTGGATATTTTTTTATAACCTAACCCTGACTTGTACTTCTCAACAACATTGTCCTTTACTTGTTTGGAGAGTTCCTTGGTCTTCATGGCAGTGTTTGGTAAGTGGTGCCTCTTGCTTAGGTGTTGCAGCCTCTGGGGCCTTTCAAAAGGGTGTGTATATGTAATGACAGATTATGTGACACTTAGATTGCACACAGGTTTACATCATTTCACTAATTATGTGACTTCTGAAGGTAATTGGTTGCACCAGCGCTTTTTATGGGCTTCATAATAGATAAAAATGCTATGTAAATTAATAAAAAAGCTATGCCCATTTTAGCATTACCTTCAGTACAGGCCAACTTTCTCTTTTGTGCAGCATGCTACTGATCAATTGGTGAACTACCTCCCTTTATCTCAAGTGTTTCATGGTAGTGTTTGGCTAGTGGTGCCAAACAATTGGTGAACTACCTCCCTTTATCTCAAGTGTTTCATGGCAGTGTTTGGTTAGTGGTGCCTCTTGCTAAGGTGTTGCAGCTTCTGGGGCCTTTCAAAAAGGTGTATATATGTATTGACAGATCATGTGACACTTTCATTACATACAGGTGGACATCATTTTACTAATTATGTGACTTCTGAAGGTAATTGGTTGCACCAGAGCTTTTTATGGGCTTCATAACAAAGGGGGGTAAATACATACGCACATGCCAATTATCAGTTTTTTATTTCTGAAAAATAGTTTTATGTATATATTTTTCTAATTTGACTTCACTAACTTAGACTATTGTGTTCTGCTCTATCACATATAATTCAGATTAAAAAACCATTGAACCAAAGGCTGTAATGTAACAAAATAGGTAAAAAGCCAAGGGGGTGAATACTTTTGCAAGGCTGTGTATGCCTACTATATACAATGACTGTACCAAAAGTAATGCAAAAGCGGACATAAATTTTTTTCTAACTTACATAGGTTGTTCAATTTTCACATATTGGTAGAGTAACTATTCCTCTATAACATCTCTTCTTTTTCATTGCAAATAATGAATTTCAAGCAAACGCAACATGCTGTCCGTGATGAAGGAGGGGTACAGGCTGCCCAACATCCACAAAAGGCTACAGAATGTTTATGGAGATGACACCATTGACAGAGCAATGTGCACAGATAGATGAAGAACTTTAAAGGAGGAGAAACCAGCAATGAAGACAAGTCACACAGTGGCCCCCTCCTTCAACAAGAACTCAATGGTGGCATGCTTCTTTTTGGAATCCATTATTTACCTGAAATTAAAAAGAAGAGTTACTATAGAGGAAGAGTTACTCTACAAACACGTGAAATTTGAATGACCTATGTAAATTAATAAAAAAGCTTTGCCCATTTTAGCATTGCCTTCAGTACAGTCCAACTTTCTCTTTTGTGCAGCATGCTACTGATCAATAGGGATGAGCTTCGAGTTCGAGTCGAACTCATGTTCTACTCGAACATTGGCTGTTCGCAAGTTCGCCGAACAGCGAACAATTTGGGGTGTTCGCGGCAAATTCGAATGCCGCGGAACACCCTTTAAAAGTCTATGGGAGAAATCAAAAGTGCTAATTTTAAAGGCTTATATGCAAGTTATTGTCATAAAAAGTGTTTGGGGACCTGGGTCCTGCCCCAGGGGACATGGATCAATGCAAAAAAAAGTTTTAAAAACGGACGTTTTTTCAGGAGCAGTGATTTTATTAATGCTTAAAGTCAAACAATAAAAGTGTAATATCCCTTTAAATTTCGTACCTGGGGGGTGTCTATAGTATGCCTGTAAAGGGGCGCATGTTTCCTGTGTTTAGAACAGTCTGACAGCAAAATGACATTTGGAAGGAAAAAACTCATTTAAAACTAGCCGCGGCTATTGCATTGCCGACAATACACATAGAAGTTCATTGATAAAAACGGCATGGGAATTCCCCACAGGGGAACCCCGAACCAAAATAAAAAAAAAAAAATGATGTGGGGGTCCCCCTAAATTCCATACAAGGCCCTTCAGGTCTGGTATGGATATTAAGGGGAACCCCAGCCAAAATTGAAAAAAAAAATTGACGTGGGGTTCCCCCTAAATTCCATACCAGACCCTTCAGGTCTGGTATGGATTTTAAGGGGAACCCCGCGCCAAAAAAAAAAAAAAAAAACGGCGTGGGGTCCCCCTAAAAATCCATACCAGACCCTTATCCGAGCACGCAACCTGGCAGGCCGCAGGAAAAGAGGGGGGGACGAGAGTGCGGCCCCCCCCCCTCCTGAACCGTACCAGGCCACATGCCCTCAACATTGGGAGGGTGCTTTGGGGTAGCCCCCCAAAACACCTTGTCCCCATGTTGATGAGGACAAGGGCCTCATCCTCACAACCCTGGCCGGTGGTTGTGAGGGTCTGCGGGCGGGGGGCTTATCGGAATCTGGAAGCCCCCTTTAACAAGGGGACCCCCAGATCCCAGCCCCCCCCCCTAAAAAACTGTCAAAAATGTTAAAAATGACAAGAGACAGTTTTTGACAATTCCTTTATTTAAATGCTTCTTCTTTCTTCCTTCATCTTCTTCTGGTTCTTCTGGCTCTTCTGGTTCTTCCTCCGGCGTTCTCGTCCAGCATCTTCTCCGCGGCGTCTTCTATCTTCTTCTCCTCGGGCCGCTCCGCACCCATGGCATGAGGGGGAGGCTCCCGCTCTTCTCTTCATCTTCTTCTCTTCTTCATCTTCTTCTTCATCTTCTTCTTCTTCTTCCTTCTTCTCTTCTTCTCTTCTTCCTGTCTTCTGCGGGCCGCTCCGCAGCCATGCTGTGGCATGGAGGGAGGCTCCCGCTGTGTGACGGCGTCTCTTCGTCTGACGGTTCTTAAATAACGGGGGGCGGGGCCACCCGGTGGCCCCGCCCCCCTCTGACGCACGGTGACATGACGGCATTCCCTGTGACGTCACAGGGAAGTCCCTCAAGTCACCGTGCGTCAGAGGGGGGCGGGGTCACCGGATGGCCCCGCCCCCCGTTATTTAAGAACCGTCAGACGAAGAGACGCCGTCACACAGCGGGAGCCTCCCACCATGCCAGCATGGCTGCGGAGCGGCCCGCAGAAGACAGGAAGAAGAGAAGAAGAGAAGAAGGAAGAAGAAGAAGAAGATGAAGAAGAAGATGAAGAAGAGAAGAAGATGAAGAGAAGAGCGGGAGCCTCCCCCTCATGCCATGGGTGCGGAGCGGCCCGAGGAGAAGAAGATAGAAGACGCCGCGGAGAAGATGCTGGACGAGAACGCCGGAGGAAGAACCAGAAGAGCCAGAAGAACCAGAAGAAGATGAAGGAAGAAAGAAGAAAGAAGAAGCATTTAAATAAAGGAATTGTCAAAAACTGTCTCTTGTCATTTTTAACATTTTTGACAGTTTTTTAGTGAAATGGTAGGGGTAAGTACCCCCTTACCATTTCACACAGGGGGGGGGCCGGGATCTGGGGGTCCCCTTGTTAAAGGGGGCTTCCAGATTCCGATAAGCCCCCCGCCCGCAGACCCTCACAACCACCGGCCAGGGTTGTGAGGATGAGGCCCTTGTCCTCATCAACATGGGGACAAGGTGTTTTGGGGGGCTACCCCAAAGCACCCTCCCAATGTTGAGGGCATGTGGCCTGGTACGGTTCAGGAGGGGGGGGGCCGCACTCTCGTCCCCCCCTCTTTTCCTGCGGCCTGCCAGGTTGCGTGCTCGGATAAGGGTCTGGTATGGATTTTTAGGGGGACCCCAAGCCGTTTTTTTTTTTTTTTTTTTGGCGCGGGGTTCCCCTTAAAATCCATACCAGACCTGAAGGGTCTGGTATGGAATTTAGGGGGAACCCCACGTCAATTTTTTTTTTTAATTTTGGCTGGGGTTCCCCTTAATATCCATACCAGACCTGAAGGGCCTTGTATGGAATTTAGGGGGACTCCCACATCATTTTTTTTTTTTAATTTTGGTTCGGGGTTCCCCTGTGGGGAATTCCCATGCCGTTTTTATCAATGAACTTCTATGTGTATTGTCGGCAATGCAATAGCCGCGGTAGTTTCAAATGTGTTTTTTCCTTCAAAATGTCACTTTGCTGTCAGACTGTTCTAAACACGGGAAACATGCGCCCCTTTACAGGCATACTATAGACACCCCCCAGGTATGAAATTTAAAGGGATATTACACTTTTATTGTTTGACTTTAAGCATTATTAAAATCACTGCTCCTGAAAAAACGGCCGTTTTTAAAACTTTTTTTTGCATTGATTCATGTCCCCTGGGGGAGGACCCAGGTCCCCAAACACTTTTTATGACAATAACTTGCATATTAGCCTTTAAAATTAGCACTTTTGATTATTCATGTTCGTGTCCCATAGACTTTAACGGCGTTCGCGTGTTCGAACGAATTTTTTTCCTGTTCGCATGTTCTGGTGCGAACCGAACAGGGGGGTGTTCGGCTCATCCCTACTGATCAATTGGTGAACTACCTCCCTTTATCTCTGGCATGGGCAATTCTGGGTATCTTGGAGTTGCATGGAGCTAAAACCATAGCTAGTAACTATTAGCTATCACATCACCAGTGGAAAAAAAGCAACCTTACAAAAATTGGATTTATCTCGAAACACCTTTATTAACCTTTTACCTGGACAAGCTAATGTTTGTCCTTCAAATGGATTGTACTGAGACGACTCTGTGAAGACACACAATCAGAATCTTTTTTAAGTGTGGGATTCGTTGATTGATATCTTACCAACTGGAAAGTAGACCTAAAGGTAAAACTTTTTTATTTTGGATAGGGTAGGGGAGAGTTTTTGCTTTTTTTTTGCCATTTGTGTCCATTGGTGAGACTTCCCTTCACTTCCTGTCCCATAGCCAAAACAGGAAATTAGATGAAATCCCTCCAAAGCTAAAGAGTCCCTGGTTGTCACCAGAACTAGTATCCCTATTGGAAGATTCCCCATTTATTACTGTTCTCTAGACATGTGCACTGCCGAAAAATTAGTTAGTTTTAGTTTCATTCGTTTTTTTGCTTTTGTTTTTTAGTTTTTCGGGTCATGATCGCAATTCATAAATTCGTAAATTAGAGAATTCCTGAATTCGTAAATTTGAAAATTCGTAAATTAATAAATTTGAAAATTCGTAAATTCGCAAATCCGAAAATAAGAAAGAAAATCCAAAAATTCAGAATAGAATAACTAACTAACTAATAATAAATAACTATTAAATTATAAGTATTGAAATTTTCTTTCAAATTTGGCTGTTAGTGAATGTAACGAATAGGAATTTATAAGTTACGAATTATCCAAAATAACAAATGCCGCATCTAAACAAATGGAACGTAACCAATTAATAAAATATAATAATAATAATAAAAAGTTTTTATTATTATTATTGTTATTTATTATTATTAATTAGTTACGTTCCATTCGTTTAGATACGGCATTCATTATTTCGGATAATTAGTAACTTCGGATAAATTTGTATTCGTTACGTTCACTAACAGCCAGATTTGAATGAAATTCCAATACCTATAATTTAATAGTTAGTAACATTTAAGTTATCATTAGTTAGTTATTATTTCAGATTTCCGAGTTTCTGAATTTACGAATTTTTGAATTTACAAATTTACGAATATTCGGAAAAATTCATTAACCACTTCTCATCCTGCGTATTGTCATATGATGTCTGCAAGGTGGCTCATCCTGGGCGGGTGTCATATGACGCAATGTCCGATACGCAATCTTTTTGACAGAGCAGTAACGTGGATCTGTGTGTGTAAACACACAGATCCACATCCTTTCAGGGGAGAGGAGACCGATCGTGTGTTCCTAGTATATAGGAACACCGATCGGTCTCCTCCCCTAGTCAGTCCCATCTCTCCACAGTTAGAACACACAGTCAGGGAACACATTTAACACCTTGATCGCCACCTAGTGTTAACCCCTTCCCTGCTAGTGACATTTACACAGTAATCAGTGACTATTTATAGCACTGATTACTGTATAAATGTCAATGGTTTCAAAAAAGTGTCAAAAGTGTCTGATCTGTCTGCCACAATGTCGCAGTCACAATAAAAATCGCGGATCACCGCCATTACTAGTAAAAAAAATAATAATAATAAAAATGCCATAAATCAATAACCTATTTTGTAGACACTATAACTTTTGCGCAGATCAATCAATATATGCTTATTGCAAATTTTTTTACCAAAAATATGTAGAAAAATGTATATCGGCCTAAACTGAGGAAAAATAGTGTTTTTTTTTAAACCACTTGGCGTCTTCGCTATACTCGAATGATGGCCACAGAGAAAAAAAAGCCGATCACCGGCTTATGTTCAAGGGACATAGGTCTCGAAGAGGAAGAGGTAATTCTGCCTCATCTGTGCCCACCAGTACCCCCTGCCAGTGCCACCTGCCATTGCCACCTTCACAGGCCCACAGTGCCCACCAGTGCCACCTATCAATGCCCATGAGTGCCACCTATCAATGCCCACAAGTACCACCTATCAATGCCCACCAGTGCTGCCAATCAGTGCCACCTAGCAGTGCTGCCTATCAGTGTAACCAACCAGTGCCGATTAGTGCCCATTATTGCCACCCATCGGTGTCCATCAGTGCCGCCTTATCAGCGTACATCAATGAAGGAGAAAAATTACCTGTTTGCAAAATTTTATAACAAAATGTAAAAAAATATAAATTTTTTTTTTAAATTTAGTCTTTTTAAATTTTTTAAAAAGTAAAAACCGCAGAGGTGATCAAATACCACCAAAAGAAAGCTCTATTTTTGGGGAAAAAATGATAAAAATTTAATTTGGGTACAGTGTTGTATGACTGCGCAAATTGTCATTCAAAGTGCATCAGCGCTGAAAGCTCAAAATTGGTCTGGACAGGAGGGGCATTTAGGTGCCCAGTAAGCAAGCGGTTAAATAAATTTGGGATATTTATTATAGCAAAAATTAAAAAAGATTGTGTTTTTTTCAAAACTGTAGCTCTTTTTTTGTTTTGTTTGTCTTTTTTTTTGTTTATAGCGCAAAAAATAAAAACCGCAGAGGTGATCAAATACCACAAAAAGAAAGCTCTATTTGTGTGAAAAAAATGATCAAAATCATTTGGGTACAGTGTTGCATGACCGCGCAATTGTCATTCAACATGTTACAGCGCTGAAAGCTGAAAATTGGCCTGGGCAGGAAGGGGGAGAAAGTGCCCTGTATTGAAGTGGTTTTAAACAGGTTTTCATTCATTCGGATTTTTCCGAATTAACTAATTTGTCGAAAATTGTTAAAAATTTCATTTGGAAGGAAACGAATTGCACTTGTCAACTGTTCTAAAGACAACCCAAGACTTTCTTTCATTTTCAGTGATAATGGTCACCAGGAGCAATAAATTAAATCTCTCTAATGAGGACACAGGCAGCAATAAAAACCTTTTGATATATTGTATTTGTTCTATGTGTATTTCATAGTTTAGCAGCTGCTTATTTATTCCTCCATGCACTTTAGTGCAGTATTTTTTCTTATATCTTAGCAATAAAAACCTGGCAAGTGTGCTAATTCCTTTCCATCCTATCCAAAACAAAACCAAAAAAAAAAGGTTTTGCCTTTAGTTATACCAAAACTAAGCAAATGATTATACAATGCTTTGTCCTGACATCTCTGTATACCTATTGGACACTTTCCAATGACCCCCAAGTCCACCGATGACCACCTTCTGAATTATTATTTTTGAAAACTTTGAGTTGTTGCCTGACCATCGATCTTTGTGTCATTATCTTATGCCCATCTTTACATCGATTGTATTGGATTCTAACTTTTGCACTGTATTTGTCACTCATGTCATAGCTTTTTATATGTTTTAGGCTATTTTGTTTCTTCAGTTCATTCGGATTTAGTGCTCATTAGACTGCACTTTATTACATTTCATCACACTTTTATATTTTGTATAATTTTTCCATTTTGCCTTTTGGGACTGATGACTCATTGTTTGAGCACTTTGTACTACAAGGCGGTGGGACTGTTCACCATTTATTTATTTACTTGGAGTCACCATTAAGTATTTGCTGAGTTACTACATATGTGCTAGTATGATACTAGCCCTTTTGCACTGAGATTTTTCTTTTGATAAGTATTTGCTGAGTTACCACATATGTGCTAGTATGGTACTAGCCCTTTTGCACTGAGATTTTTCTTTTCTTCTGTTTCAGTATTTACATTATATTATGTGCTAGTATGATACTAGCCCTCATGCTCATTATACCTTTATATTTTGTATAATTCTTTCATTTTTCATTCACCTCTCTATACATTTGAACTAGCCCCTTCCCCTTCCTCCTCCTTCCTTCCCCTTTTATCACAGCGCAATCACCACTTACTTTATTCATACCACTTTTGTCTGTTTGGATCAGCCATTTAGGTGTTGCAGCAGTGCCCCTTAGCATAGGTATTTCTGACAGCGCAGGAGTTTCTTCATTATCAAGCCTTCAGAGAGGACTGCGCGGTAAGGCCAGTGCCTCTAGAAGAGCCTGGAGATGCAGTTGGAGGATGCATCCCGGGTCACATACCACACAGTACCATAAATTCGGAAGAAGGGAACTGGTATTGTGTGATCAAGCCATTGATATTGCAACAAGTCGCTAATTACCCAATCCTGTGGCAGAGGATTGTGTAACAGTTACACCGAATCTTAAAGTCTGTGGCAGAGACTATGACCAAGCATCACATCGGCTGCTAGGTCAGTGAGAGAGGCCTGTCCAAGGGTTGCTGAATCCAGTTGTGGATGCTGTTGCCCTCTGGATCAAAGAGAGTGTTACTGATCTGCAATTTCAAGGTACCTGAATTCTCCCTAAACCCTCCATCCCTCTATTGCAAGAATCTTTCTTAAATAAAGCATTCAAGAAAAAGACTGTGTGTCGGAGCTGAAATTACTAAAAAGAACTCTTTAATGGGACCCCTATGACGGATATGGTGAAACAGTACAGTAACGGTAAAACCCAATTTAAACCAGCAGCTCCTTCGGGGGTAAGTGCTACATGTGGGGGCGTCGTCTGGGACTATCTACCATTACCTCTTGCGGCTAAAGGAAACTGTTCACCGGGAACTTATGCAATAGAGGGTTCTGGACTGTGTCATTATTCTAAAAAGGGGTTAATTGCAATGTTACTACCTGGCCGCGTGAGCTGTGGGCAGAGCTAAGAAAGCCTGGGAGCTGGGTGACCAGAAGAGCCATTGGGAGGAGTCCTCCGTTTATTTGCTGCGTAGACACCGAGTGTCTGTCTGAACTTTTAGAGAGAAGATCTGATTGTTGCAAGCCATGTTCCGAATGCCAGGAATGCAGTCTGCTACGGGACTTCTACATCTACCTACTTTGCTACACCCGCTCCCGTGGTCGAGGCCTACCCCAGAGACCACCTGAACCGGAGAAAGAAGTTATCCCTGAGGAATCCACGACAGGAATGGGTGAGAGATCTCAGGGGAAAGTACATAAAGGGACTGTTTGCAAATATGTGCCCGCGGAGGAGTTACAGGATTCTGAAATAGACTCTCTGTCGGATGTCTCCGGAGACGATGACTTGTTTGAAACCATGTCTCAGGAGATGCTATGGACAAATGTTGATGATGTTGCTTCAGCCTTTATTCTGTCTGATTGGATAACAATGGACTCGGGGAGTACATCACCTCAAATGGAAACCCCTGCAATTGCTAGCGAGACTGTCACTGAAAATATTAGTTTGCATGGGCCAAAGAAAATGCCTGTGAGTATGGTGCACAAATCGTCAATGTCCTGTGTATCTCCTGGGTTGGGAAGCACTCGATCTCTGCCGAGGCTTGCCTGATCACAGCGGTGAACAAAAGAGTAGTCACTGAGTATGGACTAGAGTTTACCTATGTTTCCAGAGAGATCATGAGAGAGATCGAGGAAAACAGAGAGAGCTGGTAACGTTAGGATGTTTGGGACTACTTAAAAGTGCCGAAATCTTTCAGGAAAACAGGTTGTTCTTCAGAAATGGATGATTGTTTTAATGGATGTCTTTTGCATTGGAGCTATGGAAGACATATTTACGCGGATAAAGTAGTCATCTGTCGACTGGGCAAGAATGACGTTGTATACTTTATTACCACTGTGGATGCACAAGGGAAAGCTTTGACATTGCCTGATCCTCGCTTTTATTGGTGATCCGTCGCAGTGACTGTTCTGGTAATGCCGGTTCTGGAAGAAGAAAGTCTTTATACTATGGGACTATAGTTAGGTAGTGTTAGTGAAATCTCATCTGCGAGTCAAGATTGTCTACCTGCTCTGATAATTGCATCAAGGACTTGGTATAATGTGTGTTCTGCCACTAGGTGGTAGGAGTTCACACAACTATAGTCACAGTTCTTGCACTTAAAACAAAGAAGGGAAATGTTGAGGAAAGAGAGCTTCATCTTCTAGGAGATGGAGTTTTGCTTCCTCTGTTGTATATTGATATGTGAGCCTTGGATTTTGTTTCTTTTTGTGTTCTGTTTCAGGTTCAACTGGATCTTCTGTCAAGCTGCTGGAGAGTGGGTGGTTTAGATAGTCAGATCTGGGGAACTATGTCACTGTAATTCTCCTGTGTATGTTACTGTTAAATGTACAATTTTGTTGCCGCTGTATCCTTTTTTCCCCTTCTTCCTATCCAAGTTTTGAATTCAGGTACTTGACTCTCAGGATTGAGAGTCTTTCTTCTTCTTTTTCAGATGATGAGGATATCGTCTATTGCAGGTAGGGGAGAATGTAGCGCTGGTATTTTTAATACAGACGCTATAAGTAAAAATTTAGTTGTCTGAGGCTGTAGTTTAACTCAGACTGCTATTATTATAAATTCTGGTTCTGTTTCAGCTTGGCTGGTTGTGTGGTTTTCCCTTTGGCCTGGAGATGGCGCCCTATTATTTCGGCCAAAGTTGGAAATTGCAGCGAGCTAGGTGTATTGAGTGCCTACTTGCCCAGAAAACAGTCAGTGGGTGTAGTCTGCCTGCTGTGCACTCTGGGGGAGGGTACTTAAGGGACAGACCCCGTGATACAGGGAGTTCAGTTTTGACCTGATGGCCCTCCTGGCCTAAGGTGTGTCGTTGCTGTCAAGTTAGTCTCGGGGCCGGCTGGCCTGAGACGTAGCTATTGAAGGTAGGCCCAAAAGTCTTGGGGCCTACCGATCCAGGGATGGTCCTGTGCTGTCTTGCCTGCGGGAAGAAGCCAAGCGACTAGAGAATCCAGGGGAGGCCTTTTCAGGAGAGGACTGCGCGGTAAGGCCGGTGCCTCTAGAAGAGCCTGGAGACTCAGTTGGAGGATGCATCCCGGGTCACATACCACACAGTACCATAGGTTCTGAAGAAGGGAACTGGTATTTTGTGATCAAACCTTTGATATTGCAAAAAGTTGCTAATTACTCTTTCAGCTTTCAGGTTTTATTCTCAAAGCTTAATTGAAGAAGCTGAAGTTAGAAGCTGATTGGCTACCATGCACAGCTGCACCAGATTTTGCACTCTCCAGTTTTAGTAAATCATCCCCTGTGTGTCAGAGTTGAAATTACTAAAAAGAACTCTTTAATAGGACCCCTATGACGGATATGGTACAACAGTACAGGAACGGTAAGACGCAATTTAAACCAGCAGCTCCTTCAGGGGTAAGTGCTACATAAGTATAGACTGAAGCTATCAAAAATAAATTAATATTTATTACAATAGGACACTTACAAACACCATAACTAATAGTCAGCTTGTGATATACATAGATACTAAGATAATGGCATAAAAGTTATAAAATTGTCTGTAACAACAGAGTATATACAGTATATAGTGAATTAAAAATGTAATAATTAATTTCTCCTCCTAGACAGCAAAACCAATAATAAATACCTAGTAGACAATAATCTGCAGTTTACAGAATTTGATGGTTATACTCCTCCAGAAAGAATAAGTGTTGAAATATGTAAAAGTAGGCCCAAGCAAAGAAAAATAATAACAAAAATACATTTAAAAAAATCAAACTGGTTATAATATCGTGGGAGAAAGACTAATTTAAAGCAAGGATTATTGTAATTCGCCTATTAATTTAAGCAAGCAAATTCACCAGAAAATATATTATAATTACCCTCCAAGTATCAGGTAGGCTTTTAGGTAGCTGATGACCAGACCCAAAGATGGTTGCCAATAATGAGTTGAGTTTGTCTTCCCCAAAATGGCGACTTGCTATGCTGGAGCTGTGTGCCCGATGATGTGATGAGGTGATCTCTAGATGATGTGTGTGCTACTGATGAGTCCTCCCTCAGATGATCTGTGTTTTAAGTGTCCCTCTGTCTACCTAACTTGTATTTTTATAAAGACAATATAGTTATTAAACTCGCCATCAGGTGGTCAAAAAAGGGTAAACTTATTCCTATTGGTGGATTTGTTTAATTATCAAACCTGTGTTTACTTACAAATTCTTTCCCTTGGCCACCAGATGGTACCCTAGAACAAAAATTGTATATCCTGGGTTTATCTGGGAAATTAGTTTTCTAGTAATTAATCTGTTATAGGATAAATTAATCTTCTACTATAACAGATTAAATTATGTGATTTTACCTTCAAACATAAAATAACATTGAGAGTCTGGCATCTTTATAATTTGAGGTAGCAACAATTAAATGGGAACATTTTACTAAAAGGAGGTAGAATTTCATATATAACAAATAAAATATTAGTTATACACATACAGAGCAAAGAAGATAAAAAAATATTTTATACTTAAACTACTTATTGATTATAGTTACATATTCAAAATAATGATGCCGAAAAAACAAACATAACTATAGAAAGCTTAATAAATTCTTATGAGATAATGTGGTATTTTATCCTAATTACGTCTTCTCGTATAATTTGATATACAGTATATGGAAACAGTGATGTTCCTTTGTGTACCTTTTCACCAAAACTAAATGAGTGTCAACAGTGTTAATAGTTTCATTTTAGCAGATGATAAACTGCAAATCTTTCTTACTGTAGAGCTTACAATCATCTATAAACCTAAGAATCATAATCTTGTATGTTTTGTATGTATTGCTATACTTTATACAGGGTCCACATATTATTAAAGTTAACAGTTGCATTAAAGGGGTTGTAAACCCTCGTGTTTTTTCATCTTAATGCAGCCTATTATTATTATACAAAATTTATATAGCGTCAACAGTTTGCGCAGCGCTTTACAACATGAGGGCAGACAGCACACTTGCAATACAAATCAATACAGGAGGGATCAGAGGGCCCTGCTCGTTAGAGCTTACAATCTAGAAGGGAGGGTCAGCTAAATCCTACGCATTAAGGTGAAAAAACTTCTGTCAATGACCGCCCCCCCCAGCTCCCCCCCACCGTTTTACTTACCTGAGCCCCTTCATCCACTCGGCGGAGACGCGCTCTCCCTCTCTGCACGGCGTCCAGGCGCTTGATTGGATATATTGATAGCAGCACAGCCATTGGCTCCCGCTGCTGTCAATCAAATCCAATGATGCAGGAGCCGGGGGCGGGGCTGAGTCCAGGAATTCGTGTCTATGGACGCAAATGCTGGACTCGGGAGCGCGCCCGCAAGGTAACCCCCCCGGGAGATCGCTTCTCCTAGGGGGTTATCTGATAAGAGGAGGAGCTGCGAGAGCCGCAGAGGGAAACCAGAAGTCGAGGATCGGGGGCCACTCTGTGCAAAACAATCTGCACAGTGGAGGTAAGTACATGTTTGTTATTTTAAAAAAAAGATGAAGCCTTATAATAGTCAGCTGCGTACATAGGTTCACTGTTAATCAATACAATAGAGAGGAAGACACTCTGTGCATCTTGCCATAGGAGTTTAGCCTGTGTTTGCTACTGTAATTTCAATGCTTGTCAAACAGATACCATTTCTAGAACAATAAGAAGAGTTTCTCTAAAGCCAGGTACACACTAGCAGTTTTTTTTAATTCAACCCAGCGGGCTGACCGAAAACAAACTGAAGAGCTGGTGCACAGTCATGTTGGAAAAGGAAGGGGCCATCCCCAAACTGTAAAGTTGGGAGCATGAAATTGTCCAAAATGTCTATATGCTGACACCTTAAGAGTTCCCTTCACTGCAATTAAGGGGCCAAACCCAACCCCTGAAAAACGACCTCACACCATAATCCCCCCTCCACCAATTTATTTGGACCAGTGCACAAAGCAAGGTCCATAAAGACGTGGATGAACGAATTTGGGGTGGAGGAACTTGACTGGCCTGCAGAGTCCTGACCTCAACCTGATAGAACACCTTTGGGATAAATTAGAGCGGAGACTGTGAGCCAGGCCTTCTCATCCAACATCAGTGCCTGACCTCACAAATGCGCTTTTTGAAGAATAATCAAACATTCCCATAGACACACTCCTAAACTATGTGGACAGCCTCTAGTAGAGTTGAAGCTGTTATGGCTGCAAAGGGTGGTAGAACTCAATATTGAACCCTACGGACTAAGACTGGGAAGCTATTAAAATGTGCGTGTAAAGGCAGGCCATGTGCGTGTAAAGGTAGGCGCCCCAATACTTTTGACAATATAATACAGTATCTCACAAAAGTGAGTACACCCCTCACATTTTTGTAAATATTTTATTCTACCTTTTCATGTGACAACACTGAAAAAATGACACTTTGCTACAATGTAAAGTAGTGAGTGTACAGCTTGTATAAAAGTGTAAATTTGCTGTCCCCTCAAAATAACTCAACACACAGCCATTAATGTCTAAACCGCTGGCAAAAAACTTCCCTGGGGAGGGAAAATGGCAAATTGGGCCCAATTCGCCATTTTCCCTTCCCGGTGTCATGTGACTCGTTAGTGTTACAAGGTCTCAGGTGTGAATGGGGAGCAGGTGTGTTAAATTTGGTGTTATTACTCTCACTCTCTCATACTGGTCACTGGAAGTTCAACATGGCACCTCATGGCAAAGAACTCTATGAGAATCTGAAAGAAAAAAGAATTGTTGCTCTACATAAAGATGACCTAGGCTATAAGAAGATTGCCAAGACCCTGAAACTGAGCTGTAGCATGGTGGCCAAGACCATACAGCGGTTTAACAGGACAGGTTCCACTCAAAACAGGCCTCGCCATGGTCGACCAAACAAGTTGAGTACACGTGCTCAGCATCATATCCAGAGGTTGTCTTTGGGAAATAGACGTATGAGTGCTGCCAGCATTGCTGCAGAGGTTGAAGGGTTTGGGGGGTCAGCCTGTCAGTGCTCAGACCATACGCCGCACACTGCATCAAATTGGTCTGCATGGCTGTCGTCCCAGAAGGAAACCTCTTCTAAAGATGATGCACAAGAAGGCCACAGTTTGCTGAAGACAAGCAGACTAAGGACATGGATTGCTGGAACCATGTCCTGTGGTCTGATGAGTCCAAGATAAATGTATTTGGTTCAGATGGTGTCAAGCATGTGTGGCAGCAACTAGGTGAAAAGTACAAAGACAAATGTGTCTTGTCTACAGTCAAGCATGGTGGTGGGAGTGTCATGGTCTAGGGCTGTATGAGTGCTGCTGGCACTGGGGAGCTACAGTTAATTGAGGGAACCATGAATGTTAACATGTACTGTGACATACTGAAGCAGAGCATGATCCCCTCCCTTCAAAGACTGGGCAACGGGGCAGTATTCCAACATGATAACGACCCCAAACACCTTCAAGATGTCCACTGCCTTGCTAAAGAAACTGAGGGTAAAGGTGATGGACTGGCCAAGCATATCTCCAGACCTTAACCCTATAAAGCATCTGTGGGGCATCCTCAAACGGAAGGAGGAGGAGCACAAGGTCTCTAACATCCACCAGCTCCATGATGGCGTCATGGAGGAGTGGAAGAGGACTTCAGTGGCAACCTGTGAAGTTCTGGTGAACTCCATGCCCAAGAGGGTTAAGGAAGTGTTGGAAAATAATGGTGGCCACACAAAATATTGACACTTTGGACACAATTTGGATATTTTTACTTAGGGGTGCATTCACTTCCTTTGCCAGCGGTTTAGACATTAATGGCTGTGTGTTGAGTTATTTTGAGGGGACAGCAAATTTACACCGTTATACAAGCTGTGCACTCACTACTTTACATTGTAGAAAAGTGTCATTTCTTCAGTGTTGTCACATGAAAAGGTATAATAAAATATTTACAAAAATGTGAGGGGTGTACTCAAATTTGTGAGATACTGTGTATATATATATATATATATATATATATATATATATATATATATATATATATATATATATATATATATACACAAACACACACACACACATGCACTGCTCTGCACTATTCGTTCTTATTTGTCACGACAATCAGCTGTACAGCCAAAGATACAAAAGCAAAGAATTCACTATCTTATGCTTTGATATAAATATCTCAGGGCGAATTTATATTACAACAAAAAAAAGGAGGCCGCAAACGCCTAGTGCATTACTTTTAACATCATAAAAGATTTAATGGAAATGCCAAAACATACTCACAAACATGAGAAGATAAAAAGCATATCAATCACTCCAGCATCGGGTATGTCAAGTCCCTGCAGTTGGAAATCTGATGCGTTTCGGGTGACACGCTTCCTTACTCAGCGCTCAAATTTATATTACAGAATATGATACATTTAAATTGCACAGATTCGTAGAAATTTGTAAAATAATGTGAAAAAATCAACTATAGATTCAAGATGGGAAATGTGTTAAAATTATACATTATTGCAGCAAGTCTAGGTATAATCTTAATTGCACAGTTACATTGGTCCTGCTTGGACCAATGTAAGTATGCATATACCATACCTGAGGAATCGCTGTTGAAGCTGACAATCACTGTAGTGGTCTACGCTACTACAATGATGGTCGCGATCTTCTGTGCCGATGAGCCGAGCAGCTAACCTTCTGCAAATTGGCCACAGGGGCTTGTTTGCTCAGCACTGCCACCATTCACAGGTGACCTTGCATTGTTTGCAGTGAATACAAAGCATTCTCTGATTGGATGAGGTGGAGAGGAGGGGAAATGACGTTACAATCCTCAACTATCAGTCCCTCCCCTCATGCCAGGGCACTAGGTGTAACTCTAAACTGTGAGATCTCCCCACATCCAATCACTGTCCAAATCTTGCCACCTTAACCTTCATCTCCAGAATATGCCTTTTTTTAACCAATGACATCAGAAAGCTACTAATTCACTCCCTTCTTATCTTTTGCCTTGACTATTGCAACTTCCTCCTACCTCTACACAGGTTACCCCCCCCCCCTCTTTTCTACATTATACATGTGCTCAATGCCCATCTTCCTTCCTTTGTTATTTCTAACAAAAAACAACTCTTAAAGCACAGACAGGCCTCATTTTGGTAAAAATGTATTTTATTTTCATAAGTATTATTAAATATTGTTTTTACAAGTCCTCAGCCACACTATTGGGTCCTGTGGCTTACTGGGGATTCCATCACTTTCCCTTATCACGTAGATCAAGAAAATATAAAGTTGCACTCCTACTCCAATTAAATCAGCAGAGCTTTATGGTTCGAACAGCGAACAGCAGGGAGCAAAACGCGTTACCAAGGACATGAGGGGAGTTTCTTTGTTGTCTGCTTGACCAATACATTGAGGGGTGAGTCCTGGTCCAATTAAAGGCTTCCCGGCAGGGTGAGAATGTGGGGGTGATGCAGGATCTGAGCTCTCCCCCCCATGCTCTGATTGACGGACGTTTGTATCCATCGTCCGCCGACCTGAGCTTCACTCTGCCGGCGGCATCCCTTGATCACCTCCGGATGAGCCGCGGCGAGGTGCGCATGTGCATCCGCGGTTTGCAGCGGAGTTGACGGCAGCTGCCGGGGTTTTTTTTTTTTTTGCCTACAGGGATGCCGGGGGAGCCACATGTGGGCTGCTCACTCTGGGGGGGAGGAGATCAGTACCTGTGCCTACTCAATTAATTGCCTACTTTAGGCATATATCCATGATCGGCTGCCTGTGAGTCTTATTATGACTCCACGCAGACCGTAATGGATGGCACTGCACAAATCCTTTTTTGGCTCCAGCTTTTTACCTTTTTTGCTTCATTGCAATTTGGTTCATACAAGTCAAACTTTACCAAGTACATCAGCCACACTGTGGCACAAGGTAAATTATTATACTATACATATATTCCTACTCCTCTAATATCACTACACTCATACTCCTATTCCTATAATCAGTTTAGATCTTTCACACATGTTTTTGATTGTTTCATTTGGTTTTATTCATTCACACATTCTCCTTTTGACTTGT
This sequence comes from Lithobates clamitans, assembly GCA_037952925.1. Taxonomy (NCBI): domain Eukaryota; kingdom Metazoa; phylum Chordata; class Amphibia; order Anura; family Ranidae; genus Lithobates; species Lithobates clamitans. The sequence goes on from JBBGZY010001198.1 coordinate 2,243,053, forward strand.
TTTTCACTTTTATTCCACCATGTGTTGGCTGACACTACACACTCATTTCATTCACCTGGACATGGCACTGTAGTCAGCATTGTGCTGGCCATCCATCTAATTTTACTTTATCACTCAAAGGGTTTTTCATATTCCTAGTACCACATATCACTTCCCACTCACCTGTGTTTACACACCACACCACTCAAACAACCCTATAACTATACAACCATTTCTTTTATGGTTTTGCCACCTTCTATATAATTATTTATAATCATGAAACCTTAGGACACCAGATCAATATATATTGATCACTAGGATTGCAGTTAGCCTATACACTTCATACTCTTGCCAATGTGCTGAGAATCATTTTGACTTATTGGGTATTTGTCGCAGGTGCTGACTTCTCCTTCCCCTGGAGGGCGTCTATGTGGCTCCTTGCAAGCCCCTTGGGCTGGACTCATGTGCTCTGGGGAGACAGGGGCGAATATGGGGGCCCCCTGGATCCACTTACGGCTTTTACTGGCCAAAGGATTATTCCCTCTACTTTTCAGCGGTAAATATACTACCATTTTTAACCTTACAATGAGATTTATGATGACATGTTCTTAAATTTTGAAGATATTCAATGTATTTTATAGAACCAACTATCCCCCTGATGATGACCGTACACAGGTCGAAACGCGTCGGGCATTTATACCGTCAACAGCCCGGAAATGTATGACTGTATATAATTTTGTGTAAAGATGTGTCGACTTTATATTATGGAATATGTATTGTACTACTTGGCCAGCGCTCTATGTTGTAATGCCAATTGAATTATAACATTACAATTGTTCATGGTTCAATAAAAGCACTTACTGGTTATACATTTTTTTATTATTCTGGATTTCAAGATATTGCTGTCTAAAGCCCCACCAGAGAAACTGTCCATTTTTTACCTTTGTTGTCTGCTTGACCAATACATCTTGGCTAATTCAATGGGAAGTGGAGTGCAGCTTTATATTTTGTTTGTCTTTACATACCGTATTTGTAGTATTTTTGTATAACTAGATGCAGGCAGCCAGCATTGCAAAGCAAAATATCTAAGCTGTCCCTGTCTGATTTTTATATTTTTAGTGGAACCTCTATGCCCATAGAGTTACTCAACAGCTACTGTTCATTATCATCACTACATTATCTTCTCTGCCTTGCATTACTATTATTAATTCAGGTTTTTGATGTATTTGTTCCTGGCCTCAAATTGTCAGCATTTGCATAACTCCCTATCAGTATTACACAGCAGTTCTTGCCACATATAACGCACATGTCTTCCCCGGGGACATCATGTATTTCCTGAGTTCTTGTTGCCTATTCATTATCCTCTCCAAATTGCATTAATTCTAGCTAACAATAATTATTGGAAACATTAGGCAGTGCTTCTCAAAGTCATCAGAATGCAATCAATTCTAATAGATTAAAAATAGTTGTTGCAAAAGGACATGGTAATATTCAATTAATCTCACTCAGTGCAATTAAAGAGGGCTAGATAAACATGGTTTTTGACAAATATTGTTCTCTTACTAGATGATTGAAGCATGGCATTTTCGCCACAATGCCAATATGGTCGAAGTCTCATGTTAAATTACATGCATTAGTGTAATTAAGCATGATAAGCTTAGTAAGCCATTTTTTTAAAAAAATCAGTCTGAAATAAGATTCAACATATAGTTGTCTGGGAGGGAAACATCTGCCAGAAAACTCTCCAGGACTTTCTGCAGAGCCTTGGTGGGACATGTATGGGGCATGACAGGAAAAGTTATCCTCATCAAATGTTTTAATGCATGCTGTGCATAGCTCCCAACTGTCCCTGATTTTGAAGGACTGTCCCTGATTTCAGAGGATTGTCACTAATTTGGAACAAAGTACCTCTGTCCCTCTTTTCTTCTCATTTGTCCCTCATTTTGCTCTGATCTATATAGTTGCATATAAAATGCACTATTTATCTTTTAAAAGGCGTTTCTCAGTGCTATACCTTCCATCCAAATTCTAAATTGTTGCATTTGTAAACTCCAAAAGTCAGGACTAGAAGTGGTAAAAAAAGCACCTGTGGTTTTAAGCAATCAATTTTTTGTACAATTCCCCCTTAGGAGAGGCGTGGCAGGTGGTGGGTCCAATGCCTACATACTTTTGCTAATAGGTGTCCCTCATTTCCATCTCGGAAAGTTGGGAGGTATGATGTTGTTTGAGTTAAAATATACATCCTCTGCCCCTATCACACTCTCTGTCAGCCTGTAGTAGCCTGGTGGCTGTTATTTTAGTCAGTTTCCACACAATGGCCTACTGTATAGCTTTCCAGTGATGGAAGGTCTGAGACCCCACAACCATTGCTCTGGCTCCACGCACTTTGGCCTTTAGAAGTCCTGCCTAACACCTGGCTGAAAAGGCACAGAAGTCACAGACTACAAAGCGTATGGTCTAAACAGGGAACCCTTCACCTCACCCAGGCCCTTTGACCTTCCTTCACCAGGACACCACACATCTCCAGAGCAAGTCCCAATGTCTTCATTTCCCAAAGTATAGGCACAGGTCTACAGGAAGGAGGAGACTCAATCCACACCCATCTTTAACTCCTCTTTACTGTTTGAAGGTTAATAGTCTATATTTACCATTGAAAAATAGTGTAGACTCCCGCACTTATGGTATGAGAAAAATTAAGAGAACTGTAGCCTCTATCAATAAATCCAACCTAAGGTGAAAATAAAAAAGTAAAGGGGAAAAAAGGATAGAAATGGCGCTGTTCTTAATTCGGGGTGCTCAGAACCCTCTATATGCGTGGTGAATTCCTGGTGTAAATTCTAAGCAAATAAATGCTATAACAAAGTGCAAATGTGCAAAAAAGTGCTAACAGTGCAGATATCTGAGTAATTATACCAGACTGATATGCTATTACTGTGATAACTGGCACATAAACAAAAGTGCAAAAAAACACAAAAAAGCAAAAAACAACACAATGTTCTGTCCTGTGCAATAATCGCAGGTGAAACCAATGTATGATAATAATATTGTACTAGGCACAGCATGCATATAAAGTCCTTGAGTACACCATGCTGGTGCACTACAACGTCCAAGTATCATACAGATAATAAAGTGATAAAGTGCTCTTCAAAAACTGTCATTCAGTGCTTCTTTAAAAGTTGCCCCATAGGAAACGCACTCACCGCTATTTTTCACCCCACAAGGAGGTATTTCACCTTCACAGTATGAGCCACTGTGTAGCATACGGGAAAGTAAAGCCTGTTGTCCTGTGTCAGCAGTTTGCTTCCATGTTTGCGGTATAAGTGATCTCCTTGCGGCTAGCCTCTTATAATGCCCCTATGTAGAGAAGGAAAAAGCTCCATAGTGTATTACCATAAAAAATTGAGGTATTCATTCATATAGACAAAGGGTACTCACATTTGGTTAGTAAACACAAAGCTAAACAGTTTTAAAATCAGGAAGCCGGAACGATCTGCGTTCCACGGCCCCAAAACCGTAAGTGATGCAATGACGCTATTAGCCCCGCCCTGCGCGTTTCATCAATGGGACGTCATCTGGAGCATATTTAATGCAATAAATAATTTTTTTAATTTCATTTACTTCAGATTGTGGTGCTCTGCTCAGGAGGCTCACACCATTTCAATCCGCAGCTTACGATTAGCATATAAGAGTGTGGACACAACATTGTGTTGTTTTTTGTGTTTTTTGCTTTTTGTGTGTTTTTTGCACTTTTGTTTATGTGCCAGTTATCACAGTAATAGCATATCAGTCTGGTATAACTAGTCAGACATCTGCACTGTTAGCACTTTTTTGCACATTTGCACTTTGTTATAGCATTTATTTGCTTAGGATTTACACCAGGAATTCACCATGCATATAGAGGGTTCTGAGCACCCCAAATTAAGAACAGTGCCATTTCTATATTTACCATTATTCGAACTTTCATGGTTGGAGAAATTCAGTTCTCTTGCCCACTACCCAGGAATTTCTCTGTGCTGATCTTCCAGCTATCCTGGTGGGGTCCACTCAGGGAAGAAACAGGTGGCATTCTCTGAAAAGGTAAAGGCTGGTATTTGGGGTCTTACATGTTCTGTGCTCTGGCCCTAACTCTCCCATGTGGGCTAAAACTGAAGCAATCCCTTCACTCACTCCTGTTCTATATTTATAACAGAGAAAGCAAGAGGATATGCCCCAAAGCTTAGTAAATGTGGTGAAGTTTCACTTTCCCAATTTTGTACTAGGAAAAAAAACAGCATTTTTGCTTGCACATGATTAGATGGTGGAATTCAGCAGATCCTCACTTCATTCACTAAGCTCTGGGGCACATTCTCTTGCAAAGTGCAACTTCCCTTGCAAAGTGAATAGCCTGTTTGTCTTTGGTAAATCAACCCCATTTGTAACTTAGTTTATGCAGAGCCAAGTGACACTTTCTCTGCAAAGGGCACCCTCAAATCCCATTACACACAGCCAATCAATAGGCCGAAGCCCTGTCACAAGATTGGATGAATGAAGTCACCATTCCCCCCAGTTGCCGACACAGGCAATTTTATTGCCGGCTGCAAGAAGCTATGAGGGAGTGCTGGTAAAGTGAATGGATTGGGGGCCTTTCCAGAGACACCTTTACTTTTCTCTGCATAAGCAACATGACAGTAACTTTTAACATTGATATATGTGATGTTTGGTCTGCTTTAATAAATTACCCCAAAAAGCACTATCAAAAGTAAGTGTACTAATTTAATAATTGTCAGACAAAGGGAAGTGAAGTAAAAAGCCAGGCAAAACAAAATTGGCTGATTTCACTTGAGTTCGACAAATGGAACAAGACCCGTTTATTTTTTAGAAAACATATCAAAAGGAGATGAAAGTAAATTGTGCAGTTTAGTTAAACAAAATGTGACATGCATTTCATCAAAAGGTTTACACACCTTATAACAAGTAACAGTTCATGTTTGTGGGATACTTTAGTTATGTTCATCTACCCTTAGAAAAAAACCTGTTTCAGTTACCATGTCATCAGTATAATCAAAGTGGGAGGTTCTTTTTCCTAAACAATCTTCTGAATTAGACCACATCATTGTGTATACCCTTTTACAATAAAGAAGCAGCGTTCTTTATTTTAGGCCTTTTTAACATGGCATCTAATGCCAGCATGATTTAGTACAGAATTCTATATGACAAGGGGTCACCTGGGCCAAACCAAATCCACCACCCTCTTCTACCCCTTAAATTAACTAACACCACACCAAGGCTGGATTTGCTGGTGACAACAATCATTTATTAAATACAGAGCCAAACAACATGCTTGTACACCATACATATAAGCAATAAACATAATTATTTAACTGTAAAAAACATCAAGGTCATCTTATAACAAGCCCACTAGTGTCTGCACTTTAGGCACCCAGCTGCACAACACTGCTTTAGGGGCATAACCATCACAACTGTATATACCAAATTATTATTCACATGACCGCTATTAGAGAAAATGTGTGAATGGGAGCCGCAGTCCAATCTTTGCTTTTCTAAATACCCGTATTTATCGGCGTATAACACGCAAAAGCGTATAACACGCACATTTATTTTAAGAGGGAAGTTTCAGGAAAAAAACTTAAATTTTAAATAAGGAACTTTGAAGCAAAATAAGGGTCAGTGTCCATCTGCAGCCTCACCATTGCCATCAATGCAGCCTAATCAATGCCCATCTGCAGCCTCACAAGTGCCATCAATGCAGCCTCATCAGTCCACATCAATGCAGCCTCACCATTGCCATCAATGCAGCAGCCTCACCATTGCCATCAGTGCAGCTTGATCGATGCCCATCTGCAGCCCAGAGGGGGCAGGACGAGTGCTGTCAGATTACATACAGTGAGAATCTCCTATGATAGACAGAACAGTGGTCCAAAGGCGGCCCAAGAGACGGGACTTCTTATTACAGATGCCGCCAAGTAAACAGGAGATTCTCGCTGTGTGTAATCTGACGGCGCTCGTCCTGCCCTCCCTCCCTGTCCCCTCAGAGGCAGCTAAAATTAAAGTATTGGCGTATAACACGCACACGCTATTTGCACCCGATTTTCATAGTGAAAAAGTGAGTGTTATACGCCAATAAATACAGTAGTTTTATTTGAACATCCACAAGGTAGCTGCAACCAGCATGCCTCCACCCAAAAACCATAATCTTCTTAACGTGTTTCACCAAAAAATGGTACAATGGCTTCATCCTTGTGATCAAGCCATTTTTTTGGTATAACGCATCAAGGAGTGTTTTTTGGGTGGAGACATCATGGTTGCATCTATTTTATGGATGTTCAAATAAAATGGCAGAAGCAGAGATTGGAGTGCAGCTCTCATTTACAGATTTTCTCTAACGACGAGCAAAGATAAGCTTTCTTGAGCTGGCATCCTGTCAGCCTGTAGAAAACGCAAAAGAGCAGGTGTGGAGCAGTGCTGCGGGTCTAGGATGTTTTAAGGTCACATGACTGTTGCCACAGGAATGCCATACCTGAGAGCTTCCCAATCTCAACTGAACGTTAACTGCCAATGTTGTCCTTCAAAGACCTTAATACCATGCCCAGCAGCATTGACAATTTAGAGAGCAAAATTTAAACACATACTGTAAGTGCAATAAGTTTAACCTGAAAAGAATCTAACAGGGCATAAATGCTGCTCCAAAGCTGCAAACACCTTCTGAGGCTGTAACGTTCCCTCACCTCAGATCCTTCTACAGCAACTCCTTATCAACCCTTCAACCAAATAGGTACGTGTCCCATATCACTTCCCTTTTTTATTTAGATAATTGTTTAGCTACCCCTTGGCACTCCAAACCCAGTCATGCAGGGCTTACACCGATGCCTCTCCAGCCCTGACTTGACTTTTCAAAATTCAGCTGGTGGCACACACAGCTTTACAGCTTGACTTACCTTTAGGCACAATAGGCTTTTGTCTACAGGCAGCAGAGACAAAAAGGCAGCATTTCCCCTATAGCTATAGCCACACTTTTTTTCTCATCCTCTGTAAAAAAAAAAAAAAAAAATCTTGTTTTTTTTAAAGTAGATTTAAATCCTTACTGAATTACATTTTTTTTTATCAACAGACCTTTGTTGGAGAAGAACAAGGTCTTCAATTCCCACATACTTGTGGTTACATAGATGAAAAAGATCAATAAATACAAAGACAGAACAACATGGTTTGCAAAGTCCAAAGGAGTTAAAGTGCAACTTGCTATCTACTGATCACAGAGTAGCTTCCATAAACTTCAAACACAGCCTGACAGTATGTGACATCAATGTGACTGACAGTTACACAAGATTACAGTCTTGATTAAAAAAAAAAAAAGAACAATAAAGGATGTCATTAATATTTAGAGAAGAACCATTGTGTGAGTGCTCTTTATTTACCAATTATGCAGAATAGAACAAATTTAGGGTGTTAGGGGGAACAGATGTATCTACCCTTTGGACTGTTATCCCCCATAAGTCTGTTTAAATTGTATCTTCCCCGAAGATTGCATATTCCTGCTATGTGTCTGGCGTACCACATACTTGTATTACAAATAGCCTGTTCTCTTTTCTTTGCTTGCTTTGTGTGCAATTCCTGGTGATCCAGCCAGTCCCCCTGCTTTCCTGTTTCAAACTGGCCACACAGGTCATGGAAGCACATCTATCCCAGTGTGGTCAGTTTTCTTCTTTTAATTTTTTCATTTTACTTGAGAGCACAGCCTGGCTGTACTCCAATGGTCAGGCTTCTGCTGACAACATGTCCCCCTGCACAGCTCTTCACTGTGAAGATTTATGTACTGCTGTTTCTCTACCTCCTGCTGACATGGCCCCCTACAGCCTCCACCTCCGGCTCTCTAAGACCCTTATGCAGCTGAGAACAGAGGTTATGTGACCACTTATAAAAATAAAAAGGAAAAAGGTATTAATTATTTTTTTTAGATCTATACCCAAATGTTTAGGCTTGCATTTCTATTTTGAACTGAATGGGTTGTTTTACAAGGTAAGGGTTCACATATACTTTAGGACTAAAGCAGGTGATAAATCATAAATATTATATTCTACTTGTGCATTTTCAATAGATCTCAGCTGCTGCAGCAAACACTAACTGACTATTGAGTGTGTAAAGCAGGTGATGCTAGGATAAGGTTAGTAAGCCATCCATACCTTATCTTTTCCAATTTTGGAGCACTACGCCTACAGGGATATGGGTTAAGCCTTTTAGGAGTTGGATGGAGTTCAAGTTATCTATCTAAAGGCATGTTGTGGGATGGTTTACAGATAGCCAGTACTGTTAAATTGCTTAGCTGGTCTAGGTATAAGGGACTGGTTACTGCCAAATCTAGATAAGGGTCATCAAATTGAAGGCTCAAATTTTCCAGAAGACCCATCTTTGACTCAGGGGAGCAATGTAGATGAAATGCCTGATTAATGATATCAAACACCTCCTGCCAGTATAAGACCAGTTTTGGGCATCTTCAGAACATGTGAATGAGGTTCCCTTGTTCGAAGTTCTTCATTCTTGAGGGAGACCAATATACTATATGTAAGATAAAAAATTGCATAGGTCTCAAGGAAGGAGACATCTACTGTACATCCAGGATGTTCTTTATAGGGCTACCAAATATGGACATATCCATTTTTGAGCAGTGACATCACAAGCGATCCCAGGTTGTGTCATTAACCAACTCTTGACATTACCATATTCGGGCAATAACATCACCCAGAATTGCTTGACTATAATCTGACCCAAACCCTTTACCCATTTTTCTCTACACCATAATGACATTGAGTTATATGATCTGGCTAGCAGAGCAGTATATAATTTAAATGTGGATTGAAATATGAATGAAACAATTCCATTTTGTGTAGTGTTAGGCCTGTAAGTTTTTGCTGACTATTAAGTGGTGTAGTTGAAGGTATCTAAAAATAGATAGATCTTGGCAGAGAAAACTCCCTTGTGCTTCTGTTGAAAGGATTTAAGTGTACTAGCAAAGTTTTGCTGAGAGGGAAGGGTGATGCCCTTTTTGTTCCTTTTAAGTCAATGAGCACAGATGTCTATACTGAATAAAGCCTTACGAGTTGAGGATTGCTTTTAAATGGGGCAGAGTTTTTTTGTATAGGGTGAGAGTAGGGTATTGTGTATTCATTAGAAAAGCACTAGTCTCCATGGTTGAGACAGTAGTCATTTTTTTTTTTTTTAAGGGATGATGTCAACATCTGGTTAGGATCATCCAATAGAATCAAGTGCTGTAGCTGTGCTGCTAAATAATACAATCAAGGGTTAGGGAATGCAAAACCCCCTTCTTTCCAGGAAAGGTATGGTGTTTCCATTTTTTTAAGGGGGCTTGCCATTCTAAATAAGTTTACAAAATATGCTTAGTTTGTGGAACCATTATTAGGTATCCACAGGGGTATTGTGATATTTATGTACAGTATATGTAATGTATATGTTGGGGTGGCCATATCATTTTTCTAAGGTTTGTCCTTCCAAATATGGTCAAGGGCAGTTGGTTTCAACTTTTGGATTTTTTCCTTAAACTTAGCTATCAACGGAGGTAGACTAAGTTTCACATATTCCTCAGTGCAGACATGACCACAGTTAGATAATTAACTAAACCAACAATACTAATTTGCTGCGCACAATCAGGGATTCGATTTTGAAGCGGGTCAAGAGGTAGCAAAGTGGATTCATCCTTTATTGTTAAGTCTGAATATCTGCCAAAGCTTGCAATGTGTCTATGCCCCAGGGGGGTTGATGTAACTGCTAGAAATAAAAGGGCATCATTCACATTTAAAATAATTTTATCATCACCTTCATGTCTAGTAAATCCAGTGATATGTGGATTGTGTCTAACAACTGTTGTAAGGGTTCAGTCACCATTGCAAATAGTAAGGCAAAAGTGGACAGCCCTACCCAATGACTCTCCCCAATAGGAAAGGCAAGTGCTCTGGAGAGGGGTAAATGAATTGTACCCATTTAATAAATTCTGGGTCTATGCCCACTATACATAGCACCTCCCACATGTAGTCCTATTTAAAGCTATCAAAATCTTTGGCAGCATTAAAAGAGTATTGCCCTGGTGCACTTGTTTTGCCAATTGGATTATATTATGAGGAAAACTATGCATGTGCTTATTGCAGTTTACATTTTAAGGATAAATCCTGATTGTTTACAGGTCACATAGACATGACTTTAGATAATCTGAGAGCTCAAAAATGTGAAATCTTCAGCTAGCAGGAAGATGGGGTGTTAACAGTCTTGGATATATTTTTTTTTTATCAGACTTGGGAATGACTATGATAATGGCTTCATATGTGGAGGTGGATACCTAGTGTAAATGCATCCAGAAGATTTGGGTGTAGATGTAAAGAATTCCTGTATGACTGTGTAACACTGGGCAATGTTACTGAGTTGCAGAACTTGTCGTGTGGACAAACAGAATTTGTCCACAAGATGGCGGTGCTAATTAGTTTTACTTAACTGTGATTGCCAGAGGCAGTCTAGGGTATTTATTCTTAAAGAAGGATCCTATATACAATCATTCTGCGATTGCTACTACAAGGTCCATAAACACCTGGAAGCAGGAGGGATCATATAAAAGTAAAAGCCTGGGAAGGAGCTGAGCAGTTTGGGGAGGCGCACCAACCAGGAAGGAGCGAGAGGGCTGTGTTGTGCCGAGCCAAGCTGTGCCAGGCTGGCTGTGTTGAGTCGTGCTAGAAAGCTATATCATGTCAGGGAGAGATAGTAAATGGACTGCTGTGCCGGGTTCCAGGACCAGAAGGCTGATCTAAGCATGGGTACCAGAATCGCTTTCCAGGTCACTATTCCATCTACTGTTGTCTTGTGAGTCCCGCCATACAGACCGCTTGCTGGCATTCAGAGGAATGTAATAAAGGAACTCAGTGAGAGGATCTATATCTAACTGTTAACCTTTGCTTCAACCTAAACCTAAAAAAAGAGCCATTACTCTGCATGAACACTTTGCCAGAGGAGATCTATCACACCAATAAGTCTTTATACAAAATCAATGTGTTTAGTGTTCAATTTGATTTGCTCGTCAACCCATGTGAACATCCATACCTCCAATGTGAAAAAAAATCACCAGAGATTACGAACCCTTAAAGCTTAGCTAAAGGCAAAACTTTTTTTATCATTTTGGATACAGTAAGGGAGGGTTATAACCCCCCCGTCAGTTTTTTTTTTCCCATCTGTGTCCCGTTGGGGGAGACTAGGCTTGTGCAATTTGTTTCGTAACAAATCAAAATTCAGCCGAATTTAGCATATTTCGGACATTCGGATGCATCCGAATAAAAAAATAACAAATTTCAACAAATATGAAACAAATTATAGCAGATATAACGAATGAATTCTACATGATTCGGTAATTCGTTAAAGGTCTAATGAAACAAAAGGTCAACTCAAAGTAAATCTTACAGTCCAATCAGCTGATTAATTTGTTCTGGAGGTTGGATTACTGGCAAAGTGCGTTCCTGAGAACTGAGTGAGAAGGGTGTTGTATTGTATTTGAGCAGAGGAGAAGAGATATTGTCATTGTGTGTGTTAAAAGATTCAATAAACAAACGACTTTCCAAACTACAAATCATTATCACGAATATATATACATGCCTAAATATCGAATTTCAACGAATACAAACAAAATTATAGCACATATAACTAACTAATAGAACTAATGAATTTGACATGATTCGAGATTCAGTATAACGAATATCGACACTCTACGAATAATAACGAATTATCCAAAAACGTATTAACGTAACATAACGAATATAACAGAACGAAATTATGTATTTTACGAATGACAACAAACCGAAACTAAACAAATTTTTCCACTGTGCACAAGTCTAGGGGAGACGTCCTTTCCCCCAGCCAAAACAATAAGTGAGAGAGGAAATCTCTTCAAAGCGAGGGAATCCTGTTGTGTCACTGGAGTCACCAGGACTAGTGTCCCCATTGGAATATTTCCCCTCTATTAGTGTTCTGATGTCAAAGAAAAATTTTGGTTTTCTTTTAAATTCACTTTCGATGATGACAGTAAACAGGAAAATAGAGGGCAAATCTCCCTAATGGAGGCACAGTCAGCAATAAAAATTGACTGGTGTTCAATCTCTCTACACGCTAACCAAAACTAAAAAAAAAAGTTTTGCCTTTAGCTACACATTAAAACCATTTGTTAAAATGACAACAATAATATAAAACATGGGCGAGCATCTGCTCTCACCAATGCGGAATGACATCACGTGCCTGAAACCCTGCTCCACGCATTTTCAGAGACACCCCTGACAACATCTTTGGGTGTTGGGCAGGGTTTTAGGTATGTGACATCATTCCACATTGGTCAGAGCGGCACACTAGCCAAAGGTGCAGGTGGAATGCTGCCCTATTACATGTATTGGCTTTCATCTCTAATGTCGGCTTAGGCACTTAACAATGTGAGTGGACTACATTCTATAAGAAATTGTCAAGTTATTTAACTAGTCAGCATCTACATTTAGGTTGTATGTATGGACTAAAAAGGGGAGTTTGGGACTTTAAATGAGACATGTGGGTCACGTGTCTCCATCCCTAAATCTGTATAAAGAAGGGGGGGGGTGGGTTTGGGACTTTGAATGAGGTGAGCAAACATGGCTATAAGATGAGTCAATATCAAAAACATGTTTTTGTTGGTGAAACAACAAGAAAGGTGGCAAAATGACATGATAAATGCAGCAATGAATAAAATTGCCAATCACATATTACAGACCATATAAAGAAAAAAACATCAGTGTGCAACCAGCTAACCAATATGTGGCGTGGAACAAAAATAATAAAAAAAATTAAAATAGGAAAGACAAAAGTCCAGATAGTGATGTGAGTGGGCTTCTATCTAAAAATATATTGGGTATACTGCAAGTAGTTATACTCTGTGGTATAGGAAGTTGCTATAGCCCCACACCAAAGTGCAAGTGGACAAGTTAGTGGAATAGAAAATAGTCTTTGAGGAGAACAGAGGAGGTCAAGAATGAAAAAAAAAAATGTGAAAAGGCTGAGCTGCTCTGTCCTCCTCACATATTATTTTAAATTCCACTAACTCGTCCACTTGTACTTTGGTGTGGGGCTATAGCAATTTCCTATACCACAGAGTATAACCACTTACAATACACCCAATATATTATTAGATATGATGCCCACTCAAATCACTATCTGGACTTTTGCTTTTCCTCCTTTGGGGATCATGTTTGTGCGCACAGCCTTTCTTTTGCGGGTCCCTTCCACAGCTCCCGGTACAGACAATTTGGGCAGCCTCTGACTCCTTGCCTCACATGTTCCAGACTTATTATGATGTAAGTACTTATAGGGATGAATAACTCTCTCCCTCTCTTTTTGTACATATCCTCCCGGTTGAGGGGTATAACATTGAATTATACTGGTCTACTCATGTTTTGTTTTTTAGATTTCTGTACACACGCCCCTGAAGAGTGGTACTATCCATGAAACGCGTTGGAATAATTTGGATGCACTTATTCTCCTGCAGACGCTTTTACTCATTACATTATCTTTAGTTCACCATCTTACTATGTATTTTTAGGTGTTTTTATTACATCTAGGATTTGTTCCACACCACATATTGGTTGGCTGGTTGCCACTAATGTTTTTTCTATATATGGTCTGTAATATATGATTGATAATTTTATTCACTGCTTCATGTATCATGTCATTTTGCCATGTTCCTTGTTGTTTCACCAATAAAAACATGTTTTTGATATTCACTCATCCTATAGTAATGTTTACTCACCTCATTCAAAGTCCCAAAAACCCCTCCTTCTTTATTTAGGTTGTATGTAAACCCTAACAATGATATTCTTATATTTGGTCTCCTATATTTGGCTAGTGGAAATCTAGACAGAGGGAAAGACAAAATAGTGCAAAAAAATGTAGTAAATGCATCATTATTTCCTTTGTCTACATGTTTAGTTATATATTCTCCAGTTAGTGGAGGAAATGATCTTCTGCACATGGTAAATTTACTATATGTCACTTGGTATGGTACACAGGAATACCGCCCTCTCCTATGTGCCAAACGCTGCGCTCACAGACCTACCCCTCACTGACAGCTGCTGCTTAAATTAAAACAATACAAAAATAATGATAAATGATTCACTAGTGCCTGCCCTCCCTCCAAGTGAAATCAGATAGCAGCGCTAATTATAAAAATGTGCATACATATGTGACTTAATCACAAACAAGCTGAAAAGTGACAACCTCTTAAGTGTCATATAAATAATGAGCAAAATTATTCTAATGTGAAAAAATTAAACAGTGTATAAATTGGTAACATAAAAGTCCAATAAAGTAGTGACGTAGTGATATGTGTGATGCTTCACAAATAATACAGATCTTCAGTGAGCAAAAATCTTCCACCACACCGCTGTGCACTGTGATCTCCACTCCCCTTCAGCGAGCAAAGATATACCAACAGAGCGATGGGACCATTCCCAGGAGGCGAAGGGGATGCCGGGCAGGACGACGGCAACAACCCAAGAAAGAGATTGAGGGACATGTAAATACGGGGGTTTACAATTTAAGTGAAGTGACATTAAATGCCAAAGAGATGAATATTTTAAATTTGGGCCTGAAATGTGCCCCCAGGAGGGTTCTAAATAAATTTGGAGTGTACATTGACACTCATAAGTTTATTAGATCCCTCAACATTAAAAAATATTTTCTCAGTCACCCAGTAGTTTCGACCCATAATGTGGGGTCTTCTTCTAGCAAAGTTGATAGCGGCCTAAGGAACAAGTCACTATTTAATCCCCAAAACTCCAATAACCATTATGTTGAGGTATTCAAAAATCTAGTTTTGAAAGATCTAGATACCATTAAAGTAAAAGAGGAAGTGAATTCAAAACATATTAATGAAGGAATCAGGGCACTAGAAAAACGGAACGACATCATTATACGTCCGGCTGACAAGGGAGGGGGGGTTGTCATTATGGATAAATCATTTTATCACGGACAACTTTCAAATATGCTTAGTGACCGCTCCACATATGAAAGATTAACCACAGACCCTACTGAGAAATATAGGGAACAGTTAAACTCATTGGTTGAATGGGGATATGCTACTAATGCCCTGAACCTTAGAGAGAGAAGGTACCTTGTCCCTAGTGCGTGTAGGATTCCTGTTATATATACACTTCCTAAAATTCACAAGGACGCCAAACTACCACCAGCGCGCCCGATTGTAAACGGGATAGGATCTGTCACGGCGAGGTTGGGAGAGTACCTAGATAGGTTTCTCCAGCCAAGTGTAAAAAACACTAAGGCGTATCTACGAGATACCACCGACCTACTCCAAAGATTGGGGGAGGTCTGTTTGAACCCTGCCGCTGACATCTTTTTAGTGACAGCAGACGTGTCCTCATTATATACGATCATTCAACATGAGGACGCCTCCCTGTCATTGAACTGGGCCATGAGTAGGAGAGAGGACATTCCAGACATGCAGAAGAGGTTTGTGGGCCAGGCCCTAAACTTCTGCATGTCACACAATTATTTTTGGTGGAATGGGCACTTTTTCTCCCAACGGGTTGGCGTGGCTATGGGGGCTAAGTTTGCCCCCAGCCTCGCCAACCTGTTCATGGCTGAGTGGGAAGACAGATTCATTTTTAGTAAATCTTTTCCCCAGTTGAGATTCTATCGAAGGTTCATAGATGATCTCCTGTTCATCTGGGAGGGATCTAGAGAATCTGTTGAAGAATTTTTGAAATACCTCAACACCAATAATAACAACATCAAATTGGAGGCCCAGATTAGTGAAACATGTGTCAATTTTTTAGATGTGTCCATTGAAAGGAAGGAACAGTCTCTGGTGACTAGTGTATACTTCAAACCAACGGACCGGAACAGTTTCTTATCCATCAGGAGTGGTCATCACCCTGTATGGATAAAAAATATTCCGAAGGGACAATTCTTGAGGGTCCGTCGAAATTGTACAGAACAAGGGAAGTACTACACACAGGCAAAGGTTTTAAAAGAGAGATTCCTCCAGAAAGGGTATTCAGAAAAATCCATGGATGATGTCATAGAACAGGTAGCTAATATACCAAGGGAGGACTGTTTGAAAAAGAAAGAAAGGACTAAGTCTGAGGAAAAACATCAGTGGAGTTTCATATCCAACTATCATAGTCAATATAGAGAGATAGAGACCATTTTTAAAAAATATTGGTACATACTCCGTAGGGATCGACATCTAGGAGAGATGTTACCCGAAACCCCTAAGTTCATCTATAGAAGGGCCCCCAACTTTGGAGACAAAGTGGTAAAGAAAATTCTTGACCCCCCAGTTCAACCATCAATTAAAATTAACCTTAAAGGTTTTTTTCCATGCAACAAATGCATATGTTGTAGAACAGTGAGGAACAGGAGTAGGAGTACGAAGAGTATCACTAATCGAGCAAATGAAACTTTTGAAATCAAGGAGTTCATTACATGTAACTCATCATTTGTTGTATACTTGATGTGGTGCCCATGCGGCCTGTTCTATATAGGACGCACCAAAAGACTACTAAGGGTTCGTATTTCTGAGCATTTAACCAATATAAAAAATGGTTTCAAGTATCACAGCGTGTCCCTCCATTTCAAAGAATACCATAACCAGGACCCCAGTTTATTACAATTTTGCGGGATAGACATTGTATATCCATCGTGGAGGGGTTCAAACAGAATAAGGGATCTGTCCCAACGAGAAACCCGATGGATATACCTCTTTAAATGTCTTTTTCCGGGGGGTTTAAATATAGAATTGGACCTCAACTGTTTCATCAATGATTATTGATAATGATTGGTGGGCGGTTGATGACCGGTTGGGGTCCCTCTGTATTTGTCACCCTAAATATAGAGAGGCTAAGAATCCATAACACCAACGCAATTATGAGATTTACCTACTAAGGGGGGTGACAGGGAGGGGGGACAGAGTGGATAATAATATGCTGCACTTTGATAACTGTGGAAGGTGCACCATAGATAAAAAATTGTGTGTCGGTAGAACTCTTTCAGAATACCCAGGAGTACCTGAGATGGACCGTAATGGGTTAAGTTTTTTATATTTTTTTATTTTTATTTTTATTTTTATTTTTATTTTTATTTTTATTTTTATTTTATTTTTAATAATTTTTATATATTTTTTTATTCACTTTTCCAACCATTCAGCTTTAATATTAATGACAGTCTTTTATAGAAATAAAAAAGATATAAATTTCAAAAAATAATTTTTTAAATGTTTTTTGAGATGACACTTAAGACCTGCAATATAGAACACATGTAAAGATGATTGGTGACCCGCACGGCCTATGACATGAGCTCACGGGATTACCAAGCAGTTCTCTTGCAGATATATAGTGTCATACTCAGCACTTGCAGTAACTGAAGCTTTTAAATGCATGTTAACTTGTGTATACTAAGCAATGTACACGTATGGTGCGAGCGGAGACACAGGGAGTGCGCAGGCGCGGTGTCACCATTACCGCGTCATACGAGAGAGGAGGGTATTTAAGAAAGATTGCCAGATAGCGCAGCCAATCCCATGAATAAGTCCCTTGTGACGAAACATGTCGGGGCGTGGCTACGAGGCAATCTGACGCGCTAGACGTAGGACGCTGAGATAGGAGGCGCCATACGGGAAAGCGGGGAAGCGGCTCCAGGAGACGCGAGGAACGGGTGAGAGTCATCCGAACATCCGACTGCCTGGGTCCGCCGTGACCACCATACGTCCGGTTATTATTTGGAGAGTGTTTTTTGGTGATGACCATGTGTGCTGTGCTATTCTGCTTGATTCAAGTTTTTGAAATGTGAGTTTAATGGTGGAGGAGAGTGTTACTTTTATTAAAGTTTGTTGCGTTACTGCACTATTGCTTCGCTTTTCTTTGTTTCATGTGGAGAGTACGCTAGCATATGCTCTGGATATCCAACAGGAATTGAGTGGAAATTATCACTGTACCCCCTACTGTGTGGGAATAGCCTGTGAGCCAAGCACGAGAGTGTAAGGCAAAAATAGCTGGTGAGTCTGCTCGCTGAAGGGGAGTGGAGATCACAGTGCACAGCGGTGTGGTGGAAGATTTTTGCTCACTGAAGATCTGTATTATTTGTGAAGCATCACACATATCACTACGTCACTACTTTATTGGACTTTTATGTTACCAATTTATACACTGTTTAATTTTTTCACATTAGAATAATTTTGCTCATTATTTATATGACACTTAAGAGGTTGTCACTTTTCAGCTTGTTTGTGATTAAGTCACATATGTATGCACATTTTTATAATTAGCGCTGCTATCTGATTTCACTTGGAGGGAGGGCAGGCACTAGTGAATCATTTATCATTAAATTTACTATATGCACTGTAAATTTGCTATTATATATATTTTGTGGATAATAATACTCATTAAAGAAGCTAACTTGCAGATTTCATATAACAATAGTGAAAATAGGAGCAGAGAATACCAAATGCTTAGAGTTAACAAATCTATTTTTGTCTTAACTAAACAATTATATGATGTCATATGTGACTAGAGATATACTTTCCTGTTTTAAGATGATCTTAATGTTACAATGTAAAATTTTTCTCTTTACTCATTACATTCAATGTTTTCTGATAATCTTTAATAAAATACTTGAACAAGAAAAAATCTATTTATCGCAACTGAGATAAACTTAGCAGACTGGAGCAAAGCCTGGTCTTCTGTAGCCAAATGTTAATTTAATACAGCCAATTTGGAGGCAGAGTATAAGGTGCTTTTATGTTGGTATTGGATCCCTGCCCGTATTGCCAATGCTAATCTGTCCTACAGTTACCGCTGTTTCCAAGGTTGTGGCCATTAGGGTGATGTCTTGCAGACATGGTGGATGTGCCCTAGACTAATTGATTTTTGGTCCCGTGTATTTGGCCTTCTATTCACTCTGTTCCATTTGCTCATACCAAAAGAAGCCAAGTTTGCCTTATTACATTGCCCAATCCTGGGTCTGTTTGCTCATCAGCGGAAGCTCACATCCTACCTTTTTCTGTCAGCTAAAAGAGCAATTGCTCAAGCCTGGAAAAAACCATCAGTCCCCTTCCAGCGAGTGAGAGATCACATGACCTTGTTGATGCTTAAGGAAGAGATGTCCAGCATCCACAACGACTCCCATGCTAAGTTCCTTAAAATCTGGGAACCGTGGCTGATGTATGCCTTTCCTACTCTCCCTCTAGCCAGCCTGGGCCAGCTATGATGTGCAGTCTCGATGCAACTAAGCCTATACCTTGCCCATTTTCTTGGCCTCTGGTCTTCTGGTCACTTTCCCCACCTTTTTTATTGTCTTTTCTCCGATCCCCCACTTTTCAGGTACGTTATCCCTTCCCCTACAGCGTCACCTTCTTGCCTAATTTCCCTCATGTTTCTGCTCTGTTCGCCTTCTG
Organism: Lithobates clamitans; assembly: GCA_037952925.1. Lineage (NCBI taxonomy): Eukaryota > Metazoa > Chordata > Amphibia > Anura > Ranidae > Lithobates > Lithobates clamitans. The sequence goes on from JBBGZY010001198.1 coordinate 2,262,500, forward strand.
TTTTGGATCTGTAAGGGCTGTATATTGCACCACTGTATGGATATTGACGGGCCCAAGTGACGCCCCGTTTTTGGCGGGAACTTCTCCAGGACCCTCTGGCCTTCATGGCTTACTGACTATGCCTATTTATTGCTGTTGCGTCAGTTTTTGGTTTTCTCATTTTTGCCTACTTTTGCTATCATGTAGGCCAACCCATGTCAAAGCTAGCCCCTGCGTGGGCATGTTAACCCCTTGTTAAAACCGAATAAACATTATTGAAACAGAAAAAATCAATTTATTGAAATATTAACAAATACAGAGCTGCATTCATTTGTGTCTTTAATATCTGCCTGGAGTTCAGCTTTAAATACATCAACAGATGTTTTCTGTTTTTTTTTTGTTTTTACCAAAAATATTTTTCTCCTTTTTCACTTATACTTAAGTGATCAGCTGCAAAATCCCACACTAACTAGATGAAGTCAATGTGTACATAGAAAAATACTTTTGCACTTACTCAGCCGTCATATGACTACCACAATTACTTATTGCCTTGCTTTTCAACCTATTATTGTTTTTTTTTTTTTTTTTTTTTTTTTTGTAAACACATCACAAGCATTCAAAAGCATTACTGTAAATTATTACAGTTTGTAGTACAAAAACTGATATCATTGTTTCCACTGTTTCTTATTAACTTATATCCAAGATTTGACTAAGAGAAACGTTTTGAACTGGAATTTATTGTAATACTATGCAATCTCTTTAAAAGTGATTGTTTTATGAAAACAAGACCACAGTAAAAATGGAACTGCTGTCTATTAGGGATGAGCCGGACATAACTGAGTTTGGTTTGAGGTAGGTTTTGTGATCATTACTGAAGTTGGGGTGCCAAATCCAAAAGTTAGAGTTAAAAATCAATAATGGCAATTTTCTAGCCTAATAGGCAAACAAACAAAATAATAAGGGCTGACAGGGAGCAGCAATATTAATAATGCTTAAAGGGCAATATTAAAATTTAACATTTCTTTAACCACTTCAATACAGGGCACTTTCACCCCCTTCCTGCCCAGGCCAATTTTTACCTTTCAGCATTGTCGCATTTTGAATGACAATTTCGCGGTCATGAAACAATGTACCCAAACAAAATTTTTATATTTTTTTCCCCACAAATATAGACTTCTTTTGGTGGTATATCACCGTTGGGTTTTTTATTTTTTGCAAAACAAATAAAAAATGGCTGAATACTTTGAAAAAGTATTTTCTTTGTTTCTGTTATAAAATGTTGTAAATAAGTACGTCTTCTCCTTCACTGATGAACGCTGATGGGGCTGCACTGACGGACACTGAGGTGGCACTGATGAGGTGGCAATGATGAGGACTGATGATGAGACACTAATATGCAGCACTGATGGTCGTAGATAGGCAGCACTGATATGCAGAATAAAAGGGGTGTGGGAATAGGACCCAAGGTGTCCTTACCTTCAGTGAAGGAAAAGGAACAAACTGCGGTTTAACCTGATATAACTTTGTTAGAAAAATTAGTAGAAAAACATTTTAATCATTTAAGCACTGATATGCAGCACTGATAGGCACTGATAGGTGGCACTGTTGGGCATCGATAGGCCACACTGATGGGCACTGATAGGCGACACTGATGGGCACTGAAAGGTAGCACTGATGGGCACTGATGGGTGGCGCTGAAGGGCAGTGATGAGTGGCACTGATGGGCATTAATAGATAGCACTGATAGGCAGCGAGCAGCTTATGCTGCTGGACGTCATATGATGCCCATTCAGGATAATAAACCACCCTGTGGCCCTCATTTTGCATAAGGCAGACAGGAAGTGGTTAAAAAGCACACCTGGGAGATGCCATGAACCTGCCTGTGAAATGCTACATCTGTAGGATGTACAGTATACAACCTACTGGAGCAAAACTGACATTTAAAGGATTCAGGGTGTAACATGTAACATGCTTCTGATGCAGCAGCTCCACTCACTCCCGTATCCCCCATTGTGACAGCAGGCGAAGGTTCCTCTCTCCGCACCCGCTGTCACAATTTAAAAACAGCACAGCGGTGCTGGGCTCTGCCCATACAGCCAGTTCACTTATTCACAGAGATCTGTAAATAAATTAACTACAAGTCCCTGCTCTTCAGTAACTATCTGCCTGTATGGGAGGTATGGGCAGATAGCTGTACTGAATGTCTGCAGGAGGCTGACACTGCACCCGCAATCTACTAATCTTGGTTACAATACCTTGCAGGCTCCATTGTAAAAAAATAAAAAATAAACGCACATTTTTGTACATGCAAAATCATGGGCATTTGTTTATTTTTATTTTACAAAAGATAAACTTAGCCTTTAAAAAGAAAATAATCTGTTTAAATTGTTGGCAAATGATAGCTATGGCTGCATTACTCTCTTTTTTTTTAATAAACAAACTGCCAGGGTTTCCTTTCATCTATACCAGACCCTTATCCCAGATGAGGGTCTGGTATGGATGTTAATAGGGAACCCCACACAAACAACAAAAAAAGGTCGTTCCTTCTAAAAATATATACCAGATCCTGTTTCTTGATAAGGGTCTGGTATGGATGACAAGGGGGATCCCACATAGTTTTTTTTGTGCTTCTTGCTGCGAAGGCCAGTTATAGGTGGGGGCAGTGGCCATTTGTTTGTATTGTTGGAATACTAGTGAGGCAACACACTGGACACCTTTGCTGCCACTGTGCTATATGCTGGGTGTCCAGTGCACCCATGTGCCTTTAAGGAGGGGTGGGTTCCCTCCAGGCTTACCTGCCCTCTATCTATCCATTATAATTCATGTGCTTCTACTATGGAGGCTCTCAAAAATTTAGGACTGCAGATAATATTGGGGTGCCATGAAGTGGATCTGCAGCTTTCACATGTATTTGCAAATGTGTGCAAATGAAACCCCTGTGTTTAACGCAAACTGTTAGACAGGATAATTCAGTTGGTAAGCAGACTGGTTGGTAAGTTGAGCTGGGAACTTTCTTTGCTTTTGTTTGACATGCGTAACCCTTCCATGTGCTCCTTGCTGCGAAGGCCAGTTAAAGGTGGGGCAGTGGCCGATTGTTTGTATCCTTAAATAGGCTCTGCTTAACCAAAGATGGCTGCTAGAGTCGCATGGGGCAGCAGCATCCAATCAGATAATTTTCCCAGTGACCCAGGAAATTATAGAGGAACCATGTTCCTCTTGACTTACTTTTCCACTGTTATGCTGCTGTGGAGAGCGCCACCTGCAGTGGAGAAAGTAGACTGCACCTGCCTACATGTAATTTGTTTTTGGAGGCATTGTTTAATAGAAATAGATACTAATCTGCCATATTTTTGGTCTTAAGCCTTGTATGCACGGGCAGAATCTCGGGAGACATTTGCTGGTTAAAAAAAAGAAACGGCTGACACACTGCCCGCGTGTATGTCGGTCTGTTCGGCCGGGTTCTGTCAGACGTGCATGCAGGAAGACCAGCAGGCGACGACTCCAGATCAGTGCTCTTAGCCAATGGCAGAGAGCGCTGATCAGAGTGTTCTGGCGGGGGCCGTCCCCCTGTCAGAACACAACAGCTCAGTGGGGGAAATCGCTGGACTAACCTCACATTAGTACAGTGTCTCCGGCTGGAGCTGTCATTTTTTCTTTCATGCAACCCAGCACTGTTAGTGTGTACCTGGTTTTACTGTGAGGACACAAGCCTGGCAATGACATGCCATTTTCTGCATGCACTGTGGAAGGAACAAGCCACTGCAGACTATATAACTGCATTCAAAAGTGGGAAGGATCAATTACTGGAAAAAAGTATATGGGACTGAATCTGTGAAAACAAAGCATAAACTACTGCACCGGCCAGTCTGTGATTATCTTTATGCTCAGAAAAAACGTACATGTTTCTGCAGCAAGAACCAAGCAGCAAAATTGTAACGTGTGTCTCAGCTGCCCAGCCGTTGGCTCTTTAAGCCATGCAGTAGAATATTTCCACATGGCTGCAGCTTGCTGGTCCCTCTTTACTGTTGGTGGACAGTGCAGGGATGAGAAAGTGTCTTCAATGCAGGAAAAGCACAGGCCATACTTCCATTATTGAAGCAAACCATAAAGTACTGTTGAGATGGTATATGGTGCCTGGCTACCTATGTCTCAGGACCATCTCCAAAGTCCTTTCGAGGCTGTGGTCAGGATGGGACGGCATACCATATATGGTGGCAATGTCCCAGGGTGATCATAGTCTACAACTTCATTTTTACCCTCACCCAAATCAATCTGATCAAGTCTCCTAAACATGCTCTGTTGGGATGCAGAGTGGAGGAAGCCTCTAAAAATCAGAGACGACTCCTCACTTTTAGTCCTCATGCACACGGACGTTTTTACAGCTGCTTTTTTGAGCTTTTTTGCAGCTTAAAAAGGCCTGTCTATGTTAGTCTATGGCTTCATGCCCACCTAGGCGTTTTTGAGCTGCAAGTGGCATAGGTGTTTTTAAGCTGTAAAAAAAACCCAGGACCAGTCGGTTCTGAAAGACGTTTTTCAGCTGTAAAAACGCTCTAACGCTCAAAAACGCTCAAAAACTTCATTCACCAACGTTTTTTAGCGTTTTTGATCCATTGAAAAAAAAAAAAAAAAAAATTTTGAAAAAAAAAAAAACGCTCAAAAACGCTAACGCGGAAAAACGCTCAAAAACGCTAAAAAACGCTATTGCAAAAACGCTGAAAAAAGTTTAAAAAAATCACTGCAAAGATACCGGCGTTTTCATAACGTTTTTTTAACAGCCTGTGTGCATGAGGGCTTATATTTATATCTGCTAAAATCACCATAGCGAGAAACTGGATGTCAGCTACCATACCATTTGACCAGCTCAAACACAAGCTTTCCAGGCTGCTGATAAATAAACAGTTATCGGCAATCCTACATGATAAGATGAAGGTGTTTGAAAAGGTCTGGGGCCCGTGGATCAGATATTTGACAAATGATCCTCGGACTATGCTGGACTGAAAAATGTTTTCTGGTGGCGTGTACCAGAGTGCGGTGTCCCCCCTCCCTTTCTATCCTTCTACTCTTTCTCACATATCTTTTCTTTCCTTTATTTACATGTTTGAAATATTCAGAATACATCATTTATAACTGTGGAAGGTGGAATGCCCTCTCTCCATGTGGGAGGGGACATGTACTTCCGAATGAGAGGGCATACCCTGAATTCCACAAAATCCAATAGTTTTCATGGCAATGGAATGACACATTGAGATTCTACAGTCTTCCTATTGGCTTTAATGGCTAGACTGTAAAAATTGAGCATAGATCATAAGCCCTTAATTATGTGTTTCAGATGTGATAAAGATAGTCATTTAAGAAGGAGTAGTATTTGGCTGCTGTGGAGCTTGGGGTTATAGTCCCTCTGTTTTTCCTTCGCTCATAAATGCTAACTCCTTTTTTATTATTGTATATGCATTTTATGTTGAGGAAATTGCGTATTGTTTGAAATTTTTATTGCCATTTCTTTACTTTCTGTAAAAATATTAAAACGAAAGGAATGACTGTGCAATCTCCCTAACAACTAAGATAATAATACCATGGCTAAATGTTTCACTTCACTCTGCAGCTGGAGGTACGCTCGGCCGAACACCCATTCCTTCCAGCATTCGCACAAGATTTTCTATAGAGTGTATACAGTGCAGAAGTCTCCCCGTAGTGTTTCCCCTGTTGATCAAATGTTCTTGGCCTATGAACTCTCATGGTTGAATGTTCTTAACCTTTTTTACTCTTAAAATCAAATGTTAGGTGTTAAAGAATGGAAATGATCCAATTGCCCCACACCGATCCAATTGCCACACACCAAGACCTGAGTGTAATGTAGGTTGGAGAGGCTTCATCCTGGCTCCGTCCAGGCCACGCCTTTGATGTGTTTCACCTGCCCCCCGGTCTTAGTCATGGACCTCAGAGATTAAGCCCCGGGGTGGGTCGTTGCATGGTGTTCAGCTTTTGTTTATCCATGTAAAAGCTTTACTCAAAAAGAGAAAAAAAAATGGTTTGCTGCAATTGCCTGTATAATTGCAGTGTGAGCTGGAGTTCAGCTTCAATATTTATTAGTGTATCTAAATCTGCTAGTGCATCTAACGTTCCTCTAGCCCCAGACTGACAATGCTGCTGTCTGCTGTGCCTTCTGTGCTCCTTCATCCAGAGTGGGGGCACTTTAATACAGGAGGTGTGTTACTGGCCAGATCACCAGGTGAAAACAGAGGAAACAAAGCCTGGGAAAAAAAAAACGAATGCAGCCACATCATCTTATTATTGGTGAGCTGCAATATATTACATTTTTGGTTTGGGGTTTAATACTGCTTTCAGGTTACAATGGTCACTGGATCTTTGAGCACAGACGGCAATAGAAACCTAATCCTTCTGTACTTTACCAAAGGCTAAAAGAAGAAGGTGTGCCTATATGTACAATATATCTGTAATGGGCTGTGTAAATTAATGGCGCTATATACGTATCTATAATAAATAAATAAATAATGTGTGTATATATATATATATATATATATATATATATATATATATATATATATATATACATGCACCTAAATGGTTGTTTATAGCTATCTAGAAAAAACTGAAGGAAAGAACATGAGAATATTAAACAAGGTCCTCCCAGGCGCTCACTATTTTTTTCTTCTGTTTTTTATATACAAGTCTGTTTAGGTACAGTATTTAATAAAATGTATATAATTCAATTTGTATTGCCTTTTTATATTTTACCATGCACATTTCAATTCTAATTTTTTCATTTACAAAATGTACCATGGTGCCATAAATAGATTACATTTAAATTGCAATGCACATTATTATTTAAAAGCAAATCTGAGCAGATATTTTAAATTATTAAAATCTGGTTACTGATTGGCCACATTAGAATGCTACTGAACTCCAGCTGTGCCCAGGTTGAGGTTATCATGCAAGCACAGAAATGTGCGACCTAACAAGATGCCTGGTGATAAATGTATTGCCCTTCTGTAGGTCATGGAGGAAATAGCATCAAATGAGACTCTACTCTACCGTTTCCGTTCTCAGAGTGTTCCATATTAATTTAGTAATTTGCTCCTTTTTGATTAATGTTATGCACCTTTCAAAATCAGAGAAAATTGGCTGCCTCGAGTGGGCTTTTTAAAAAGTTTGGTCAACGATGTCAGACAGAGGTCAGTTTTCCCTTATTAAACAATCTGAAAACAGGGTGTCAGATTTTTTTCCATTATTACTCCCAGGAGGGAAAGGAAAATGATTTACTGAGAATCCTGAAATGTGACATATTGGAATGTATTCATACTAGCAAAAGGGTGGCTGTTCTAGAATGGGAAAACTTATTTAACTAATAAAAATTTACTTTTTTACTGGGTAAATTGTGCAAGGGAAGAGAGTGTACGAGAGCTGATATTCTATCAGTATGTGCAGGCAAGTAGTGCAGAAGGTATGACAGCGGGCAGTATAGGCAGAAAATGAGTATAGAGAATATTATGGTGAGCAGTATGTGCAGTAGAGAAGATCAAGAGCTGTAAAAGTGAGCAGTATGTGCAGGATAGGAGCATGGAGGGTGTGATGGCAAGCAACATGGCAGGGAAAAGATTGCAGGAGGTATAACAGTGGGGAATATGTGCAGGAAATGCATATAGAGGATAATATGGTGAGCAGTAGCAGCAGGAGTGGAGATCAGGGGCTATGAAGTTGGGCAGTACAAGCAGGAGAGGAGATCAGGAGCTATGAAGATGGGCAGTATGTGCAGCAGAGGAGATCAGGAGCTATGAAAGTGGGCAGTACAAACAGGAGAGGAGATCAGGAGTTATGAAGGTAGACAGTACAAGCATGAAAGATCAAGAGTAGGTGAGGAGTGTGGAGGGTATGACAGCAGGCAGCATGACAGGGAAAGGAATGCGAAAGGTATGACAGTGGGCAGTATGTGCAAGAAATTAGTATAGAGGATATTATGGTGAGCAGAATCAGCAGGAGAGGAGTCCGGAGCTATGGAGGTAGGAAATATGTGCAGGGGAAGAGTGTGGCGTGCGTGACAGCGGACAACGTAATAAGGAGAGAAGTGGGGAAGGTATGACAGTAGTCAGTATGTGCAAGAAAGGAATGCAGATAGTGTGGCAGTGGGTAGTATGTAAAGGAGAAAGTGTGGAGGGTATGGCAGCAGGCTTTGTGGAAAGAAGAGGAGTGGGGAGGGTATGATGGCAGGCAGTATTTGTAGGAGGGGAGTGCAGAGGGTATGGAGGTTGTCTGCATGTGTAGGAGAGGAGTGTGTAGGTTTTATGATCAGGAGAGGAGTAGTGCAGATGGTATGGCCCTGGGCAGTATGTGTAAGAGGAGTGTGTAACATGGGGAAGTTGTTGCTAGAGGGGGGGGGGTCTTTCTGAAAGGGGTAAAGGGGTGTGAGGCAATTAGGGACATGGCATGAGTGATGTCTCAGAGAAGAAGTGGGAAGTGAGGGGACTAGGGAAGGACGTCTGTGGGATGAAAAGGGGAATGCTTGTCTGCAGGGATGGGGGGCAATAGGTGCCCTTTTGGGAGTTGCCAGTCAGTGGGGGTGAGAGGTTTCCAGAGGGGCTCTCTGTTGGGGGGCCATGAGGAAGCTGTGAGATTTCTTTGGAGGGACACCACCCAGATAGCAAGTAATTGTGCTGCAAGTTTGAAAATGATGTGCTAAGCTAATGCTAGGCTTGCCAGGCTTCACAAGTTTGTTGCACAATTGCAGCAAGTCCGCATTGCACGGCCCCAGATCAGCTTTCTTTGCAAACATTCTGCAAGTCTGCTGCAAGTTCTAGTTCAGTTATGTTGTGCAATAGTCATCCTACCACAAGGGTCACTGTGGCTGAATTTTCATGCTGTAGAGTTGCAGAACTCTTGCTGTAGACTCACAACTGCAACTTTGCTCTTTCTAGAGACTTGCCATGCAAAATTGCTACAAGTTGGAAAAGTGTCAACTAGAACTTGTGCTTTTAGTGCTCTGCAAGTGTGCAAGTGTTGCCTGTGAAAATATGTAGCAAGTTACCAGACTTATAATTCAACAAATTTGAGGCAAGTTATCTTTGCTATCTGGGCAGCAGCTAAATTGCCAGTCCTGAACACAAATGATATCTCCTAGGCAACGTCCCATTATTTTCTACTCTCCCTACTGATTCCCCCCCACAACAAATTCAATAATGTACTAAATATAAGCATATCAATAAATACCTAAAATGAAACCACATTTCATATCGTAATGGATAGAATGCTAGTGCAAACAATAGACCAGTGAAAATGTTAAAAAATGATTAAGTTGTGCAAAAAAAAAAAAAAAAAGGAAAGGTCCACATAGTGATTGTGCTCAGATAGTGATTCTTTTTATAAATTGTGCAGAAAACAAAAATCTGTATTCAAAAATGTGCTTCGTACATAAACACAAAGTCCGCCACTTCACAGCCTATGCTCCATTCACCAAGTGAAATGGATGCTCACCTTCATTTCAGACCCACAAGGGGGCAATAATGCATAAAGGTAGAATCTCATGGATCAGATAATGATGCTCAGGTTCCTTTATGAGTGATCTGGTTCTCCTTCTAAAGTGGCACCACAAAGTTCACAAGTAGCTTATAGGTAACATATAAAGAGAAAGACAGCCTTTAATAGTGCAGTACCCGTGTTAATCAACTTAACAAACCACACAACCCCAGCTTCATAAAATGCACTTACAATTATTAGATAAAACATAAGCATGTAATAAAATCCAGCAAAGATCTCATGTATTCAAATGAACAAACTCCCGCCGCCAGGCTGAACCTCTACACGTTACACCGCCAATGCACGTGGCTTCATCTGGAGAAAAGCCAAGCCACCCCCCTCACACCCATTCCTCTTGGCAATTCACCAGCTTTCATCATTCCTCCACTGCCTGCAGCTTCCCTTCTACAAATACACAAATCTACTCGCCAGCTGCAACGCTTACCACCTCAATAACCCATCGGCTTAGATCCCTGCACCTTACTAACCACCCACTCACACATCCTCCATTTCAAGCTAGGTCACACATGGATTTCTGAAGCTGAGACTTATGCCACGTACACACGATCTGATTTTCCAACGGGAAATGTTGGATGTGAGCTCGTTGCCGGAAAGTCCGACCGTGTGTGTGCTCCATTGGACATTTGTTGTCAGACTTTCCGCCAACAAATGTGGGCTAGCATGTTCTCAAATTTTCCGCCAACAAATGTTTGTTGTTGGACTTTCCGATCGTGTGTACACAAGTCCGTCGGACAAAGGTCCAAAGTACAAACACGCATGCTCGGAAGCAAGGACAAGCCGGAAGCCGGAAAACTAGCGTTCGTAATGGAGATATCACATTCGTGACATGGCAAATTTTGAAATCTCTCAATGCAGCGCATTCTCTTCTTCTTTATAATGGGATAATAATGAAGCTGCTTTGCTGCTGATATTCACAGAGTTCTGACCAATGTGTTTTTTTTTCTAGTGATCTCCAGAATAATATTTTTTTAGGTGTTTTTTTTCTAGTGATCTCAAGAATATTTTTTTTTTTAGTTTTGTGTGTCAAGTTACCACAACACCATTATTATCTTGTATTTTTTAACCTCAAAGATACTATGTTTGTATCCCTTGTTAATTTGACATTGTATTTTTGAAATGTACCTGCCTACTCACAAACAAACTGTCCTTTTTGAAGTAAAACACATAGTCAAGTATTTGTCAAAACGAAAATTTTAAATTGAATAGGGAGCACAAGGTCATATCAAAATAAAGAGGAAGGCAACAATGAGGAAACAGTTGGAATTGGTGAAGCCTTTGAACCCCTGGGCAGACATCAATTATTTGACTGTCAAAATTGGTAACCTGAGGAGTCCATTTAATAGTGAGCACAATGCGGTCCAGGACTCCGAGAGATCGGGAGCAGCAGCAGATGACATATATGTCCCGAGGCTGTGGTCTTATAACAGCCTGCGTTTTTTGCCAGACCTTACCAAACCCAGGCCATCACTCTCAACACTTCCTTTCAGACTTCCTTCTATGCTGCTGTGGTGGGTGGGGTGGCTGTGTTTGTGGTGGAGGTGGTGGAGGAGCGTGGTCCAACTCACAGAGGTGTGTTTGATGGGTGAGTTTGCCCCTCATCTCCTTGTTTAGGGTCTGCAGAATTATCTCCTCGCATATAGTGTGCTGGGCCTCCTCCATCTGTTTTAATTTATTTGCGGTGAGGCATCCAAACTCCTCCTGGCCATCAGGGACCATGCTAATTGCCACAGTAGCATGTTTTAGGAAAGCACCCGTGGCCTCCTCCAGGTTCCTTGCCTTCCTGTCCCTTTTAGTTGGAGGGCTGAGGGGAGGAACCTGGGATTTGGTCAGGCTGCTTGCCACGGCCTCCTCCTGGCTGAGAGCTCATGACTGTTGCAAACTGAATGTTAACGAATAGATTATCATTCTGACCCCAGCATTTTTCATTCTTGTCCCAATCATTAAAGTGTACTACTGTCTATTGATGTAAACCACTTTGTTAAATCAGAAATTTGTGATCAATAACATCTAGTTAACATCATTCAATTTTTGACAAGAAATATCTTCAACAATGCTATACCTGGGTCAAGCTGGGCTTCTCCACATCTTCTTCCTGGGTGGAAGGCCCAGGTTGGACCTCAGGAGCCTCAGCTGATGTCGAAGGAAGTGTTGAGAGCGATGGCCTGGGTTCTGTCTGGTTGGACAAAAAAATGCAGGCTGTTGTAGTTCCACAGCCTGGGGACATATATGTCATCTGCTGCTGCTCCAGATCTCCTGGACTTTCCTGCACTCCCTATTACATGTGCTCCTCAGGCTACCAATTTTGGCCTTCAAATAGGTGATGTCTGCCATGGGATACGCAGGCTTCACTAATTCCAACAGTTTCTTAAGCGCTGTCTTCCTCTTTAGCTTGTTAGAATAGTCCCTGCATTGTACTTGCCAGCTCCCTGTATTTTTCAATAAAGTCTGGCAGAAAATCTGGGGCTGTAAATTTATCAAACATTTTATCTGCAAAAAAAAACACAAGACAAACCCTAATGTCAGGCTAAACTCTCCTAATCGTGTCCCAATATAGGCCTCAATTTATAAGCAGCATAGGCCACTAACCACTGATGCCTCAAGTTACAATCAGGCCCGTTGTGACAGGACAGGCAAAACAAGCAATTGCTTGGGGCCCGAGCTGGTCTGGGGCTCCAGCCGCGCCGCCGGCCGCCGCTTCCCAGTGTTGCCAACTGCCCGCCTGTAAATGTCCATTATGGGCAGCAGTGCCCGTAAAAAAGAGTATGCACCGTTCCGAAGCCAGGCTCGGGAAAGCTCATACTCGCTCGGCCGAGCGGCGCATGCACAGTAACTTAATGGTGCCGCCCGGCGCCATTTTTGAATAGATTCCAGAGTACACTTGTTCCTGGCTAAGACACGGCAGCTGCGTTTTGTGCACTCGCCGTAGGCAGAGGAGTCGATGGGGGGTAAGTGAGAAGAGTGTGACACTGGGGCAGAGGATGACATTACTGGGGACAGCAGCTGACACTCATGGGTCTGGGGGGAGGGGGGGTGAAGCCATGGCATGCAGGGGGACAGTGAAGGACACTGATGTGCTGCCTTGTGGACTGTGGAAAGGTGAAAGGGGAGCAGCACAGGAGCAGCACACACTGGTGTGGAGACTGTAATATGATGGTGGACAGAGGAGGAGGCTACTGTGAGGGGGTGAGGAGGACACTATCATGTCCGCAGCCTCTGTCCCCCTCCTGTAGTATGTCCGCAGCCTCTGTCCCCCTCCTGCAATATGTCCGTGCCTCTGTCCCCCTCCTGTAGTATGTCCGCAGGAAGCCTCTGTCCCCCTCCTGTAGTATGTCTGCAGCCTCTGTCCCCCTCCTGTAGTATGTCCGCAGGAAGCCTCTGCCCCCCTCCTGTACGCAGCCTCTGTCCCCCTCCTGTAGTATGTCCGCAGCCTCTGTCCCCCTCCTGTAGTATGTCCGCAGCCTCTGTCCCCCTCCCTCCCCTTCAATTGTTGAAAATGTTCAAATTTTATGCACATTCTACGCAACAGCAGTATTTGCACTGTAAACCTTTTTTATTTATATGAGGTGTTGGTGAACTTAAACTGTATCGCTATGCTTTGATTCCTGTAGGCTTTGCGTGCTTGTGTGAGGGGGGGGTTGGGGGGCCTCCATGTCCATTTTGCTTGGGGCCCCCAAATTCCTTCAAACGGCCCTGGTTACAATTGTACCTTCATTTGAACGATCGGCGATAACGATCCTCCGTCCTCCACTCACAAATCGTACATACGTCCGTTACATCACCCGTGTTTTATAGGTTATATACACTGTGCATGCGTGAAACTCCATCCCTGTCCTTCTTTCTAGTGTATTCCCTGCCTCTTCTCTTTCGGGGCAGTGGGAAAGCACATGGCGTAGATACAGCAGGTGTGTGCTGAGAGCAGCAATGAGGAAAGCCTGGAGCAAGGCAGTTCCAGATCCAGGAGGAGATATAAGGTCTCAAATATGTCCTTTGAAGACATGGTGGAGATGGTGGACATCTTAAAGAGGACAGACTATGATGGGAATCATGGGCCATACAGAAACCCTAATGTGAGAAAGGCCAAGATCTTAGCTAAAGTTGTCAGAAGTCTGCACAGGAATTTTGGGGTACGACGATCCAAGGAGCAATTGAGGAAACTCTGGTCAGACTTGAAATTGAGGGAGCAAGATCAGTATAGAAAGTCAGGAAAGTGCTTCAAAAAAGTATTTGTTGTGTGTTCCTATTATTATTTTTACTTTCGTGCTGGTCCATGTGCTTTTCTTTACTGTTGTACAGTTTAAAATTCCAAGTTTGACACAGGAATTGTTCGTATTAAACATTGTTCATTCGACAATTAATATGACGTTTTTGGCAGATGCAGGTTAACTACATCTGTTTATGCCTATTTTGATTAAAATAAGTTTTTTACATTGATGTCTAGATGTGTTTGAAGCTATAATGAAATGACAACTTTATTCAGTGTCAGGAGAGGACACTCAGCTGCTGTTTACACATCTTGACACAGGAGCACTAGTTTTGGACACCATAACAACCTTGTTATGGTGTCCCACGCAGGTGCTCCAGTAGATACTAGGGGTCTCTCCATGTGTGAAACTTGCACAAAACAGGTAAGTATTCCAGCTTTTGAAAGTGAAAAAATCATGTCTTCAGCTTGGAACTCTGCCAAAACAGACAATTAGACGACACTTCCAAGCAAAGTTTCATATTACTATTTCTAGCCTAACATATCTGTCTGCTAAGTATACCTTTTTTGTATTCACATAGGGGAGAAAAGAATAGGGACATCTGAGGACACCAGTAACCCCACGCCGAATGAAGAAAGGGAACTCACCACACACCATTAATATGTGGATGCAGAGATTTAGGAAGTGCTGGGTGAAGTGGTAGAAATGGTGTCAACAACAGGTCAGTGTCTGAGACCACAGCTTCAGGTAACAGATGGATGCCTGCATATTTATAATACATGGTGTGTTTTTTTTTATTTTTAGGTGATGTGGATGTTGTGGAAGAAGAAACTCACTTCAGCAGTGCACGTGCACAAACACTGATCAGTGAGAACATGGTGTGTAATCGTGATTTGGAAAAGATGAAACAAAACATCCATGATGTTCAAAAAAGACTGAGCAACATCAATATTTTAGGCAAAATTTAAACAAAAAAACATTTTAAAGTTGTTGTTATGTTGTCCATGTTTTTACAGTTTTAAATAAATTGCAAAGACAAATTTTGAAGATGTACACAGTGTGTCAACATGTGCTATCTCCCATCATGGGATATCAACTTGTAGTGCAAAGTGGATTTGCCTGTATTAAATAACCCCCACTGTGGTGTAAAATTTGCAAAAAACAGGCCATTTTAGGGACTCTAAGCAATTTATTCATGAGGTTGAAAAGGATGATTATTTTTATCATGAATGCATACATACATTGACAACAATAACGTGTGTGTGTAGCAGACCCACAGCACAACATAATAGTTAGCTGAAGAAGAGATTGTCACCTCATGTATCAAACAAGTTACGTTTGCACTATTGAAGAAAATGGCCAAAATTAAAAGGCCATTTAAGAACCTAGGAGACAGATAAGAAACACAAACAGTAATTCAAATGAAATATGATTTTAGTTTTTCAAAAAACTGTTATTCAACATCTGCAAGATTTGCTTGTAAGTCAATTGCCCCCCTACCCACAAAGTAATCGACATAGTTTTGCCTGACTTCGCGGGCGCTTTGGGGGGGCAAGCCAGGATGGCCACTTTGGAGCTTCGTCATTGATGTAGGTTCCACTGAAAAGTCGGCCTCAGTTGCAACTGAGGCCAGATAGCTGTCTGCATTCTTGCGAAGGTAGTTGTGCAGAATGCAGCAGCTCAACACAACGTGATTAAGTTTGTATTCGGCCAGGTTGATTGATGTAAGGAAAAGCCTGAACCGGCTGGCCATTTTGTCAAAGGCATTCTCAACCACTCGTCTGGCACGGGCCAGCCAATAATTAAAAACCTTTTGCTCTGGGGTCATGTTCCTTATGGGAAACAGCCTCATCAGATGTTCCCCCAGAGCAAAGGCCTCATCTGCCACAAACACAAAATTGAGGCCCGCAACATTATCCTCCGGAGGTGAGGTAAAACTCCCTCTGGGCGATCACTCCTCCATCCGAGTTACGACCGTTCTTCCCTACGTCCAGGTAGATGAATTCATAATTTGCCATCACCACCGCCAACATTACTATACTACTGAACCCCTTATATTTAAAGTAGTATGACCCCCAGTTGGGTGGTGGGACAGTCCTGACATTCTTCCCATCAATAGCACCACCACAACTGGAAAGTCCCACTGGTGGAGAAACTGGGAAGCCACAATCTGCCATTCCTGTGGGTTGGAAGGAAACTGTGGAGTCAAAGAAGAAAAAAACTTTCTTCTAATAACATAACATTGCAAGCTGATTAGACACAAACATTCTTGGCCAACATAAGTATAACATTTATTGAAATGGGTTTTTAAAGACAAAAGTATAAGGTCCACTTATCAGATTCCTCACCCCCTCTGGTGGTCCATTGAAAAAATGTTATGGTGGGGGGGGTGGCTAGATGTTTTGAACAGGTAATCCTCTCCACTTCATTGAGAGCTGAATGCATAAATAATGTGTGTTACTTTGGCCAGCCCCTCCTTACTTACACTTTTGGCAGCCCATTGGATGGGTAAGAAGTGTCATAGCGTCATAATCCAAAAATATGAATACACACTGTCCAAATTGAAGCACATTTTTACATTCTGCAATTACCTATCGAGATAATAGGAGAACAAAACTTTAAACAGTACAATTTAAAGGTATTCAGGCAGGCACTTGCACTACATGCTTTGGTGAATTCATCCATAAATATGAACACAAAAGAGGTAGGTATAGTGTGTATGGGTTTGGCAAAGTTAGCAGATAAAATATTGGTATCGGTTGACTTAGCGGCTGGAGGGAGGGTTCAAAATGAGTTTGGGCCCCAAAAAAAGCCTCTTGCACTCTGCCTGAATTTAAGGACAAGAAAAACATTTGGACACATTTTAGAGGGTGTTTAGGGTAAGCACTACAATGGGGCTGATAAAATACATTGTTACGTGACTAGGCTAGGTGTGTATGGCCCCAGGATAGCATGCTGGGGAGGTTAGTGAAGGCAAATATGCATGAAGGACAAAAAAGGAGCATTAAAAGCTTACAGCATGCATGAGGACAAAGAGGACATTCACAGCATATTACAATCATGGTAATTATGTAATGATGAAATGAATACAATACATTAGCAAACATTAAATACATAGAATGTGATGTTAAAGGATAAAACTTACCCTAATATAGTCCTTCTGCAGGACTTGAATTATGGCAGAACAGGTCTCTGGAATAATGATTCCAGAGCCTGGGGGGAGATCCCAGTCGTGAACTTCAGGTCCTGGAGACTTCTCCCCATCGCCACAAAGTGGCGACGAGCCTTTGCTCGGGAGAGATGGCTTGCCGCATTCAGGTGTCCTGCTTCGTAATATAAGGGGTCAGCAAAGCCAATAGACAGTGAAAGACAGGGTCCGTTATCCAGAGATACCTAATTCCTGAAATCATCAGGATTATTCTCCTGGAGCTCCCGCAGCAAAGGCATATGACAGAATTGGTCACGATTAAGCAACCACTTCTTGGTCCAGGAACTCCTCCTCCCCCTGTTCATGGACTAGACTTGGGTCAAAGCAATAACAGCAAGCCCAACAACAGCACAATCTCTCCGACGAGAATGAATCATGGCTAGTTATCGAACGTCTGCTCAGAACGAACTGACGGAATGCACTAAATATCCGATTGTGTGTACGAGGCTTAAGTGTTGATGCCAATCATCTTGACTCCCTGCTGTCTGTGATCTAACTTGCCCTCCTGCCAGGGGAAGATCTTTGGTGTTAGGTCTCCAAGCTCTCCTGCAGTAGGTTTCGCTGGTGGGCAAGCATTATTGATTGCAAGGAGTCGGGAACTGGTTTCAGTACTAAATATGTTTTTTCCTAGACTTCTGCGCTAAGATGCCATTGACAATTTTATATCCCTTGCATACTTGATTTGTTGTAGCCGTATTAGTGCAATTGTGACAGAGAAAATTGAGTACTGTCCGTGATACTTTTTTTATTTGCACTAACATACAATTTTTCAGGACAAGCTTTCGGGACTGCTTGGACCTTGGACTGCTTGGACCTTGAAGAAGGGGACATACCCCGAAAGCTTGTCCTGAAAAATTGTATGTTAGTGCAAATAAAAAAAGTATCACGGACAGTACTCAATTTTCTATATCCCTTGCATATAAATTTTACTTTTGATGAAACTCTTCCTAAATCAGTCCATAGATGGGTCCAGCTGTTTGAACAAAATAATTGACCAGATTCCCCCATCCACACACTCGAGGTGGATGAGGGGAATCCTTCCCACAAAGTCATTGTATTCTGACAGAGGGGAGATTCCCCCCAGTCAGAATATACTGATCAGAATTGCAGGCTATAGCCTGCAGCACTGATTGAATGGGGAAAATCTGACAGGGTAGTTATACAGAAGACGATAAGTAGAGCAACTTCTGTACAACCATAGTGCCAATACATAGATCGAAATTCAGCTGATCCCTGCTAAACTGACCACATTTTGATCTGTTGATGGTCAGGATAAGGGTTGCCTACATCTTTTTTTATTAGAACACTGACATTTGTCAGGTGGTTATAATAAAAGTCACACTCTTGCATTCAGAAATCAGTCTGGAAAGGACAGGGTGAAACAAACAGCTATTTTTACCGAACAGAGAAAGGTAGGAAACTGCAACCAAGCTTGCTACTTCCTTGCAAAGTACTGTATATAGATAACCTAAAGGGGTTAGTGTTTATCTCAACAAAACTGGAGCAACACATTAGGTTCCTCTTTGTGGAAGAGTTGAAACTTTTATTCAGTGTTTGCATTCACAATGTTGCCAGCATATGGCATCTAAAGCCTCGTATACACAAATGGAATTTCCGCAGAAAAAACCTCAGACTTTTGTCCGAAGGCATGTGCCTGGATTTTATCTTGTATACTAATGGTACACAATTGTCGGCCAACAAACACAAACGTAGTGACGTACTAGATAAACTACGAGCCGAAAAAGAGGAAGTTCAATTGTCAGGTGCTACCCTTTGTGCTCCTTCTGCTAATTTCGTGTTAGTAGAAGTTTGGTGAGTTCTGATTCACACTTTTCACTTTGCACTTTTCATTTTGCACTTTTCATTTCGTACTTTTCAGTTCGCACTTTTCAGTTTGTTTCTGAACGGCCGTACGTCAACCAGACATGTTCGAAGGAGATAACCTGTTATTTATTATTGGCCTTGGAGTTTTTGCTTTGACCCAAGTCCAGTCCAGGAACAGGAGGAGGAGGATTTCTTGGACCAAAAATTGGTTGCTTTATTAATCGTGACCAATTATGTCATATGCCTTTGCTGCGGGATCTCCAGGAGAATAAACTAGATGATTTTAGGAATTATCTCCTGATGAAGGACCCCTGCTTTCACCAACTTTTGACATTGTTGACCCCCTATATTAAGAAGCAGGACACATGCATGAGGCTTTTATTTTCTTTTTTGGTTGAATAATGATTTGATTTGGTATATTTTTTATATTTTTGGATACATAGAATGCACTTTTTGGTTAAGTTTTATTGGCAGATAACATGTCTAATTTTATTTGTTTTCTTTTTTTAATGCACAATAAATACATCGTGTAGAATAATACTTGGCTATGTGTTTTACTTCAAATGACAGTTTGGGAGTAGGCAGTTACATTTTAAAAAATGCAATGTAAAACTGACAAGGGACACCAACATAGTCGTATCTTTAATCTTAAAAACTACGGGATAATAGTGTTGTGGTAACTTGCACCAAAAAAAAAATAACAAGCATAATAATATTATTCTTGATATCACTAGAAAAAAAAAGCCTTTGAAAATGAGTTTGCAATAACTCCATCAGTATCACCAGCAAACCAGCTTCAGCTTCAATGGAGAATGTTAATTCTCCATTACAAATGCTACTTTACAAGACCGAGCATGCGTGTTTGTACTTTGGACTTTTGTCCGACAGACTTGTGTAAATACGTTTGAAAAACCCAACAACAGACATTTGTCCGCAGAAAATTTTAAAGCCTGCCATCCAACATTTGTCTGCGGAAAATCCGATAACAATTGTCCAATGGATCGTACAGACGGTCGGATTTTCCACCAACAGCCTGTCATCACACATTTCCCGCCTGAAAATCCAATTGTGTGTACGGGGCTTAACTCTTATTGTGGTGTATATCCCTGCTGGGGAGATTGACCCTCTCCATTTGTTCTGGTGACCATTGTCATCAGGAGAGAAAGTGATGGGAAATCCATAACAGTTGTCACCAGATTCCCTGGCCGAAAGTGTAGACAATAGTGACACGGATAGTGATGATATCAATAACCAAATCTGGTAATGCCAATATTTAGGAAATGTCTTGCGTCACAGGGGAGGCAGACCTGATGGGGAACTAGTCCCCACAGTTTCAGCTCCTGTTGGGTGGGCAGGGCAGGACTTAGGGTGGTGGGGGCCCCTGGGCTTGAGTCACTTTCTGGCCCTACCTTCTATACATTACTTTAAATAGAATAAAATGTTGACTGGTACCGTAGACAGTGTTACATGTTAAAAAAACGTAATAATCTATTTATATGACCACTGATTGAAGCTTAAAATTTTTTTTTTTCCAATAAATAAATAATGATTTAAAAAGTTCAAAGTGATCATGTTTTTATTGCAATGCACAAATGTCATGGTCAGAATGAGAATAAAACACTTATTTACCTGGAAAACATTGAAAAACAAACAAATACCTTGTAAGGTTGCAATCATAACATATCAATTGCAAGAATAGAGCAAAAAAACTCATTGAACAAAGTGCAAGATAAATTGTGTGTGTGTGTGTGTAGTACGTAAGTGAGTGGGAAAAAAGGGACGTCAATTTTACTTGGGTTACAACGTTGCACGACTTCGCAGTTGTCAGTCAGGTAAAGCAACGCAGCGCAGTATCGCAAAAAATGGCCTGGTCAGAAGGGGGGGTTAAAAGGTTCCGGAGCTGAAGGGGTTAAGATTGAACAAGTCAAGACTAAAGGGGCATTTTTTTTCATACATAATGGCACACATGTATTTTGCTTTTTGACTTGACACATGAATTCATTCTTTTTCTTTCTGGTGGGGGGAGGGGCTCCCATGCAGGAGCAATGGAGTCCAGTTGGTTGGATCCAGTAATTTCACTGTCAGTGTCCGCAGCCTTCTACTTCTTGTATCCACGCCGCTCTGCAGACTGCAAGGGGGACAAGATAGAGGGAGGAGGTGGGTGGAGCCAACACTCACCAAGGGCATAGTCCTGCAGTCGCTGTGGGTGACTGTATGGACAAGATGGAGGAGGTGCTGCCGGTGGGAGGGACCAATACACTCATGGGCGGCGCGGAGGAGGAAGATTGCTGGTCTCTGCCACACAGTGCCAGACTGCAGATACACTTAGGCTAGGGTGACCAGATTTTTAAAATGAAATCCGGGGACATATTTTTTTTTTTTTATTGACAAATGGTAAACTATTTTATAAGAATATTTTCCTAAAATGATATATGCAGTGTTTATGGAATGATTGTATGATATATACGTTATTTCTCATATTTCGTCCATGAGATAAAAAAAAAGGTTAGGGCAGTACAGTGACATTATACGGCAGGTTAGGGAAGTAGTGACAGTATACGACAGGTTAGGGAAGTACAGTGACAGTATACGGCAGGTTAGGGAAGTACAGTGACAGTATATGGCAGGTTAGGGCAGTACAGTGACAGTATACAAGAAAAGAAGGAGGGCGCACCGACCTAGTGCATTACCACTGGTAAAGCTTTATTAAAGCATAAAAACAGCAAGATGTATACTCACAAGCAAGCATTCATAAAAGACTTTGACAAAGGAGCAGGTACGCTTTTCTGAAGATCAACACGCCAGGATCTAATGTCGAGAGGATCAAACCGATAGGAATGACTGATGGCTGACGCGTTTCGTGGGAGTATTCCTTTCCTCAGAGCCTAAGTTACCAATGGCTGATCTCTCGCAGTCACCTCTATGTATGTGTGCCTGTGTCTGCAAGGCCCAATTGGTGGCAATGCCCAATGTACCCTGAGACATGACTACGAAGAACAAAGTCTGGTCCTTAAAGTGGGATTCCGGCCACTATAATTTTTTTTTTTAAAGTCAGCAGCTACAAACACTGTAGCTGCTGACTTTAAATAGGTAGACTTACCTGTCCTGGGTGCCCGTGATGTCGGCCGCCCAAGGCCGACCTGTCCCTCGGCTTTCGGGTCCCGGCACCGCCATCCTAAGTAAGGGAAACAGGCAGTGGAGCCTTGCAGCTTCACTGCCAATTTCCTACTGCGCACGCGTGAGCGGCGTGGTGATCTGTGAATGGCCCGTGGTTTTCTAGGAACACACACAGTTCCCAGAAGGCAACGGGGCCGCTCAGCTAGGAGCAGAACACGCCGCCGAATAGGAAGAGGCAGATTAGGAAGACTGCCTAGCAACAAGGGTTCAGGTAAGTTTAAACATTTTTTTTTAAAAGATTTTTCATGCTATTTTCTACTTTAGGGTGGCCCTCCACTTTAAGAAGAAATTCGAGGAAAAGGGATATGAAGAAGGACATATAGAAGAGGCCTTCCAAAAATATCTTGTGCTGTATGATAATGCTGGTGTAGAGAGAGAGAAAAACGACTCCCATATGGATGAACAACCACAAGTACGGTTCTGCACTAGGTTTAATAACAAGGCCTCCATAATACAAAAAATCTCTAAAAAGAATTGGAGGATCCTCGAATCAGACCCTATCCTGAGGACAAGTCTCCCCTCGCATCTTAATTTGGTCTTTAGGAGACCGAAGGACCTAAGGAGCATTATTGTCCCAAGTAGGGTGAAAAAGCAAAAGACTAGAGGGCTCAGTAACCTTTGGAGTACGATCTTTGACCAGAAAGGTAGTTACAGATGTGGGAGTAACAATTGTGGGAACTGTGTGCATATGTGCCATAGAAAAAAAGAAGTAGTTGGAGCTGATGGCAGGATTCACAGGATGAAACAGTTTACCAATTGCAGCACCCCATATGTCATCTATGGCCTCCTGTGCCCCTGTGGCCTGCTTTATATTGGCCGTACTTCAAGGCCAATGAGGACCAGGATGAATGAGCACAGAAGCAGCATTTTGACAGAGAAGGACAATTACTCAGTACCGAGACGTTTTAAGGAAGTCCATAGTAGTAGTACAGACGGACTTAAAGTGTTCGGTATATAGGCTATGCCGAGTGACTTGGATAGTGGCAGAAAGCATCAGATGCTGTGTAATAGAGAAGCATTCTAGATCTTTACCCTAGGGACTCTGGCCCCGAAAGACCTGAATGAAGAAATCGAACTGCATATTTGTGGGAGAGTGCTATAATTGTGGTTTTAATTTTTCAAGCCTTTTTCGACAAAATATCCTTTATAATTTATTATATATCATATTTCATTAATGTGGGGACTGTGTAGCCCCTCTAGTGGGTACACCTTTTCGTTAGTTATGAAGCAGGGTGGTCCCTTTGACATTTGGTATCTGTATATGAGCTATAACATCTATACCTAGTATGAGCAGTTGGTATGTGGATGTTGTACTGATAAGAATCTTTTTACGGTGCTACTAACGGTGTAGGCTTGAGAGAATTTATATTTATTTACAGATTTTCTATCTATTTATTGTATTCTATCTATTTATTACAATTTTTTATTTTTTTTGCTAATTTTTATGATTTTTTCTGATAATTTATGATTTTTTATGATATTCTATCAAATTATATTTCATAATTCATTTCACTTTGGATGGATGCCTCTGCGGATTATATCTAGCATGAACTAATTGATTTTTAACCTATTCACTTTTAAATTCTAATGAATTTATTAATTAATTAATTTTTTATTTAATTTTATTTTTGGGCAAAACTTGGCGGTTTTTATGCGTGTCTGTGCACTGTTTTCAGCCCTAATCAATATGCCGCCTCCCCTATGTTATCAGTTCCTGCTACAGGGGACAGCTGATAGCAGGCAGGGATGGTCACGTGTGGGGTGCGCACACGTGGTGGTGCGTGCGCACCCTATACTTGCAATTTGGATACAATTAGGCAACCTCACGGCGGCTGGAAGCAACGGGTGGAACGCAAACACACCCGCGCTTCCGGGCTGGGCTCCCTACATACAGCGTCCCATGACGCGTTCGGAAGAGGAAATGACGCCGCGATTGGCCGTAAGCAGCGGGTGGAACGCAGGGGTACCCGCACTTCCTTGTCTATCGAACGGCGTGCGTTCCACCCACTGCTAACAGTGCCTACATGGTTCCCGGGAACTTACGATGCCCCCTACCATCTCCCCACACCTGCCCACAATAAATGACCAATATAGGGACAACATACAGGAGGTAAGATATATTTGTTCACCTCCCTTTGAAGGGTGTATGTGCCGAGTATTTATGATGTGTGCTGTTTGTACCTTATGGATTGGCTTGGCATGTAACAATGTTAATAGTATTAGATCCCGGTCGTTGGGTCAGGGGTCAAACTTAGGATGGACGGGGTGGTGCCAGGGAGGGCAGGTCCATGTAGGTGGGCGTTACCTAATGGGGTGGGCATTGCCACCAATTGGGCCTTGCAGACACAGGCACACATATATAGAGGTGACTGCGAGAGATCAGCCATTGCTCGCTTAGGCTCTGAGAAAAGGGGTACTCCCCCGAAACGCGTCAGCCATCAGCCATTCCTATCGGTTTGATCCTCTCGACATTAGGTCCTGGCGTGTCGATCTTCAGAACAGCGTACCTGCTCCTTTGTCAAAGCCGTTTATGAATGCTCGCTTGTGAGTATACATCTTGCTGTTTTTATGCTTTAATAAAGCTTTACCAGTGGTAATGCACTAGGTCGGTGCGCCCTCCTTCTTTTCTTTTTACCCTTTAGTCCATGAATACCCATTGTTCTGAGGAGGGCTGCAAGACGGCAGGCATTACTTCATAAAGTTGGTCACACCACATACTAAGTCACTGGACACCTGAGCGCAGGAGTGATTTCTACAGTGACAGTATACGGCAGGTTAGTTCAGTATGTAGTGACAGTATATGGCAGGCTAGTTCAGTATGTAGTGACAGTATACAGCCTGCTAGTTCAGTATGTAGTGACAGTATACAGCCTGCTAGTTCAGTATGTAGTGACAGTATACAGCCTGCTAGTTCAGTATGTAGTGACAGTATACATCCTGCTAGTTCAGTATGTAGTGACAGTATACAGCAGGCTCGTTCAGTATGTAGTGACAGTATACGGCAGGCTCGTTCAGTATGTAGTGACAGTATACAGCAGGCTAGTTCAGTATGTAGTGACAGTATACGGCAGGCTCGTTCAGTATGTAGTGACAGTATACGGCAGGCTCGTTCAGTATGTAGTGACAGTATACAGCAGGCTAGTTCAGTATGTAGTGACAGTATACGGCAGGCTTGTTCAGTATTTAGTGGCAGTATACGGCAGGCTAGTTCAGTATGCAGTGACAGTATACGGCAGGCTAGTTCAGTATGCAGTGACAGTATACGGCAGGCTAGTTCAGTATGTAGTGACAGTATACGGCAGGTTAGTTCAGTATGTAGTGACAGTATACGGCAGGCTCGTTCAGTATGTAGTGACAGTATACGGCAGGCTAGTTCAGTATGTAGTGACAGTATACGGCAGGCTAGTTCAGTATGTAGTGACAGTATACGTCAGGCTCGTTCAGTATGTAGTGACAGTATACCTCAGGCTAGTTCAGTATGTAGTGACAGTATACGGCAGGCTCGTTCAGTATGCAGTGACAGTATACGGCAGGCTAGTTACATAGTTACATAGTTACATAGTTACATAGTTAGTAAGGTTGAATAAAGACACCAGTCCATCCAGTTCAACCTGAGTGAGTGTGGGTCTACAACCCTGACCCTTGTCCCTAACCCTGAACATCGCACACTCACATCAATCCCTACCCTCAATCCAAGGTCCCCATTCATATACTAGGGCCAATTTTGGACAGAAGCCAATTAACCTACCAGCATGTCTTTGGAGTGTGGGAGGAAACCGGAGTACCCGGAGGAAACCCACGCAGGCACAGGGAGAACATGCAAACTCCAGGCAGGTAGTGTCGTGGTTGGGATTCGAACCAGCGACCCTTTTTTACTGCTAGGCGAGAGTGCTAACCACTGCACCACTGTGCCGCTGTGCCCACTGTGCCGCACAGAGTGCTAACCACTGCACCACTGTGCCGCCCATAGTTCAGTATGTAGTGACAGTATACGGCAGGCTCGTTCAGTATGTAGTGACAGTATAAGGCAGGCTAGTTCAGTATGTAGTGACAGTATACAGCAGGCTCGTTCAGTATGTAGTGACAGTATACAGCAGGCTCGTTCAGTATGCAGTGACAGTATACGGCAGGCTTGTTCAGTAGGTAGTGACAGCATACGGCAGGTTAATTCAGTATGCAGTGACAGTATACGGCAGGCTAGTTCAGTATGTAGTGACAGTATACGGCAGGTTAGTTCAGTATGTAGTGACAGTATACGGCAGGCTAGTTCAGTATGTAGTGACAGTATACGGCAGGCTCGTTCAGTATGTAGTGACAGTATACGGCAGGCTAGTTCAGTATGCAGTGACAGTATACGGCAGGTTAGGGCAGTGTAGGGTGAAATAGTGACATGAATCCTGAAGGTCATGTGTTTGTGCCATTGCAGGTCTCCATTACCGAGCCAATCACTACTGATGAATCCTGGGTGATCTCCCCTCCATGCAGAGACAGATGGTGATGTCCCTATTGAGTGGATCTCTGGCATAAGGCTTTATTACAGCTTACCTCTGGTAATCATATACCTTTATAGGTGGTGGATTTTTTTCACAAAGATGTCTTTAAAGTCTTCAGTCACTTTGGGTGGAAGATAATCTAATAAGGACTGTTGATAACGGAAGTCACTTTATTTTCACGGACTGTGTTTTTTTGTTTTCTTTATCTTTATATAACAATTTTTTTATTAATTAATTTTCATATTTTTTGCCTTGATAATTTATTATCTCTATATGGTTCATAGCGCATTTTTTAATTTTTTCACATTACATTGCTATTTGTGTTTAGCATTTTCTGATCACTTTATACATTTTTCAATTATTTTGATTATGGTTTGTGTTTAGCGCGGTTCTTTTATACACTTGAAATAGTGACATGTTAGGTCTGTATGTAGTGACAGTATACGGCTCAGTCACTTACAGCATGGCAGGTGATGGAGATTCCCAGGCAACTGTGCTTTCTCCTCCTCTTTCTTCTTTAGCTGCAGGATCAGCCTGAGGGGAGGAGTCTGTAGGAGGAGTGGAGGAGGTAGCCACACCCTAACCCTGCCCACCAACTCCGGCTGCCTCAAGACATAGTGAACATCCCCGCGGGACAGCCTAAGCTGATTAGACAACAGGGGAGTGTTACAGACAGCCTCCCCCATACCGCTGGACTCTCTGCTATCCCAATGGACTTTTTATAAACTGCAAGGACAGGGAAGTGCAGCCCCCCCCATGGATCAGTGGCCCTGCCTGACGCCGCCCCTGCAATCCGGGGACAAATCCGGGGACAGATTTGTTCTGGGCAGAGTGTCCTCAGTCCGGGGACTGTCCCCGGAAATCAGGGACGTCTGGTCACCCTAACTTAGGCAGGCTCCTCCGCTCCATGCAGCTCCTGTCACGGTCACGTTGGCTCTGAGTCTGAAACTCTGAGTCCGACGTGACTAACTCAATGACGTCACTCGTTGCTAGACGCCAGGCGGCCCAGGTGCCAGCAACGAGTGCAGGGTTGCCAAGCCAACGGTGCAGCTCCACCCACCTCCAGGTCCTCCTGGTCCGTCCTGTATAATTACACATTAGAGTCTCTCTCTCTGTGCCGCCGATCGGCTGATGAGACAGAGAGAGAGTCGGGCAGAGCAGCGTTGCAGCCAAGTGAGGACCAGTGTGAGTCACCACTGTTTCATCCGATCTAGCTGAAGATATATGAAGATATTTAAAATGTAAAGGGGCGGGGCCCCCTATTGGGCGGGGCCCATGGGCTTGAGCCCAGTCAATCCCAATGGTAAATCCGGCCCTGTGGGTGGGAGAAGCTTGATGGGGAATTGAAAGACAAGCTCTTCATCAGGTGCTTTTGATTGACAACAGGTGTCAATGTGCGGATTCAAAAGCTGCTATTGGACTGAATAGCAAGTATTGATCCTTCCACTGTCATGTCAGTCACAGGAATAGCAGACCTTTCCTCACAATTATTGCCAGCCAGTAGTTAGCGATAGTGAAAGGAAGATTAATGTGTGCAAAAATGTTTGTTAACCTCTTGACGCAGACCGCACGCAAATATGCGGTCTCTCGGCGGGTGGGCCTTGGTGCCGAGTGGCCGCATATTTACGTGCATAAGTGCAAATACAGCTTTGCCGAGAGCGTGCACCCTGCGCACTCCCATCACAGTTACTGGCGGCTAATTGAAAGCTCCTGATCATGTGACCGCCACGACAGCCAATCATGGCAGTCACGTGATCATAAACCCCGCCTTCTGGGATCCTAAACCCCTTAAAGGGCAGAGAGACTCCAGCTCCAAGGGGTTAAAGCATATCTAGAACTGCACAATTCTAGATAAAATGAGAATCACGATTTTTTGGCTTAGAATAAACATCACGGATTTTGTGGCGTAATCATCTTTCACATTATACAAAAGTTGGGCTAACTTTACTGTATAGTATTTTTTTAATTCATTGAAGTGTATTTTTTCACAAAAAATTGTGTTTGAAAGACCGCTGCGCAAAATAATGCAACAACCGCCATTTTATTGTCTAGAGTCTCTGCTAATATATATATATATATATATATATATATATATATATATATATATTTTTTTTTTTTTTTTTTTATTCTATCTTTTCATGTGACAACACTGAAGAAATGACACTTTTCTACAATGTAAAGTAGTGAGTTTACAGCTTGTATAACAGTGTAAATTTGCTGTCCCCTCAAAATAACTCAACACACAGCCATTAATGTCTAAACCGCTGGCAACAAAAGTGAGTACACCCCTAAGTGAAAATGTCCAAATTGGGCCCAAACTGACAATATTTTATGGGGCCACTATTGTTTTCCAGCACTGCCTTAACCCTCTTGGGCATGGAGTTCACCAGAGCTTCACAGTTTGCCACTGGAGTCCTCTTCCACTCCTCCATAACAACATCACGGAGCTGGTGGATGTTAGAGACCTTGCGCTCCTCCACCTTCTGTTTGAGGATGCCCCACAGATGCTCAATAGGGTTTAGGTCTGCAGACATGCTTGGCCAGTCCATCACTTTTACCCTCAGCATCTTTAGCAAGGCAGTGGTCATCTTGGAGGTGTGTTTGGGGTCGTTATCATGTTGGAATACTGCCCAGCGGCCCTCTGAAGGGAGGGGATCAAGTTCTGCTTCAGTATGTCACAGTACATGTTGGCATTCATGGTTCAATCAATAAACTGTAGCTCCCCAGTGTTGGCAGCACTCATGCAGCCCCAGACCATAACACTCCCACCACCATGCTTGACTGTAGGCAAGACACACTTGTCTTTGTACTCCTCACCTGGTTGCCGCCACACACGCTTGACACCATCTGAACCCAAAAAGTTTATCTGGGTCTCATCAGACCACAGGACATGGTTCCAGTAATCCATGTCTATAGTCTGCTTGTCTTCGGCAAACTGTTTGCGGGCTTTCTTGTGCATCATCTTTAGAAGAGGCTTCCTTCTGGGACAACAGCCATACAGACCAATTTGATGCAGTGTGCAGCGTATGGTCTGAGCACTGACAGGCTGACCACCCACCCCTTCAACCTCTGCAGCAATGCTGGCAGCACTCATACGTCTGTCTCCCAAAGACATCCTCTGGGATGCACTTAACTTCTTTGGTTAATCATGGCGAGGCCTGTTCTAAGTGGAACCTGTGCTTTTGAACCGCTGTATGGTCTTGGCCATCGTGCTACAGCTCAGTTTCAGGGTCTTGGCAATCTTCTTACAGCCTAGACCATCTTTATTTAGAGCAAAAATTCTTCTTTTCAGATCCTCAGAGAGTTCTTAACCATGAAGTGCCATGTTGAGCTTCCAGGGACCAGTATGAGAGAGTGAGAGCGATAACACCACATTTAACACACCTGCTCACCATTCACACCTGAGACCTTGTAAGACTAACGAGTCACATGACACCGGGGAGGGTAAATGGCTATTTGGGCCCAATTTGGACATTTTCACTTAGGAGTGTGATCACTTTTGTTGCCAGCGGTTTAGACATTAATGGCTGTGTGTTGAGTTATTTTGAGGGGACAGCAAATTGACACTGTTATATAAGCTGTACACTCACTAATTTACATTGTAGCAAAGTGTAATTTCTGCAGTGTTCTCACATGAAAAGGTATGATAAAATATTTACAAAAATGTGAAGGGTGTACTCACTTTTGTGAGATACTATATATATATATATATATATATATATATATATATATATATATATATATGTAATATTTGGGGGTCCTAAGTTATTTTCTAGCAGAAAATACAGATTTTTACATGTAAGCAACAAGTATCAGAAAAAGCCCTGGTCTTTAAGTGGTTAAAGCGGGGGTCCACCTATCTATCGTTTTTTTTTTTTTGAGTTCATTCACAAACTTTTCTTCTCAGCATTACATACTCACATATTGTGTGTAATATGTCCGCCTGTGTCAGATTTTGTCGGAAAGAATAACTTATATTATTCACTGCAGGCGGTTTCCATCTTCATTGTGGGCATTTGAAGCCCACAAGAATTTATTTCCTGGATGTGGTGAATGCTGTGCTCCCAGCATTCACCGCTCGTTCCCGCACATGCTCAGTGGCATCCTGGGAAGCCTGAGACTAGCTCCCAGGAGTCTGGGAGAGGCTAGAAACACGCCTACTCCCATGGGAGGAGAACCAGGAAGTGCAAAGAAGAATAGAAAAATAAAAGGTAATTACGGCGATTTAATTTTTTTTAAAAGGCATGTCAGCATCTAGGCAAGGAAGAGAATACATACAGATATTGTTCAAAATTTGGGTGGAACCCCGCTTTAAACTGCCCTCATCTACAGACTGAAGTTCACCCCTTTGATCTAAAAGAACCAAATGTTAAAATGTTTCTCTTTATCTCCCAGCACTGATAATGTTGATAAACATTTTCCAGCTTTTGTGTTTTGTTTTTTTGACAGCTTTAAGGGCTCTGCACTTGTTACATAGAATGGGGCAAATGCTGGATTAAGATTGTGAGGGGGGTTGAATCGAGATTGCGATTTGTTTAAAGGGGTTGTAAACCTTCCATTTTTTTCACCTTAATGCATCCGAGTCTGGCATTCATGTCTATGGACGCAAATGCTGGAATTCGGGAGCGCGCCCGCAAGGTAACCCTCTTTGGGAAAACGCTTCCCAGAGGGGGTTAGCTGATGCGGGGAGGAGCCAAGACAGCCGCCGGGGGACCCCAGAAGACGTGGATCAGGGGCCACTCGGTGCAAAACGAGCTGCACAGCGGAGGTAAGTATGACATGTTTGTTATTTATTTTTTTTTAAATTACAAACCTTTAGTATCATTTTAACGATAAATCGAGCAGCTCTAAGCATATCTATGCTAAAAGTGTAAAATCATACCCTAATTTCTACATTGTATTTCAATTATTTGTAGACTGCTCCTAGTTAATCAAACAATCTTGAAGTTTGTAAACTTACTTTGTGAAGGGCCCCACACATTTACTTCCTTGAAATTTGTGGCACATGTTCACTATGCCCTGTGAGTAGGCACTGCTGTGTCACACATTCCACAGAGCCTGCCTTCTGATTCTACAGAGGTGCTGAGAGGGGGAGTTTCAGGAGTCAGTACAGGAATCACTGCTTGGAGCCAGAAAGGTACCATGGGATATGTAGTCCTCAGAAATTTAAAGTAAACAGCAGAAGAGAAGCTGCAATGCATACAGGGAATCCAGGAAGTTGTGAAAAGAGATGGGCAGCAGACAGGCAGCACTCACAACATGAAAGTAGATTTTTCAGGAAAGCCCATATTGAATTGTCAAATATGTCTATCGTTTGTATTGTTATTACAATGCTGATGTTATAAAATGAACATGTATGCTGTGACCATAGAATTCTTTTAATTGACCATTATATCATCACTGAAACCTTTGCTGCTCTAAGGTACCAATTAGCAGTGCAGTATTCCAGCTAAATGCACATTAATATTATCTAAAAACTTTTGCCAAATGCTTTTCTAATGGATAAATTATTATGTTGCCAGGCAGCAATGGAGCCCCTGTGAAGATGGACCCCATAATAATTGCATAGTCCATCATGGCCATAGGTAACAGCCATGTACAAATATATTTCTCAGCACTGGAAGAGTAATGCCGTATGGATCCTTGTTATAAAAACTTAAAATAAACTGCATGTCTCTTTGACATAAAATATTCTTACAGATGAATTGAGAACATATTGATTCAATTTAGAATAATTCATTTGCCCTCTCCTTTGGCTTGCTGGTGCTAATATTAGCAAAGTAATCAGCTTGGCACTATATATGTACAGACACTTCCTATAAATTGAAGTAAGTGTGACAGGCAGAGTTTCAGCACTTTGCAGGTACTGTATATCCTCCACAACCGGACAAGTGTACTACAGGAAAGACATATTAATTCAAAAATAGTAAATTTAATACCACTTTCAATATAATGTACTGGTACGCTCTAAGCCTACACTGAATATTTTATGTGCACACATTTAGCTAGTTTGTCCTAAAGGGACAATGCATTGTATTTCAGTGAGTATAAATGTTCAAGCATATCTAAACTCAAAACAAAAACAATAATATATTGCTGCTGAATAATCCTTAAATATGGTGGTTTTGTTTCGTTTTAGTTTTTTGGGCTTTTTTGCATTTATTTTCACCTGGTGATCCAATCAGTAACACACTTTCTGTCTTATGCCCCATACACACGATCAGAAATTCCGCCAGCAAAAGTCGGATGTGAGCTTTTGGTCAGAAATTCTGACCGTGTGTATGCTCCATCGGACTTTTGCTGGCAGAATTCCAGCCAGCAAAAGATTGCGAGCAGGTCCTCTATTTTTCGGTCGGAAAAAGTTCCTATCGGAAAATGCGTTCGCCTGTATGCAATTCGGGCGCGCAAAAAATCACGCATGCTCGGAAACAATTCGCCGTATGCTCTGAAGCATTGAACTTCATTTTCTCGGCTTGTCGTAGTGGTGTACGTCAACTGTCAGTGGTAAATGGTTTATCTCATCCCTCTAACTGCCACTTTATTTGGACAGCTTGGTCTGTTAAAGGAAGTTGAAAAATAACAGCCCTACTGGTCACATCAAAAAGAAAACAAATGCAGCCACCACATCTAATGACTGGTAAGCTGCAATATTTTAGGTTTTTGGTTTAAGAACAATTTAAGTTTATATGTTTTTAACCACTTCCCACCCAAGGCCGTCATACGTCATATGATATGACTTTCAGTGGGAATATCTGAATGATGCCTGCAGCTACAGGCATCATTCAGATAGCATTGTTTTCAGCCGGCGATTCTGTGCACCATAAGAATGATCATAGCGGCAGTTCCACCTCTTGATCGTTCTTACAGGCGACGGGAGGGGACACCCCCTTCCCGCCGCCATCCGGTGCTCCTCCGGGCTCTCCAGTGCCATCGGGGACCCGGAGAAAGAATCGTCCGGCGCTGAATGACTAGCATAGAGATGACCGGTGACCAGATGGTCACCGGTCATCTTTATGACCGTCGGAGGCCTGGGCGCGAAACAAACAAAGCCGCGGTCGCGGCTGGTAAGCATGAGATCATAGATTTATTTCCTGATCTCATGCTTTCCAGCCTGGAGGAGGGATGTGGGGTCTTATTGACCCCGCATCTCTCCATAAAGATGACCTGTCACGAATGATTCATATTACAAGGGATGTTTACATCCCTTGTAATAGGAATAAAAGTAATTAAAAAAAAATTGTAAAAGAAAGTAAAAATAAAAAAAATAAGGTAAAATATAAATTAAAAATAAATAATTTATAACGCCCCTGTCCCCGGTAGCTCGCACTCAGAAGCAAAACGCACATGTTAGTCCCACCCACATATGTAAATGCCATTCAAACCACACATATGAGGTATCACCGTGTGCGTTAGAGGGCAAGCAACAATTCTAGCACTAGACCTCCTCTGTAAACATGTAAACTGTAAAAAATTTTCAAGCGTCGCCTATGGAGATTTTTAAGTACTGAAGTTTAGCGTCATTCCACGAGTGTGCAAAATTTTATAGCGTCACATGTTGGGTATCTATTTACTCGGCATAACATCTTTCACATTGTATAAAACAATTGGGCTAAGTTTACTGTTTTGTTATTTTTTAAATCATGAAACTGTTTTTTTTTCTAAAAAAACAAGTTTGAAAAATTGTTGCGCAAATACTGTGCGAGATAAAAAGTTGCAATGATCGTCATTTTATTCCCTAGGGTAAATTATAAACAAATATATACTGCGCTGTCTATTAAAGAAATAAAAGAAAGAAAAAAAAAAAAACTAAAGCAGTTAGCACAGCAGTGGATAAAGTTGCAAAAATGACAAATTGGGTGAAATGTGCAGCGCTTATGTGATCATATAAACCATAACAAATAATATGAGTACAAAAAATGTGAATAATAAATGATGTGCTCGAAAATACTCCAAGCAGTCCTCTATTATGACATGTGATGTCTATAAACAGAGGAACTTGGACGTTTGATGTCCAAAAAAGAAAAAAGTCAGTGACAAGCTTCAATCATGTGTGATGATAATCCTCAACCACATGTTGATATAATATAGTGACAGTCTTTAACTTCAAATATGTATGATGTAATAACAGTTGATAGTAGATCCACCACCAAAGACACCAGAAGCTGCTTACCAGAGGGATTGAACTCAAATAGGTGTACACCTAGTGAGTCAATCAAGCTTTTGGGTATAATATACCAAGGGGATCAGATGCTCTATCCAGATATGACCTCCAGATGGACCTCCAGACAGGTGTAAGGTATGGATGGACTCGGTAGATATAGGCAGTCAGCCCCATCATTAAAAGAAAGAGGAAGGCATATAGCGTAACTCCGTATGGAAATTTTAATACATAAAAAGCAAAGGAAATACACTCACGTGTTTAGCAGTAAAATCAAGCGCTTGTATAAAAGAAGACAGTGGTGTCAGCATATCCCCCCAACGCGTTTCGACTTAGAAGTCATCATCTGGGGTCACCCAGTTTCCGCAAAAATAAGGTGCATGGACATTTTTAAAAACACAGCCGTAGAATCGCATGATCTTTTTGACCATGCAATTTCCCTGCAGTACCCGCACTGCGATTTTACATGTGCGGGGGTGCCATTCAGAATGAATGGCAACCTTCGAGCGTTTCCGCAGAGCAGTGCGTTTTCACTGGTGGTTGCAGGTGCAGCAATTGCTGCTATTCCCGCAGGCACACACAGAAGTGTGAACCTAGCTGTGACAGACCTAACCAAGATAAGGGCTTCTGGAGAGGACTAGGAACAAGCCTCTTACCCACTGACTATGGCCCAGGGAGAGAACAGATCATTCTCTAATGATGGATCACCACTTAATGGACACTGAGAATGTGGTGGATTACTTAAGATGGGACAGTAATATCTATCCACAATATCTCCTAGCAAATATATAAAGACTATTCCTGGTTTGTTTGATTCTGAACTATACATGTTAATTGAAAGAGCTGGTCACATTGGCCTTTGGAACTGTGTAGGAGCCTAACAGTCTGCTACTGAGGTCTCCTGCTATTGTCTGAAGGTGTTCTATGTGTGTATTGTACCTTCTGAGCTTGAATCTGGCAAGTCTGGCCAGCAATGAGTCATTCAGGTGGCTAATAAACGTATTGTTTATTGTTCATTGTTCATATGTCAGTTGTAATTATGTTTCTGGTTACAGTTTGTATTGCTAGGGTAATATGATCAGGAGGGGGGATGTTCTCCTGTGGGATATAAAAGCATGTGTCTGAATTTCAAATAAAGTGTTCCAGCTTTGTAACTGAGCTAGTCTCGCCTGGGCTAGGGTAATATGATCAGGAGGGGGGATGTTCTCCTGTGGGATATAAAAGCATGTGTCTGAATTTCAAATAAAGTGTTCCAGTTTTGTAACTGAGCTAGTCTCGCCTGGTTCTTGGTTGCAATATGTGGCTGTAATATCTGATATCTAAAGGTCCAGACTGGAGGAAGCAGTGTACTGACGGAAGCACTCAAGCAGAGTGTGGGAAGCGAATCCGTCACTCTAGCCTTAAAGGGAAGTCAGTTCCTAGTTCTCAGGGAACATTTTAGGTAGAAAAGCAAAGGGGATAGTACTGTCCACCTTCTCTATTAGACAGTTAGACCTGTTGTTGTTGTTTTTTTTTTTTTTACATAGTTTCTCTTACATTAAAGTGCATAGGAACTCTGTACATTAATACTGTACACAGTGAAGGCTCATCTCTAAGTCTAACACTATTTTAATGTTAGATTTTTCACATGATCGCAGTCTCCACTTGGTTTTGGGCATTGATGAGCGTGCTCCACTCTAAAGGTTTTCGGCAAGTAGCCCCCACCTAGAGGTGGGCAAGTTTATTTAGCAGGTAACAGCAGATAAAGGAAACAAAATATCTGCTACATACTGTATAACATCATGTCTGGTGGAATACATGCTGTACAGTACTGTGCAAAAGTTATAGGCAGGTGTGTAAAAATGTTTTTAAACATTTAGAAAGATTTCAAAAATAGTAAATTAAGAAAGATTTCAAAAATAGAAGTGTTAATAGTTTATTTTAATCAATTAACAAAATTATAATTAAATGTATAAAAAACATTTTTTAAATTGCAACCCTACACCCCCCCCCCATAGCCCTGCACACCTGTGCAAACGCAAACGAGAGCCCAGGGTGTGCATGTAAACCACAGTCGCGCCACACATGTGACATATCGCCACGAACATTAGAGTGAGGGCAATAAATTTAGCACAAGAGCTACTAGCTAACTCTAAACTGATGAGCTGTGTAGGCTTTTAAAGAGTCACCTATGGAGATTTTTGGGCACCATGGTTTTTGGCGATATTGCGGGCGCACACAATTTTAAGACATGGAATGTTTGGTATCTATTTACTCAATGCAACCTCATCTTTTATATTTTAACCAACAATGGGTATTATATGGTGTAGTTTTTCACTAAAATTCATTTTATTACATATTTTCCATAAAAATTTGCATTTGATAAACAGTTGCGCAAATATCATGTGAAACAAAAGTTTGCAACTATCACCTTTTTATTCTACAGGGCCTCTGCTTTCAGAAAATATTTTCTGGGGGTTTAGTTAATTTTATTGCCAAAAATTAAGATTTTTACATGTATGCGGGAAATTTAAAAAATTGCTCTTGCTCTGGAGCCGAACTGGATCTACTGTATGGGTCATCCAAGTGTGAGAACTGAGTGGAGAGAAGGGGAATGGATTGTAATGCAGCCTTTAGAGTCTGAAGTTGCTATATTGGCTATAGTTGGTTTCGGGGCTCCCAGGGCATGTTTTTTTCAATCCTGCTGAGAGATTACCCGCTATATACCGTACAGGAGTCGGCTTTTACCAAACATACATTAAACAAGTGGTAGTTTTGGAACTTTTTCATTAAAAGGATCAGCTGGAATTCTCCTTTAACTTTTTTTTTTTCCCCCTCTGCAGTATAAAAATGTTAATTTGAAGTGTTGTACGTCTTGTTTGTAAACTCATTTACATGAAATATTACCATATGCTGTAAGCGTTGCAGTTTCATTAATTATTAAATGTGCACTTGTAATATTTACAATAAACAGTGTAACGAGAAGCTTGATTTATAGCCAGGAGCAAAAAGGTGGTTAGGAATAAAATTACTCTGCACACTGAAGCTGAGGTATAAATCTGGGGTTGGGTTTATTTCAGAGGAAAGGAAAATAATGAAATATATTGAGATGTTGATTTGATATGCTTGTACTCAGTCATGGTAAAACAGTTTTGTGCTTCAGAATGTGTTGGAATACTTTCATATTAGTGTTCTCTTAACTAAGCTGATCCCGTAGGGGGAGTTACTAAGGACATTATATGGTGCTCAGTGTATGTAGTATTATAAATATTATATATTATATTATATTATACATATTTCATGTTACCAGTGTGCCAGACGATTTTTGCAGTTCTGTCAATTGAATTTCCTGATTTTTTATTCTTTTTTGCTGGTGGTAATGCACACACATTACAAACTATCTCCTAAGAATGTTTGGGCCTGTGACAGCCATGGGTTTCAATGAACAGTAATGGAAACAATTAACAGATTCTGTTTCTGGAACATTTTGGTGCAGGATTGGCTGGTCTTTGATGCTGAAGTCCAGCACAGGAGGAATGAGTATGCAAAGGATTGAGGTTACCCAAGGTATGGCTTTCTTTAGGGTTACAGGGAGGATTAGTGAGAAGGTCTGCGTTAGGGTTAGCGGGACGGTTAACTTAAAGTTAGGTTTCTTTAAATAAAAAAAAAAAAGCTGAGCCGTCATAAATAATCTCTGTAATGTATCTAGTGTGTTTAATTCCATCATCAGCTCCATCCAGTGACCATATTGCATTATTTTTTCCTGAATCAATCAGAAAATCAATCAAGAAAATACCGCATTGTGGCCACTGGATGGCGCTGACAATAATAGGAAGTAAACATATTAGACACATTACAGGGTTTATAACAGCTGCACTATCCTCTATGATTACAAAGTGACAACTGCTATATAAAGTGCAAACTGTGTTTAAAAAGTGCTAGCAAATTTAAAAGTGCAATCGCGTTAAAAGAAGTGCTCCTCCTTCCTGTGATCTCAAATAAAAGTGCTTTATCTTGTGCAAAAGAACTGCAAATCTTCGTGCTCAGTCCCCAACCAAAGGACCCTCCTAGGATAGAACTCACCGGATGTTGTTGACCTCCTTAGTGTATACTAAGACAGGTCAAGACAGGCTTAACGGAGTTGTAAAGACAGAAGGTTTTTTCTCTTAATGCATTCTATGCATTAAGAGAAAAACCTTCTGTGTGAAGTAGCCCCCCCAGCACGCCCCTAATTACCTACCTGAGCTTATTCTCTCTACAGCGAGGTCCACAATCCCCTCAGCCATCCAGGACACTCCTCCTGATTGGCTGAGACAGAGCAGTGGCGTCATTGGCTCCCGCGGCTGTAAATTAAAGTCAGTCAGCCAATCAGGGGTTCTAGGGGGTGGGGCCAGGTTGGGGGTCTGTGTCTGAATGGATACACGGAGCTCTGACTCAGCTTGGGTGCCCCCTGTAGCAAGGTGCTGGCTGAGGGGCACTCAAAGGAGGGAGGGTCTAGGAGCAGCGAAGAGGGACCCGAGAAGAG
The DNA here is from genome assembly GCA_037952925.1 of Lithobates clamitans. Lineage (NCBI taxonomy): Eukaryota > Metazoa > Chordata > Amphibia > Anura > Ranidae > Lithobates > Lithobates clamitans. Next base: position 2,301,594 of record JBBGZY010001198.1, read on the forward strand.
GAAGATTGGGGCTGCTCTGTACAAAACCACAGAGGTAAGTATAACATGTTTGTTATTTAAAAAAAAAATGAGCCTTTACAATCACTTTGATATAACTGGTCAGTCTCTCATGTTGTTCACCATCCGAGTCACGTTTATCCATAAAAAAGGAAACCAGAGAGGGTATCATCGCATAACAACGTTTATACAAATCCCCCCATAAAATCAAATTAATGTGCACTGACATTTCTTAGGTGCCATGCCGGCACCAGGGACTATCTGCTGTCAATCTGAGTCAAGCCCTGAGATGACACAGAGTCTTCATCTACAGAGGCCAGTGGGTATTTTAAGGCTCGATTCACACTTTTCTGTTCCTTTGCATGCAATAAAGTGATTGTAAAGTCTCTTTTTTTGTTGTTAAAATAACAAACATGTTATACTTGCCTGCTCTGTGCAATGGCTTTACACAAAGCAGCCCCGATCCTCCTTTTCTCAGGTTCCCCGCCAGAGCTCCTGGCTTCTCCCCCCCATAGTGCCCCCATAGCTAGCCACTTGCTTGTGTATTCTCACTCCCCTGCCCTGCTCTGTGTGTCCATAAGACATATAGAGCTGGGTTAGGCCCCACCAACAACTCCCTCATAACTGGCAGGGATTGAGCCAATGAGGAGGTAGTGAGCCGAGAGAGCCTCTGCTTGTGTGCACATCGCTGGATGGTGATCGGTCTCAAGTATGTATCTAGGTGGGGCTACAGGGGGAGCTGCATGTAGAAGGTTTTTTACCTTAATGCAGAGAATTTAATAAGATAAAAAATCTTCTGCCTTTAAAACCACTTTAAGCCAAATTGCATTAGTGGAGCCTGATCATTTTGAATGGGCTGCTAATGCACAGGAATGGACCAAAAAAATGGACATGCAACATTTTTTTAAGAGGCAGTGGACTACAATGGTTTTGGATACACTGCAGTACACGTGTATCAGAGTTGTAATACCTTAGTGCATCGGGGGGGGGGGGGGGCATTCAAAATATATGCCAAAGCAACGTGCTAATGCTAACATGCAGGAAGGACTACTCCCCTACCTAATCTCTGCAGCGTGAATACTCATACCCAGGCACTGAAGTACACGAGTTGCTCCCACGCATACACACAATCGGACTTTCTGACGGGAAATGTTCGATGACAGGCTGTTGGCGGTAAATCCGACCATGTGTATGTTGTCAGACAGTTGTTGTCAGATTTTCCGCGAACAAATGTTGGATGGCAGGTTTTTAAATTTTCCACGGACAAATGTGTGTTGTCGGATTTTCCGAGCGTGTGTACACAAGTCCGTCGGACAAAAGTCCAAAGTACAAACACGCATGCTCGGAAGCAAGGACGAGCCAGAAGCGGTCGGTCTTGTAAACTAGTGTTCGTAATGGAGAATTAACATTCGTGACGTGGCAAATTATGAAATCTCCAAATGCAGCGCACAATTCTCTTCTTCTTTAATGGGATAATAATGAAGCTGCTTTGCTGGTGATATTGATGGAGTTATTGCAAACAAATTTTCAAAGGCTTTTTTTTTCTAGTGATATCAAGAATAATATTATTACGCTTTTTTTTTAATTTGGGCAAATTACCACAACACCATTATCCCGTAGTTTTTAAGAACAAAGATACAACTATGTTGGTGTCCCTTGTTAATTTTACATTGTATTTTTTTAAAATGTAACTGCCTACTCCCAAACTGTCATTTGAAGTAAAACACATAGCCAAGTATTATTCTACACAATTATTTAATGTGCATTAAAAAAGAAAACAAATAAAATTAGACATGCTATCTGCCAATAGAACTTAACCAAAAAGTGCATTCTATGTATCCAAAAATATAGAAAATATAACAAATCAATTCATTATTCAACCAAAAAAATAATTTCAAAGCAATAACTCCAAGGCCAATAATAAATAACACGTTATCTCCTCCGATTCCACAACATGGCTGGTTGACGAACGGCCATTCAGAAACTAACTGAAAAGCGCTAAATGAAAAGCACGAAAAGAAAAGTGTGAATCAACACTCACCAAACTTCTACTAACATGAAAGAAGGAGCCCAAAGGGTGGCACTAAAGAGCTGAAAAACCACGTAGTACGTCTAGTGCATCACTACGTTCAGAATTGTTGGCCAACAATTGTGCGACCGTGTGTAGGCAAGACAAGTTTGAGCCAAAGCCCTTCAGACAAAATTCCACGGTTTTGTTGGCCAACAATCCGATCGTGTGTACGAGGCTTTAGAGTATGGAGTGTATAAGCCTTAGGGCTTTTTATAAGGTTTTAGCTACTTGTTATTTTTTTTTCGTTTTATTGATATGAAATAAACTTTTGTACAGTTCACATGTTTATTATAACTTTTTTTGGAGTGTCTCAGAAATCTGGGTTACTATTTGTACCGTTTATCCAATTTGTATACAAACTGGTACTATGCCAGCAGGCATCAGGCAGTGCCTCTATAGAGGAAGTGGTTGAGTGTGACCGCAAGCAAACAAATGGAGCTCGATGAAAAAAAAAAAAAATGAACAAAAAAAATGAATTGTTTTGCTTTTTTTTCTGCTACTTATATGAAATTCCAAAATCAAGAGCAGAGCAGGCAGGGATGACAGGCAGAAAAGTTTACTGCGTATCAAAGTAAAAGGCAAGGACATTATGTGGACAGTGAGATTTATGATCTCTACAACGCTACAAGGAACTGGCATTTATTACAAAAGCACAGAACATTCCAAGAAAAGCATTGCATAGTTTGGTTTTAACATATGTAGCTGAAATACTGAATTTTTATGTAGCCACTTGTGGTCACCTCGGGGAATCCAGTCACATTCTAAGCATATCCTTGTGGTGACATCTAAAGATTTTTTGATAGTCTGAGACTGAGATTTTATGCAGAAAATAAGGCAGCAGCTGTGACCCTTCTGCTGAGAGTGTACGCTCCAGCTCTGCATCCAACCCCCCAATTCCCCCGCCATACTGTGCAATGCACATCCCAAGAGCTGGAGGGATTTTATCCGCCGTGACAGCATTTACTCTGCATATGTGGAAAGTATCATCTTTCTAAATATACACTGTGGACATTATTCCCGTATGGATTTTTGAGTACTAACTGACGCAGCCTTCTACTTATGTACGCTCGAAATAACAAGTTCATTTGTAAAAATCTAATTATGTTGTAAAATGTCAATGTACAATAATAGATTATTATTGTGCACATATACATGTGGTGGAATGGGAGATTGGTATAATGGATGTGCAGCCGACAAATCTGCAGGAGCTGTGTGATGTTATCATGTCTATATGGACCAAAATCTCTGAGGAATGTTTCCAACAGCTTGCTGAATCTATGCCATGAAGAATGAAGGCAATTCTGAAGGCAAAGGGAGCTCCAACTCCAAGGTGTACCCAATAAAGTGGCTGGTGAGTGTATGTATATATATATATATATATATATATATATATTACCAAAAATATTGGAACTTTACACGCACATGGACTTTAATGACATCCCAGTCTTAGTCCGTAGAGTTCAATATGGAGTTGGCCCACCCTCTTCTGGGAAGGCTGTACACAAGGTTTAGGAGTGTGTCTATGGGAATGTTTGACCATTCTTCCAGAAGAACATTTGTGAGGTCAAGCACTAATGTGGACAAGAAGGCCTGGCTCGCAGTCTCCACTCTAATTCATCCCAAAGGTGTTCAGTCAAGTTGAGGTCATGACTCTGTGCTGGCCAGTCAAGTTCTTCCACCCAAAACTCACTCATCCATGTCTTTATGGACCTTGCTTTGTGCACTGGTGCACAATCATGTTGGAACAGGAAGGGGTCATCCCCAAACTGTTCCCACAAAGTTGGGAACATGAAATTGTCCAAAATGTCTTAGTATGCTGAGGCCTTAAGAGTTCCCTTCACTGGAACGAAGGAGCCAGGCACAACCCCTGAAAACCACCCCTCACCATAATCCCCCCTCCACCAAATGATTTGGACCAGTGCACAAAACAAGGTCCATAAAGACATGGATGAACGAGTTTGGGGTGGAGGAACTTGACTGGCCTGCACAGAGTCCTGACCTCAACCCGATGAATGGCCAGGCCTCGTCCAACATCAGTGCCTTACCTCACAAATGCGCTTTTGGAAGAATGGTCAAGCATTCCCATAGACACACTCCTAAACCTTGTGGACAGCCTTCCCAGAGGAGTTAGAGCTGTTTTAGCTGCAAAGGGTGGGCCAACTCAACCTTGAACCCTACGGAATAAGACTGGGATGCCAGTAAAGTTCATGTGCATGTAAAGGCAGGTGTCCCAATACTTTTTATAGTATAGAGAGAGAGAGAGAGATATTTTGGATTGTTTACTAGCTCACCCACCCCTTGAACCACTTTACTTTTACCTTCTTGACGCTTCTCTGTTGCAGCCATTGCAAATTACTGGCACTTCAAAATAAGGGGGAGCATGCAACCTCTTCCCAGGAAGCAGTGGCCAATCACTAGGTTATAACCTTTTTACCTGCTGTGATGGACAATGTAATCAACCCTGTGTAAGCTCCAACACCATCAGATATAAAGCTTTTACAGGGTTTGATCCCTGGCACAACTGAGTAATAGACTGGTGGGAGAGGTCATTATAGGTTGGTCGAGGGGGTAGGGGTTAGTTGGACCATGGCTAGTAAGAAATTCTTTGTCACAATATCAGAGTCTCTTTAAAGTGTATCCAAACCTAACAACTGAGAACAATTCTAACAGAATTGGGAAGAGTATAAACGGATAACAGTCAGCAGTGACAGGGGGAATGGGAAGTTGCCAGTTGGCTGGATTTCTGGCAGGATCAACAGGCATTGTTTTTAGAAAAAGAAGCAAAAAAGATCAAAAAAATAGTCTTTTCCAGCTTAAGCAGCGCTAAAAAATAAAAATAAAAATAAAATAGAAACACATTAAATCTAAAAGTGGTGTATAAATGCAGGTGCTGAGTGATTTAGCATATCAGTGTGACAGTTCATATCAGAATCGTCAGCTGAATAGACATTCGACCATCACCACACCATGTGATTCCGCTCCCTCTAGGAGTTGCACTTACCGGATTCGCAATATACAATCGCCTTTGTAAAATATGTTCAGTCTTTGTAATCAATATCGAAAGGACATCATGGAAATTCAATATCGATCTACCAAAAGGATAACGATTGTCCTGATCCTGTAGGTCCTCAGACCAGACAAGCCACAATCCTGTCATACAGCTCGGGCATAAAGCTGCGTCTCAGGGATAGTGCATCTGCACTCCTCGATGATACATCACCAATGGTTTACTTGCTTTATTTTCTCATCCTAGCAAAATTCTGCATAATTAGATCCAAGGGGGAATAATTAAGAAGAGAAGGCAAAAACTATTGTGGCCATAACTCCAGTTGAGTAACATGGGTGTTACAGCTGAAATCTCTTTACAAATGTTGATAATGTTCTGTTTTCTTTCTCTTGTCAACTAAAAATTCAATAAATATCTTAGCATCCAGATTGTTGTATGATAAATGTCTCTATTACTTCCTGGATGGACCTTAGGACGTGAGAACTGCTAAGACTCAGGAAGGAGTTCACCAGCTGACCTCAATAACACACAACCTGCTCCTGCGCTCTCCCCTCCCAGGAGGTCGCTCACACTCACTTCTGTAAACACATACAATCAATGTCAAGGAACAACATTCAGTGAGACCCTGTTTACTTCCCCTTGATTTAGGCATTATTATTAGTATTATTATTATACAGGATTTATATAGCGCCAACAGTTTACGCAGCGCTTTACAATATAAAAAGGAAACAATACAGTTATAATACAGTAAAATACAAGAGGATTACGAGGGCCCTGCTCAGAAGAGCTTACAATCTAATAGGGTGGGGCAGGTGGTACAAAAGGTTGTAACTGTGGGGAATGAGCTGGTGGAAGTGGTAGGAGATTAGTTGGAGATGTGATAGGCTTTCCTGAAGAGATGAGTTTTCCGGGATCGCCTGAAGGTAGCAAGAGTAGGATAGCCAGACAGGTTGAGGTAGCGAGTTCCAGAGGATGGGAGAGGCTCTGGAGAAATTCTGGAGACGAGCATGAGAGGAGGAGATGAGAGAGCTTGAGAGTAGGAGGTCTTCAGAAGAGCGGAGAGGACATTTAGGTGATATTTGGAGACAAGATTGGTGATGGGCAGAGTTGTGAATGGCTTTGTATGTTGTGGTTAGTATTTTGAATTTGATTCGCTGAGCGATTTGGAGCCAGTGTAGGGATTGGAGGAAAGGGTTGGCAGACACTGAGCGGTTGGTAAGGTGGATAAGTCTAGTTTTTGTTTTACTTTAAAGTGACTTGGCTTAACAGTTGAAAATGACCTTTATTAGCCAGTAAAAAGCCTGTAATCAAACCATGTGAAAGCTCCATGTCAGATGTCATCAGATCTCACACAGGGTTGATGACATTGTCTTCCTCAGAAGGTGACAGTTTTCGAGCCTAGGCCATTGCTAAAGCACTGCATCCTAGGAAGAGATCACATGCTCTAACATATCTGGCGGAGCCAAGTATTTGTGACAATTTTAACAGATCAGTGGTAAGGGCAAGTATAAGTGGCACAGGGTGTGGTCTAGTAAGGGACTCTACGACTTTACCTTGAATTGGCAAAGTTATCAATTCTTTATAGATTCTTTATAAATTCAATAAAAACAGATCACCAAAGTTAGTGCATAATACATTCTAGATTATCTCCTTTAATCCATGCTATTAAGCTATCCTTGTCCAACTGTTTTTCCAGTATTGAGAACCCAAAAAGCCATAATTATCACTTATCATAAATAGTGGCATAACATAATCAGCAAAATGATCATTATATCACACTAAAACAGCGCTAATGTTGAGCTAAACGGATAATGTGGCCAACTTCACATGCAAAAAAAGTCATTAAAGAGAGAAGAGCAGTAAGCAAAATGGTTCAGAAAGTGTCCATAGGTGATCAGAGTATAGAGGTTCAGCGTGCACCTTCCACCGATCCTTCCACTTCCACCCTGTGCGAACACATTCCCCTCAGGGGGTTAAACTCACCAAAAGCCTAATAATTGTAGGCATCCAAGAGAGTAGACATCCAAGCCACCAGCCACTGTCAGCAACGCTCTAGAGAGATCCAAGATGGTCAAGGCTCATAAATCACCAGACAACAAAAGAGAAGCGTACATAGCGTAATCCCGTTTATTAAGATAAAAAGCCCTTCACATCACACAAAGACCCCCCTTCAAACATTATACGTACATTGTAAAGCAGTCAAAAAAGCACATCAGAGGAAGCATTTAGACACAGCACTTCACCATAATCAGCTCCAGCCGGTTCCGCTTTCCAAGCAGCAATCACTCACTTCCTGGTTGTGGCCTACACGACGCCGGAAGTGACGTTTGCGCTCCACCACAGCCTGTACCACAACCAGGAAATGAGTGATTGCTGCTTGGAAAGCGGAACCGGCTGGAGCTGATTATGGTGAAGTGCTGTGTCTAAATGCTTCCTCTGATGTGCTTTTTTGACTTTTTGATTAGGCTTTTGGTGAGTTTAACCTCCTGAGGGGAATGTGTTCGCACAGGGTGGAAGTGGAAGGATCGGTGGAAGGTGCACGCTGAACCTCTATACTCTGATCACCTATGGACACTTTTTGAACCAGTTTGCTTACTGCTCTTCTCTCTTTAATTACTTTTTTTGCATGTGAAGTTGGCCACATTATCCGTTTAGCTCAACATCAGCGCTGTTTTAGTGTGATATAATGATCATTTTGCTGATTATGTTATGCCACTATTTATGATAATTTTTCTGTTTTTTTTAAACGGCTGCTTTTCTGGACAGTCTTATTTGGGACCTTTTTTAAACATATCAGTGTTTTACTATACTCATATATGTTTTATCATATTCTATTTATTGATTACTGCTTTTGAGCTGCTAAGATCCCTGGCGCTGAGTGGTGTGTTTTTGGGCCTGTAAATACACCTTTTCTCATTTCATAATTATCACTTACAACAAAGTATGTATTGTATAATACAATTAAAAGTAAAAGAAACAACGATCAGATATGACATGAAAATACAGTGGTATTTCAGATTTATTTTTAGTTTAGGAAATACACTGAAACAATAAAATAAACATGAAAAGGAAACAGAAACAATATTTATATATGCATTAGATTGTAAGAGGCAGTAAGTACTAAAATATGAAAAGTGTGAAATATGTATACTCCTGGAATACTATTTCCATAAACCTCCAGTTAAAGCAGAACCGTACAATGTTGAAAACAGCACCCAGTAAAATAATGAATAGCATTGTTGTCACTTCCTAACCTCTAGGCTGGGCTCACACTATTGCAAATTGGATGAGAGTTTCCCCACATCCAATTCGCATAGCAGGAGATTGTGACCGCCTGTCTATGGAGCCGGTTCGCATATCTTCGCAGCGGCTCCGGTGCAAATTTGAGTCCCGTGCGTCTTTTGGTCCATTTCAGGTCCGAATTCAGCTCAAAATACAGGCTGAAATCGGACCTGAAACGGTGTATGGAGACGCACCGGACTCCTGCTGTGAGCCAGAGCGTGCTGCGGTGTGAACCCAGCCTCAAAGCACTTTTGTTAAGAAAAAAAACCTTCCCCTCCGGGTGATCTATGTAAATTACAAGGATTATAACAAACTTTGTTGCAGATTCCTACCTTTTGTTATTCTGAAGAAATCCCTGTGTGTTTATCTGTATCCATGTGGGAAAGTGAATCTAATGGGAGTGGTTTCATAATTATCAATCAGCTGCAACACCTGCAGGGCTCTAATGAGGAAATCCACTGGGCCTGCATCCCTTTAGACGTGATTTCCTATTTGGAGTATCTCACCAAAAATGACATTATTGTTCTAGGGGATGCCTGGTATCTTAGTGCAGACTTCTGGGAAAGTCAGCCAATCACACATGCAGGAAATGATAATTCTGGGGGGCGTACACAGAATGTGTACAGAACGCCTCTAGGTAGCCATACTGCATTGCATTTTCAGAAAATGACAGCGGTTGCAGATTGAAAAGGAAAGGTCATTTTTAACTTGTGTCACAATTGTATACGCTATATTATTTTTTCTTTATTTGCTATTTTTTTTCTCCCACGAAAGTGGAGTTACCCTTTAAACAAATGCATTTGTGTTGTATTCTGTTATATGTTACATCCTTATACTGTTTCTCACCATCTTGCCTAGTCTTTCTTATCTTCTTTTCCTCCTGCTAGAGGGAGGGACTGAAAACAAGGGGAAGTGATGGGGATGGGTGGACCTGGGAGGGGCTACATTAATCTACGTAGCACTATGCTCTCCCCCTTTTGCCAAGAGTTGAGTTTCCTGATATACACAGAGGGAGGTGGAGAAAAGCTCATGATCTCTGAGCTAGACAGACGTCGCAGAGCCTCTAGAGCAGGGGTCTCAAACTTGAGGCCCTCCAGCTGTCGTGGAACTACAAGTCCCTTCATGCCTCTGCCTATGGGAGTCATGCTTGTAACTGTCAGCCTTGCAATGCCTCATGGGAATTGTACTTCTGCAACAGCTGGAGGGCCACAAGTTTGAGACCCCTGCTCTAGAGTCCTGCTGTAGACCACCTGGGACACATCCATGCAGCCACTGGAGGACAATTTAGCATTAATGCATATGTTTTCCTAATAATTCTTCAGAGAATGCAGAAATTAAAGATGAATTCTGCTTTAGAGCTGACTTCCAGGCATTAAACCTTAACCATCCGCCCTCCCTTAATAATCAACAAGTTAGTTTAGAAAAAAAGTCTAATTTAAAACCTCCTTATACTTACCTAACAGGGCTTTTTTTCAGGGGGAATTTGGTGGAACTCAGTTCCACCACCTGTGGCTCAGACCTTTAGGGAGGGGCCTGCTCACCACAATCACTTGTAAACACAGAAATCCGGTTTCTGTGTTTACAAGTGACAGCTCTGCATGTAACCCCCCTGATGCAGTCTGTATGTAATGCAATGCTGGTATTTAATGCCCCTTTAAGACTCTCCTACTGTTTGTGAAATTTGACTGACCACACCCACTATTTGATGTGATTTGGAGGGTGTGTGTGGTTTGAGGAGTTTTGGGGGGTCGTGGTTGAGTTCCAGCACCTATTGTTTGAGAAAAAAAGCCCTGCTTAAATATATGGTTAGCTAATGCATTGGGTCCCAATCTTCTCCCCCATTGCAAAGTGGGAGGGTCCTTTTGGTTGCCCAATATTCTCCCTTTCTCCTACCCATCCTACATACCCTATATAAAAATGTATGTATAATGAGCTTTTTTTTTAAATCCAGCTCGGTCATGTGATTCTGTAGCTCCAGCTTCCCTGTGCAGGGGAGCGCTGGACAATGGCTGTGAATTCCAGGAACCATGACATAGGTTTCTATGCCCCAGAAATGTTGGTGTTCCCTCCTCTCCCCTGCAGCAGCCACTCACTGACACAGAGGAGCCAGAGCTGCAGAATCACATGACTGGACTGGAGCAGATTAAAAATAGGTAAGTACACAGATCTTTTTTTTTTTTTATACAGGGTATGCAGGTTGGGTAGGAAAAGGGTGGAGGAAATGTTTTTAAGAATAGTTAGTGTTTGGCTTTTCTTCGATTGTAAGTTAAAAACTGACAGGGACTACTGCAACCCAATACACTTCATCAGTATGTTGATCGAACTACAGATTAAAAAACATAATAATGTATGGCATGCTTTTTCTTTATTTTTTTTTGTAATTAAAAAAATATTTTTAATTCAGAACATTGTCAAGTATAAATAAAGAACATTCTACGAAGCACTGTACAGCAACACTATTTAATTTAAAGAAGATTATTTAAATTATATGTTTAGGTGTAGTAAACATTCTGTAAAAAAAAACAAAAAAAATGCTAAAATATTTTTTTGATTTTTGTCTCTCACTCTAAAATGCATAACTTGTTTATTTATTAAATTTGTTTATTATTGAGATGCTCGATGAGATAATAAAAGAAAAATGAAAAACATAAAAAGAAGCAATTGTTTTTGTATTTTTTTTTTTTTTTAATCTTTTGTCATAACTGACTAAAATGCTACATTTTATAATGTATCCGTAATACTAATAATGTACTCAACATTATAAAATAATAAGAAATACTGCTTGTATTAAAAAAAAATAAAAAGAACTTGTTCTAAGGCAATATTTAACTGCTGCAATATTCTTCAGTCTTTGCAAAACTCATGCATTATTATTTTATACAGCAATCATTTTTATGAAATATGTTAGCAGTCTGTTTTGAAAGTCTAATTTTGGTCAACATAGCAAAACAAGCGCAAACACCACCTACTAAACACATTTACTGCAATCTTCAAAAGAGCTTGTCGACAGAAATATTGGCGCTGCCAGTGCCCACAAGGCTCTAAAAGATGAAACCTTTAGGGGTCTTCATTCTTTCTATACTACTTAGTGAGTCTCTAACTTGGCACAAGTAGGCAGCCTTGGATTCCTGGCTTCAGTGGGAAAGGTCAATGGCTCATAAGGTAATAAACCAATGGGAAGTGATGCCCTGGAGGTGAAGTTGAAAATGGCTGCTGTTCTATTTAATCCCTGACAAATTCCCATTAAAATAAAATAAAAAATAATAAAAAACTTCTGCTTAACAGGGCTTTTTGTGGCTTAAAGTGTTTGTCTGGGCAAACGCTGGCCAAGATTTCCCCGTGTTATATCCCTTAAAATACTGCAAGTTCAGGGTAATAAATGTTGATCTGCCAGAAATCCAGCGAGCTCCTAACTTCCTGTTTAAGCTGACAACACAGTTTCTTTTCTAAAATCCCAAGCAGTGTCATCAGCCCTGCCTACTGAACTACAGAACGCCACCTATCCCTAACCACTCTCTGCCCTCTCCAGGGATTGTTGATCCAGGGAATATATCCAATTGCCTCCTTGGGGATCAGGAAGGATTTTTTTTGTGAGTATAGGATTGTGCATGTGGAGGTTTTCTATTTGTTTATTTTTTCTATTGGTTGAACCAAATGGACTTGTGACTTTTTACATAAATTAAATTCTTTCACAGCTAAACAATGTTGTTGCCTTGGCTCTCAAGAGCATACCCACACACTGAGTATAGGCAGGGGGCTCTTGTGAGAAGTAGTTCTGGGGGTGTGCCTGAGTCAGCAGAAACAGAACTCCCTGCAAGAATATTTGAAGCTTGGTGATGAGATCACAGGAAGTAAAGCTATTTCCCTCTACAGGTATAATACAATAATTAATGCTCTAGGGGCTGAGAGAGATCTCGGGGTACATTTAGGGCATGCTTTAACTGCTTACCGACCGTATACTGTATCCTGCACAGGATAACATACCTAGCACATAATCCTGCATTTCCGGGTCTGGGGCGCGCCACCGGAAACCCGCTCCCGCTGTGATTGGACACAGCGGGAGTCAATCAGCAGGTCCGGGACTTGACGATCGTTTGGGACACAAAAACAGAATGGTAGTCTGCCTATTTAAACAAGGCAGACTGCCATTCTGTCAGTAGGGAAGGTATTGTTCCTGTGTTTCTGCAAAGCAGGAACATGGATCTCAGCTTTCCTATTGTACAAGCACCTCTCACACAGTAACCAAGCACAGGTTAGGCACACAGTTAACGCTTTGATCGTCCCTGATGTTTTTCCCTTCCCAGCCAGTGTCATTAATACAGTGACAGTGGATATTTTTAGCACTGATCACCGTATTAAGTGTCACTTGTTCCCAAAAAAAGTGTCAAAAATTTCACTTAGTGTGATCCGCCGAAATATCGCAGTCCCGCTATAAGTCACTGATCGCCGCCATTACTAGTAAAAAAATAAATAAAAATTCCATATATATATAACCCATAGTTTGTAGATGCTATAACTTTTAATTAAAACCAATTAATATGCGCTTATTGGTATTTTTTTTTACCAAAAATATGTAGCAGAATACATATTGGCACATTTTTTTATTGGATATGTTTTATAGCAGAAAGAAACAAAATATATATATTTTTTTTCAAAATTGTTGGTCTCTTTTTATTTATAGTGCAAAAAATAGATCAAATACCACTAAAAGAAAGCTATTTGTGGTAAAAAAAGGACATCAATTTTATTTGGGTACACCGCCACACGACTGCAAAATTGTCAGTTAAATTAACGCAGTGCCATATCACAAAAAATGGCCTGGTCATGAAGGGGGGTAAACCTTCCAGAGCTGAAGTGGTTAAGGCTGGCTAAAAGCAAACTAGTACTCAGAGAAATACTTTGGGGTCAGGGAAATACCATTGGTGATCTCCTTCTGAAAAATGCTAGTTGCTTTGCTGTCTCTAGCTTCATACACTGACTTAGAACAAGCATGCATGTCAGAGTGAAATCAGAACTCCTTATATGCGTACTTGCTCTAAGTCAGTCACTTTAAATGTACTGAAGCCATTGAATTTTCACGAACGGCAGGGAACATCGAATTGGGAGCCTCCGTACTTGCACACTACAGGTCTCCTATAAGCACTATGAGCAAAATGACCCAAAAGTCCTGAACATTTCTTTCTCACCAGTCATCTTCTTTTAGTTTAGTAAAAAAAATTCCAAAACAGTAGCGTAAACTGAAGGTGATTATCAAAAGAAAATAAAAAAAAAGGGACATGATCTACTTTTTGACTATTGGTTTTCCCTGCCTGTGTACTGCACTATCACATGTAATAGTTTCCAGAAATTAGTGTCCATGCATTACTACTATAAAGGCATGCACTTCTCTTTATTATCCCCAGGTAGCTCTTCCCCTAAAAAAAAAATAAAAATAAATAAATAACTTGGATTTTTAGTTTACATATAGGTAAAAAAATTTAACATTTATTTGTTACTTACCTGGTTCATTACTTATTATCTATTGATTAACCAAAATCTATGACGGCAACTAATCTAAAAAAGGTTTTTGTATAATTGTGACTGTAAACATTATTCCAGCTTCTGTCATATTTTATTTTATGCTTTGGTAAGTAAAATATTGCTGTTTTGTTTCAGTTTTTATATTAGAGAGCTGTGGTTTAGAAAAGGTTATATCTTTTATTTATTTGCTTGTACTTTTAATCAATGTTATATTTCATATACTTTATTTTGTTAGTTCTTTTCAAGTTTTTTTTTTTTTTTTTAACTGGAAGACAATAAAGTTGATTTGCAAAAGAACTAGGGCCCTTTCACACTGATGCACTTAAAAACACAGTATGCGTTTTGAAAAATACACATTGAGTTTTCAATGCATTTTTTGGTGCATTTTCTGGTTTCCTGATTCCCAGCATGCACCTATGAAACTTTGACATGTGACTCAAAAAATGCACCCGCAGTGCTTTTTTTTAAATGTGTTTTTGATACATTTCCAATAGAAATGAATGGGAGGTGTGGGTTGGATGCATTTTTGAAACAGGGCACCAAAGATGCAGCTGAGGACTTTTCAACGCGCACCACACCCGCAGCGCACTGTTGTGATGTGAGGAGTTCCACCGGATTTAAAGGGAAGTATTTTTATTGTCTTTTTGCCTGCAAAAGTGCATCAGTGTGAAAAGGGCTGTAGAGAATTTTCACTTAGGCCCCTTTGACACTACGTTATGCCACGCTTTTCCAGGGCAACAAAAGAGCATGAAAACTATTCCCCAATAAATCCGCAGCAAGGAGCAATCAGCAAGGGGGAGGATTTGACAAAGTTTTTTTCTGTTTGTCAAGTTTTATCTCACTGAACAATAAAAGAGGATTGCTCAGAGCTGCATTAACTCTTTGTGGCAAGACTGGGCTCAAATTATAGGAAATCTTATACTATACATTATGACATAAAAAAAAAAAAAAATTGGGTTTACATCCACATCCACATCCACACAAAAAAGCATTATTGTGAAAGGGCTCTTTGCGTAGTGAATAAAACAAAGTTCTATTCATGTAAAAAGAAAGGCAATCGCATGCAAGGCAATTGAAAAAACTGGATTGTCTCTGGCATATTTGGATAATTGAGGTGAACACAGATTTACTTGATTTATTTTGATAAGGGAACATTTGCAGCAAACCTTTTCTCGTTTCATTTCCTTACCTTATTACTTTTACAATACAGCCGTAAAAATTGAATCCTTTGTGCCTTTACTGTATGTTTTTTTTAGCAAAAATGAGACCAGCCATGAATAGTTCTGCATAGACTAGAAAAGGGTTAGATCTTCTGTCCTGCTGGTATTGCTGTGTCATTTTATATGGTATGTTTTTCCCTTTCCTTTTTCTGCTGTGAACAGAACTTTCCAATTCTATCTGTGAAGTGCATTCTCTATACTGTATATTCATTGGGCAAAACTCCTTTGGCCTGGTGTTATTGTCTCTGGCTCCCTAGTGGAACCACCATTGAAGACTATGGTCACCTAGACAGGAAAAGAGGGGAAACTTCAAAAAGAGGATGCAGACAGCAACAAAAAAAAAAAAAAAAACGAGGCTCCAACCCATTCCCACTTTATCTAACATTAAAAGAAAGGTTACACTATATGGGTCCTCATCAACATATTTTATTCACACTGCATTTCTTCTCAAAAAAGTCAATGGGAATGCAAAAGCACCATGAAAAGAAGGTTAATGCATCTTAGGAGGTCAAATGCAGATCAGAAAGAGATCATGTGCACCTGTCAATGAATCTCTGAATGATCTCAGAAGCTTCTCCAACTGACCATCAGTGAAATGCCAGCGGAATAAACCTGAAATCACACTTCATTTGTCTATCGGCATAAACCCAAATGCAGACAGTGGAGATTTGGTAAAGCTAAATATAAACCTATTGTTTTCACACTGAAATTTTAAAAACAGAATTATCCCCTGAACAAGACTGGATGTTTTGATGGAACACAAGATATCAGGTCAATGTAAAAAAAAAAAACCTCTTTAGTACATTATTACCAGGAAGGTTTGTGAGCAAATACAAATGATGTATCAGATTTAAAGCCCTGTTTAAGGATGCTAAGTTCTAAGAAGTTTTTCTTTTTAAAGGTGGTTATTTGTAGATCTTCTATGTAAAAAAAAAAAAAAAAAATACTCCAGCCCCGAGCTTACTGTCTACAGGGTTCCTGTTATTTAAACCAGAAGGAAAAAAAATGGCGAGACAAAACCTAATTTGAAATCATGGAGCTTAAGAAATGGATTAGAACCAGTAACATCACAATGAACAGTGTGTGCCATGTTTTGGTTCATTGTGAACTGTCTTCCACTGGCAACTGTTTTTTTTTCTAATATCAAAATATGTGAGTTCATTGCTTGATGATGACAGGTACACTTTAAGGCTATAAGACTGCACATAATGTGCAACAATTATGTTAACAAGCGGAGTGAGACTATCCTCAAGCACAGCACATATTGAAAGTCAATTAAATCCTGATTCCTTGGAAGGCAATCATGACAGTTCAGTAAAAGTCCACGAATCAATGTGAACTTATTCCATTATTTCTCATTGTACATTTCTTTTTATCGAGGTGGTCTGGAACTGCAGATACAATCACATCTTTCATGATGCTCCAGCTGGATGTCTATGATAGACAAATTCTTGCCATTTTTTTTCTTATTGTAGCCAACTTCAGGCACAACCCTCAGCACCTAAGACAAATGAACATATGAAAAAAAGTCATTATTACAGGTACAAATTCTGTGCCAACTATACCAAACGGAAAACTGTGACTATGTCAAAGTGTAGGAGCACCAAACATGACAAACATACAGTAGGCCAGGTGTAGGAAACCTCGGCCCTCCAGCTATGGTGGAACTACAAATTCCATCATGCCTCTGCCTCTAGGAGTCCTGCCTGTGATTGTCAAGGTCTTGCAATGTCTCATGGGACTTGTAGTATCACCACAGCTGGAGGGCCACGGTTGCCTACCCCTGCAGTAGGCCAACAACAGGACTATTCCCAAGGTTGCACAGTCTGCTTACATTATCACCCATTTTTCACCTGGCAGTACTAGTCAGGTTGCCATGATTTGGGCCCTGAAGAAGGGTGCATTTTAAGACTCTCAAAATGTAATAACCTAAGTTTCTTTTTTCAAGATTTGAGTAAGTAATAGGACAAAAATTACACACATTGCCAAACTGAAAATTGTTTGACTACAATAAATAATAATAAAAAAAAAAAATTAGAACATATATACTGACTTTATTAAAATATAGCAGAGGAGCAGTGGTTGTCTTCTTTCACACATAATGACCCTTATTTACTAAAAGAGTAAAACATGTTCACTTTAAAAGTGACTTTTCACTTTGCATAGTGAATCTTTACCTATCCTAATGAATGAGGTAAAACAAAGTGATAATTCACTTTGTACGGAATACCCTTATGCTATCAAAATGAACAAAAAAGTTAATTTTTGCTCGCGCATGATTGGATGCCTAAATTCAACACAACTTTACATCATTTACTAAGCGAAGAAAAAAATGTATTTAAGTTATTGAATGACGTGAAGTTGTTTGGATGTCAATCATCCAGCTATGGGGGTTATTTACTAAAACTGGAGAGTGCAAAATCTGGTGCAGTTCTGCATAGAAACCAATCAGCTTCCTTTTTTTTTTTTTCCGTCAAAGTTTAATTAGCCACTTCAATACAGGGCACTTTCCCCCCTTCTTGCTCAAGCCAATTTTCAGCTTTCAGCTCTGTCACTTTTTAAATGACAATTGCACGGTCATGCTACACTGTACCCAAACAAAATTTTTATCATTTTGTTCCCACACATAGAGATTTATTTTGGTGGTATTTGATCACCTCTGGGGTTTTTATTTTTTGCTAAACAAATAAAAAAAGACTGAAAATTTTTAAAAAAGAAAAGTTTTTCTTTGTTTCAGTTATAAAATTTTGTAAATAAGTACGTTTTCTCCTTCACTGATGGGCACTGATGAGGCTGCACTGATGGGCACTGATAAGGTGGCACAGATGAGGTGGCACTGATAGATGGCACTGATATGCAGCATTGATAGGCAGCACTGATGGGCACTCATAGGTGGCACTGGTGGGCACTGATAGGCGACACTGATGGGCTCTGAAAGGCTGCACTGATGGGCACTGATGTGTGGCACTGATGGACACTGATGAGCACTGATGGGTGGCACTAATATATGGCACTGATAGGCATCAGGAGTGTAGTAGGATGCAACTAGATAGAGAAGGCAGCCAAGTTTGTCAAATTCAGCTTATTGGTGACTGTATTAATAATTTAGGTTCACCCTAAAGAGTGTACAAAATAGTACATCATAATAACTGTCTAGTCACTGAGGAACAGTTAAAATTTGAGGAGCACTTCATGAGTTTAATAAAAAAATTTCTGGTGTTGAATTTAAGAAGATTAAGGGATTTCTCCTTTAAACACAGTAAAAAAGTTTGTGTGTTCACCTATTACTAAGGCTAAAAATAATATAGGAAATGCCTACACAACTTGATTTTTAAAGCAAAAACAAGTTTATTCAACTAAATTTGATTGATTTAAGTAATTCTGAATGGCAAACATTTTCAAATAAATATTCAAACAAATTGTAACAGTAAATAGATGCCCAAAAAGATAAGCATGGAAATTTCACATGGTCGTGAAACAGCAACAAAGTTTGACACCCAAAATTGACAACTGGCATCACTTTAAAGGCCTTTGCAGGTTTTGTTTACAGTTTACCATGAATAATGACCCTAGAATTACTGTATTAATTCCAACGTTTGTGGCGATGTGTAACGTGTAGTGCAATCATTGTACTTTTGCAATTAGTTTTGATGCTATCACAACAGCCCCTTATGTGATAGCTTACTCTAATGGCAAGTTACATCATGGGACTATTGGACCCCCATTTTTTCTCGCCTAAACGCTACTGAAGTCAATGGAACAGAGATCATGCTCCATTAGCTTCTTTGCTGGCCACAGCAGTTGGGAAAAGTCAGAGCAAAACAAAAGAGCAAAAAGTGACATAATACTTCTGAGTTCATTCACCAGAGAGGAGATCAGTGAACAGATGTTCATTATTCTCCCTCTGTTTCACCCAACACCCACCATGCTGGTCCCTGGCCCACAGGTGGGCCAGAGGAGCCCAGGATACATGCCGAGAGTGTTAGCTTAGGTGGGCTGTGAAAATGATCAAATGGGGTTTACCAACCGCTGCTTATTAAGAGTTCTGATAGACAAGTGGCATAACAAATCTTCTGATCATTTAAATCAGAGCGCTGGCAGACTGCAGAAAGCTAAGGCCTCATGCACATCGGGGTTGGGAGGCACAGGCAGGGTATGGCGTAAATATCCTCACTTTTTTCCCAACAGTGGTGTGTACAGCTGTCTATCGAGGTGAATAGCTGCAAGCGCTTGTACTTGTGTAAACCTTTATATTTTTTTGCATCAGCATTTACTCACACATGCCCAGATGACATTCTGCAAATGCAGAAGTATCATATTGAAAAAATAGGTCATATATGCATGTGTGAAAAGCATTGGTGTTTATACGGGTAGGTACATGCCCATACAGCCATTTGGCTCTATAAACAGCTGCATGAGCCACCTATGGCTCCCTGGACGCAGAAAAACACCATCATTCTATACACTAGACCCTGCTTATGCATCCAAACATTCATGTGCACAAAGCAGCTATGAGTAAGCACTTAGTATAAGTGTGAAACGCGTCCGTTTTCCCTGTATCTTTTTCTGTGACCTGTAAGTTGTACCTTCTGGTCCTTATTTACAATAAAAGGCATATGAAATTTTTCTTCGGAGTGCGGCTGTCCAGAGTTTTTCCGTCCATTTCCATTCATGTGCATAAAGCCTAAGATTTCAGTGCCCCTATTGTGAGTTTTCAAGATATAGTCCTCCATAATGTCTATAGCTGCCAATGTGAATAAAGGCTTGTTTAAAAGTGCTTTTACTGCTTGTTCAATATATGTGTATACTTTAGTTTGCATAGTCTGGGCACAGATTTACTTTAACGTTATCCTTTTCAGTGCAAGAGCCGCTGAACAGAATGTTTACTGTCTACACAAAATCAGTGTAATTATTACAATTATCCAATTTCCAGCACGCTATTTAGTATGCTGTTGTTGACACGTGCTACAAACAAACCATAATTTTCTAAGAAAATAATTAAATGAGCAATGCAATGTTTAATTTTAATTAAGCACTTCCACTGCAGAACATGATTTTTAATATGTATATGCCCAATTATTAAACTGAGATGTCATGTCACCTTGTTACTTAGGTGCACTCTACAATTTAATGCAATTTATTGGCATTAAAACATAAATACAGGTGGAATATTACTCTCAAATAGAGTCTTACTTTCTTACTATCCAAGAATGTGTGTTAAATTTTTGGGCCCAGATTGTTATACAGGTACAAGTTTTACAATTTTAAATGCAAACTATATTAGGAGCGAATATCACTTAAATGTATTTACATTTTTTTTCAAGCATAATATGACAATAACTTAATTATTAATGATAGAGATACTTTTATTGCTATTGCATTAAAAAAATATATATATATATATATACATATTTTAAAGTCAGAAAGCAATAAAAATCAGTTTACACCTTACACATAGAATGCATAAAGGTAAAAAACCTTGTGCTTTTACAACCACTTTAAATGGCCCATGCTCTTCAAAAGGTTGGGCACCCCTGGTGTAGATATAAGTGCTCATTTTAATTTGTGATTTGTCCTATTTATTATGATAACAACATTAGGTTTCTTGTATGAAATAGTATACCTATGTATTTTGGAAAGTAAAGATTTTTTTTTTTTAATTGTGCATTTTTTTTAATGCTTGCAACAAGATGAAACATAACATAAAAAGCATAATAATGCAAAATATTAGCACACAAATTGACCCACAACTACCTAAATAAAAACAATTCAAGGTGTGGCCAAGTAGTATTTCACAAAGCATATTTATAACACTAAGAAACTGTTAAAGATAGGGGAAAATATTAACAAAACTTCAGTGTCCAAACCACAGTTGTCCTTGGATCTGTCCAAATTCTGGTAGCTTATTCTACTAGGTTTGGCAGGGCAACTGGGAGGTGTTTACCAAAAAGACATTCTGTGTGAGAATTAACATCTTGATTTTAGCAAGTCTACCACTGAGATTACATAGCAGTAAATTCATGAATCTCAAAAATAAACTCAAGTCATTTAGGGGATGCTTAATGAATGTTTAAATCTTTTTTGAAAAGTTGGGAAAATAGCACAACCTATTTCAGAATAGGAAACACTAAGACATAGTAAGATGCATCATAAGTGCATTTACAGAATGGGCAACTGGGATGTGCTTTTGAATTGTTTACAATGCATTTACAGGGCGTTTCTATAAAGCTTTATCATGTGCGGTCACATGCACAGACCACATATAAATAATTCCACAAGCATCCTCAATATTTGGAAATTGTCCATACCCTTATCCATTCAGTATTAAAATATAATATATACTCAAATTTATAACATTTACATGAATACATATATTTATACAGTATGTATATATACCCTGTTTCCCCCGAAAATAAGACCTAGCGTGATTGTCGGTGATGGCTGCAATATAAGCCCTACCCCCCAAATAAGCCCTACCCTGTTTCTCCGAAAATAAGCCCTACCCTGAAAATAAGACCTACAAGGACTTTAACTAGGGCTTATTTGGGGGGTAGGGCTTATATTGCAGTCATCAACGACAGTCACGCTAGGTCTTATTTTAGGGGAAACAGGGTATATATATATATATCTATATATATATATATCTATATATATATATATATCTATATATATATATATATATATATACACATCCACAGTATATATATATATATATATACCGTATTTATCGGCGTATAACATGCACTTTTTTCCCCTTAAAATCAGGGGAAAATCGCGGGTGCGTGTTATACGCCGATCCCCTGCGATCCTGAGCTTCAAAATCGCCGACCGCGATTTGAAAATGGCGCCGAAATACACAGAGCCGGTCCTCGGCTCTTTTCGGTCACTTTCGGCTTCACTCGAGCGCCGCCCGAACCTAGCCGAGTGTTCTCGGCTAGGTTCTGATAGCTCCACTCACAGTCACGCCCATCCCGGGCGTGACTACGAGTGTAGCCGAAAGTGAACGAGAGCCGCCGAGAAGAGCCGAGGACCGGCTCTGTGTATTTCGGCGCCGGCGGCGCCATTTTCAAATCGCGGTCGGCGATTTTGAAGCTCAGCATCGCAGGGGATCACAGGATCGCAGGGGAGCGGCGCCATTTTCAAACTGCGAGCTGCAAGGCTGAACTGGGGCAAGGCTGCACTGGGATAAGGCTGCACTGGACACAGGGGAAGGCTGCACTGACAAGGCTGCACTGACAAGGCTGCACTGACATGGCTGCACTGACATGGCTGCACTGGGGCAAGGCTGCACTGAGAAGGCTGCAATGATGGGCATTTAAATGTAAGTTTTTTTCCCTTAAACTTCCCTCCTAAAAATTTTTTTTTCCTTAAAATTCCCTCCTAAACTTGGGGTGCGTGTTATACGCCGGTGCGTGTTATACGCCGATAAATACGGTATATATATATATATATATATATATATATATATATAAATAAAATATATGTATTAGGGCTGAAACAACTAAGTTGACAACTATTTTCATAATCGATTAGTTGGGCAGCAGCACTGAGCTACTTTAACTGACAATTGTGCGATCATGCAATGCTGTACCAAAACAAAATGTAAATAATCTTTTCACACAAATAGAGCTTTCTTTTAGTAGTATTTGATCAACACTGGGTTATTTTTTGCAATATATATGAAAAAGGAACGAAAATTCAGAAAAAGAAAAAAACAATATTTTTTACTTTCTGCTATAAAACATATCAAGTAAAAAAAAAAAATTAAAAAAAAAATCAAATCTCCTAATCAATTGCGGCCAAAATGTATTCTGCTACATGTCTTTGGTTAAAAAAAAATCCCAATAATTGTATATTGGTTGGTTTGTGTGAAAGTTATAGCGTCTACATACTATGGGAAGTATACTGGATTTTTTCTTTATACTGGTAATGGCGGTGATCAGCGACTTATAATGGGATTGCGATCGTGCGGCAGGCAATCTGACAATGCCTGACGCTGGGGGGACTAACTGCCACTGACATCACTAATAACATTATTACAGTGATCAGTGCTAATACTATACACTGTCACTGTAATGACACTGAGCAGGAAGGGTTTAACATCTAGAGTGATCAAGGGGTTAAATGTGTGGGAATGAACAAATGAGATCCCCTGTCACTGAACACAGCTGTGTTGTTTACATTCACAGGGCTGTGTTCGGTGAAGCTCAGAGCTGATCACCGGGTACCAGAGGTCAATCATTGGCTGGGACCCGGTGATCGGCATGTGCTGTGACGAATCACAGCACAGCCAGGTGGGCATGTGTCCCCTACCCAGAAATGCAAAATCATGTATATATACATTATTCTGCGCATGAAAAATAAATTAGGAAAAAAGAGGCTTGACTCCTGTGTGAGCGTTTAATGCCTGAAAAAATTGCAGAAATTGCACTCCAACCCCAAAATAAGACAGTACAAAAGTATCCCAAACAGGGGGGGGGAGAAAAGCAGGGCTTAACGAAAGAGCAATACCCGGTTTAAGTATCAAATGACAATTTATTGGCATAAACACATGTAACAGGGTAATGACCCAATACGGTACTGTATCTAATAAAA
This sequence comes from Lithobates clamitans, assembly GCA_037952925.1. NCBI lineage: Eukaryota > Metazoa > Chordata > Amphibia > Anura > Ranidae > Lithobates > Lithobates clamitans. The sequence goes on from JBBGZY010001198.1 coordinate 2,325,286, forward strand.
TATCGCCGACCACCTGGACCAGTAGGTCTGTCGCGACCACAGACAGGGGGAACGGAACAACATAAAACAAAGACATAAAACAAAAACAGCGTCCGGACGCACAATGTATTGGTGTCAGTCCTGCTATCCAATGGTACATGGGAATATACTCAGTAGGGCTACGGGGCTGACATCAATCCCAGAGGTGGAGGGGCTCGGGGGAGGAAGATGGGCAGGGAACTGTGGAGGGGATCATGGAAGGTCCATGGGGCATGGGGAGAGCTGGAGATAGATACCAATAGATGAAAAATGTCTCACTGATGTCTGTAAGGCAGTACTGCGTACCGCGCGGCAGGAGATTCAGTTTTCTGTTCCCGACCAGCCGGCCGGACTGAAAGGATGTGAGCACTCAGTGTGTGCACTTCCTGTCAGTCCGGCCGGGAACAGGAAACTGAATCTCCTGTACAGCGCGGACTGCAGGAGGAAGGAAGAGGAACTCGGCCACGTACAGGCTGCGGCTTATAGGAAGCGGCCTCAAGCAATTGCTTATTTTGCCTGTCCTGTCGCCACGTGTCTGCAGTGGACCACTTCCACACTACCTACAGCTGATTCTGTTTGATATAATATTTGTATAATAATTATCTTATAATTGTTCAATCATGCACTTGACTTGATTTAGGATTGAAAGCAAGTTTTCACAAGTGGCTCTAACTTTTCCACAGTAATATATATAAATATATTGTATATATAAAAAAATATATATATACTAGGAACGTTCAAGTCAAACCGGGACTTTTGAGTTAATATAATAAACGAACAAATTTCAAGGAGTGGAAACTGCATTTATTTTTCAACATACTACCCCCACTACATTTATACACCTATCCCAGCATTTAACTAATGCCTGATAAGCTTTGGCATGGAAAGATTTGTCAGTAAGCCTGAACCATCCTAGGACAGCTCCACAACATCATCAGTGCTGAAATGCTGACTCTTTTAGGAGTCCAAATAGGTGGAAATCACTGGGAGCAAGGTCCGGGCTGTAAGGCGGATGTGGAAGTACCTCCCAGCCGAGTTGCTTTATTGTGCATGCAGTGCAGTGACTAGTATAGGCTCGTGCATTGTCTTGGAGAAACAGGATGTCCCTAGTGATCAAACCAGGCCGTTTTTATGTACATCACTCAGAACACGACAGTAATATTCACTGTTGATAGTGGCACCACGGGGTAGAAAATCCACATTAATAACGCCACGTTTGTCCCAGAAAACACCTGCCATCACTATACCTGCAGAAGCAATTGTTCAAAATATATTTGATGGTGGTGAGTCCACATGCTTCCACTGCTTTGATGCTCGTTTTGTTCCTGGAGTGAAATGATGTCTCCAGGTTTCGTCACAAGTAATGATGCGATCCAGAAAATCCTGGCGTTCCCTGTCAAAATGCTCCTTCAACGCAGCGCAGACATCAACTCTTCTGTGCCAGTCAAAAGTGGAAAGCTGTCTTAGTACACAGCGTGCGCTAACTTTTAAAAAATGTTCGTGAATGATTGTGTTTACCATTTCCACAGAAAGTATTTTAATCAATGTAAGTACTGAATTCAAAAGTGCTTATCTAATAATATGTGAAAAAATGCAAAATAAATACACTATACAATCTGCAATTCATATAAGGCAAGAATAAACATTAAAGTGGTTGTCAAGCCACTATCTCATCTTTATATCATGCCCTCTGTCAGATAAAAAGCTGCATCCTAGTGCCTGTGCTTTAAAAAAAAAAAAAAAGCAGATTTCTCCCTTTTTTAACAGTGTCTTCCAGCGATCACATGACTCCTGGCTCTCAGCTCTCCAGGGGCCCCTGGAAGACGTGATGATGTCACGAAACGCGTAGGGCGGAGCCAGACGACGCGCTGACGTCACCCCCAAGCGAGCTGCTTTCCAGAAGGACGGGTTTGTCCGAGCTCCGGTGGCCACGGAGCCGGACTTAAGGCTGTTTATCCATCTGACACTTTGTAAGTGTATATCTGTTTTTTTATCTATTTTAATAAAATGTAAAGTGGTTTTACACTATGTGAGCCCCTTCTATTTTATGGTATCAATGCCCTGGGTTGTTGGAGTGGCTGCTGACGAGATGACCCCTGGTGGACACCGCTGCTAATCCCCATTCTGGCTTTAAAAGATCTCTGCTTGCTGTGATCCTCTGTAGTGGGGGGTCATGGCCTTCTGGTAAGGAGTAACCCCTTCAATACCTGGTGGTGGACCCTTCCTCGTTGTCACTGATCTTCATTGATTACCACTTGGATTTTTTTTTACTTTTTTTACTTTTATTTTTATTTTCTGTTGGTGATTTGGACGCTTTATAAACACTTCATTGATGTTTTATTCTTTGGACTTCTTATAACACCCAATTGAGGTTTCAATTTATGGACTTTTTTTCTTCACTACTAAAGTTCTGCACATTGATTTTTTTATAATTCCCATATGAATTTTTTTCACTGCAAATTATTTATTATGTTCCACTAGCATTAGCGCAACCTCTTATTTTCTTTATGTTATAATGATCAGTTAGTTTTGAAGCAGCAGGGAGAGGAGCAGATCAGCGATACTAAGAGATGACAGGCAGGGAGGGAAGGGGGAGGAGGAGGACAGAGGGAGACAGTGAAGAGCTGCAGATAGCAGCGGACGACGGAGGCACGTACACTTACAGCGGTGTCAGGGCTCAGCAGCCCCGATATGTCGGAGTCGGTGTACAGGGGGGAGGGTAGAAACTGGCCAGATCAGCTAGGTATTTCAGGTAATACAGGGGGCCAAAATACACAGCACAAGCACTCTGCTGTATAACATGCTTTAAAGGAACAGGATCTTTATTTTATTTGTTTCGGTTAACAAACGCTTTAAGTGCAGTATGTGCCTAAGCTGACACATGAAATGTACAATTCATTCATGTGATATATGGACATAAACAGCGATATGTGAAATACTGCAATCCAGTACAAAACATGCATATAACATAGATTCAATGTCCATATACTCAAAATGTTGCTGCCAATACATGTATATACACTCAGAGGTTAACAGTAGTAAAAGTCCAGGCAAGAGGAAAACAGAGAGTGTATCCAAAGCTGGAAACCAAAGGGGCTTCTGTATGTCCCCACCACAGTCAGGAAAGGGATCAAAATCCGCTTACCGGAACATCATGACCATTTAATTATGAATGGTCATAATGCGCATGAGGCCAAATACAGGTGTTTCTCACAGCAGCTGTCGATGGTCAGCATCACAAGCTCTGCAAGCAGCTCCGAATCTCTCCTCATCCAGATAGCGGCATATTCAAAAGAAAGGGTCCACACATAAGTAAAACTGTCAAAAAATATTATTTATCTAAATCCAGTATTGCACTTACGTCCAAAAGCTTCATCAAGCGTGTATCAAACAAGCATCGGCCAGCAATTGTGCAGAGAGGGCTAGCCAAGCATGCTGACGTCCGTGGTGTAGGCTACGTCTAATGACATTGCACATTTTTGCACATTATTATTGGATAAGCACTTTTGAATTCAGCGCTACCTTACATTTGTTAAAATACTTGAAAAATCCTTGTTTTACCGAGACATTAGAGTTTGTTGCCGGTTCCTATATTTTGTTTTCCCCTTTTTTTGGTGGCGAGTGTGGTTTTGTTGTTATACCTCTACATTCCCACAGAAAGATTTGACTCTTGTGCAATTTCACGATAGGTTATGCATTGATTATCCAGGATCAGGTGTTCCACGCACTGAATGTTTACAGGAATGACTGCTGTGGGCTGGGAACCACCATGGCTGGGATCGTCACTAACAGACGTATGGTCATCTTTGAAATGTTTACACCATTCAAATGTCTTACTGCGGCTGAGTGTCTCATAACCGTACTGTACTTGAAGTCTTTTGTGGATATCTGCGGGTTTTGTTCATAAGAAACCTACTCACCACACGCTGTTCCATGCAAGCATTAACACTGTTGTCTGCCATCTTGAGCAATGGTCTCTGGACTGGCCCGTGAAATGTGCGCCGCCTCTCGGTAATAGGACACACTTGCCACTCACTACTGCATGTAGTACCGCTATGCTAGCATCCCTTTTTATACCTATAAAAAGTCCTGGTTTGACTTGAACGTCCCTCGTATATGTATATACTGTATATACAGTATCTCACAAAAGTGAGTACACCCCTCACATTTTTGTAAATATTTTATTATATCTTTTCATATGACAAAACTGAAGAAATGACACTTTGCTACAATGTAAAGTAGTGAGTGTACAGCTTGTATAACAGTGTAAATTTGCTGTCCCCTCAAAGTAACTCAACACACATTATGTCTAAACCACTGGCAACAAAAGTGAGTACACCCCTAAGTGAAAATGTTCAAATTGGGCCCAATTAGACATTTTCCCTCCCCGTTGTCATGTGACTCATTAGTGTTACAAGGTCTTAGGTGTGAATGGGGAGCAGGTGTGTTACATTTGGTGTTATCGGTCTCACTCTCTTATACTGGTCACTGGCAGTTCAACATGGCACCTCATGGCAAAGAATTCTCTGAGGATCTGAAAAAAAAAAAATGTTGCTCTACATAAAGATTGCCTAGGCTATAAGAAGATTGCCAAGACCCTGAAACTAAGCTGCAGCACGGTGGCCAAGACCATACAGCACTTTAACAGGACAGGTTCCACTCAGAACAGGCCTCGCCATGGTCAACCAAAGAAGCTGAGTGCACTTGCTCAGTGTCATATCGAGAGGTTGTTTTGGAAAATAGACGTATGAGTGCTGCCAGCATTGCTGCAGAGGTTGAAGGGGTAGGGGGGTCAGCTTGTCAGTGCTCAGACCATACGCCACACACTGCTTCAAATTGGTCTGCATGGCTGTCATCCAAGAAGGAGGCCTCTTCTAAAGATAATGCACAAGAAAGCCTGCAAACAGTTTGCTGAATACAGTGGCAACCTGTGAAGCTCTGGTGAACTCCATGCTCAAGAAGGTTAAGGCAGTGATAGAAAATTATGGTGGCCACAAAATATTGACACTTTGGGCCCAAGTGTTAAAGTGTCATTTCTTCAGTGTTGTCACATGAAAAGATATAATAAAATACTTACAAAAATGTAAGGGGTGTACTCACTTTTGTGAGATACTGTATATAAATGTGTATATATATATATATATATATATATATATATATATATATATATTCATATATATTATATATATATATATATATACATTCATATATATATATATATATATATATATATATACACATACACAAACATACATAACAGATTTGCAAATTAATTACAGCATTTAAAAACATTTTTTTCCTCTAGAATTGATGGATGCCTCGGGCACTCTTGGATTTCATCAATAAGCACACAACAATCTTTGTACATACTATATTAAAACCAGAAATGAAATAACGGACACTAGTGGAAACGTTGCTTTAAAAAAATCTTATTTCTTCTAGGAAGAGTAAACGTCTTGAACGAGAGGAGAGATTTGGGCAGCGTTTAAGTTAACAAGCCCTCTGACAGCTCTGGGATTTTCCCAGTGTTTTATATTAAAAAACATGAGCATGGTATATGGGCTTTGCTGATAAGAGGAGGAAAAATGAATTGGCAAACACTTTTCCCAGACAAGACAGCAGAGGACTGTTTGAACAAGGTAGAAATTGGACAGCTTGACTGGCTGATCACAGAGCTGATATTCAAAGATTTTCTGCTCTATATAATAGTTTTAACTTTAGGTTCCTGAAATTATACTGAACATAAATTGCATTCTGTGTCAAAATGGAAAGAAAAAAATGAAAATGCTAGGATCTCTGCATCCAAATACAAAACAATTTCTTCGCCTAAACTCCACCTTTAACCTTTTTTTTCATAATCCTTCTCCTATACGTTTCAAATCCAGTTTATTGTAAAATATGTGTCATGCTGTCTCTGATTGTCTAGAGATCTTCAAATCTATGCTCTTCAGTATTAGGTCCTAAAATGCATTGTTTCAATAACTGTCTGGGGTGTGCATTTAGTGTGACTGTTAAAGAAATACAATTATGAAAGAGGAAATGAGGCGAAAGAGAGATGTGATATTTGGTTTAAAGAGAATGTGCCAGATAAAAGGAAAAAGTCCAAAATATGTCCACAATTGAAATTCCTATTGTGGCATCCACTGAAAGAAGAAACTACATACCTCATTCTCCAACAAGCCAAAGTCAAATGTATGTTTTCCTCCACAGTTATGGATGTGAAGGATAGCGTGCCCCCTGTTGGTGTCACTGTGGTTCCTCCTGCCTGTATACTATACTAAGGTGGTGACCAACAAGCACACAATGCCCAGCAGGGTATAGTCCATCTGATGCACCTGGTTGTGTCAGATAGTAGCCACGCTAGTAACTGTTGAAGAAAACGTAGATTTGACTCACTGCTCAACAGAGAGGTCAGTATCCAGCGTATTTTATCCTTGGCTTTTATAGGCTCTGAATATTTTATACAAGGTAAAGGGTGACTTTAAGATGGTGGATCCTAAGTGACAATATACAGTTTAAAACATTACCTCGTGGTATTTCTTTACAGTTTTTCCCGACATACATGTGCAGGATTTGGTATACGGAGTCCCACAGCCGCAGTTTCCTCCACAGCGTTTAACAAGTAGGCATCGTGGAAAAAACACAGCGCTTGTAACCTTCAGCTCTTCCCGTAAGTTTACTGTGAAATTCCTTGGGGTGCAGCTGTATCGCTTGACATCATCATTTAGCCTGTCTAAATTCACTAAAAAAGAAAAGTCATCAACGGTTAACCTAAAAATAATCATGAACGGCATCATCATCATCAACTGTGGCAAAATCTGCAAGAGTATTGTTATCATCATCGGTTATAGTAAACTCAACATGAACAAAGTTATCATTATATATTACATGAATGCTGAACTCCAGGAAACGTAAACATACTTCCTTGTAGTGGGGCTGTACTTGTGTATGTTTAGGGGGCTTGGCAAAGCAGACTGATCTATGCACTTTGGGGGTCTATTCTCCTTTGGCATCATCAAGATTGATGAAGGTACTATAGCCCTGAATTGGTTATCCAGGGACAGTGCACTGCATGGGGGAGCGCGGTCTGCCCAGGGATGCAGGATCAGGTAAGTAAAACAGCTTCTTCATTGTCTAGACATAAACGAGCAGTTAACTCTTGCAGTGCAGAAGCAGACCCATTGCAAGGGGGGATAGAGAAGGTTTTTTGACATTTGTGTCTTTGGGAAGATGTCCCTTCAATTCCTGTCATTTAAACACAACAGGAAGTGAGATGAAATCTCTCCAGAGTGACAGGAAGTATTCTGTTAGACAGTTGTCCCTGGTATTAGTGTCTGTATTAGAATTTTTTTTCTTCTTCTGGTGACAACGTAAAGTTATGGATTTCTCATCATTATCTGACAACGGTCACCAGGATATTTAAAAAGAGATTCATTTTCCCCAGTGTGAATGCTGTATCACTTCCCTAACCTTAAAAAAAAAAGTCTTACTTTAAACGTACTAAAAAAGATAATAAAATGTCATCATCATCGTCAATTACAGTAAACTCTTCAAATTCATTATTATCACTTAAAAGAATTGGTAAGATATCAGGATTAATTTTACTGTAGGAATAATTTCTACCCTGGCCTATGCTAACTTCAGTACTTAATATAGCTGATGACAAATTACTATTTTCTTTTTCCTGCATAGGGTTGCATACTTAATTTTATAAAAACAAAATGTATGAAATAAATCTATTTTTTACTGCTCTGATGAACCTTATTGGGTAGTGAACAATGGGCTAGGATGAACATTGCTCCTATAGTTAAAGGGATTGTAAAGTCCCATGATTTTTCACCTTAATGCATTCTATGCATTAAGGTGAAAAACCTTCTTTGCTGCAGCTGCCCCCAGATCCCCCATTTTTCTTACCCGAGCCCACATCGTTCCAGCGATGTGCTTGAGTCCAGCGACTCCGAGCGCTATCTCTATTCTCATTAGGTAGATTGATAGCAGCGGAAGACATTGGCTCCCGCTGCTTTCAGTCAAATCCAGTGACACAGGGGGGCGGGGCCAAGTCCCGCTGTCTGTGTCAATGGACGCAGCAGCGAGACTTAGGAGTGTGCCTGCATGGGTGCCCCCATGAAAAGCGGCTCTCCGTGGGGGCACCCAATGAAGAGGAGGGGCCAGTAGTGCTGGGGGGGCACCCAAGAAGAGGAGGATCGGGGCTGCTCTGTGCAAAACCCTTGCACAGAGCAGGTAAGTATAACATGTTTGTTATATTTATAAAAAAAAAATTAACCTTTACAACCCCTTTAATTAGCTTGTATATATGAGCATTTATAAAATAACTCAAATAACAACTGTTTATCCAACAAAAGTGAATTAAAGGGTTTACTAGCTATGTACACTCTCCTCTGTAAGATTTTAAGTCCACTAAGTACTTTGACTTCATTCATATAAAAAAGTAAGGTAAGCAATTTGGTTTGTTCAGTTAGTTAATCAATAGTTTGATTGATAAAGTAGTGAATGTATGTCAATGTGAATTCTTTATTTCTGAGAAATAATATGCTCTAATGTCTACGAATAACTATACATACAATATACATATTGAAACTGTGCTATGACATCAAAACACCTACAGTGAGGGAAAAACGTATTTGATCCCCTGCTTATTTTGTACGTTTGCCCACTGACAAAGAAATGATCAGTCTATAATTTCAATGGTAGGTTTTTTTTAACAGCAAGAGACAGAATAACAAAAATTTCCAGAAAAACGCATTTCAAAAAAGTTATAAATTGATTTGCATTTTAAAGGAAGTGCTCCTAATCTTAGCTTGTTACCTGTATAAAAGACAGCTGTCCACAGAAGCAATAAATCAATCAGATTCCAATCTCTCCACCATGGCCAAAACCAGCTTTCCAAGGATGTCGGGGACAAGATTGTAGACCTACACAAGGCTGGAATGGGTTACAAGACCATGGCCAAGCAGCTTGGTGAGAAGGTGACAACAGTTGGTGCGATTATTAGCAAATGGAAGAAACACAAAATAACGGTCAATCTGTCAATGATCTTAGGGCAGCTGGGACCATAGTCACTAAGAAAATAATTGGTCACACGCCGCTGTGAAGGACTGAAATCCTGCAGTGCCCGCAAGGTCCCCCTGCTCAAGAAAGCACATGTACAGGACCATCTGAAGTTTGCTAATGAACATCAGAATGATTCAGAGGAGAACTGGGTCAGCCTCAGCCAGGGCATTGACAATGGGTCATGGATAGGTATTCCAGTATGACATTGTCCCAAAACACACGGCCTAGGCAACAAAGGAGTTGCTCAAGAAGAAGCACAATATGGTCCAGGAGTGGCCTAGCCTGTCTCCAGACCTTAATCCTATAGAAAATATGTGGTGGGAGCTGAAGGTTCGAGTTGCCAAACGTCAGCCTCGAAACCTTAGTGACTTGGAGAGGATCTGCAAAGAGGAGTGGGACAAAATCCCTCCTGAGATGTGTGCAAACCTGGTGGCCAACTACAAGAAACGTCTGACCTCTGTGATTGCCAACAAGAGTTTTTGCCACCAAGTACCAAGTCATATTTTGTGAAGGGATCAAATACTTATTCCATTGATTAAAATGCAAATCAATTTATAACTTTTTGAAATGCATTTTTCTGGATATTTTTGTTGTTATTCTGTCTCTCACTGTTAAAATAAACCTACCATTAAAATTATAGACCGATCATTTCTTTGTCAGTGGCAAATGTACAAAATCAGCAGGGGATCAAATACTTTCCCCCCTCACTCTATTTTATGTCTCACACATCTATTTTTATTTACACTTGATCCAATAGTTCTAAAAGATAAAATACATGTGTTGTCTACTCATTCTTTACCTTTGTTAGTAAACCTAAGACCTAATCACATGAAACCAAAAAAGCTGTTCCTAAAAGTAAACTCCGGGCAAGCAGCTAAATACAATGCAGTGGGCATAACCTTTTTTTGCTTATTAAGGTACATCGGTCGTTCAAATTTCACATGTTGGTAGAGTAACTCTTCCTGTATAGTAACTATTCTTCTTTATCATTGCAGGTAAATGGATTCCAAGCAACAGCAACATGCTGTTATTGAGTCTTGATGAAGAGGGGTGCAGACTGACCAACATCCACAGAAAGCTACAGAATGTTTACAGAGATGACACCACTGTCAAGAGCAATGTGTTATCATTGGGGACTCTTGTCAATAGTGTCGTCTCTGTAAGCATTTGGAAACCTTCTGTGGATGGTGGACAACCTACACTCTCCTTTGTGAAAAAACGAAATGGCAGCAAGTTGCTTCTGCTTGAAATCCATTATTTACCTGCAATGAAAAAGAAGAAGAAAAAGAGTTGCTATAGAGAAAGAGTTACTCTATCAACATCTGAAATTTATACAACCTATGTAAGTTTATAAAAAAGGTTATGCCCACCTTTGCATTACTTTTGATACAGCCCTCATATTTCAATAGATTTGTAATACTGTCATATAAAAGGCAAATAAGACACTAGGGAAGGTTTCAGGTGTTGGTCACCTGCTTTGATTACCAAAAAAGCAGTGTAAAACTTTGGTTTCAATGCACCAGAACATGACAAAACTTATTTAACTTAACAAAAAGCTTTAAAATGTATATGGCAATGTATACCGTATTTATCGGCGTATAACACGCACTTTTTTCCCCTTAAAATCAGGGGAAAGTCGCAGGTGCGTGTTATACGCCGATCCCCTGCGATGCGAGCTGTCAAAATAACAAAATCGCGGACCGCGATTTGAAAATGGCGCCTCCGGCGCCGAAATACACAGAGCCGGTCCTCGGCTCTTTCCGGCGGCTCTCGTTTACTTTCGGTTTCACTCGTAGCCCCGAGCGGAGCTATCCGAGTAGGTTCGGATAGCTCCGCTCGGGGCTACGAGTGAAACCGAAAGTAAACGAGAGCCGCCGGAAAGAGCCGAGGACCGGCTCTGTGTATTTCGGCGCCGGCGGCGCCATTTTCAAATCGCGGTCCGCGATTTTGAATCCCAGCAAGCAGGGACAGGGGATCGAAGGCTGCACTGGGGCAAGGTTGCACTGGGGAAGGCTGCACTGGGGCAAGGCTGCACTGGGGCAAGGCTGCACTAGGGCAAGGCTGCACTGAGAAGGCTGCACTGACATGGCTGCACTGACATGGCTGCACTGACATGGCTGCACTGACAAGGCTGCACTGACATGGCTGCACTGGGGAAGGCTGCACTGACATGGCTGCACTGACATGGCTGCACTGACAAGGCTGCACTGGGGAAGGCTGCACTGACATGGCTGCACTGACAAGGCTGCACTGACAAGGCTGCACTGACATGGCTGCACTGGGGCAAGGCTGCACTGAGAAGGCTGCAATGATGGGCATTTAAATGTAAGTTTTTTTCCCTTCAACTTCCCTCCTAAAAGTTTTTTTTTCCTTAAAATTCCCTCCTAAATTGGGGTGCGTGTTATACGCCGGTGCGTGTTATACGCCGATAAACACGGTAATTTTAAAAACGCAAATGTGTAAATAAAGCCTAAAGTTGAGTGACAATTTTAAACATGTGAAGAATTTAAACAAGTTTCAGGTTTTCTGGAAGAAACTTTATTGGAGAACAAGTGGGCATCCATTAGATAAGCTCTTATGAGCAGGGCCTTCTCAACCCTCTTGTATTTTATTGTATTGTAACTGTACTGTCTCCCTTTATATTGTAAAGCGCTGCGCAAAATGTTGTCTCTGCTTTAATCCTGTATAATAATAATAATAATTTCTGGAAACCAGCAAGGAGAAGGAAAAGCTTTAAAGTGAATCTGTGATTTGCCTATGCTCAACAAACTGCACATACTTACCTTCCCTTCTTTCCCCTAACATTGTGCATTCTGCCAAGAGTAATAAAGGAACCCCTTTGTAAACTCGAAGCATCTACTTTACAGGAATAAATAGCTGGTGCTCAAACTATACATAAAATGCATCTCATGCTAAATGTGAAGTTTCCTTTAGAGAGAGACAGATAAAAAGGAGAAGCCACTGCTGTGTTCTTTATTTGATTATATAAGATAGAGTGTGTCCAGAGATGGGCAACAGTAATACTGAAATCCCTGGGGGATTGGAAATATCAGAAGAGACTGCTGGAACCTAATAAGCACAGTCTGGAGAAAAGAATGGAAAGGGGGAACATGACTGAAACCAACCACTTCTCTACCAGGCCAATTCTGACATTTCTCTCTTAAATGTAAAAATCATCATTTTTTTGCTAGAAAATTACATAGAACCCCCAAACATTATATATGTTTTTTTTAGCAAAGACCCTAGAGATTACAATGGCGGTTGTTGCAACTTTTTATCTCACACAATATTTGCGCAGAAATTTTTCGAACGCGTTTTTTTTTGGAAAAAAACAGTTTTGTGTTTAAAAAAAAACCAAAACAGTAAAGTTAGCCCAATGTTTTTGCATTTTGTGAAAGATGAAGTTACGCCGAGTAAATAGATACCTAACATGTCAGGCTTCAAAATTGCACATGCTCGTGGAATGGCGCCAATGTTCGGTACTTAAAAATCCCCATAGGCGACACTTGAAATTTTTTTACTGGTTACATGTTTTGAGTTACAGAGGAGGTCTAGGGACAAAATGATTGCTCTCGCTCCAACGTTCGCGGCGATACCTCACATGTATGGTTTGAACACCGTTTTCATATGTGGGCGGGACCTACGTATGCGTTCGCTTCTGCGTGCGAGCACACGGTGACAGCGGCGCTTTACATTTTTTTTTTATTTATTGTTAATTATATTTTCTTTTTTTTATTTTGACACTTTTTTGAAAAAAAAAAAATGTAATCACTTTTATTCCTATTACAAGGAATGTAAACATCCCTTGTAATAGCAATATGACATGTCAGGTGCTCTTAATAGTGAGATATGGGGTCAATAAGACCCCATACCTCACCACTAGGCTGGAAAGCCTGAAATAAAAAAATAAATAAAACGATCACCGCTTCCCAGCTGAAGTGGCGCCGTTTTTTTGAATGGAGAGGCCGGGCGTGACGTCATAACATCGCGCCCCGCCTCCGATGATCATAGAAACTCCGGCGACCATCTGGTCCGCCGGAAATCTCTATGATCTACATCCGGCGCCGGCGGATCCGCTCTCCGCCTCACCGATCGTAACGGTGAGTCAGAACAAGCACCGGAAGGCGGCGGGAGGGGGAGGACGCCCCCTCTCGCCTCCCATAGGAACGATCAAGCGGTGGAACGGCTGCTATGATCATTTCTATGGTGTAGAGATTTGCCGGCTGAAACCGGCAATATCTGAATGATGTCTGTAACTACAGGCATCATTCAGATATACCCGCCCAAAGCTCAGGACGTCATATGACGGTGGGCGGGCGGGAAGTGGAGTATGAATTATGTTCAGGAGGACAGTATTTTCAATATGAAGACCTAGGACACAGGGATATGACCTCAACCTAGTAGCAGAAATCTTCCAAACTAATCTTGGAAAGTATTAATTTACCAAAAGAGTAGGTAATGCTTGGAGCAAACAGCAGTTGTAGTGAGTCAATCAATAGTAAGTGGATTCAGACATGCATGGGACACACACAAATCTATACAAAAAAGTAAAAAAATCTATAAATAATAAAATTGGGGCAGACTCGATGGACCACTTGGTCTTTTTCTGCTATGTCTATTCTATGTTTCTATTTGGAAAACACAGAATGCTCTGTAAAACCTGCATCATGGGTGCATCCTGCATTAAATGTGTATTTAAATAAATATATTTCCCAAATAATAAAAATTATACAAAACATCAGTTAAAAAAAAATTAAATTGAGCCAAAACCATAGTTTACTCCTAAAGAAGTAAATTTTGAATGAAGAAATAGGATATTGTCTTGTAATGCACAGCATCACAAAATAAAAACAATTTCTACTTTAGTTCCTTGTTAGCAATTGAAAAAATAAATAATTTGCAGCCCTGTACCTGAAACATTTGAACATACTGGGGTTGATTTACTAAAGCGGAAGAGCAAGTTCACTTTGTAAACACATTTTCATTTAGCTCTTTGAATGTGGTGATAATTCACTTTACAAAGAATACCCATTTAATGCAAGGGAAATGTAAAAAACAGGCATGATTAGATGACTGACGTCAGTGTAGCTTCAGTCATCTAAGTTAGGTCAAAATTCTCTTCCAAACTGAAAATTCAATTTGCTAAGTAAACAGCCTATATTCCCTTAATAAATCAACCCCACTAAATCAGTATCAACTCCCTCAATACTGCAAATTTAGTATAGCCATATAAATATAGAGACGAATAAACTATGGAAGCTAAGCATTCTTCTTTGTTCATACCTACTCAAGTGGAGTGGAGTGCCCACATCCACATGAAGTCTTATGCCGCGTACACACAAGTGGACTTGCCAGTGGGCTAAACTCTGTCGGCATTTCCAACGGAAAGGTTTAGAACATGTTCTCTATCTGAGTCCATCGGAAATGCCGAAAGAAAAAGTCCGATGGGGCATACACACGATCGGAATGTCCGACCAAAAGCTCCCATCGGACTTTTTCTGTTGGGAAGTCCGGCCGTGTGTACGCGGCATTATTTGCTTATTTTAAGACATGTAAATGTTAATGGTATTTGGACCTCATCAACTGTATCAAATTTATCTAATGAGACAACGTAAAGGTAATGATGATATACAATGCATACTAGCTCATCACACTCATTCAGTTTAATAAAGTTTCTTTCACGATCTTGGTGACCTAGCACTCCATAAGACCAAAGAAGATTCTGCCAGAGGAGACTGCCAGAATGTAAAGACAGATCAACGTTCTGATAGGGGATTACACCGAGATCCTGTCTTTCTGCTATGCAGGAAGTTTGATTTCTGTGTTATCCCAGGCAGCCCTTCCCCCATACAGTTAGTAAACACACTGAGGGAACATAGTTAACCTCTTGATCGCCCCTGATGTTAACCACTTCCCTGCCAGTGTCATTAGTACAATGTCAGTGCATATTTTTAGCACTGATGACTGTAATAATGTCACCGGTTCCCAAAAAAGTGTCAAATATATCAGTTAGGTGTTCGATCTGTCTGCCACAATGTCGCAGTCCCGCTAAAAATCACTGATCACCGCCATTACTAGTAAAAAATAAACAATAAAAATGCCATAAATCTATCCCCTATTTTGTAGATGCTATAGCCTTTGCGCAAACCAATCAATATACGCTTGTTGGGTTTTTGTTTTTTACCAAAAATATGGAGCAGAATACATATTGGCCTAAATTGATAAAGAAATTAGATTGTTTTAAATTTTTTTATTGGGTATATTTTATAGCAGAAAATTAAAAATATAGTTTTTTTTTTCAAAATTGACGGTCTTTTTTTATTATAGCGCACAAAATAAAAACTGCAGAGGTGATCAAATACGACCAAAAGAAAGCTCTATTTGTGGGAAAAAAGGACATCAATTTTACTTGGGTACAACGTCACACGACCGTGCAATTGTCAGCTAAAGTAACGCAGTGCCGTATCACAAAAAATGGCCTGGTCATTAAGGGGGGAAAACTTTCTGGAGTTGAAGTGGTTAAAGTGGTTGTAAACCCCATTCATGAAATTTGACCTGGGCACATCTATGTGTAGTGTTTACTTATCTCTCTCCAAAGTCCTAAGTCTTGTGTCTTTCTGCTGCTCCGTTCTTCTGTTAGGCCTCATGTACACTGCTGCTGGTAAACAGACGTTTAGGAGCAGTTGGGCATTTTTTTTTCAACTGCTCCTGAACCCTCCTATATGCTATCTTATCAGTACATGTACACTGGTTCGTTTATAGTCGTTTCTAGGCAGTTGTGTTTAGGGGCTTTTTTTGGAAACCAAAAAAATGCGTTCAGAAGATGTGTTTAGAGGCATTTCAAATGCCAAACGTGGCCAAACACGTTTCGTTTACAGGCGTTTTTCATTTTTGGCTATTTTAAAAAAAAAATATATATATTTTTTCAAACGCTTCTAGACGCAAACGCGGCTAAATGCGATTAAACGCGGCATGTAAACATGGCTAAACAGCCGTTTTTAGACGCCAGTAAATTCTTCAGGGGAGGTTAAACAACGTCCCGTGTTCATGAAGCCTTAAAAGCTCCCTGTTAACCAAGATAAAACCAGCCTGAAATTTGTGTTGGGGATGGTGCATAGAAATGGGTTAGCAGACAGCTGGCCTATTCACAGCACAGCTCTGCACATTTCTTCTTTCCCCTGCCTATGTGGAGGGGGGTGTGCCTTTCCTCCAATCAGCTATCTCACAGTGTATGCCAAGAATTTCACACCCGGTGGTGGAACAGGAAGAGAAAATTCTAACACGATGTGCACTTTCTGTCTAAAAAGCTGAAGACAGCAGATATACATGTAAAACTTATGCAGGGAGATTTGTTTCATCTCTGTGTATCATCTGAGGTTATTCACTTCACTGAGTATATGTGAGGGTTTACATTCACTTTAAAAAACCTTCTTAATCATGTCAGTTTAGAACTGTCTTGTGTCCTGTGCACACATTTCCTGTGTTCAAGGAGTTTAATTGGCTTGTACAGCTTTTATCTTGTACAATGATTTTCTATTTCTATTTTCATTCAGTCTACAAAATGCTGTGCGTTGTTAGCCTACAACACAAAATTAAGAGCTTACTGCCGCTCTGGTAGATCAATGTGTATTTTTTTACATTTGCAGGGTCTTTATAGGATAAAACACAGGAAAATGTGTTTTATGTACTTATGTACTGCATTATTTTTTACTTGTGTACTGCATTATTTTTTACTTGTGTACTGCATTATTATTATTATTTTTTTCAATAATTTTGCCCTTGCATAGACTTTGAAAGTGCTTAGTGAAACTAGTCTTCACATAACAAATAATATTGTTTATTGTTTATTGTTTGTATATAAATAATGTCTGTGCTGGCGATAACAGTCTAACCCCAGGTTATAGCAAATGTATAAAGTCTGATAATTGAAGCTTTAAAGAGAAAGGAAATCCAGTTCTTCTTTGATCTTATGTACTTACATTTATTAACATTTATCCTTTTACTCAAGATTAGTTCTTTTCACGATTCTTAATGCCAAGGACACATCTAACGCATTTAATTGATGTGAACATGAATTAATTTATATCAGTGAAAAAGAATCCCGAAAATACCTCCTGATCAGCCACAGGAGATTGCCAAGAAAAATGTAAATCCTTTATTTGATCAGAAAGCTCATTTGTTATAACAGAAAAGGATCTTAGGTTATATGAATGGATAGGGTAGATCTCCAGGAACTAAATAAAGTGTACCATGCAAAATGTGCCATGGTGCCTCATTGAGTGGTGGTCATCAGGGCCACGCCGCAAATAAGGACAATTGAGGCAGCTGCCTCATGTGGCACTCGTGAAGGCAAGGTAGGGAGCAGTACTGAGGCATCCCTACCGGACATGTTCACCTCTGTGTATGTTGAGCCCCCAGGCTGCACCGCAATAATGGTTGTTATGGCGCAGGCGGCTGCCTCCTAGCAACAAAAGGTGCTGCACTGATTGTCTGCCAGTATGCTAGCAACCAACAATGTTGTGGCTCTGTGTTCATTAATAAATCAATAAAAACATTATATATGATAAATATGATAAATCATCATATTTTTATATCCAACTAGTGTAAATATCATGTATGTATCATGAATATGACATCAGATTCTTTTAATGTCCTTTGCAGCAGCATACACACTGGGTGTGAAAAAGGCAGTGATAGTATCCTTTCAGGAGAGCTGTATGCAAGTAATCTGTGAAGGGAAACGATAACAAGAGGATAGGGCAGAGTGAGCAGAGGGACAAGCTCATCAGTCCTGTGATGCTCTCTTAAAGTGATTGTAAACGATCCCCTTGTAAAACAACCCATTCAGTTTAAAATAGAAATGAAAGGCAAAACAATTTTGTATAGATATAAAAAACATTATAAATATCTTTTTTCCCTTTTTTTATTAGTGATCACATTCCTTCTGTTCTTAGCTTTATAAGAAACTTGGGGGGACGGAGAAGCACCAGCACACTGAGCTTCCCAGTGAATGCCTGTGCAGTGGGGGCATGTCAGAACAAGTCTGATCATTGGAGGAGAGTACACTGAGTTCCCAGCACAGCTAGAGAACTGACCACAGTGTCTCCTACTGCTTAAAGTGGTGAATTTTTAATAGGAAAGCAAGGGGACTGGCAGGTACACCAGGGATTTCACATAAAGGAAGCAAGGATACTTTCTCATACAAGTACATGGTCCAGCAGGCACATGAATATCAGGAATATCAAGTGTTGGGGTAACAAGCGATTTAAGGCCCGTACAGACGATCAGAAATATTGCTTTCAAAACGATCTACGATAATCTGATCGTTAGTACACAGCTTTCGAGAGCCAATCACGACAGTTCATCTGGAACTATCCAAAGGGACAAACATGAAAATTTTTCTCGCACAATACCAGATTGTATGATTTTCGTTTAATCAGAACAGTTTTCATCCGAAAATACAATACAAATACATTACATCACCTCCGAATTTTTATTCTGTCATATGAGAATTTTCATTACTTTAGTAACCTCTTTATTTTCTTTTTTTCCAATTTTTTATTTTAATAAGGCATACGGTGATACAGAAACCTCAACAATGTTGAACATACAGTGGATCATCTGCAGAAATAAGGCCACATGCCCAGTCATCACAGTGTCAGCATTGGTTAAACATGAAGTGCAGATCAGATGGTGGGCTTCAAGGGCTTCAAGGACTAGGACGTCTCCTTATCCCACACCGTTTTTTTACAGTTAACACCGTTTTTTTTTTTTAAAGATTGAGAGAGCAGGTATGACCCAAAGGGCCAATCAGCAAAGGAGAGCAATAGCAAAAGTAAAAGAAAAATAGGGGAGGAAGGGGGAGGGGTGGGCAACCACCAGAAAGCACCTCCAACCACATCTGGGGATCCTTTCCATTAGTCCCAGCTCCCAGGGGAGTTTAGTCACCAACTCCGCATGCTCCTCAGAATAAACAAACTCATGCCAATAAAACCAATTCTTTCAGCACAGTGGGATGCAGCTCTTTGCTGCTGTGAGAAGGAGAGGAAAGATGGATTTCCTATAGATCTTGCATGGAATCTTGTGGTGGTGAAGGAGAAAGAATGCGGGGGTCCAGAGCAACTCACGATCCATAAATTTCTGAACAATGCAGTGAATCTCAGTCCAGTAAGGCAGCAAAATGTAACACGACCAGAAGATGTGAAGGAGAGAACTGGGTTCCTCCCCACACCTCCAGCACAGATCTTTGCTCTGAGGGAACAACTTGTGGATCCTCACTGGCATATAGTACCACCTTGTCAGTACATTATAACCCACTTCCTGATGGTTTGCACAAACAGAGGTTTTACAAGAGAAAAGAAGAAATCTCTCCACTTGCCTTTCCGTGAACTTCAGTCCCAAGTCCTGATCCCAGTTAGATATATAGGAAGGTCTGAAATTCGGGGGTGGCGCTAAGAGCAACTGGTAGGTCTGGGATACCACATGGCGCATGGGGAACTGTTCTAGACACAATAGCTCGAAGGTAGTAAAGCTCCTCCTGAAGGGTTCTGGGGAAGGTAATGTGCCAATGAAATGGGCTAACTGTAGTTTTTGCCAGAAGGAAAGACCCATCAAAGATGGGTCGTCCATGACTTGTTGCTTGGTCATCCACTGTCGGTTTGTGAGGAAACAACGGACCTGAGATTGTTTGTTACCTTTCAGATCCTGAAATCTAGAGTCACTGAGTCCAGACTTAAAGTGGGGTTTCCCAAGACCACGATGAGCGGCGAAGGAGTGGGTGCGACGGAGAAGTCACAAAAGGCTTTTTGGGCAATCCGCCACGTTTCACCTACAGTGGGGTGGTCTAATATGCGGAGTGGCAGATTCGTCTGGCGCCAAGGTAACACGTCCAGCTGGGTCCCAGCCAGGAGCCCCTCCACCTGGATCCACTGTTTCAAAGGACCATGGCGACAACAGTCCAGGATTCGTGTCAGATGACAGGCCATATGATAAAGGTTGACGTCCGGTAAAGCCATGCCGCCCAACACTTTTGGCAGTCGCAGAATAGACTGGGCCAGCCGCGGGGGTTTCTGGGCCCAGAGGAAGGATATAATAGCGCGGTTCACCGCCCTGAGAAAGGAACTCAGGATCCGGAAGGGGAGGCCCTAAAGATGGTATAACAAGTGGGGCATAATGTTCATTTGAACAATTCCATACCGACTGAACCAGGAAAACAGTCCGTGCTGCCAGGACTGAAGGTCTGTTTTAATGCCCATCAGCAGGGGAGGAAAATTGAGGGGGAAAATGTCTTCTGTCCTACTGGGCAAAAGGATGCCCAGATATTTGATGTGTGGCGATGCTCATTTAAAAGGGAAATCTGACCAAAGTAACATGGCTAGAAGGGCCGGCATGGAGATGTTCAATGCCTCAGATTTCTGGAAATTGATTCTGAAAAAGGATAGTGCCCCATACGTCTTCAATTCCTTCAGCGGGTTGGGGATAGACACCAGGGGGTTAGTCACAAAGAATAAAAGATCGTCAGCGAACACAGCGATTTTTGGGGAAAGCGTATCAGTTAAGCGGAGGCCCGTGATGTTGGGATTATCTCTAACTGAGCGCAGAAAGGGTTCGAGGGTCAGGATAAATATTAAGAGGGACAGGGGGCACCCCTGCCTCGTCCCGTTGCCTATCCCGAAGAGTGAGAGGTGACCATTCACCTTCACTTGGGCTGACGGGTGGGATCCTCTTCATTTTCAATATGGAGACTAGCATGCAAACAAAATGGACGATGCTTTGGCCAATAATCTCATCGTGTGTACCAGGCATTACTGTTCCATCAGTAGGCTGGGGGATGGGTGGTTTTAGCAGTGTATTCCTCAATTGTTACGGAGAATGTGGTGTCATCTGCTTGGCTATACTTTGTGGCAGGGCAGTATAAATTGCACAACTGATTGGACAGAAATACCAATCCTTGCAGATAAAACATCTCATGTATGTGTATTTTATCAGTGTATATAAAAAGTTTGCCTGGAGCTCAGCCTTAAGTTGTTCACATATTTATATAAAAGAAAATATTTAAAAACTCACAGCTTCCCATTAAATTGTAAAATTCTGAAGCCCCATTTTTTATTGGACATTCACCTTTTATATTAGGTACTGCAGTAAATTTGCAAAGATAACGTTAACAACCCAGTAAGTACATTGATAAAGAGCCCTTATCTCAAATTGTCTGATCAATACATTATTCAGTGTAATCAGCTGGGTGCTGCTTCTGATTGAGCCTTTATCCCATCATATAGTTTATTTGACTCCTATGACTCATATAACAGTTCAAATTTAAACTTCAATCACCTCATCTTTTTTTTCCAGGCATTTTCTGCTTTGCTAATGATCACATTAGTGCAACCCCTATGCATCTCTATTAAAATATTGTAATTGTTTATGCTGTTGTGTAATTACTGAACACTGAATAATGTGCCGGGTGCTGTGCCCAATTATATGAAATAAAAAGGAGAAACACTGCCAGTCAATAGCATCTGACGAGTCCAAACTGACACTTGGTAATATTAATTCCTCGATTCTACAAGACAATTTCTTTAACCACTTCCCGACTGCCTCACATACATATACGGCGGCAGAATGGCACAGCTGTGCAAAGCGCCGTATAGGTGCGTCGGCTCCTTTAAGAGCCATAGGAGGCTCGCGCGCGCCCGCTGCATCTGGCCACGATCGACGCTGGCCACCCACGATTGCGGGCACGAGAGTGAGACACGGGATCAAATCCCTGTTCTGTCAGGGGAGAGGAGACAGATCGTGTGTTCCTACTAAGTCAGTGACATCCCCATACAGTTAGAAACACTAACGAGGGAACACATTTAATCCCTTGAGCGCCCCCTAGTGTTAACCCCTTCCCTGCCAGTGACATTTACACAGTAATCAGTGCATATTTATAGCACTGATCGCTGTATAAATGTGAATGGTCCCAAAAATGTGTCAAAAGTGTCCGATCTGTCCGCTGCAATGTCGCAGTACCGCTAAAAATAACGCAGATCACCGCCATTACTAGTAAAAAAAAAATAATAATAAAAATGCCATAAATCTTTCCCATAGTTTGTAGAGGCTATAACTTTTCTACAAACCAATCAATATATGCGTATTGCTTTTTTTTTTTACTAAAATTTGTAGAAGAGTATATATTGGCTTAAACTGATAAAGTTTTGATAAAGATTTCTTTTTGTTTTTTTGGGGATATTTATTAATTATTTATTTTGATTATAGTCACATACAAAAAGATGAATTTTGTAAAGTTCAACATGATTACATTTCGTGTATACATTTTACAACCCCTCTGTGAATTCCCCCCCCCCCCAGCTCCTCAATTCCTCCCCATCCTCTTCCCTCACTTCCCCATCAATCCCCTGTCTGATTTTTCTCTCCCTTTCTCCCAGTTCTCCCTATTCACCCAATCTTTTGCTCCTACCGCCTCCACATATCTCATCGTTCTTTTGAACGACTTCCAATCTTTCCATCTATTTATCATTCCCTCCATTCCCTCCTATCAGCAATGTCTCAAGTATTCCATGTTATATGTCTCTTCTACCCTTGCTAGCCAATCCTTTATTGTGGGGCTTTCTGTTTTTTGACAATGTCTTGGTATCCGACTTTTGGCTGCATTGATCAGATGAGGTATCACAGATTCTTTATATTGTTTTGTTGATCTTTCTGTCCTGTGAAACAAGCACGTCCATGGTTCCTCTGTTATTTCTCTATTGGTGATTTCTTTTATTAGCTGTAAAATCTCTCTCCAATAGCTTTTTATTTTTGGGCAATCCCACCAAATGTGTGCCATCGTTCCCAATACTTTATATCCCCGCCAACAATGCGGTGATTTCTCTATTTGATATTTACGTATTTTGTCTGGGGTTGTGTACCACCTTGTAAGGCATTTGTAGATCATCTCAGCTGTGTTGGTGCCTACTAGGGGTGCAACGGATCAAAAAACTCACGGTTCGGATCGTTCCTTGGATCAGGAGTCACGGTTCGGATCATTTTCGGATCAACAAAAAAAAAATCTCCCCCACTGTAATATCCACGTCATCTTCCCCACTGTAATATCCACGTCATCTCCCCCACTGTAATATCCACGTCATCTCCCCCACTGTAATATCCACGTCATCTCCCCCACTGTAATATCCGCAATCTCCCCCACTGTAATATCCGCAATCTCCTCCACTGTAATAATAGCAGGGTATTGCAGGGTAATGGCAGGGTATTGCAGAGTATTGGCAGGGTATTGCAGAGTATT
Source organism: Lithobates clamitans (assembly GCA_037952925.1). NCBI lineage: Eukaryota > Metazoa > Chordata > Amphibia > Anura > Ranidae > Lithobates > Lithobates clamitans. The sequence goes on from JBBGZY010001198.1 coordinate 2,348,660, forward strand.
GGTAGGCTATTGGCAGAGTATTGGCAGAGTATTGCAGGGTATTGGCAGAATATTGGCAGAGTATTGGCAGGGTATTGCAGAGTATGGCAGGGTATTGGCAGAGTATTGCAGAGTGTTGGCAGGTATTGGCAGAGTATTGCAGAGTATTAGCAGGGTATTGGCAGGGTATTGCAGAGTATTGGCAGGGTATTGCAGAGTATAAGCAGGGTATTGTCAGGGTATTGCAGAGTATTGTCAGGGCATTGCAGAGTATTGGCAGGGTATGGCAGAGTATTGGCAGGGTATTGCAGAGTATGGCAGGGTATTGGCAGAGTATGGCAGAGTATAGGCAGGTATTGGCAGAGTATTGCAGAGTATTAGCAGGGTATTGCAGAGTATTGGCAGGGTATTGCAGAGTATAAGCAGGGTATTGCAGAGTATTGTCAGGGCATTGCAGAGTATTGGCAGGGCATGGCAGAGTATTGGCAGGGCATGGCAGAGTATTGGCAGGGTATGGCAGAGTATTGGCACTGCTGCCATCTGATCTCTCCCCTCCACTGTACAGATCAGTACACCGAGGGGAGAGAGGAACCGGCGTCATGACATGACACCGGTTTGTTTACAAGTGATCGCTCCGTCATTTGATGGAGCGATCACATGGTAAACAGGCGCCGGGTGTACCAAGATGGCCACCGCTACGGAGCTAGGCCACAGCCGCGGCCTTTCCTAAGTGTGTATGTGTGCCAATCCAAACAAGCTGAACCGTTCGGATCACGGATCGGTGAAGATCCATTGCACCCCTAGTGCCTACTGCAGGGCTATGTACCGGTCTCAATATTTTTCCTAGATTTATTTATTCTCTCATGCTCCCAATTCCTTTTCCCATTCTTTTCATGTATGGCGGAACCTCTAGTTCTTCCATCTCCAACAGAATTTTATAAATCTGTGATATTCAATTTTTTGTGTTTGTTGCCATACTCAGCCGCTCCAGCGGCCTTAGGTCTTCCGCTGAACTTAATGGTTGTTGCAAAGTTGTGACAAAGTGCTTCAACTGGAGGTACCACCATTCATTAATCACCATCAAATCTGTCTTGTGTTTTAATTCTTGAATTGTGCATATTTTCCCCTTTTCTGTTATATTCTTTAATTGTGCGTTTTAATTTTTTATCCAAGCTCCATCTAATTTCCCTTTTCCCGTTGTGAAATAATTTGTTTCTTTTAGTGGTGTTAATGGAGAGTTGTATTTCCATTTGCCTTGTATTAGATCCCAATTTCTAAGTACATTTCGTATCATTGCATGTATATTATCACCCAGTAATCTATATTGAGGTGGAATCCAAATGATTCTACCCAACCGTATATCACTCATTCGGGTTGATTTATTAAAACTGGAGAGTGCAAAATCTGGCACTGCTCTGCATAGAAACCAATCAGCTTCCAGGTTTTTTTGCCAAAGCTTAATTGAACAAGCTGAAGTTAGAAGCTGATTGGCTACCATGCACAGCTGCACCAGATTTTGCACTCTCTAGTTTTAGTAAATCATCTCCACTGTGTTCTTAATTTGTACCCATCTTTTTTCAGTTTTTTCCCTTGTCCACTCCACTACTCGTGAGATTAACACAGCATTATAATATTTTTTAAAATCTGGTACCTTTAGCCCGCCTTGCGTTTTATCTCTCCTTAGTACCCAGAACGAAATTCTCGGTTTCCTATTCCACCATATGAACTTAGTTATTATGTTTTTTAATGTTTTAAAGTATGCCTGAGGTAGGTAAATATGCAACATTTGGAATTTGTACATAATTTTTGGTACTATTACCATCCTTATGGTATTTATTCCTCCTATCCATGAGAGGTACCTTGTTGCTACTTTACTTATTTCCATTTTTATTTTGTTTAGTAGGATATAGTTTACCTGGTATATATTCCCTAAGGATGGTATTAATCTTATTCCTAAATATTTTAATTCTGTCTTCCATGTAAATTTAAATTCTTGCTGTAAGCACCGTTCTTCCTGTTTATTTACGTTTATGTTTAAGATCTCTGATTTCAAAAGTCTTATTTTTAAATTTGATATTTCTCCATAGTGTTTGATAGTCTTCATTAAGTTGGGCATTGTAATCCTAGGGTTAGAGATATAGAAGAATACATCATCAGCGTAAGCTGCTATTTTATGTTCCTCCTCTCCTATCTTAATCCCTCCAATGTCTGGGTTGTTCCTTATTGTTGCCAGACGGGGTTCTAGTGATAGTAAAAATAGTAGGGGAGATAGGGGACATCCCTGTCTCGTTCCATTGAACATTTCGAAAGGGGGGGATAAAGTTCCATTAACATTCACGTTTGCAGTAGGGTGCTTTTATAATACTTGAATCCATTGGACTATCCTTGGGCCCATCCCCATGACTTCCATAAATCCCCAGTCCACCCTGTCGAATGCTTTTTCTGCATATATCGACAGAAGTAGACCTGGGGTATTTCACTCTCTGATTTTCTGAAGCAAGAGCAATGTTCTCACCCCATTGTCTCTCCCTTCTCCGCCGGGGATGAACCCCACTTAGTCCGCGTGTACCAAGTTGGCCATCAGGTCCTTCATCCTGGTAGCCAATACTTTTGCAAATAGTTTAGTGTCAGCGTTCAACAGGGCTATTGGTCTATAACTTGAACATAAGGTACTATTTTTTCCCTCCTTTGGAATGATTGTAATTGAGGCCAACAGAGCTTCTCTTCCCATCTCATAATTTGTTCCCGTTGTTCCGTTCATATATGAACATAGTTAAGGTAATAGATTCTCTTTAAATTTGTTATAATAAGTCGTGAACCGTCCGGGCCTGGACTTTTTCTCCATGCCGTACCTTTTAAGGATATGTTAATCTCGTTCTCTGTTATGGGTTCTTCTACAGTAGATAACTTGTTCTCGGTTACTTGGGGTAATCTGGCATTTTATAAAAACTCTTTTATCTTTTCCGGTCTTCCTATTTCTTGTTGACCCTTTTGTTTTGTTGAATATAATGACCGTAACAATTCTGGAACACTTTCGCTATTTATGTTGTTGAAAATACCATCTCCCCAGTTCTATTCTGTATTTTTTCTGTATAGTTTAATGTTTTTTCTTTTTCAATATTCTTGCCAGGTGTTTCCCTGTTTTGTTTCTCCATACATTTCTCTCTTTTGCAATTCTGTTGAAGTCCCTTCTCATCTCCTGGTCCAATAGATCTTTTAGTTTGTTCCTTTTTTATTACTAATGCCTGGGGCCAGTCCCCTTCTCCTTTTTTATGCCCCTGCTCTAATTCATGGATTTCTTTTATTAATACTTCCATATTTTTTTTCTATCCTTTTTTTTCCTTGATCCTGTCTCTATCAGGATGCCCGTAACATAGGCTTTATGGGCCTCCCAAAGGGTAGTCTCCGTTATCTCCTTTGTATCATTTATTTTAAAATATTGTTCTATTTCCTCTTTTATTTTATTTTCCTCTTCTATACCCTGTATTAGTTCTTTGTTTAATCTCCATGAATTTATCTGTCTTTGGGTACCCGGTATCTTCATTTCCATACTAACTGGGGAACGATTTGATAATTTTGTTATTTCAATATTTGTCTTGATCATCAATTCCAGTAACCTGTGTTCGACCATTATATAGTCGATCCTTGAATACGTTGCGTGCACAGGGGGGTAGAACGTATAATTCTGCATCTTAGGATGCTGCACCCTCTATATATCTAGCAACTGACACTGATACAATTTCTTTTTTACTATTTTCAACGGTACATTCCTAGTCCTCTGTGCGCGCGACGTACTATCAATTCCTGGTCCCAAGCAAAAATTTAGATCTCCTGTCATAATCACACTTCCCTTTTTAATGTCCATTAACTTCCCCATGACCTGCTTCAGATAATTTGTTGGCTTTTTATTGGGAAAATAGATGTTTGCCAGGGTACATTCCATTTCATATAGTTTTCCTTTTAGGAAAAGGTATCGACCTTCGGGGTCTGTCATCCTTTCCTCCAATATGAACCGCACTCCTCTGGCCACTTCAATGGCTACCCCCTTTGCTCTTCTTGTTGTAAAATCCCCATAAAATCATGTTTGATAATCTCTAGAAAACAGCTTTACATTGGCATCATGGGAGATATGCGTCTCCTGAAGGAACACTACCCCAGCTTTGTACTGTTTAACCTCCTTTAAGATTTTAGGCCTCTTTGCTGGCATGTTAAGCCTGCGAACATTATATGATATTAATTTTATTGATGTTATCTTTATTCACAGCATTCTCTTTCTAATCTGACTGGGAGAAAAGGAAAAATCTGATTGATGTGTCTCTCTCTCTCCGGGACGCTCCCCCTCCCTCCCCCCTCTTCCCTCCCTCCTACCTCCCCCACCCTCCCATCCCTCTCTCTCTCATAACCCCCCTTTTGGCCCCTTTCCGGCCCTTGAGCCATAGGTGGACACATATTCCGTTTCCACCGATGATTGTCTTATCCTGGGGTGAGACTCTGACCATACCTTCCCTCCACCCCCCCCTAATCCACAGAGGGAAAAAAAAGGGGGGGTGGGCTGAGTGTGTGTCAGTGATCCAGGTGTCCTGACTCTCCATCTCCCCCTAATCCCACTGTCGCTGGTTCCCCCCTCCGCTTCTACTCCCCCTTATACTCCCCTCTCTGTTTATACATTTTCCACTTCTCTCTTCTGTTTCTGCTCATTCTACTTAAACTCTGATCTAATCCCACTCTAATATAAACCTATTACTTTTCAGTCTCTAGGATAATTCTTAAACTTTTTTTTTTTAAGTCTTCCTAGCGACTCTATGCAATTTTTGCCACAGGTCGTCTTCCATCTGTGTTGATCTTTCTTCTTCTACCCATCCTGGGATAACCGGAACTTGTAAGTCCAGTTTATTGCAAAATTCTTGTAGATCTTCTGGGAACCTTAATCTTATTGATCTTCCATCCTTCTGTCCTATTAAACATGTCGGAAAACCCCAACTGTACTTAATATTCTTTATTTGCATTTGTTCAAGTAAAGGTCTAAGAAGTCTTCCCCTGGCCAGCGTTTCTGGCGCTAGGTCTGTAAAAACTTGTAGATCTACTCCCTCATATTTTAATGGTGTTTGTCCTCTGATTTGCCCCATATTTGTGCTTTTTCTTCATTGGAATCTCACTATAACATCTCTGGGCAGATCTGCTGATATATTCTGAGGTTTTCTTATCCTATGAACTCTTTCTATCTTGAAGCCGTCCTCCACCATATTGTCAACGAGAGGGTTAAAGATTTTGTTTATTGTTTTTCTTAGATCTTCTCCTGTTTCTTCTGGTAGAGCAGGGATCCTTAAATTTTTCCTTCTATTTTGGTTCTCCCGATCTTCTAATTTATATAATATTCTCCTCTGCTCTAATTGCATATCTTTAACTTGTTCTTTTAGTTTTATTACTTCTTGAGCTTGTTTATCCATTATTTCTTCTGTCTCCTCTACCCGTGCCAACAACTGACCTAAATAAACCCATAATGTGGACATTTCTGTTTTAATAGAGTTCTCTAGTCTTATGAACATATCTGTCATTTCCAATTTTGTTGGCATTTGTGCACCCGCTCCTTTTTCCACATTTTACTTATTTCCAGTTCACTTTCTGTGCTTATATCTTCTGTGGATTGATCTGAGATCTCGCCTTTCTTTTTTCCCAGGCCTTTTTTCTTGTATTTATTCCCTTGTTGCTGTCTATCTAGTCCTGGGCTCGTTGGGCTCCTGTCTTTTGTCAAATATTTTTTAATCATATTAGTATTTGCATTTCCTTTTGGAGTTTTTGGTGCATTGCCTTTTACAGATCTGCCTCTCATCGTGGTTTTTATCCTTGTTATTTTTCATTTCCCCAGGTTGATTTTTCATCTTGATGTACCTTCCACACTTTCCTGAAAACTCTATAATTATATGCTCTCAGCTTTTAAACAGTTACAACTCCGTATGTATAGTGATTCGTGGAACCCTTCTTTACTCCTGGCCCTATTTTAATCCGACTAATAGTTGCTTGTCGCACAGTTCCTTAGGAGGTATATAATTTTGTTCAGGGAATACCTTTCTCTAGACCCTTCTTAGGTAATTCATAGGCTATTCATACACATTTGCAACTACCGTTCATAAGCAGTTTCATAGGTAGTTCATCTACAGTTTCGTCCACAATCTATGCGTAACTTCATATGTGATTCATAAACTGCTTCTTAACTATTCAAATATTATTTCAAATGAATGCAAAGCCACTATTACCACAGTTTGATAAGGAGTATATAGGACTATTCAGAAAATACCTTATCACCAACTGATCCTAGACCATTTATAGACAGATTATCAACAATTTTCATTGACAGTTCATGAATATGGATTTTTTCATGGGTAGTTCATGGGCAGTTTTATAGGCAGTTTGTAAACAGTTTCAAACAGAACTCATATAGTCATATAGCATTTCACCTGCTGATCATGTGCAGATTCCTGTTAAACACCTATGTTATTTTCATATGCGATTTGTATGCGATTCCTAAACAGTTTCACAGGCAGTTCCTATACTAATTTTCTTAAGTACTTCAAGGACAATTTCATAAGCAGGTCAAAGGCATTTTTACGACAGATCTAAGTAGTTTGTTCCTGAGTAAAGCATTACATTTGTCACTTTAGGTGTAAGTTATCACTCACCCTTCTTCTCCGCTTACTTCCGTCTTTCCAGCTTCTCAGGACACTACACATCTGTAGGATGTCACTGCCTCTCCTCTCCCCCCATATTTATTATAGCAAAAAGTAAAAAATATTATTATTTTTTAAATTGTCGCTCTTTTTTTGTTTATAGCGCAAAAAATAAAAAACGCAGAGGTGATCAAATACCGCCAAAAGAAAGTTCCATTTGTGGGAAAAAAAGGACGTCAATTTTATTTGAGTACAGGGTCGTATGACCACGCAATTGTCAGTTAAAGCGATGCAGTGCCATATTGCAAAAAATGGCCTGGTCATTAAGGGGGCAAATTCTTCCGGGGCAGAAGTGGTTAATTATATAACTTCAGCTATTAAGAAACAAGTAAAAAAGTAAATAATTCAGAGAACTGGTAAAGATATAGACAAAGCCCAGTATGTGTGCTTTAGTTTAAAGTGGATGTAAACCCGAATTTTTTTTTTTCTTGATGTCATAATGTAGAGTATAGGATTTCCTATCATTTGAGCCCAGTCTTGGATTACTTAACAAAGAGTTAATCCAGCTCTGAGCAATCCTCTTTTATTGTTCAGTGAGATAAAACTTGAGATAAAACTTGACAAAAAGAGAAAAACTTTGTCAAATCCTCCCCCTTGCTGTGAGTGACAGGTGATTTACATATCTTGTGCATCTTGTGCAGACATGCATTATTTTTTAATTCCCACCCCCACTCCTTTCTTCAGCAGCTCTGCAAGGATTGGCTGTTCCACACCTCAGCATGATTTGGCATGCTGAAGTCATGTGGTTACTTTCCTGTCTTTTCACTGGATGTTAGAGATCATAGCAGAAGTTCAGTGTAAGAAATACACAGGAGAAAATGCATATTGGCAAGGGGAGTGTAGAGGTGGGCGGGGAGTCTACTGACATCACGACTCCACCCACCGAGCTCCAGACAACAGACCCGCCCACAGAATCTGCAGTTTTTCAGGTCTCATAACAGAGGGGAGACATTTGACAGGTAAAGATACATGCAGGAGGCATGTATATCCTTATAGATAACCCCTATGGCAGTAGTTTAGAAAGGATGACATTGCCTTTACATCCACTTTAAACACCTCTGCTACTTCAGCAAGGATGGGAAGTGTTATCATAATGGGGGATTTTAATTATCCAGACATAGACTGGGCGGAGGGAACCGCGGATTCATTTAAGGCTCGCCAGTTCCTTAATGTCTTGCAGGACAATTTTATGGGTCAGATGGTAGACGCACCAACTAGAAATAAATTATTACTGGATCTACTGATTACCAACAATTCAGACCTGATCATGGATGTGAAAAATACGGGGCAATTTAGGTAACAGCGATCACAGGTCAATTAGTTTCAGTATAAATCACACAAATTGGAAACATAAAGGGAACACAAAGACACTGAATTTCAAAAGAGCCAACTTCCCTAAACTACAAACCTTGCTAAAAGGCATAAATTGGGATAAAATATTAGGAACAAAGAATACGGAGGAGAGATGGGTTTGCTTTAAGAGCATATTAAATAAGGGTATTAGCCAATGTATCCCATTGGGTAATAAATTTAAAAGAGCGAACAAAAATCCTGGATGGCTTAACTCCAATGTAAAAATGCATATAAAAGCAAAGGAGAAGGCCTTCAAAAAATACAAGGTTGAGGGATCATCCTCAGCATTCAGACTTTATAAAGAATGCAACAAGAAATGTAAGGGTGCAATTAGGACGACTAAGATAGAACATGAAAGAGATGGCGAAGGTATTGAATTTATTCTTCTACTCAGTCTTCACGAGTGAATCTGGGGGCTTCAGTAAACAAAACTCCAGTGTTTATCCTCATGACACAACACAGGAAGCACCTCTATGGTTAACAGAGGACAGAATTAAAATTAGACTTGAGAAACTTAACATTAATAAATCACCGGGACCAGATGGCTTGCATCCGAGGGTACTTAGGAAACTCAATCAAGTGATTGCCAGACCGTTGTTCCTAATTTTTACAGATAGTCTACTGACTGGAATGGTACCAGCTGATTGGAGAAAAGCCAATGTAGCACCAATATTTAAAAAGGGCCCAAAATACATCCCTGGGAATTACAGACCAGTTAGCCTAACATCAAAAGTATGTAAACTCTTGGAGGGGATGATAAGGGACTATATACAAGATTTTAGTAATAAGAACGGTATCATTAGCAGTAATCAGCATGGATTCATGAAGAATCGTTCTTGCCAAACCAATCTATTAACCTTCTATGAGGAGGTGAGTTGCCATCTAGATAAAGGAATGCCCGTAGATGTGGTGTTTCTGGATTTTGCAAAAGCATTTGACACAGTTCCCCATAAACGTTTACTGTACAAAATAAGGTCCGTTGGCATGGACCATAGGGTGAGTACATGGATTGAAAACTGGCTACAAGGGTGAGTTCAGAGGGTGGTGATAAATGGGGAATACTCAGAATGGTCAGGGGTGGGTAGTGGGGTTCCCCAGGGTTCTGTGCTGGGACCAATCCTATTTAATTTGTTCATAAACGACCTGGAGGATGGGATAACCAGTTCAATCTCTGTATTTGCAGACGATACTAAGCTAAGCAGGGCAATAACTTCTCTGCAGGATGTGGAAACCTTGCAAAAAGACCTGAACAAATTAATGGGGTGGGCGACTACATGGCAAATGAGGTTCAATGTAGAAAAATGTAAAATAATGCATTTGGGTGGGGAGAACCTCTGGGGGAATCTAGGATGGAAAAGGACCTGGGGGTCCTAGTAGATGATAGGCTCAGCAATGGCATGCAATGCCAAGCTGTCGCTAACAAAGCAAACAGAATATTGGCATGCATTAAAAGGGGGATCAACGCCAGAGATAAAACGATAATTCTCCCACTCTACAAGGCTCTTGTCCGGCCGCCCCTGGAGTATGCTGTCCAGTTCTGGGCACCAGTCCTCAGGAAGGATGTACTGGAAATGGAGCGAGTACAAAGAAGGGCAACAAAGCTAATAAAGGGTCTGGAGGATCTTAGTTATGAGGAAAGGTTGCGAGCACTGAACTTATTCTCTCTGGAGAAGAGACGCTTGAGAGGGGATATGATTTCAATTTACAAATACTGTACTGGTGACCCCACAACAGGGATAAAACTTTTTTGCAGAAGAGAGTTTAATAAGACTCGTGGCCACTCATTACAATTAGAAGAAAAGAGGTTTAACCTTAAACTACGTAGAGGGAATTCCCTTCCACTGGCGGTGGTCTCAGCGGGGAGCATTGATAGCTACAAGAAACTATTAGATAATCACCTGAATGACCGCAACATACAGGGATATACAATGTAATACTGACACATAATCACACACATAGGTTGGACTTGATGGACTTGCGCCTTTTTTCAACCTCACCTACTATGTAACTATGTAACTTCTAGAGCAGTGGTAGGCAACCTTGACACTCCAGCTGTGGTGAACCTACAAATCCCATCATGCCTCTAGAAGTTATGCCTCTAGCTGTCAGAGTCTTCCATTGCCTCATGGGACTTGTAGTTCAACAACAGCTGAAATGCTAAGATTGACTACCCCTGCTTTAGCTTGTGTTGGAGAGTGCACTGGACTGACTGGATTGGTCACTGGTCCTGAGTAGGCATTCGTGTGGGCAAAAAGGAAGGAATGCCTTCTGGTGGATAGTGCCAAGTCATGGATGGTGGCAATGGGCCCTCTTGGGGATTGGGCTGCGGTCTTTTTTGTATCACCTTAAGGTCAGCTTGTAGACTTATGCCGCGTACACACGAGTGGAATGTCCGTCAGAAAAAGTCCGATGGGAGCTTTTCATCATATATTCTGACCGTGTGTATGCCCCATCAAATTTTTTCCGTCGAAAATTCAGATGGACTTAGATAGAGAACATGTTCTAATTTTTTCCGACGGAACTAATTACTATCGGGAAACCTGCTCATCTGTATGCTGTTCCGACGTACCAAAAACGACGCATGCTCTGAAGCAAGTACGAGACGGAAGGGCTCGGTCTTTCTAGTGCCGTCATACGTGTTGTACGTCACCGCGTTCTTGACGGTTGGACTTTGGTGTGACCGTGTGTATGCAAGACAGCTTGAGCGGAATTCCATCGGAGAAACCTTCAGAGTTTATTCCGACTGCAAAACCGCTCGTGTGTACGCGGCATTAGATAAAAAGAAAGGAGCGCCTGGTGTCCAGAGAAATGTGACTTCTAAAATATGGTTCATGGACTTTATTAAAAATTTGCAACATGTACATCAAGCCAACACATTTTGGGGAATGACTTCCCCTTCTTCAGGACTGTTGATGCGTACTATTTGGTGGGAACAATTCCAATGAGTGGTTATGTTGGATCAAGGTTTCTGAATGGCAGGATGCCAGCTTTAGCTGTATAGGCAGCAAATTAACCCCCTGCTTTAGAGCCTAGTCAGTGGAGGGAGCACAATACTCTCACACTCGTGAAACTACCAAACTCTAGAGGGAGCACACTTCCCTACTTACCTACTACTTACCTGCTACTCACTGAAAGGCTTGAGGTAGGGTGGAACCAACTTTGTTTGTATACCCTTGTGTCACTTTTTCTACTTATTAAAATAACATTATACTACGTGTGGTGCTGTGATTCTTAGGGGTTGATTTACCAAAGGCAAACAGACTGTGCACTTTGCAAAGTGCAGTTCTACTCTGCAAGTTCAGTTGCTCCAGAGCTTAGTAAATGAGCAGAAGCTCCAGGGCCGTCTTTAATATTGATTGGACCCTGGGCAAAAATTTTCTTGGGGGCCCCCCCATACAATTACGCTCTCCACCTGCTCTGAGACATACAATAAATAGCAGCTAGAACTTAAAATCAGTTTACTGTATCAGATCAGGCAGCAATTTCGATTGGTTGCCAGCGGTTACAGCATATCATTACTGCTTATTGACTGGTTGCTAGAGGTTACAGCACACATTACTGCTCACTGATTAGTTGCTAGAGGTTACAGCAAATGATTTCTGCTTGTTAATTGGTTGCTAAAGATTACTGTACAGTATTACGGCTCACTGATTGGTTGCTAGAGGTTACAGCACATCATCTCCTCACTGCAGGGGGGCATAATATACATATGAATGCCGCCTTTATTTACATATCAATGCCACCGGCCACAGCTATTTACTTATGAATGCCGTCGCTATTTACATATGAATGCCAGTTATTTACATGTAAACACAGGGTCTACAGGTGAGTCATCTGTACACAACAATAAGGCAGAGCTGGGCAGCATTAGTACCAGCACTTTACACTAAGATATTGGGACACAGCACAGGACTAAAACTTCAAAGAACAAGGGAATTTAAACTGGGATAGTTGGCAAGTATGAGGCAGCTGCTTTGGGCCCCACAACAATGAAAGGGCCCAGGGCAGCTGCCCCTTTTGCCCTGCCTTAAAGACGGCCCTGAGAAGCTCTGCTGACTTTCATCATCCAATCATGTGCAAAAATGCATTTTTTTAAATTGTTCTAATTTTTTTCGTAATTGGGTACTCTTTGCGAAGTGAAGCTTTACCTTGTTTACTAAGTTCTGGAGCAACAGCACTGGCCTAAATCATTTGGTGGAGGGGGGGGGTGGGTATGGTGTGAGGTTGTTTTTCAGGGGTTGGGCTTGGCCCCTTAGTTCCAGTGAAGGGAACTCTTAAGGCATCAGCATACCAAGACATTTTGAACCATTTCATGCTCCAAACTTTGTGGGAACAGTTTAGGGAAGGCCCCTTTCTGTTCCAACATGACTGTGCACCGGTGCACAAAGCAAGGTCCATAAAGACATGAGCACGTTTGGGGAGGAGGAACTTGACTGGCCTGCACAGAGTTCTGACCTCAACCCGATAGAGCACCTTTGGGATGAATTAGAGCAGAGACTGCGAGCCAGGCCTTCTCATCCAACATCAATGCCTGACCTCACAAATGCTCTTCTGGAAGAACGGTCAAACAGTCCCATAGTTGCACACTCCTAAACCTTGTGGACAGCCTTCCCAGAAGAGTTGAAACTGTTATAGCTGCAAAGGGTGGGCCAACTCAATATTGAACCCTACGGACTAAGACCGGGATGCCATTAAAGTTCATATGTGTGTAAAGGCAGGTTTCCCAATACTTTTGACAATATAGTGTATATATATATATATATATATATATATATATATATATATATATATATATATATACATATACACACAGTGGAAAAACTTAAAATACATTTTATTGGGATTTTATGTGATAGACCAATACAAAGTGGCATATAATTGTGAAGTGTAAGGGAAATTATAAATGGTTTTAAAACTATTTTACAAATAAATATCTGAAAAGTGTGGTGTGCATTTATATTCCGACCCCTTTACTCTGATAACCCTAACTAAAATCTAGTGGAACCAATTGCCTTCTGAAGTCAGCTAATCAATAAATAGAGTCCACCTGTGTGTAATTTAATCTCAGTATAGATACTGCTGTTCTGTGAAACCGTCAGAGGTTTGTTAGAGAACCTTATTGAACGAACAGCATCACGAAGGCCAAGAACACACCAGATAGGTCAGGGATAAAGTTGTGGAGAAGTTTAAAGCAGGGTTAGGTTATAAAAAAAACCCCAAGCTTTGAACATCTCACAGAGCACTGTTCTATCTATCACCTGAAAATGGAAAGAGTATGGCACAACTGCAAACCTACCAAGACACAGGGGCGGATCCAGAGGGGGGGCAACAGGGCAATTGCCCCCTCCGAGAAATTAATGTGATGAACAGGCCAGTCAGGGCCCAGGGACGAGTGTGCGGGCGGGCCAGTCAGCGGGAGTTGGCAGGTGAGTGAGCTCCTAGCGTGGGGGTGCCGTGGCCCCGGGCGTGACATTAAGGGGGGCGCCAGTATGTGTCACTGGCTGCCTCCTCCTAATTTTATCTTCCTGTGTCCCCGGGCTCCGGCCGCCATGTTTAGTGTCCGGGGCCCTGTGATTGGGCGTATGGGGGTCACGTGAGGCGTTGAGCTGGCCTGTCTGTGATTGCTCCTGAAGTCCCGCCTCCGCACATGACCCCCATATACCCAATCCCAGAGCGCTGCGCCAGACACTGAACATGGCAGCTAGAGCGCGGGGGAAAGAAGCATTGTGAGCCGCCGCTGTCTTCTCCTCCTCCGGACTGATGCAGGCCAGCCAGACATGAAGGTGAGTGAGATTCCCTCGTGACAGTCCTGTTACTGGCCCGGGGGGGAGAAAGAATGTCAGTTAGTGTAGTATGGCGGTCAGTTAGTGCAGTGTGGTGGTCATTTAGTGTAGCATGGTGGTCAGTTAGTGTAGCATGGGGGTCAGTTAGTGTAGTATGGGGGTCAGTTAGTGTAGGCTGGGGGTCAGTTAGTGTAGGCTGGGGGTCATTTAGTGTAGCATGGTGGTCAGTTAGTGTAGCATGGTGGTCAGTTAGTGTAGCATGGTGGTCATTTAGTGTAGCATGGTGGTCAGTTAGTGTAGCATGGTGGTCAGTTAGTGTAGCATGGGGGTCAGTTAGTGTAGCATGGGGGTCATTTAGTGTAGCATGGGGGTCAGTTAGTGTAGTAAAATGGTCAGTTAGTGTAGCATGGTGGTCAGTTAGTGTAGTATAATGGTCAGTTAGTGTAGTATAATGGTCAGTTAGTGTAGCATGGTAGTCAGTGTAGTATGGTGGTCAGTTAGTGTAGCATGGGGGTAAGTTAGTGTAGCATGGGGGTCAGTTAGTGTAGCATGGGGGTCATTTAATGTAGTATAATGGTCAGTTAGTGTAGTATAATGGTCAGTTAGTGTAGCATGGGGGTCAGTTAGTGTAGTATGGGGGTCAGTTAGTGTATTTTCTGCCAGTGCCCCTCCCGAGACTAGGCTCTGGATCCGCCCCTGCCAAGACATGACCATCTACCTAAACTGACAGGCCGGGCAAGGAGAGCATTAATCAGAGAAGCAGCCAAGAGGCCCATGGTAACTCTGGAGAAGCTGCAAAGACCCACAGCTCAGGTGGAAGAATCTGTCCACAGGACAACTATTAGTCGTGCACTCCACAAATCTGGGCTTTATGGAAGAGTGGCAAGAAGAAAGCCATCATTGAAAGAAAGCCATAAGAAGTCCCGTTTGCAGTTTGCAAGAAGCCATGTGGGGGACACAGAAAACATGTGCTCTGATCAGATTAGACCAAAATGTAACTTTTTGGCCTAAAAGAAAAATGCTACGTGTGGTGGAAAACTAACATTGCACATCACTCTGAACACACCATGCTTTATTTTAGCAGGGACAGGGAAGCTGGTCAAAGTTGATGGGAAGTTGGATGGAGCCAAATACACGGCAATCTTAGAAGAAAACTTGTTAGAGTCTGCAAAAGACTTGAGACTGGGGCAGAGGTTCACCTTCCAGCAGGACAACGACCCTAAACTTACAGCCAGAGCTACAATGGAATGGTTCAGATCAAAGCATATTCATGTGTTAGAATGACCCAGTCAATGTCCAGACCTAAATCCAACTGAGAATCTGTGGCAAGACTTGAAAATTGCTGTTCACAGACGCTCTCCATCCAATCTGACAGAGCTTGAGCTATTTTGCAAAGAAGAATGGGCAAAAATGTCACTCTCTAGATGTGCAAAGCGGGTAGAGACATCCCCAAAAAGACTCGCAGCTGTAATTGCAGTGAAAGGTGGTTCTACAAAGTATTGACTCGGGGGTGGGGGGGTGGGGGGGCTGAATGCAAATGTACGCCACACTTTTCACATATTTATTTGTAAAAAAATTTGAAAACCATTTATCATTTTCCTTCCACCTCACAATTATGTGCCACTTTGTGTTAATCTATCACATAAAATCCTAATAAAATACATTTCCGTTTTTGTTTGTAACATGACAAAAAGTGGAAAATTTCAAGGAATATAAATACATTTTCAAGGCACTGTATATATATATATATATATATATATATATATATATATATATATATATATATATTTCAGTATTTCTCTTCTGTGAGCCGTTCCTTACCTTTCGATTTTTTTTCTTGAAAGGTCCTTCCACGGTACTGAGCTGTATCAGTATAGAGATTTTCTAGGTCTTCCTGCCATGTTTCAGGGCTAATGTGTTTGACAACCTCTTCAACTGTGTCAAACATGGCAATAGCTTGGTCCATGGCCTCTGCTAGAACAGTGGAATTAGTTGCTGATGGAGAGTAGTAGTACATATCCTACAAAGAAAGAATGTTGTCAATTATTTTTGTAAAGTCGTGAACATATGTTTGAAATATTTACTTTGCAAGCTACATATGGAACTCTTGCCCTGCAGCAGCTCCAAAAGCTTTAAAATAAGCGTTTAAGCCTTTGTACATCATTCCTGAGCTTGTACGTGCTTCATTGCATGTAGGGACTGTTATCAGACAAAGTAGAGATGTCATAGTCTACCTAAACAGGTAAGAAATCAAAAGAAAACTTGGATACCTGCATCTGGCCTTTAATATCCTAGCGGACCTGACCTGCTGGCCAAAAAGGCTGCCTATCATAGTGATGATATTATGGACTGACATTTAGGCAAAACTGGTCAATCAGACACTCTGTCTAATTTTCCATTTTATTTTTTTGAATGCAAGAGAATTACAAGAATAACTGGGGGTGTTAGTTTGACTATAAACACACCTACAGTAACAGTTTTCATTTCTTACCGTCTGGGTCTTGCCAGCATCATAGGCAAATGTCTTTGTTTTATACCAATAAAAACAAGAGAATTTTCTAGGCCAGTTTGGTTAGTTAAAGTGGTTGTAAAAGCATGCCATTTTTTTAACTTAATGCATTCCCTGCATTAGGGTAAAAAATGTCCCAGTATTTGTATCACCCCCCCCCAATCCATTACTGTATCTGTCTGTAGTTCTGTAGCAGCTATCTCCCTGGATTCACAGGTCTGAGAGGCAGCAGCGGGACCCACTGGCTCCTGCTGGCTGCTGTCAATCAAATCCAGTGAGCAGAGAGTGGGTGGTGGGGCCAGGCTGCGCTGTGTGTGTCTATGGAGCCCAGAAGAGGAGGTTTCGGGCCGATCTGTGCAATATTGTTGCACAGAGCAGGTAAGTATAGTATGTTTGTTATTTAAAATATACGAGGGTTCTTCAAAAAGTCTCCACACTTTTTTTAAAACTCTATTAAATATAAAAAGGTGAGGAAACTTTTTGAAGACCCCTGGTTTAATATTTTAGCCTTTACAACCTCTTTAAAGTTAAGTTTAGTAAAAAATTTAAAAATCAGCACAAGGGATGGTACTTGCAATCAATGAGACGTGTCTCTTAAGCTGTTGACTGAAGTTCTACTCGAAATTCGAAGTTCTCGGATCCCCCCCCCCCCCAAAACTCCAACAACCACAACCTTCCAGTGCTGTGTTGGTTAGTACAAGCTGAGGGACCTATCATATGCACTTGTCAAGAGTGCCGACTCTGTCCGCCCTTTCCGCCCCCTCTCCCCCATTCATAGAAGCTGTACTATAGTTTCCATGAATGAAAGCTGATCAATAAATGGAGGAGGTGAACCTTTAAATCATCCATCTGACCTCCATTCATTTATTGCTATTCATAGTCATTCATAGCCAACACGCTTGATGAGTACATAAGACAGGTCCCTCGACTTGCATTAACCCCGCAGCACCAGAAGATTGAAGCTACAGGGGAAGAGGGGATCAGAGGATTTCAGCTAAAACCGCAGCCAGCAGAACAAGGGACGCTTCTCAGTAATTGTAAGTACAGTCCCTTGTGCTGATTATTTTTTTCTTGTTAATTTTCTGATAAATTTTAGCTTTAAAAACATAGCCAGAGACCATATTTCATTAAGCCTTCATTCATACCTTGACACATGTGTTAGCATGCGTCACAGATATCTGCAGATATGCATTGAACCACTTAAGGACCAGGCCTATTTTTCAAACTTGCTGTTGAAATCATTTTTTTTTGCTAGAAAATTACTTAGAACCCCCAAACAATATTTTTTTTTTCAGACACCATAGAGAATAAAATGGCTGTCGTTGCAACACTTTATGTCAAATCGTATTTGCAGCCTTACAAACACAATTTTTATTAGAAAAAACACACAATTTTTTGAATTAAAGAATAAGAAAAGAGTAAAGTTAGCTCAATTTTTTGTTTGACCCTTAAAAATCTCCAGAGGTGACGTTTAAAAATTTCTGCAGGTTACCAGTTTTGAATTACAGAGGAGGTCTTTTGCTAGTATTATTGCTCTAATGATCGTGGCGATACCTCACATGTGATCAACACCATTTACATATGCGGACGTGACTTACGTATGTGTTCGCTTCTGCGCACGAGCACGGAGGGATGGAGCGCTTTAATTTTGTATTTTTTATTATTTGTTTTAGTTTTTATTTTTACACTGTCCTTTTAAAAAAAATTTGGATCACATTTATCCCCATTACAAGGAATGAAAACATCCCTTGTAATAGAAAAAAAGCATGACAGGACCTCTTTAATGTGAGACATGGGGTCAAAAAGATCTCATCTTTACACTTAAATGCTATAAAAAAAAAATATATTTTTTTTTTCCAATTCATGCCCATTCGTTTTGTAGGAAACAACAACCAATTCTGTTTGGATGAACCGATAAAATCGAACGTTGGTCAAATAAAAATATGATTATATAATACAGTTATGTATTCATTGAAAAATAATTTTGTTTTTTTCGTTAAGCTCAGTGTTATAACCACCAATCCTCATATTAACTCATATTTAGTCCAACGCAACAGGACTAAAATATGTAAAGCAGGAAGTATGAACCAATGAGGCCTTTGCTGCAGTGCCCGGTGCTGTTACTTTGACATTGGGAGCTTGCTGATAGCAAAAGAGAGCAGAGTGGTGACATCAGTTTTATGTTGCTGCCCCTTTAATTTCTGATAAGCAAGCAAAGGGCAGCTTGCTGGCCAAGCAGCAGAGACAAGTGAGGTCAACAGGTTATGGTGTCTGGTAGGAGTGCCGGAACCCAAAACACTGACTTATCAGGATTACAATTTGTTTTAGCAGGTTCAGAAACGTTCTTTCTTTTTCTTTTGAGCTACAGTTTTTCAAATGTGTATTTAGCTGTTTGCCATTGCCAGTAGTTTAGCTTTAAACTTTGTGTCTGACTTTCAGGTCATTACAGTGAACAAAGGGGCACTCTTTACATCTGAAGAAAATGAGATTTGAGCTCCAAATACGAAAATATTTATAGAATATAATATATAATATTAATAATATATATAGAATCGACTCTTTCAAGAACTAGTAATGGCCAGCTCAGTATATTGTTTTTAAAAAAAGGGCTGGATGCATTCCTAAATGCACAACATATAACTGGATACTAGTGATGCATCGAAATTTCCGCCGCCGAAAATTATAGGCCGAAAATAGGATTTTCAGCACTGTGCCGAAAGAAAAAAAAGGTGCTGAAAACGTCTGCAGTTTTGCTGCGATTTTACCATGCTTATGGTGTTTTTTTATAAGTCATATAACTCAAAAAAATGCATCAAAAACGTGCCATGGGTGCATTTTTGATGTGTTCTTGCTGCGTTTTTAATGCATTTCAATGGGAAGGTGCGTTTTTGTTGTGTTTTTTTTTAACTGACAAAATATGCACCAAAAATGCAGCAAGCATGATTTTTAACACTGCTTCAAAAGGTGTGATAATGGCCCACAAAAAAAAATCATCATTTAAAATCATGATATTAATTAAAAAGTCAAATATAATACTATTATTTATAAAAGTATATATAGTATTTTTTTAAAAACGTCAATTTAATGGCTTCCTGAATTTTCGGTTTTGGCACCAGAATTTTCATTTTGGTGAACAACTACTCGATACTAATATTTATAGGTAATAACACCAGGGGTAGTTGACCTAGGGAATATCCGATTGCCTCTATGCAGATCTGGATAGATTCCCCCCCCCCCCCATTGGAGTAAATTGGACTGTGCTTTATTTGAGTTTTTTGCCTTTCTCTGAATCAACTGTGGGAATAGGATTGTATATATACGGAGGTTTTCTATTTGTTTGTTTTGGCTTTTTTTTTTGCTAATAGTTGAACTAGATGGATTTATGTATTTTTTCAGTCTGATTAACCTCCCTGGCGGTATGATTATTTTGGATTTTAGGTGCTGAAAGCGGTACAATTATTTTGCATGGAAATTTGGCGTTTTATATTGTAGGCCTGTAATTCTTAACAATAACACACTTAAATCTGTCCACCAAGATTCTAGTAGATATTCCAGGTATGATGAAGTTTGAAACACAAAATCATAAATTATAATATAATAAATAAATATAAATAATTAGAAAAAATAATAATATAATAATAATAAAATAAATTTCCCCACAATTCACTATCGCTCAATTCTGCAAGTGTTCTAATTTATTATCACTGTTTTCTAGCTGGTCTAAAGCCACTTTTGAGTAAAGGGACACTTTTTGGTTGCTATGGACAATCTCCAGTTTCCAGGCAGAAAGAACAGTATTTATAATATAAAACTGCATGCAGGGAACTGGACAAAGCACTGGGGACAAAAGGGATGTGAAATGATTTAATACAGTACTGTATGTGTTATGATTTTTACATTTTTTTGAATTTGCCGCCAGCCTCCGCCCCCGTGCGTCGCGTTGTCCCCAGGGAATGGAGCCTGGCACACAGAGAGGCTTCGGAGGAGGACAGAGCCGGCAGACACAGTGAGGGGACATCGCAGAATCCTGGGGACAAGGTAAGTATACCGCACCAGGATCCTGAGATGTAATCCCGAGTGTGGCTCGGGGTTACCGCTAATGGTGCTGAAATTTAACCCCGAGCCACACTCGGGAATACCGTCAGGGAGGCTATGTAGCTATGTATGTAACTCTGCATATTATCACAATCATTTTTATTTTTTAAATGCTCCTATTTTTTTTCCTGACCACCACCGCAGGGGACAAATGATTAATTAAATTACATAAAAGTAGATCAGCCCAGCATAATATTGCCAGCAATAGTGGTAGTTAAAGCAGAGTTCCGCCGTTTTTTTTTTTTTTTTTTAAGTCAGCAGCTACAAATACTGCAGCTGCTGACTTTTAAAATAAGGACACTTACCTGTCCAGGGCGCCCGCGATGTCCTCACCCAAAGCCGATCTCTCCCACTGGTCCCTGCTGTCTCCTGGAACCTGTGTGTCTCCCAGAAGACAGTGGGGGGGGGGATGGAGAAGGCGCCGGAAGTGGCGTAGATACCCGCGGGTAGCTCAGGTATCTATGCCCGGAAGTGGGAGCAAAATACCTGTATTATACAGGTATCTGCTCCCCCCTAAAAGGTGCCAAATGTGACACTGGAGGGGGGGAGGAACCGGAAAAGCGGAAGTTCCATTTTTGGGGGAGGGGGGAGTACCTGGTTTTGACAGATACTTCCAGTCCCACTTCCTCCTTCCATCTTCTCGCCGCCTAGGCGACTCCTCCTCTCCCCCTAGGTGGCCCCTCCCTCTCTGCAATCTTCTGGGACATGTCACAGGTCCCAGAAGATTGCCTGGCCACTAGGAGAGCGCAGCATGACTCGTGCATGCACAATGCGCTCCCGACTGTGAAGCCGCTATGACGGCGCCGCAAAGAGGAGGGGGGAGGAGCAAGGCATCGTGGACCGTGGGACAGGTGTCTGTTTGTTAACCAGTTCCCGACCAGTGCACGCCAATGTACGTCGGCAGAATGGCACGGCTAGGCAAATGGGCGTACCCCTACTTCCCTTTAAATTTGCCGCCGTGCCATTGCGCGCGCGCCGGCTGGGTGCTCCGTGAGTCGGGGTCGCGGGTCCCGCGCGATCGCTTCACGGTGAGGACGAACGGGGAGATGCTAATGTAAACAAGCATCTCCCCGTTCTGCCTAGTGACAGTGTCACTGATCTCTGCTCCCTGTGATCGGGAGCAGAGATCAGTGATGTGTCACATGTAGCCACGCCCCCCACAGTTAGTAACACATAGCTAGGACACACTTAACCCCTCCCTAGC
Organism: Lithobates clamitans; assembly: GCA_037952925.1. Classification (NCBI taxonomy): domain Eukaryota; kingdom Metazoa; phylum Chordata; class Amphibia; order Anura; family Ranidae; genus Lithobates; species Lithobates clamitans. Next base: position 2,370,308 of record JBBGZY010001198.1, read on the forward strand.
GGTTAACCCCTTCACTGCCAGTGTCATTTACACAGGAATCAGTGCATTTGTATAGCACTGATTGCCATATAAATGACAATGGTCCCAGAAATGTCCGATGTGTCCGCCATAATGTCGCAGTCACGATAAAAATCGCTGATCGCCGCCATTACTAGTAAAACAAAAATTAATAATAGAAATGCCATAAAACTATCCCCTATTTTGTAAACACTATAACTTTTGCGCAAACCAATCAATAAACGCTTATTGCGATTTATTTTTACCAAAAATATGTGGAAGAATACATATCTGCCTAAACTGAGGAAAAATTTTTTTTTTTTAATATTTTTTGGGGATATTTATTATAGCAAAAAGTAAAAAATATGGCGTTTTTTTCAAAATTGTCGCTATTTTTCTGTTTATAGCGCAAAAAATAAAAACTGCAGAGGCAATCAAATACCACCAAAAGAAAGCTCTATTTGTGGGGAAAAAAGGACGTCAAGTTTGTTTGGGAGCCACGTCGCACGACCGCGCAATTGTCAGTTAAAGCGACGCAGTGCCGAATCACAAAAAGTGCTCTGGTCAGGAAGGGGGTAAATTCTTCCGGGGCTGAAGTGGTTAAAAGTCAGCAGCTGCACTTTTTGTAGCTGCTGACTTTTAATAAACTTACAAATGAGTGCTCCGCTTTAAAGAGGAACTGCAGTCTGCTCACGTAATTTGTAATAAAAACATCTTTGCCATTCTGAAGCTTCCCTCCAAGCACTTTGCATATTATTTTATACATACTGTTATTCTGTACTTGCCAAATATGCTGCAGAAATCTCCACTGAGTCTGGCTGCAGCCATTTTAACTGTGGGCAGCTGAAGCTGCTGCCTGTTCACTTCCTGGATTTACACAGAGGCACACCTCCAGCTCTGCAGCCCTGCAGCTCTCATTGGCCCTCTTATGACTCATCCCTCCTCCCTTCAAGAGTGAGAGAGAGAGAGCTGTGCATGATGTCATAAGCCTAGGCTAATGACCAGACAAGAAAAAGGAAGTGGGCTGTATAAGGTATTTACTGTCAGAAAAAAAATGTTTTACTATCCAAAGTTAAAACAACAAGGGCAGAAGATTTAATAGATGGAACGATGAAAAAATTACTGGAGGTCCGCATTAACTCTGGCAAATCAGGCCATCATATCTTTTTATAATTAACCACTTGCCGACCAGCAGCCGTCATTATACATCGGCAGGTTGGCTCTATTGCGCGTACGTCGGTTCGTGCAACAGATACAGTGGGCACACGCACGGCGCCAGAGCCAATGTGCGTGACCGGCGGCCGCAATGTCTGCTAGCAACCCACGATCGCTCCAATAGAGAGCCAGAACAGGGATCTGTCAATGTAAACAAACAGGGGAGTAGAGGGAGATTGTCTGTTCCTAGTGATCAGGAACAGCGATCTCTCTGTTCTCCCAGTCAGTCCACTCCCCCCACAGTTGGGAACACATTTAACCCCTTGATCGCCGCCTAGTGCTAACCTCTTTCCTGCCAATGTCATTTATACAGTAATCAGTGCATTTTTAAAGCAAAGTGTTTGATCTGTCTGTTGCAATGTCGCGTTCCTACCAAAAATCGCTGATCGCCACCATTACTAGTAAAAAAAAAAAAATAATAATAATAAAAATGCCATAAATCTATCCCCTATTTTGTAGACACTATAACTTTTGCGCAAACCAATCAATATAGGCTTTTTGAGATTTTTTTTTTTTATGTAGAAGAATACATATCGGCCTAAACTGAGGAAGAAACTAGTTTTTTTTATATATTTTTGGGATATTTATTATAGCGAAAAAGTAAAAAATATAATTTTTTATTACAAAATTGTCAGTCTTTTTTTGTTTATAGCGCAAAAAAAAACAAAAAACACAGAGGTGATCAAATACCACCAAAAGAAAGCTCTATTTGTTGGAAAAAAAGAACATCAATTTTGTTTAGAAACAACATCGCACGACCGCGCAATTGTCAGTTAAAGCGACGCAGTGCCGTTTTGCAAACAAAATGGTCATTAAGGGGGTAAATACTTCCGGCCCTTAAGTGGTTAAACGTTAATGCTATTTACTATGTCTAAAGCATCTACTTTGTGATCTTCCAGGAAGTAATATTCCATGAGGTATAAATCAAAATGTGCAATTAACAAATATGTTGAAAGATCAGAGTGAAACGTCTGAGATTAACTCATAAAAGACAGCCGCGGGCTATTTCACATGACAGCATGGAGGACAGCTGTGAGCCAGCCAATACATCTGTCCACGAACTCGCTGCCAAACTGGCTAATGTACATGACAGAAATAGTCTGGCAGATTGACATCAACCTCTGTTTGGGATTGTTTTGTAAATTGTGTGGTTCTTCCATCTGAAGCTTTCACAGGAAAAAAAAAAAAAAAAATCGACCTCTTTCAAGGCGGTATGAAGATGCCTATGCAATGGGGCTGATTTATAGAAAATAAAGGAAAGAAAAGAGCTCATGTTGTCCTCTAAATGAACCGAATATCTGATTGTCTGCTATAGAAAACGCTTAGTTTTTTCTTTTATTCCTTTTGATGCGTCAGACCTTAAAATGACTGCCACAATTAAAATAGAAAAAAAAAAGGCTAGCAGACTGGATACCTGTGGCAGCATTAAAGCGGAACTAAACCCATCAAATTAACAGTTTTAAAAAAACAGTTACATTCCTGGTATGTGCTGGGAATGTAACTGTCACATTTGCTTGTGCTTTTAACCCAACTGTCAAACCATCAAATGGCTGGTGTCATAACTGATCACATGTGCAGCGTCATGACAAAAAAAAAAATCAAAGGAAAATCAAGCAGAGGCCAAGATGGCAGCTTCCTTGGCTAAAAACTTTAGGAGGGTTTAGTTCCGCTTTAATTATTTTGTGTACGCAGGAATAATGGGCAGTTCGAACGTGCCTGTTTCTACTGCTCAACACCTTACATTTCTGTTGGTTGACTGCTATGACAGGGTGCCTCACTGGCCATTCGGAGAAAATGGGCTCTGTGAAAACATGGAAATGTTGGAACTTTGCTGGTTAACCGCTTCAGCCCTGGAAGATCTTACCCCCTTCCTGACCAGAGCACTTTTTGCGATTCGGCACGGCGTCGTTTAACTGACAATTGCGCGGTCGTGCGACGTTGCACCCAAACAAAATTCCCACAAATAGAGCTTTCTTTTGGTGGCATTTGATCACCAGTGCAGCTGCTGACTTTTAACCACTTCAGCCCCGGAAGAATTTACCCCCTTCCTGACCAGAGCACTTTTTGTGATTCGGCACTGCGTCGCTTTAACTGACAATTGCGCGGTCGTGCGACGTGGCTCCCAAACAAACTTGACGTCCTTTTTTTCCCATAAATAGAGCTTTCTTTTGGTGGTATTTGATCGCCTCTGCGGTTTTTATTTTTTGCGCTATAAACAAAAAAAGTGACAATTTTGAAAAAAAAAGCAATATTTTTTACATTTTGCTATATTAAATATCCCCCAAAAATATATAAAAAAAACAATTTTTTTCCTCAGTTTAGGCTGATATGTATTCTTCTTCAAATTCTTGGTAAAAAAAATCTCAATAAGTTTTTTTACTAGTAATGGCAGCGATCTGCGATTTTTATGGGGACTGCGACATTATAGCGGACACGTTGGACAATTTTGACACATTTTTGGGACCATTGGCTTTTTTACAGTGATCAGTGCTATAAAAATGCATTGATTACTGTAAAAATGTCACTGGCAGGGAAGGGGTTAATACTAGGGGGCGATCAAGGGGTTAATTGTGTTCCCTAGCGTGTGTTCTAACTGAAGGGGGGAGGGGACTATGTAGGGGAGATAACAGATCGCTGTTCATACTCTGTATGCCATTCTGCGGCGGCTGGTCAGCAAGTGGTTAAAGCGGAGTTCCAGCCTGGGTAAAAACAAAAATTAAACGTCAGCAGCTGCAAATATTGTAGCTGCTGATTTTTAATACAAGGACACTTACCTGTCCAGGGAGCCGGCGATGTTGGCACCTGAAGCCGTCTAGTCCATGGGCTCCGGGTGCAGGCGCCGGCATGCTTACTAAGGGAAACAGGAAGTGAAGCCTTTGCGGCTTCACAGCCTGTTTCCTACTGCGCATGGGCGAGTCGCACAGCGCTGTGTGAAAAGTCCCGTCGTCTTCTAGGTAGGGCACACACAGGTCCCAGAAGGCAATAAATAAATAAATTATCCAAAAACGGGGGGGGGGGGGGGGGTGTGCTTTTGTTTCAAACAGAGTTACATTTCTGCCTGGAACTCTGCTTTAACAACAGCCCATTTTTAATATGACAACTTAAAATACTCTGAGGAACTCAAAACAACCCTAATGATTTTCCTTTACTTCCTGTCCCATAGCCAAAACTGGAAGTGAGAGGAAATCCCTCCAAAGTGAGGGAATCTTGGGGTGTCACCAGAACTAGTGCCCCCATTGGAAGATTTCCCCTCTATTAATGCTCTGGTGTCAACACAATGTTTTGGATTTTCTTTTACTGTGACTCTCGGTGATCATGATAAACAGGACAAATAGAGGAGGTGAATCTCCCTAGCGGGAGCACATAAGGCGTAAAAACTGACAGGTGTTCTAATCCAGCTCCACTCTATCCAAAACTAAAAAAACAAACACACACAATAAAAAAATTGTCTTAATGCTCCGTACACACGAGCGGATTTTCCGTCAGAAAAATCTTGGGTGGCTTTTCTGACGGAATTCCGCTCAAGCTCGTCTTGCATACACACGGTCACACAAAAACTTTCAACCGTCAAGAACGCGGTGACGCACAACACTACGACAAGCCATGAAAATGAAGTTCAATGCTTCCGAGCATGCGTCGAATTCTTTCCGAGCATGCGTAGGAATTTTGCGCGTCGGAATTGCTAAAGAAGATCGGAATTTCCAATCTGAACTTTTTCCGACCGAAAAATTGAGAACATGCTCACAATCTTTTGCTGGCTGGAATTCGGCCAGCAAAAGTCCAATGGAGCATACACACGGTCGCATTTTCCGACCAAAAGCACTCATTGGTCTTTTGCTGGCTGAATTTCCCATTGTGTGTACGGGGCATTAGTTACATTTTAAGAACTACGTGTGCCCAATTCAAGCAAGCATTTGCGCCAGCGTCTGTAACATTACCAACATGTGCTGCAAATTCATGTAGTTCTTACTACGGCCACTGTAAGAGCTTGTTATGGCAGTGACAAATTAAGAAACTGGCAGTAATTAAGATCAGCTGTGTGCTGGCGTACAGAGGTATGGCAGTACCCATAGTGAGCAGTGCATGTGCTGGGAAGCTGTTAGCTTGCCGCACGGTACAACATCCCAGACCCATTTAGCTATCTGCCGGGAGGTTCCCCAGCTGAAAGCTAAATGTACACGGGGATACAGGTGACGTCATTAACCAAATATGGGCAATGCTAATATTTATAATAATAATATTTTAATTTAAATAATAAAATTGACTTGTCACTGGGGTGGGCGGAGCCTGATGGGGAACTATGAGACTAGCTTCCCATCAGATCGGCTTCACTTTTGAATGACAGCGGCGAATGGCGGCTATGGATTTGCCCATTGCCGTGCGCTGTAGATCACAACACCCCAGCCATGCGCTGTCAGCGTGACAAGCACAGTGGCAGGAGAGGAAGGGAGTGCACTGGGGCAGGAGTGTCCAGTCTAGACTCTCTTTCCCGTAATCTCCCTGACGGTATGATTATGTCAGATTTTTGAATCTCAAAGCGGTACATTGTTTTGAATAGAAATTTGGCGTTTTTTATATTGTATATTCGAATTGGAATAACACACTTAAATCTGTCCAAACAAGAGTCTAATAGACATCCTGGGTATGATAAAGTTTGAAACACAAAATCATAAATTATAATATAATAAATAACTATAAATAATTATAAAAAATAATAATATAATAATAATAAAATTAATTTCCCCACAAATCACTATCACTCAATTCTGCAAGTGTTCTAATTTATTATCGCTGTTTTCTAGCTGGTCTAAAACCGATTTTGACATAAAGGGACACTTTTTGGTTGCTATGGACAATTTCAAGTTTCCAGGCAGAAAGAACAGTATATATAATATAAAACTGCATACAGGGCATGGGCCAAAGCACTGGGGACAAAAGGGAGGTGAAATGATTTCATACAGTAATGTAATCTGTAAGATTACAGTGTACTGTATGTGCTAAGTTTTTTGTACTTTTTGAGTTTGCCCGAAGCATCACAACGCTAGTAAAGGAACGGAACCCGGAACACAGAGCATGATCTGGTGGAGGACACACCGGGGGGGACATCGCAGGATCCTGTTGACAAGGTAAGTAAGCTGTACCAGGATTCTGCAATGCAATCCCTAGTGTGGCTCGGGGTTACCGCCAATGGTACTGAAATTTAACCCCGAGCCACACTCGGGAAAACCACCAGGGAGGTTAATACAGACAGGCACAGATTCATGTACCTATTTGTGACAGGTACATGAATCGGGTGCAAGCACCCTTTTGGTGCTGCACCCCAATGGAATTCTGAATGGTGTCTATGATACCCTTTATAAATCCCCCCCAACTGTTTTCTCCTTTTTTCCATCTTCTTTTGCATCTCACTGCTACTGATCTTCTGCAATCTTCTTCAATCACTTCTTGTCTTCCTGCATGTTTTTCAGCATTGCTTATATCATTATTCTGGGCCAGCTTCCTTTGGACTATTACTGCCCAATGTGTGCTGGCTTGCATTCTGAACCAAGAGATCACAAAGAGATAAGCACTTTCTCTTGCCTGCATGCCTAAGCTAAGGGCAGATGGATTCCAGGTAGTATCTGCTAAATGAAAAACCTGCCCTTACTCAAGATTGCCACAGTTAGAAATGCTATGGGGGTGTTTTTCAAAGTGATTTCTCAACAAAATGAAACATGGAGACATAGATGGGCAAGTTTGCTTTGAATATTAAACATTAATTTAATAGTGTTTTTGGTTTGTGGTGCCCATTTACAATTTAGTTCTGCTTTAAAAAAAAATTTTGTTTATTAATACACATATATAAAAAAGAGGAAGGTCGGGTAACAATAAGCCTGCTCCTCCAACAGATACAGTGACAAATATCATTTTATATCATAAATCCCCTAAACAATAGTAACTACCCTTTTTCCAGCCATTACTACAGTATACACAAAATTACTGAAGGTACATGCAGTGCTCCGCAAGTGGGTGGTGGAAGATTTATTTAGAGTAGCTGTGAAAGGGTAGTTTACACCATTTAGGGGATCTGTGATATAAAATTATATTTGTTGCTGTATCTGGCGGAGGAGCCTGTATATTTTATACCTTACCTTCCTATTTTTTAATACATGGACAATATTAATAAACAAGAGTCAATTACTGTGATATTATTTGTACAATAACACTCCAAAGACATGCTAGTAGGTTAATTGGATCCTGTCTAAATTGGCCCTAGTATGTATGAATGTAAGTTAGGGACCTTAGATTGTAAGCTCCTTGAGGGCAGGGACTGATGTGAATGTACAATGTATATGTAAAGCGCTGCGTAAATTGACGGCGCTATATAAGTACCTTAAATAAATAAAATAAATAAATAAACAATAATGTTGCCACCATAAAAGTCCCTAGTATGAAATTTTGGGTTTATTGGTCAGTATTTGCTGTGGTGTCCAGGGCTGGACTTGGACAAAAATTTGGCCCTGGACTTCATCCAGACCGGCCCACTTTAATTTTGCAAACACACACAAAAACAGTATATAAACTATACGTAATTGCGCAAAAAAACATAAGTAAAAACATTCCACTGTAAGTATATTTTTTACAATTTTGTTGTTTTTTTTTGTTGTTTTTTTTTAAATAATTTTTTAGAATATTTTTTTCACAGTGCTTCTGGGGAAGGGGGTGGAGAGTATGTGGCAGTGGACGGTGTGAGTAGAACAGTGGGTGGACGGTGTCAGTAAGGCAGTGGATGGTGTCAGTTTTTAATTTTACATATACATTTTTTTCACAATGCTTTTTGGGGGTAGGGGGTTGGGGCAGTGGGCAGTGTTGGTAGGGCAGGGGGGAGTGGTAACAATAGTTTTTTTTATTTTATTTTTTTACAATTTAATTTTTTTTAATTTAATTTTATTTAATATTTTTTTACAATTTAATTTTTAAATATCTATTGTATTTTTTTTATCAGCCTTGTTGGAGGGCTTTGGTGAGATATCAGGGGTCTAAACAGACCCCTGACATCTCCCCTTTGAGACAGAGAAAGGGACTAAGGACAAAGATTCCCCAGTCCCTTTCTCAGCATTGAAGATGAATGGACATGAGACAGCGGCTCCTGTTCATTCATAAACTAAAGCAGAGTAAACACACTTTACTCTGCTCAGTTTTCACAGGACACAGGAGTGATCAGTAGCGACAGCTCACTGTGCCCAATTTAGAAAAAGAAGGTGCCCGTAAATTACATATTTACCGGTCCCTTTCTCCGCTCTCCATCCTGACAACCTCGCGGGAGACTTGGGATGTCTGAAAACCGGCCCACTGATCCAACGGCCTACCAGGAAACTCCCGGTAGTCCAGATGGCCAATACATGCCTGGTGGTGTCGGAATATTCTGGACCACTTGTGCTATTGAAAAATTTGAAGGAGCAAGATCTCTATACAGCCCAGGGCAGGGAAGAAGGAAAAGTCAACCTCATATATCACATAACCAATGATCCAAGAAAACTGCAAAATTATTTTCTCGGAAATGCCAAGATAAATCACATTGTATGGGCACTTCACTCCAAATTTCAAGTTTTTACACTAGCTTACTTTTTTTTTTTTTTTTTTGCAAGCCCACTTTAACACAATCTGCTATCCTTAAACTAAAGATTTTTTGACAAGTATGGTATTTTTTCACAGTAGGTTCTCCTTTATTATTAAGCCCCTGTCTTCAAGGAGGTTTCATTCCAAAGTCCTTTCTTAATATGCATACATAGGCTAAAATAGACAGGAGCAAATTACCCTACCAACATTTTTTTGAAGTGTGGGAGGCAGCCAGAGTACCTGGAGAAACCCCACAGAGTGTCTTCTTTGGGAGTCAAACAGATGACCCCAGTGCTGCAAGGCAGGAGTGCTAACCACTATACCACTGTGCTGCCTTTCTCACTTTCTATCTTACTGATGGATTTATACAGGTGTAGAATACTACGATGACCAATTTGTTTAGTTTAAGTCTAGTTCTTTTTTTTTTTTGCTTATGTGATTAGAAAAAGATTAGGCTAGGGTCACAATAAATGCTCTGACAGATTTGCTGAAAAGGAATTCAGCAAAAAATAAAACATTGTTATTATTAGCAGTGTATGAAAAAAAAAAATCAAAGTGGCTGCCACGGGTGACATCTCCCATTTTGTGCTCATTTTCCTTACTAGTTTCAATCCATCAGCCACATTGTAGTTTTTTTTACCTACTAAGATCTGAGATTCCTGGCTAACTCTACACCCAGCGTAGTTGCCAGTGCATGTAATGGAAGTATACAGTCTGTGGCAGTGCCACAGACTGTATTCTTGCTATTTAGTTACCAGAAGAGACAGTACAATGGATTTCAGAAGAATACATATTTCATATCTTTTTCATATTTTTTCATACTCAGATCTGCCCAGGAATGACAAACTGATGGGCACGGAGGAGGAGGCACTGATAGGCAGCACTGATGGGCACTGATAGGCGGGGACTGATAAGGAGGCACTGATAGGTGGCACCGATGGGCACTGATAGGCATCACTGATGGGCACTGATAGGCGGGGACTGATAAGGAGGCACTGATAGGTGGCACCGATGGGCACTGATAGGCGGCACTGATGGGGAGGCACTGATTGACTGCTGGCACTGATAGGCAGCACTGATGAGCACTGATTGGCACTGATGTGGAAGCACTGATAACCAGTGCCCTGATTATCTGTGTACATGTCCCCTGTGACACTGGCTAGTTACCGGCTGTTCCCACTTCACGCTGTGACAGCGCGTGAGGAAAGGAATGCCGATAACCAGCATGTCTGTTTACATGTGATCAGCTGTGATAGAACACAGCTGATTACATGGTAAAGGGCCTCTGTGATTGGCTCTTTATCCCAATCTGATCTGAAAGAAAGAGATCACAGAGCTCAACAGATACGCTCCCCAAGGGGCGCACGGGGGGAGTGCTTTTGGAAGGACGTCCATGGACGCCTTCCTGGAACGAGAGAGCCATGCTGTAGCCGTCTTTCATTGGTTAAAGATAATAATAGCCAAAATGGGATCAAACACTATATTTTATAGAGTAATTCACAGTTGAACTTGTGTGTAACCCCCCCCCCCCCCCCCAGCTGCTACTGATATAAGTGACAGCAAAAGTGTTAAAGTATATCTGAGGTTAAAAATTTTTCCTGGTGCCAACATGGCAGCATACAACTACATGTATGTTGCCATGGATTGGCACCAGAAAAGGAAAATTATGGTAACTATTTGATAAAAATATCCGGTCTTCCTTGCACCAAAATGGCAGCATATATGTGCTAGTATGCTGCCATGGAGTGGCACCAGGAAGGGAAAATCATGGGAACTATTTGGTTCAATTGTTTGTTTTTTTCATTTTTTATAGAATAGTGTAGCTCTGCAGCTCTCAGTGGCCCTCTTATGACTCATCCCCCCTCCCTTCCTGGCAAACTCTTATAAGAGAGAGAGAGATAGAGAGAGAGAGAGAGAGAGAGAGAGAGAGAGAGAGAGCTGTGTATGATGTCATAAGCCTAGGCTTTTTACTTGACAAGAAACAGGGAGTGGGCTGTATAAGGTATTTACTGGCAGAAAAAAAATGTTTTACTATCCAAAGTTAAAACAACAAGGGCAGAAGATTTAATAGATGGGAAGATGAAAAAATGACTGAAGGTCCACTTTAAATACTTTTCTGGGGACAACCCAAAATTTGGTTGTTATTTTATTTATTTATGTTTTTACTGTAGATCATAATAGTAAACAGGACAAATAGAGAGGGTGAATCTCCCTAACGGGGACACAGACAGCAATAAAAACCTGACAGAGGGTCTAATCCCTCCCCACTCCATCCAATACTAAAAAAAAAGGTTTCGCCTTTAGTTATACTTTAATACCAATTTAAACAGACGGGTGGTTGCTTTTATGATTTCTTCCAGCAGAACTGAGATTGTGTTAGGCAGTTTGCTATCATATGGTTCTATATAATAAATTTAGCACTAAATATAAACTTTGGAAAAATGCGTGACACATGGATATTCTGTATTGCAAAAAGTGATGTACTAAAATTCTCTTTACCAGAAGTTGCTTATTTGCTGGAAGCCACACTTCTAGATTGCCTGCTACGCAAGCATTGCTACATAAACACAGAAATATGTAGTGATATCAGCTTTTGAACTTATCAGCACCCAGTTAGCAACACATTCGTCTACATTAAACTGAAGTAATGCATATTTTTACTAATTATGTGATAGCATTTTAGGAATCATTAATTTCAGTTTAACTTTGCAAACCCACATGAGTAATAAATTAAGATCAATTAGCTTTTTTTTGGATTGGCTCTATATAGTGGAAAGTGAGATAATTTGTCTGTTTAATAGAAGTTAAGTAAAATGAATGGTATATACAGTGATAACTTATACAGTGGTTAAACAAGTTACATATATTATAGCTCGGACATTTTTTGAGGTTAAACTGGTATTAACCCCAAAAACAAAAATACAATATATTGCATTTTACCAATCACTGAATGTGATGGTTGCATCAACTTTTTTAGCTTTTTTTCCTTTATTTTCAACTGCTAATCCAGCCAGTAACACACTTCTTGCCTTAGGGTGTCTCAACTCCACTGGAAGAGCAACAGAGACACTATTGGACAGCAGAATTGTTAAGCCTCGTACACACGATCGGAATTGTGTGATGTCAGGCTGTTGGCGGAAAATCCGACCATTTGTATGCTCCAACAGACAATTGTTGGCCAACTTTCCGTGGACAAATGTTGGATGGCAGGTATATAAATTTTCCGTGGACAAATGTCTGTTGTCAGATTTTCTGAGCGTGTGTACACAAGTCAGTCGGACAAAAGTCCAAAGTACAAACACGCATGCTCAGAAGCAAGGAGGAGTCAGAAGCGGGCGGTCTTGTAAACTAGCGTTCGTAATGGAGGATTAACATTCGTGACGTGGCAAATTATGAAATCTCCAAATGCAGCGCACAATTCTCTTCTTCTTTAATGGGATAATAATGAAGCTGCTTTGCTGCTGATACTGATGGAGTTCCGCCAAACATATTTTCAAAGGTTTTTTTTCTAGTGATATCAAGAATAATATGATTATGTCTTTTTTTTGGGAGGGCAAGTTACCACAACACCATTATCCCGTAGTTTTTAAGATCAAAGATACAACTATGTTGGTGTCCCTTGTTAATTTTACATTGTATTTTTTAAAATGTAACTGCCTACTCCCAAACTGTCATTTGAAGTAAAACACTTAGCCAAGTATTATTCTCCGCAATTTTTATATTGTGCATTAAAAAAAGAAAAATAAAATTAGACATGTTATCTGCCAATAGAACTTAACCAAAAAGTGCATTCTATGCATGCAAAAATATAGAAAATATAACAAATCAAATCATTATTCCATTATTCCATTAACCAAAAAAAAAAAATAAAAGCCTCATGCGTGTGTCCTGCTTTTTAATATAGGGGGTCAACAGTGCCAAGAGTTGGTGAAAGCAGGGGTCCGTCAACTGGAGATAATTCCGAAAAACATCTGGATTATTCTTCTGGAGCTCCCACAGCAAAGGCATATGACATAATTGGTCACGATTATTAAAGCAACCAATTTTTAGCCCAAGAACTCCTCCTCCTCCTGTTCCTGGACTGGACTTGGGTCAAAGCAATAACTCTGAGGCCAATAATAAATAACATGTTATCTCCTCTGATTCCCCAACATGGCTGGTTGATGAACGCCCATTCAGAAATGAACTAAAAAGCGCAAAATGAAAAGCGCGAATCAACACTCACCAAACTTCTACAAACACGAAATTAGCAGAAGGAACCCAAGGGTGGCGCGAGACAATTGAACTTCCTCTTTGTAGTTTTGTAGTACATCTAGTATGTCACTATTTTCGTGTTTATTGGCCGACAATTCCTTGCTGTTTGTATACAAGACAAGTTCCTGGCCAACGCCCTTCGGACCTCTGATGTTTTGTCTAGGGAAAATCCGGTTGTGTATACGAGGCTTTAGATGTACTAGCAGACTTAAGCTGGCCATACATTATACAACTTTCTTATTCAATTTCCTTTAGATTTACCTTCAACTATGTAATCCAAGGGCCTAATTGCATACAAATTGAAAGTGTTTAGGTCTGACCTCATATTATATGGTTTTGGTAAATCTAAAGGAAAATTGTACAAGAAAGTTGTATAATGTATGGCCAGCCTTAGATGGACAAGTTTTAGCTGAACACCAGGTAATCTGTCACATACCTGGTCGGAGTCTGAAGTGACGAGGTCGGCCTCTCTCGTATCTCCAACCCTGGTCCCGCTGAGGATGGAGACAGAAGATGCGACTTTGGGGATGCAGGAAGTCGCAGCAGGTCGCAGGAACGGAGTAGCAGGAACTCGGCAGGCAAATTGGAGTCAAACAGGAGACAGTAGCGAAGTCAAAGGGATAGCCGGGTTCGGAAGCAGGCTGGCAGCGAGGTACCAAATCATCAGGCAGGAGCAGAGTCAAATGGGAAGCCGGAATCAGGAACCAGTAATCGGAGATATAGGAAAGTCCAGCAGCAAGTCAAGAGAAGTCCAGGTTCAGCAAACGGTATCAGGCAGGTAAGGCAGGAATCACAGGAATGGGTACTGGAACAGCTGAAGATCGGTCAGCATCTGTTACAAGTCAGTGCACTCCTTAAATAGGCCGTCTGGCGCGAAAGGGGCGCGCGGGTGCGCTCCCGCGGCCGCGCGCACTCCTTTGCGCATGCACATTGGCGCATCTGTGAACCGTGGAGTCCCTTATGAGCGCATGCGTGCGCAAGTGTGCTCGGAACGTGACAGCAGCTCTCTTACATAATCATTTTTTAAACAGTTACAGCAACAGCTTTTTTTCCTTTTGGGATAAAGGTTTCAACTAAATCGCCCCATTGTAAGTCAGTGGTAAATTGTTTGCCTCAACACTCTAACTGCCATTTTTGATGGACAGCTTGGTCTGGTAAATGAAATTGAACAATAACAGACTTGCTTCAATAAATTGACATTTTTAGTTTTGAGTTTAATACACTTTAAAACTATGTTTTGAATTATTTAATTTATGTGTAAAAGCGTATGGTGAACTACCGTATTTATTGGCGTATAACACGCCCCGGCGTATAACACGCACCCCAATTTAAGAGGGCAGTTTCAGGCCCATCTACAGCCTGTTGTGTGCCCATCTTCAGCCTGTTGTGTGCCCATCTGCAGACTGTTGTGTGCCCATCTGCAGACTGTTGTGTGCCCATCTGCAGCCTGTTGTGTGCCCACCTGCAGCCTGTTGGTTGCCCATCTGCAGCCTGTTGTGTGCCCATCTGCAGCCTGTTCAGCTCCTATCTGCCCCACTGTCGACAGTCACATACACAGTCCCGTCTCCGCAATCGTCATTGGACCAGCTCCTGTGATAGACAGAACATGGTCTAATGCTGGTGGCGGAGGCGGGACTGTGTGTCTGAGAGCCGAGTGGAAAGGAGATGATGGCTCAGTGATTTTGAGCGGCACTCGTCCCCCTCCTTCCCCTCCGAGGTACATTGTCGGTCTATAACACGTACCCGCGATTTTCCCCCTATTTTCAGGGGGAAAAGTGCGTGTTATACGCCAATAAATACGGTAATTGTCTGGCCATGGAAGAAGCTGAATATTCAACTTAGCATTTTCTTCTCTTCCAGCCTCTCAATCTGCTATTAAAGGAGAAGTACAGCTAAAGCTCATTTGGCTGTACTTCTCCGGTGGATCACAGAAGTGCAGTTCATTCTGCACTCCTATGACCCGTTGTCAGCCGACAGCAGTCTTCATGAAGCCCGAAGTCGGCTGAAGCCCGATGTCGGCTGAGCCGGTCCTGGCGGGGAAAAGATTGTGAATATATGGTCAGGACCCATCCAGGAACCTTGGCTCAACCCCTCAATGAGCCACTGAGAGCCTGAGCCAGCCACTCCCGCCCCCTCCACAGCCCAGCACTCCAGTGAGTGTGGGGAGGGGGCAGAGCAGACAGCGGTGACTGACAGTCACCAGCTTTCTGCTCGGAGTGGCGGGGAGTACTAAGCGATTAGCGGTGTTTGATCGTCCAGTTCTCAGTCAAAGAGATGGTAGGGGACAGATGCAGCATCGGATCGATGCTGTATCCACCTAGGTAAGTATGATTTTTAAAAAAACAAACCCATACTTCTCTTTTAAAACATGTCTAAACACAAAAATGTAATATATTGCAGTTTACTTGTTCTTAGATGTGATGGCGGCATTCGTTTTCTTTTTTTTAGGACCTTTCCCTTAATTTTCACCTGGTGATCCTGCCAATCTCATGCTTCCTGTTCATGGATTGGCTATGATCACTCACTGTACTATATCTATGGAGGAAGCCATGGTTGTGCTCGTCTTTTATTCAGGGTTACAATAAGATCAATGTATACCTTAGCATAGAGGATCGTATGAAATAAACTTTTTATCTGTACAGCCCGTATTTATGTTATACAGAAAGCTCTGTTTCATGTATCTCAGGCTTTGCAGTACCAAACAGAAAACATGCAGTCCTCTTTAAACTTCCTTTATTGCTTTTGCTATAGTGCCTTATGTGGTAAAGGAGACTGCTATCTAGGATTCATGAACCGTATACAACTCTCAGATTGGGTTTTTTTGTGAGTCTTTCATAAAGTCTCCAATACCTGTTCTTCTGTGATCGCCTGCTCCATCTAAGACACACAAAAAGATAAAAAAAAAAAAAAAAAAAGAGTGCTTTTTCAAATGTGCTGTCAGCAGCTATCAGTGTCACCATTTCATAGAAGACAACATTGACTTTCATAGAAGAGCAGGTAAGGTCAGAAAACTTCATCTGTTACTATGTAGGAATGCTGGAACAAGAGCGCAAATCAGGGCAGGTCACCGGTCAGTTAGAACCCCTACATATCAAGCTTCGCAAAAGAGGACTTTTTGCAATACGGCACTGCGTTACTTTACCTGACAATTGTGCGGCCATGTTGTACCCAAATAAAATGTATGTCCTTTTTTCCCCACAAATAGAGCTTTCTTTTGGTGGTATTTGATCACTTTTGATGTTTTTATTTTTTGCACTGAAAAAAAAGAACGACCTTACCAGCCCATTAATTTGAATGGCCTAAAATCGTATTGGATCACACCAAAAGTAGTGCATGCACTATTTTTAAAAACGCACTTCCACTGGATTACATGGTACTGCAGTACCATATGATCTGGTGCAGGCAGACACACACACTGCATTAGCGATCTGTGTTTGGGGTATCGTTGGGAATCTATTGACCCCCATAGTAGATAGCATAACCAGTGCGTTTGGAATGTAGTGTGGGAAACGTGCACAAAATATGTCATAATGTGAACAAGCCCTTAAAGCATAACTGTATGCTTTCAAAGTGGTTGTAAACCCTTTACAACCACTTTATACTACAGGCAAGCCTATATTTAGGCTTACCTGTAGCTGCACTGGAAATCTTCTAAACCTGCACGGTTTATGAGATATCCCTGTATTTGCATGTGCCGACTTCATCGGCACATGCGCACTTAAGCCAACTGAAGCAACGGCACGTATGCGCCGTTGCTTCAGTTGTACTGTGCTGTTCCCGGTGGCTCCCGCACGCATGCGTGGGAGTGACGTCATCGCGGCTCCGGCCAATCACATCGCCGGAGCTGCGATACCCGGAAGTAAGTCCTCAGGGAGAGGTCAGCTGCCGGATCGGTGAAGAAGGACCGATGCGGGGGCTTCGTTCTCAGGTAAGTCATTCATAATGAGCTAGTATGCTATGCATACTAGCTCATTATGCCTTTATCTTGCAGTTTTTTTGGGGTTTTTTTGGATAGCCTAAAACAGGTTTACAACCACTTTAAAGCTCTTGAAATACAATTTATATATTGACATCTGTATTCTTGATTACAAAGTTACGTGATTAAAAAAAACTGTGCTCGTGCAGGGCAAATCAAGAGGTTCACTGTGAAGCAGACCTCCACAGATACATACATTTACCTTTCCTTCACTCCCCGGCCTTTACATTCAGATACCAAGAGCGGTAGCAAAGCCCACATTTCCAGCAGCATTTATTTACCTTTCCTATGTTCCCCCCACCGTTACATTCAGCCACCAGTATTGGAGGCTTATGCCCCGTACACACGAGCAGAAATTCCGCCAGCAAAAGTCCGATGTGAGCTTTTGGTCAGAAATTCCGACCGTGTGTATGCTCCATCAGATTTTTGCTGGCGGAATTTTCGCCAGCAAAAGATTGAGAGCAGGTTCTCTATTTTTCTGTCAGAAAAAGTTCCTATCAGAAATTCCGTTTGTATGCAATTCCGACGCGCAAAAAAACTACGCATGTTTGGAAACAATTCGATGCATGCTCGGAAGCATTGAACTTCATTTTATTGGCTCGTCGTAGTGTTGTACGTCACCGCATTCTTGACGGTCGAAAGTGGTCACTCCAGCCGCAAGAATCTGCTAATTCTTGCCAATGGAATCTGGTGTATGCAGCCAAATGGCCGTGTGAAGGAGGCCTGAACTGATCTTATCACAAAAAATTGTTATATGGGTTACCTGTAAAATTACAGCCCTGGCCAAAAGTTTTGAGAATGACGCAAATAATAATTTTTACAAAGCCTGCGGCTTCAGTGTTTTTAAGTCATTTTGTCAGATGTTACTATGGTATACTGAAGTACAATTACAAGGATTTCATAAGTGTTAAAGGCTTTTATTGACAATTACATTAAGTGTATGCAAAGAATCAGTATTTGCAGTGTTGACCCTTCTTTTTCAAGACCTCTGCAACTCACCCCGGCATGGTGTCAATCAACTTCTGGGCCACATCCTGACTGATGGCAGCCCATTCCTGCATAATTAATGCTTGGAGTTTGTAAGAATTTGTGGGGTTTTTTTTGTTCACCCGCCTCTTGAGGATTGATCACAAGTTCTCAATGGGATTAAGGTCTGGGGAGTTTCCTGGCCATGGACCCAAAATGTCAATGTTTTATTCCCAAAGCCACTTAGTTATCACTTTTGCCTTATGGCAAGGTGCTTCATCATGCTGGAAAAGGCATTGTTCATCACCAAACTGTTCTTGGGTGGTTGGGAGAAGTTCCTCTCAAAGGATATTTTTGTACCATGCTTTATGCATGGCTTTATTCATGGCAAAATTGTGAGTGAGCCCACTCCCTTCGCTGAGAAGCAACACGACACATGAATAGTTTCAGGATGATTTAATATTGGTATGACACAGGACTGATGGTAGCGCTCACCTTTTCTTCTCCAGACAAGGTTTCTTTTCAGATACCTTAAACAATTGGAAAGGGGATTCATCATAGAAAATTACTTTACTCCAGTCCTCAGCAGTCCAATCCCTGTACCTTTCACAGAATATCAGTCTGTCCCTGATGTTTTCTCCTAGAGGGAAGTCGCTTCTTTGCTGCCCTTCCTACCATCAAGGCCATCCTCCAAAAGTCTTTGCCTCACTGTGCATACAGATGCACTCACACCTACCTGCCTGCTGCCGTTCATGAGCAAGCTCTGCACTGGTGGTGCCCCGATCCAGCAGCTGAATAAACTGTAGGAGACAGTCCTGGCGCTTGCTGGACTTTCTTTGGTGCCCTGAAGCCTTCTTCTTGAACCTCTCTCCTTGAAGTTCTTGATGATCCAATAAATGGTTGATTTAGGTGCAATCTTAGTAGCAGCAATATCCTTGCCTGTGAATCCCTTTTTGTGCAAAGCAATGATGACTGCAAGTGTTTTGTGGCAGGGTTGAAATGCAGTGGATCCCTGAGTGCAGCCCTGATAACGTCAGAGTGTACTGATGAAACCGCGGTAGGGTGTACTGAGTGTGAAACGCCACCTCCGCCGTTTGCTATGCAGCTGGATGTCAGTGCCATTTCCTTGTTTATGGATTTGTTCGTCTAGCTGCTATGGATTTTTATTCAATTTTTATTTTGTTTTAAATAAAAAATTTTTTGGCATACTTCACTATGGGAGCCTTCTATCTTTTTCCCAATCTATGGCATTGATGGTCTGTTATGACCAATCCCACATTGAGGTCTCCACAAATAAGTCCATCCAGTGTCTACATAGGTCACAGCACTCCTGACCATACGGCATTTGGATCAAGCCGTGAGAATCCATCTGGCATTTTCCATTGAAGCGTTTTTGACTCCAGTAATGGGGGTCATTACATTCTAGTGAGTAGACTGTGTGGCCGGTGATGGTGATGGAAGCTTTACCTCTTTAACGATCGCCGAACGTTAGGAAGATTTTATCCAGAAGTCACTCAGAATTTGTCTATTTTGAACACTATTCTTCACTTGTGGATTTTGATATATATTTATTTTTATTTTTTGATTTTGATGATTTTTTGAGCACTTGGTTATAAACACCATGTTGGGTGTTTTCATATCTGGACTTTTAAGTTAAAAGTTTATATATGACTGTATTTAACATTTTTTGCACCTATACATATTTCTGATTTTTTTTGGTATTAAGAGATCAACATTTCTTTTGCACTTGCACTTTATAGAGAGCGCGGTTTAATTAATTCATTAATTATTTCCATGAAATGCAGTGGAAATGTTTTTTTGGGGGGGGGATTAAATTCATTTAAATGGCAAAGAGAGACTTTGCAATTAATTGCAATTCATCTGATCACTCTTCAGAACATTCTGGAGTATATGCAAATTGCCATCATAAAAACTGAGGCAGCAGACTTTTTGAAAATTTATATTTGTGTCATTCTCAAAACTTTTGCCCAGGGCTGTGGATTAGATCAGTAGATATTAAAAGCCAACAGATACATATAGTACCTTTCCAGTTTCTCATGCCACCGAACAACATTCTGGTCATTAAACCAGATCCTCAAAATCTTCTGGGAAACTGGTACTTCCAAGGGTGAGTGACATGAGATCAGAGGAAGGAACCAGTAGGAGTTGTGGGGGACCCAGGAGCAGTGTTCATTTCTTTAACGAAAATAGTTTCATAATTTTCACCAGCTGCATGTTTTCAGTGCCGAAAATTGAATGAAAGTAAAATTTGACATGCCTGTCCTGTGCTACACGGGACTCCCTATGGTTAACCACTTTGATGCAGTTACTTATACTTACTTATGGACTTGCCATGGGTTCATGGTTGAACCTCTCATCCTTCATTTATTTTATTGTCACTATTGTTTGTACACTGACCCCCATTTATTTCCCCATCTCCACTACATGTTATTAGATTTTTACTCCAGGAGTATATAATGAGTTCGGAAATTCTAGAGAAATGCTTTAATAATGAATTACAATTTAACCCTTTCACACCTAAGCCTATTCCTGACATTTGTTGCTTACAAGTTAAACTCTGTATTTTTTGCTAGAAAATTACTTAGAACCCCCCCCCCCAAACATTATATATATTTTTTAGCAGGGACCCTAAAGAATTAAATGGCGATTGTTGCAATATTTTATGTCACACGGTAGTTGCACAATGGTCTTTCAAACGCAATTTCAAACGCAATTTTTTGGGGAAAAAAGACTTTCATGAATTAAAAAAAAACTAAACAGTGAAGTTAACCCAATTTTTTTTGTATAATGTGAAAGATGATGTTACGCCAAATAAATAGATACCTAACATGTCATGCTTTGAAACTGCACACATTCATGGAATGGCGACAAACTACGATACCTTAAAAAAAAAAAGTAACGGTTACCAGGTTAGATAGAGTTACAGAGGACGTCTTTTGCTAGAATTATTGCTCTCACTCTGACGATTGTGGCAATACCTCACATGTGTGGTTTGAACACCGTTTACATTTACGAGCGCGACTTACATATTTGCGCAAGAACGCAGGGACAGGGGCACTTTAAGCATTTTAAATTTTTTTCTTGTTTTATTCTATTTTTTTACATCGGCTCCTTAAAAAAAAAAATTCTGATCACTTTTATGTAATTATCCCTTGCGATAGTAATAGGTGGTGACAGATACTCTTTATGGAGGGATCGGGGGTCTAAAAGACCCCAAATCCCTCCTTTGCACTTGAAAGTATTCAGATCACCAAAATCAGTGATTCTGAATACTGTAATTTTTTTTTAAATCGGCGCCATTGGTAGCCGAGTAGACCCAAAGGGACGTTATGACGTTGCTTCCGGGATTTTACATCGGAGAGCCGTCTGGTGGCTCGGGTCTCCCGGTGGGATGGGAGGCCCGGGAAGAGCGGCGGGAGGGGGGGCGTTGCCTCCCGCTGCTTAGGATAACAGCTAAGTGGCTTTTAGCCGCATTGGTTGTTATCACTAAAAAGCCAAATGCTGGCTCTAAAAAAGGGTACCAGGATGATGCCTGCGGCTGCAGGCATCACCCCGGTTTAACCATGAACGCAAATTTGCGTATGTATGGTCGGCGCAAAGGGGGTAACTAAACCCATTCGATTTTAGTCAACTAAAATGTACTGGGGATTTTAGTCTACTAAAATACGACTAAAACTAAAACAATTCAAATGACTAAAATATGACTAAAACTAAAATGCCGATTTAGTCAAAAGACTATGATTAAAACTAAATTGAAATTTGATGTCAAAATGAACACTGCCCAGGAGACTTATGGAGACCAGGTCCAGTGATCAGAGCAGTGTTTGATAGCCCAGGCACTGGGAAAGTGGAGCATTTACTGCCTTCTTTTACAGGTAACAGAAATTATCTTTTTTTTTTTTCGGCACAGTCGCTTTAACCGTTTGCTGACTGCCGCACAAAGATGTACGTCAGCAGAATGGCAGGCAGGCAAATGCGGGTACCTGTACGTCCCTTTGAATTTGCCGCCTATCAGGCAAGCGCCCGCCGCGCAAGCATGCCGGCGGGTCCCGGAAACTTGATGTTCGCTGGTGGCCCGCGATTGCGGTGAGGAGAGGCAGAATGAGGAGATGCCTATGTAAACAAGGCATTTCCCTGCTCTGCCTAGCAACATGGCAGAGATCTACTGCTCCCTGTCATCGGAAGCAGTGATCTCTGTCATGTTGTAGTAAGCCCATCCCCCCTACAGTTAGAACACCTCCCTAGGACACACTTAACCCCTTGATTGCCCCCTAGTGTTTAACCCCTTCCCTACCAGTGTCATTTATAGAGTATTCAGTGGCTATTTGTAGCTCTGATTGCTGTATAAATGACAATGGTCCCAAAATAGTGTTAAAAGTGTCCGGTGTGTCCGCCATAATGTCGCAGTCCCGATAAAAATCGCAGATCGCCGACATTACTAGTAAAAAAAAATAATAATAAAAATGCCATAAATCTATCCCCTATTTTGTAGACACTATAACTTTTGCTCAAACCAATCAATATACACTTATTGCGATTTTTTTTTACCAAAAATATGTAGAAGAATACATATCGGCCTAAACCGAGAAAGAAATGTGTTTTTTTATATATTTTTTGGGGATATTTAATATAGCAAAAAGTTAAAAATATTGCTTGTTTTTCAAAATTGATGGCCTTTTTTTGTTTATAGCGCAAAAAATAAAAACCGCAGAGGTGATCAAATACTACCAAAAGAAAGCTCTATTTGTGGGAAAAAAAGGACGTCAATTTTATTTGGGTGCAACGTCACACGGCCGCACAATTGTCAGCCAAAGCGACGCAGTGCCGAATCGCAAAAAATGCTCTGGTCAGAAAGGGGATAAAATCTTCCAGGGCTGAAGTGGTTAACCTCCCTGACGGTATTCCCGAGTGTGGCTCGGGGTTAAATTTCAGAACCATTAGCGGTAAGCCCGAGCCACACTCAGGATTACATCTCAGGATCCTGGTGCAGGTTACTTAACTTGTCCCCAGGATCCTGCGATGTCCCCCGCTGTGTCTGCGGGCTCCGTCCTCTGCCCGAAGCCTCTCTGTGCCAGGCTCCGTTCCCTGTGAGCGTCGCAACGCGCGGGGCAGAGCCTGGCGGCAAATTCAAAAAATGTAAAAATCATAACACATACAGTATGAAATCATTTCACTTCTCTTTAGTCCCCAGTGCTTTGGCCCATGCCCTGCATGCAGTTTTATATTATATACACTGTTCTTTCTGCCTGGAAACTGGAGATTGTCCATAGCAACCAAAAAGTGTTCTTTTACGTCAAAAGTGGCTTTAGACCAGCTAGAAAACAGCGATAGTAAATTAGAACACTTGCAGAATTGAGCAATAGTGAACCGTGGGGAATTTTATTTTATTATTATTATTATATTATTAATTTTTTTAATTATTTATATTTATTTATTATATTGAAATTTATAATTTTGTGTCTCAAACTTCATCATACCCGGGATATCTACTAGACTCTTGGTGGACAGATCTAAGTGTGTTATTGCTAAGAATTACAGACCTACAATATTAAACGCCAAATTTCTATGCAAAATAATGGTACCGCTTTGAGATGCAAAAATCTGAAATAATCATACCGCCAGGGAGGTGAATGAAATTGTTAGTAATTTAAAAAAAAATATCAAATTACAATATGCATTTCCAGAGGTTTAAAAGCGTGGAATATCACTTTAAACCAAAGAGTTCTTGTTTTAATTCCGTCATCATTTTAATCCTTTAAAGAATTCATTCTGCATAATACCTGTCAAATTGAAATTTGAGATGCAAAAAAAAAAAAGTGCACATCAGAGTATTTTGTGACTGTGGCAGTACAGATAATAACTAGGAACATGCTGTTTATTTAGTAGTATACGCATTTATTTTATTCTGCGCACTGACACACGGTATTACTTACCGAGACAGGGCTTGTGACAGATTCCCAGTTTGTCTCCGATGCTGCAGGCAGAAAATCTTTCTGAAAGGAAAGGAAAAAGCTAGCATAAGAATTTAAACAAAAGCTGTGGCCCAGGATAAGATCTTTACTGTTAGATTTGAATAGCCTTTCAGGCATCCAGGCTAGGCTGCTATAATAGACCATGAAAATGCAGGATTACTTCATTCTGCAGGGCTGCAAATCGCAAAGATGGAAATTCTACTGAGAGCTGCAAGATAAATTAACATTATCTTACACATTTTGATGTGGTACGTTTTTCCAACTTGCTTATTATTTTAAAGCTGATTTCAGATCACATATTAAAAGCCAAATGTTAAGCCAGGTATGTAAACTAATCTAATAATTAAATTCAGTTTTAAATACAGCTAGTTTAAAAACAGTTCTTCTGTTTTTATTTTAGCTTCTTGGGTGAGGAAGGTTCAGCTATAATCAGGTCTCTATAAGACCACTAGGTCCACAGCTGATATTTTCTTGACTTTTTAGTCATTATAGTAAACCTTCATTTTTTTTTTTATAAATAACAAACATATCATACTTACCACCACTGTGCGGTTAGTTTTGCACAGAGTGGCCCCGATCATCATCTTCTGGGTTCCCTCGGCGGCGCTCTCAGCTCCTCCTCGCATCGGTAAACCCCCTGGGAGTATCGCTCTCCTGGGGGGTCACCTTGTGGGTGCGCTTCTGAGTCCAGCATTTGCGTCCGTAGACACAGAATGCCGGACACGGCCCCGCCCCCCACGTCATTGGATTTGGTTGACAGCAGCGGGAGCCAATGGCTGCGCTGCTATCAATCTATCCAATCAAGAGCCGAGAACCCCGGGCAGAGAGCTAGAGCACGTCTCCGGCGTTGGAACGAACGGGCTCAGGTGAGTAAAACACGGGTGGGGCTGCTCAGTGACAGAAGTTTTTTCACCTTAACACGAGGGTTTACAGCCCCTTTAAGTTATAGTTAATATAAATATTAATATAAATATTACAGTTAATATGAAATATTACATATTAATAATTTGTATTTTTGCCACTAGTTGGACTGCTCTCCATTTTTCAAATGCTTTCCAAACTCTCCTGACACAAACAGTAGTTACATAGTTAGTCAGGATGAAAAAATACACAAGTCCATCTAGTTCAACCAATAGAAAAATAAATAAATATAAAATCTCCATATACACAATCCTATACACACAGTTAATCCAGAGGAAGGCAAAAAACCTCTATAAAGCATGGTCCAATTAGCTTCAGTCCTTCCAGATCCCCCAGGAGGCAATCAGATATTCCCTGGACCAACAATCCCTGGTATTATTACCTATACAAGTTAATATCCAGTTATGTCTTGTGCATTTAGGACTGCATTCAGCTCTCTTTTAAAACTGAGCTGCCCAGAACTAGTTCTTGAGGGAGTCCATTCTACATTTTCACAGCTTTTATGCCCCGTACATACGGTCGGATTTTCCGATGGAAAATGTGTGATAGGACCTGATAGGAAATTCCGACTGTGTGTAAGCTCCATCACACATTTTCCATCGGATTTTCCGACACACAAAGTTTGAGAGCAGGCTATAAAATTTTCCGACAACAAACTCCGTTGTCGGAAATTCCGATCGTGTGTACACAAATCCGACGGACAAAGTGCCACGCATGTTCAGAATAAATAAAGAGATGAAAGCTATTGGCCACTGCCCCGTTTATAGTCCCGACGTACGTGTTTTACGTCACCACGTTTAGATCGATCGGATTTTCCGACAACTTTGTGTTACCGTGTGTATGCAAGACAAGTTTAAGCCAACATCCGTCAGAAAAATTCCTAGGATTTTGTTGTCGGAATGTCCGAACAAAGTCTGACCGTGTGTACGGGGCATTACTGTGAAAACGCCTTTCCATATGTGACGGTTCAATCTCTTTTCCTCTAGACGTAAAGAGTGCCCCCTTGTCATCTGTAATGACCTAAAAGTGAAGGACTCTACACCAATATATGGATTGTATTTATACTTGATGATCACATCCCCCTTAATTGCCTCTTCTAAGAATAAATGCAATAAGGACATTAAGGAGAGAGTAATAACGACAACTATCTTTGTTTAGGAAGTTTGCTTGCTAGCTCTTTATGCAATCACCCTCTTTACTGCCTTTTTTTGTGTTTATTTTTGGGGGCTCTTTTGGCTTTCATTTTAATGTGTGGTTGATTTGAAGGCAGCAGTCACTTTACCTGTTTATTTATTTATTTATTGTCCCTTCAATTGCAAACTGTGTCGTATATGCTGCTCACTTTGCAAGCATATTTTACAATCACGTGCCAGGAAAAAAAAAAAACGTTTTTGCTTTATGGATGATGTAAGTCAGCAAAGCTTTACCTCATTCACTGAGCTCTGGGGAAAGTTCCCCTGCAAAGTGCAACTTCCCATGCAAATTGAACAGTCTTATTTACCTTCAGTAAATCAAACCCCTAGGGGCTGATTTACTAAAACTGGAGAGTGCAAAATCGGGTGCAGCTGTGCATAGAAACCAATCAGCTTCCAGGACTTTTTTGGCAAAGCTTAAATGAACAAGCTGAAGTAAGTTAGAAGCTGATTGGCTACCATGCACAGCTGCACCAGATTTTGCACTCTTCAATTTTAGTAAATCAACCCCCTAGGTCTTTACCCTCAAGTCCTATCATCTCTGCATTTACTTTTTTCCCTTTACTTTTGTTATCTAGTTTACCTTACCTCAATGTAAGCTCATTAAGGGAAGGGCCCCTTAGGCAGGCTATAAATGGTTCAAATCTTGGCTGGCTCACCAGAAACCGTCTGAGATTCGAATCGTGTATGGACAGGCTGAATGTACCAAGTTGATCCATCAACATGGGTGCAACCAGCATGCTGGGTTTTACCTGCAATTATTGCTAGTGCCTGCTATAGCTGCTAGCAATAATCACTGTCGTCTCCTAGCAGGGACGGCTTCCCACGCCTTCCCACCAGGAGAAGACTATGGCCCGGCGGGAGGGATTCCCCTGTCACCACTGTTGGTGTTGATGGGGGAATGCAGAGCATTTCTTAGCTTACAGGGAAGAAATGTGCTCTTTGTATGGCTGGCCTTACACTCCTGTACATATTTGTGTGGAGTTTTTTTTATTTGCATAACTTTACTATTTGATGACTGCACTGTAAAATGAGTGCATTATAAACAAGATATCAAGGATAGCCTAGACGTAGCATGAAGGGACAATGCAACAAGTGTATATTATGCCTCGTTTCCACTGAGCGAAACGGTTCGGTACGGTACGCTATTTTGGGTGCTTCCATTATGAAAGCGGCCCATACAACCGAACCGTACCGCTCCATTTAGGGTCCTACTTCAGATGTGGGGCCATAGAAAATGGAACAGTTCGGTTAGGGTGGAGCTACGATACATTCCACTGATTAGCTGACAGAAAACCCTCTGCTGTGCTATGCTGAGGTATTTTTTTCTAAACCATGTATTGCCCCTTGTGGTCCCACTTGCAGTGGAAACGCTCACCAGAATAGACTGGACCATTCTAGGCCATTCAAACTGTACCAACCCGAACCGTTCCACTCAGTGGAAATGAGGCATTAGAGCCTACAGACAATCAATGGTGGAGGCACTTCACATACAACCTGGTTTCCAAAGATCTTCCTAACAAAAGTTTTTTACAAACATGCACAAGCTAGCAGCCTAGCACTAAGCAAACTAATATTTTTTGCTTAGGAAAGAGGGAGCAAAAGTGTTGGCCACTCCCTGTGTTGGAGGAAACAAAATTCACCCTAGGCTATCAAGTTTGCCCTGTGTAGGCTTGGCCCAGGAGCATCAACCAAGGTCTTGCAAGGGACTAAAAAAATGTACACATACATTTCCCAATTGGACTGTAAATATTCTCTAATGTCTGTAGGCACTTTAGGCAAGAGACCATGGCCATGTGGAAACATGGCAAGAAGCAGTGGTCTGCGTTTAGAGGCAGAAAAAAGAGTCAGTCCTGCAAAACAGGCATTTTTGAGCTCAGGTGTGCATGAGTGTGCCTTAAATTGTAAGTTCACCTTTACAGAAAATATGTACAGTGACTTTACACTGGGCCCCCTCCCTATCCCCCCAGTCCCGCTGTACCAGTGTCCTGTTATCCCCCGCTGTCAGGCACCGGAACGCCGATTCACCGGTCTGGGGATCTGACATCCCCGCAGGTTAATCCCCTATCCTCTCAGCGTGTACGGATAGGAGGCATTCTAATTGGTTAGCACCGTTAGCATTCTAATTGGCGCTGACCAATCGGAATCCATCTAGCCCATCCTGTCAGTGCTGAAGAAGAGAAGCCAGAAGGATTTTAAATCCCCAGACTGGTGAAGCGGCATCCTGGTGCCTGACAGCAGGGGATCGCGGGATTCTGGTACAGTGGGACCGGGGGGATGGGGGGGGGTCCAGTGTAAGTTCACCTTACAGATTTTCTGTAAAGGTAAACTTACTCTTTAAGCCTTGTGTATTCCAAATTATTAGAATTATTAAAAACATTGTATATATTCACTACAAGGACAACTTCAGACTCAAACACCTTTGTGCCTGATCCTGAGTTCTTTATTGTGCAGCCCTGTCCAGATATGTGACACCTTGCAGGGCTGCCCAGTTAAGTAGGGAGTAAAGCCGACCTGTTCTGCCTCCAGCAGGATAATCATTAGGTTGTTTTGCCTGCAATATCAGATTTGACCACAAGATGGAGCTGGTGGTAAATTTACTTTTTTTGCAGGAACTAGAAACTGTTCACCTTTAACAAAGTTCCCATCATTCTTCAGTCTATGGAAAAGCAACAGGTGCATCCTGTGAGCTCAGACTCCAGACTGAAAGAAAGAACCAGCTATCAGAGCACATGTTGGGCTAAAACTTGCATCCGCTTGCATCCCCTAAACGCAGCAGCGCTGGTGAGAATCACTTATCGCCATCTACAGCCTAGCTTATTCATTGTATTTCTGTATACTTCACTTACTGAATATATTTATCTGTATTTGTTTTTTCTCAACAGTTTCATCCACTTTGCACTGCAAGTGCACTTGGAAGTGCACTGAAAGTGCACTTGGAAGTGCATTCGCTCTAAATCTAAGGGGTAGATCTGAAATGAGGGGAAGCTCTGCTGATTTTATCGTTCAATCATGTGCAAGCTAAAATGCTGTTTTTTATTTTCCTTGCATGCCCCCCTCGGATCTACAGCGACTTTACTTCCAAGTGCACTTGCAGTGCAAAGTGGATTTTCCTTTAGTAAATAACCCCCAGAGTCTGGCTTATTGCAGAATAGGAGGGTTTAGCTGCATGTCGAGCTACACGCAGGGAAACATGTAGTGGGGACAGAACACAGCCACAGATGGAGCAATTTTCTTTCCTGCAACCACGGGTTGTCTGTCCCTCCCACAGATCTATTGTGTTCTCCCGGTGGGGCGGGGGGAGCCATCCTTGCCGGGGAAACACAGAGTGAATATTGCTAGCATCTATAGTCAATGGCAATAATTGCATGACAAATCCGACATGCTGGTTGTACCCAAGTTGATAAATCAACTTGGGTACAATCAGCCTGCTTATACATGGTTCGAATCTTGGCTGGTCCCTGCTGAACCGGCCAAGAATCGAACCGTCTATGGCCAGCTTAAGGTTTGTTTTTGTGTGTGGGCTACACTGGGGGAAAAGAAAAGAGGTGGCACATTTAAAGGGCAACTTCACTAAAAGCAAAGTTGTCCTTCAAGAATACTAACATCTGCCATGTTCTGAGAATTGCTTTATTTCCTTAGAGAGGAAAGAACTATAACAATATGGTATTGTTATATTATGTAAGTTAATTGGTGATTTTTATCCTAATGTAATTTCAAGGGGTTCCTACTTTAGCCCAAAAGTTACACCTGCTTCAGCTAGTCACAGAAAATTGCCTTCTTACATTGATGACCAGTGTAGGCGGGAGATCAACACGCCTTTGCCCAATGCTCAAGGAAACCTTGGCAACCGCAGGTGGAACCCTAGTTGAGAAACAGCACCACTATATCTAAATGGACAAGTTACAATAACTGGTTCTACACTCCAGGACAACTTTGTGTAAAAATGGGCTACACCTTTAAGAGAAGATCTTGCTATAATTTGCAAGTTTATTGTAGCTGGTGTAACGGCATTTTAAAAAATACTCCTAAATAATATGAAAGAAATTGGATTCATATTACAAAGCGGTCGCTCCCATTGCCAAAATACAAATTATGACATACAAGTGCTTCATAAACATCCTTGCTCCAGGCTTTATCATTTGGTATGAAAATAAACAGTAATGGAAAATCGCCCAAGACTTATGTGATCGTACGCGGAGAGAATATGAAATATTTGGCATGATATTGCATTTTTATGCAAATTCAATAATGCGCATTCACAGCATTTCCTGTGGAGATGTAATATGTCTGAAAAGTACTATAAAATGAGCAATTATTGTCAAGTGAACGATACTCTGTGTTTTGGTAAGTAGAAAAGATGTCACGGCAAATATTTAGATGTGTAAATCAGGGCACAAACTGCTTTCTTTAATACAAGGCAATTAAAGGAAGTTTCAGAGAGAATGGATGCTTGCTCTGAAATAGCAGGAGACAGCTACAAGGCGTAGAGTTGGTCTATGCCCTAAGTTAATGTCTAAGCATCAGATGGAAAAAGATGCTAGAGATGGTGCATTAAGAAGAAAATGCTCAAAGATTAACGGTTTGTGTTCTGCTAAAGACCACGTTCTGACCCGTTTATTCTTTGAATGTACAGTGGAAATTTTGAACAAGCTACAGAGAACATTTGAGAACAAATACTGTAGTGTACAAGATGGCTGATATTAGGATGCAGATTGATGATTCCCCAAAATGAGGGATAACAATAACTTATTTTACCACTACCCAACCCAATTAATGCTAAACTAAAGCCTCGTACACACGATCGGATTGTTGGCCAACAAAACCATGGACTTTTGTTCGAAGGGCGTGTTGGCCAACAAAACCATGGACTTTTGTCCGAAGGGCGTGTTGGCCAACAAAACCACGGACTTTTGCCCGAAGGGCGTTGGCCCAAACATGTCTTGCATACAAACGGCAAGGAATTTTCGGCCAACAAATAAGAACGTAGTGACGTACTACGTTGTTTTTCAGCTCTTTAACGCCACCCTTTGGGCTCCTTCTGCTAATTTTGTGTTAGTAGAAGTTTGGTGAGTGTTGATTCGCGCTTTTCATTTCGCACTTTTCATTTCACGCTTTTCATTTTGCGCTTTTCATTTCGCGCTTTTCAGTTCGTTTCTGAATGGCCATTCGTCAACCAGCCATTATGCAGAATCGGAGGAGATAACGTGTTATTTATTATTGGCCTTGGAGTTATTGCTTTGACATTATTTTTTTGGTTGAATAATGATTTGATTTGGTATATTTTCTATATTTTTGGATGCATAGAATGCACTTCTTGGTTAAGTTCTATTGGCAGATAGCATGTCTAATTTTATTTGTTTTCTTTTTTTAATGCACTATAAAAAAATTGTGGAGAATAATACTTGGCTATGTGTTTTACTTCAAATGACAGTTTGGGAGTAGGCAGTTACATTTAAAAAAATACAATGTAAAATCAACAAGGGACACCAACATAGCTGTATCTTTGATCTTAAAAACTACAAGATAATGGTGTTGTGGTAAAAAAAAAACCATAATAATATTATTCTTGATATCACTAGAAAAAAAAAAAGCCTTTGAAAATTTGTTCGCAAAACTCCATCAGTATCACCAGTAAAGCAGCTTCATTATTATCCCATTAAAGAAGAAGAGAATTGTGCACTGCATTTGGAGACTTCATAATTTGCCACGTCACGAATGTTAGATCTCCATTACGATCACTAATTTACAAGACCGACCTCTTCCGGCTCGTCCTTGCTTCCATGCATGCATGTTTGTACTTTGGACTTTTGTCTGACGGACTTGTGTACACACGCTCGGAAAATCCGACAACAGAAATTTGTCCGCGGAAAATTTTAAAACCTGCAATCCAACATTTGTCCGCGGAAAATCCGACAATTGTCCGATGGAGCGTACAAATGGTCGGATTTTCCGCCAACAGCCTGACATCACACATTTCCCATTGGAAAATCTGATCGTGTGTACGAGACTTAAGGCCTCGTTCACACGGGGCGAACTACTGCGTATGCTCATACGAGGGCCATGTTTACCTGCACAGGGATGCACAGGTTTTCCGTGCATCCCAGTGCAGGCAGTCCTATTGATGTCAATTGGAATGCAGTGGCTGCACAGACATAGACTCTATTTGACCTCCCAGTGAGTGCACGACCCTGAACACAACCTGTCTGCAATCGGGGCCATGTTCCCTGTGGAGCAAGCCCCGTGTGAACAAGGCTTCAATTATTAGTTCTCAGTGTAGAAAAAAAAAAAACATTCAAAGCAGAACTGTGGACAGGCCACATATATAATATTTAGATATTCTTAACAAACTGTGCTTTAAAAACAAGTCCTCACTGCCCTTTATAGCTTAAGGTAATGTGGAGTAATTCATGCTCAATTTTACTTTCAGCAGCTTAACTAACCCTGCTCCTTACTTGGAGCAGTGACAAAGCACTGGGGAGAGAGCAGAGTGCTGGGACCTTCTTTTCAGGATAAATTTATTTACAGTGGCTACAGCTTAGGGTTAGTGAGGACTTGTATTAAAATGAATTTACTGAGGGTAAAGAATATGTAAAATTCACAATAATACGTCAGCACAGATCCCACAAACACTTCATAGATTGGGAGGCACCCTATCTGTGTTGGCATTTTTCATGATCTAGATGTTGCAGCACCCTTTTGTATCCACTGGGTGGTGGACTGGAATCTGTAGCAAAACAAAGGAAAGGAGAGCGTACAGCCGCCCTAGTGTATTAATGTTATCATTAGTAAGACCTCATCTGGAATATGCAGTTCAGTTTTGGACATCAGTTCTCAAAAAGGATATCGGGGAACTGGAGAAAGTGCAGAGAAGGGCAACCAAACTGATAAGAGGCATGGAAGAGCTCAACTATGAGGAAAGATTAGAGGAACTGAATTTATTCTCTCTTGAGAAGAGGAGATTAAGGGGGGATATGATCAACATGTACAAATATATAAGGGGTCCATATAGTGAACTTGGTGTTGAGTTATTCACTTTACGGTCAACACAGAGGACACGGGGGCACTCTTTACGCCTAGAGGAAAAAAGTTTCATCTCCAAATATGGAAAGGTTTCTTCACAGTAAGAGCTGTGAAAATGTAGAATAGACTCCCTCCAGAGAGCTGGTTTTGGCCAGCTCAGTAGATTGCTTTAAAAAATGCCTGGATTCATTCCTAAATGTACATAATATAATTGGGTACTGACATTTATAGGTAAAGTTGATCCAGGGAAAATCTGATTGCCTCTCTGGGATCAGGAAGGAATTTTTCCCCCTGCTGTAGCAAATTGGATCTTGCTTTGCTGGGGTTTTTTGCCTTCCCCTGGATCAATTGTCGGTATAAGATTGTGCGTATGGGATTGTATGAAATTATATTTTTTATTTATTTATTTATTTTTATGGTTGAACTAGATGGACTTGTGTCTTTTTTTAACCCGACTAACTATGTAACTATGTAATGGTTATTTGGAGAACATAAAAACAGTAAGGTTGCACTCACAGCGGAAGACTTGGTGTTCACATATACAAATGCAGATAAGCCTCCTCTCTCGGCCTGTCCCATGAAACTGCCAATGGCATGGAGGAAGGATGGATGATCAAAAGTCCCAAGCTACAGCGTCCCACCGAACAGCTTCGAGAACCGCGCATGCGTCCGGACCACCCGACTCTGCGTGACGTCAATCCCGGCCGCGATGAGGAGTGAAACGCAAGTGAACCGTCTCCCACGGAAGAATTGCTATGATAACATGTATCGGAGGCGAGGCCTCCTTCCTCAAGTCACCTGTAAATACTTGAATGCTCATAGCTTGGCCACAAATGGACTTTAAAGTGTATCTAAAGCCAACATTTCTTTAGATTTTTTTTAGTCTTGGATGGAGTGGGGATAGGGTAAGAACCCCTATCAGGTTTTTAGTCTGTACTGTTGCTAGGGAGAATTATCCTCTCTATTTGTCCTGGTGACTATTGTCACTGGCATTTAAAGTGGTGGGAAAATCCAAAATGTCACCAGATTAGGAGGCAAGGGAAAATATAAAAGAGAACTTGCCATCACTTTGAAGACATACAGTATATTCTCCTGTTTTGTTTCCTGAACGGAAAGTGGAGATAAACATATGAAAACCACAAAAGGATTTAACCCTCCACGCAGCAACATTTTTGTTTTGACTGTTCCGACACTTTAAAATCTCAGATTGCAATGAAGAATTCCTATAGCCATCTTGGTACACCCTGTTGGTAGAGCAGCTAAGAATGAGGTGCAGCTCATAGGAACTAGATTACATTTTTTTTTTTTTTAATGCAACCTTAATTTATTTTTATATAATGCAATCTTCATTTCATTCCCCTTCATTCATTCAATCTTCAGTCATCATTTCTTCCCTTTAGTTTTTTGGCATGACTTTCACAATGTTTGTGAAAATATTTTAGCCAAATGAGGCCACATAACCAAATGTATTAAAGATTTGAAATCATGATATGCTGCTTCAGTAAATAAATGTGATAGCTTTGCCAATAATAGTGCATACAGACAGAGATATTTTTGATAAGTGATATTAATGTAACCACTTAAGGACCGAGCCTCTTTCTGAGATTTGTTGTTTACAAGTTAAAAACAGTTTTTTTTTTGTTAGAAAATTACTTAGAACCCCCAAACATTGTACATTTTTTGTCTAAGATCCTAGAGAATAAAATGGCGGTCGTTGCAATACTTTTTGTCACACCGTATTTGCGCAGCCGTCTTACAAATGCACTTTTTTTTGAAAAAATACACTTTTTTGAATTAAAAAATAAGACAACAATAAAGTTAGCCCATTTTTTTTTTATATTGTGAAAGATAATGTTACGCCGAGTAAATTGATACTGTCACGCTTCAAAATTGCGCCCGCTCGTGGAATGGTGACAAACTTTTACCCTTAAAAATCTCCATAGGCGACATTTAAAAAATTCTACAGGTTGCATGTTTTGAGGTACAGAGGAGGTCTAGGGCTAGAATTATTGCACTCACTCTACCGATCGCGGTGATACCTCACATGTGTGGTTTGTGTGGTTTGAACACTGTTTCACGTATGCGTTCGCTTCTGCACGCGAGCTCGTTGGGACCGGGCGCGTTTACATGTTTTTTTTTCTTATTTATTTTACCTTATATTTCTTATTTTTACACTGTCCTTTAAAAAAAAAAATGTGTCACTTTCATTCCTATTACAAGGAATGTAAACATCCCTTGTAATAGAAAAAAAGCATGACAGGAACTCTTAAATATGAGATCTGGGGTCAAAAAGACCTCAGATCTAATATTTACACTAAAATGCAATAAAAAAAAAAAAAAGTTAATAAAATGACGGACGGCTGCCTGCACAGCATCCTTGTTTAACCCTCCCTTGCCCCTCTCCATCAGTGCTGGGGTCACATTAGCTGAGTGATGGAGAAAAACAGAGGGAGAAGAGAAACATTGGAATACTAGTCAGTGCCAGTGTTCAAAAGTGTATTTGCTTTGGAAGAATAAATCACCTCTAACGCTGGGCGTTCTACATGTGTGGATGTTCCTGCATTTTGTAAAACTATTAGAATCGTTTCTTACATTTTAGAACAGGGTGCCTTAAGATTGTCCATCATTTTAAAAGGTGCCTGAACTGAAAAAAAGTTGAGAAACACTGATTTAAACCACGATTTTCGGTTCATAAGCAATTCACCTACGGAAGATTTTGCCCCCTTAATAACTAGGCCATTTTTTGCGATACGGCACTGCGTTACTTTATCTGATAATTGGGCGGCCGTGCGACCCTGTACCCAAATAAAATTGATGTCCTTTTTTCCCACAAATAGAGCTTTCTTTTGGGGGTATTTGATCACCTCTGCGGTTTTTATTTTTAGCCCTGAAAACAAAGAACGACCAACATTTAAAAAAAAAAAAAACTATATTTTTTACTTTCTGCTTTAAAACTCATTCAATAAAAAAAAAATAAAAAAATCGAATTTCTTCATCAATTTAGGCCAATATGTATTCTGCTACATATTTTTGGTAAAAAAAATCACAATAAGCGTATATTGTTTGGTTTTTGCGCAAAAATTATAGCGTCTTTTTTTTTTTACTTATTTATTTATTTTTTTTACTAGTAATGGTGGCAATCAGAGACTTATAGTGGGACTGCGATTTTGCCACGGAAAAAAATAGGACACCCGACACTTGACACTTTTTGGGGGACCAGTAACACTAATACAGTGATCAGTGCTAAAAATATGCACTGTCACTGTACTAATGACACTGGCTGGGAAGGGGTTAACATCAGGAGCAATCAAAGGATTACCTGCGTGCCTAGCTAATGTTTCAATGTAGTGGGGGAGGTGCTTTTACTAGTGGAAGGCATGGATCAGTGTTTCTGCTTTATAGAAACACAGGACCCGTGTCTTCTGTACTCACAGAATGACAGTCTGCCTTGTTTACATAGACTGGCATTCTGTCAGTGTAATGAATGATCAGCAGGTTCCCGTGGAGATCGGGTTCCTGGGACCCGCTGATTAGCCCACCACTGTGTAAAATCACAGCGGGAGCAAGCCAGCGTGTGGCGTGTGCGCTCGCACCCAAAACCCGGAAGTATATATATATATATGTGATTCCACACAGCACAGCCACCCTGTAGCAGTAAATCTGCTATAGGGCGGTCGGCAAGTGGTTAAAGCTGACCTTCGGGCAGATATAAAAGGCACAACTCAGTGGCGGAAATACCAGGGCCGCAGCAGTCGCACTTGCGTCTGGGCCCTGGCATTAAGCCACTGTCAGGGGGGCCCTAGCGGGGTTGCTAATCGCAGGTCTCTGAGCAGACAGTGTGTCTCTCATACAGCTCAGAGCCATCATTGACAGTTCTCCCTCTCTCGTATGGGATGAGAGAGGAGAGAGGGATAACTGTCAATGACCTGCTGAGGAGGCAGGCGGCATTGATCGATGAGCACTGATAGAAGGCACTAATAGGCACTGATAAGTGGGATTGATAAGCAAGAATAGGCTGCTATGATAGGCAGCATTGATGAGCACTGATCAGTGGTACTGATAGGCGGCATTGATGAGCACTGATAGGTGGTATTGATAGGCAGCATTGATGAGCACTGATAGGTGGTATTGATAGGCAGCATTGATGAGCACTGATCAGTGGTACTGATAGGCGGCATTGATAAGCGCTGATAGGTGGTATTGATAGGCAGCATTGATGAGCACTGATAGGTGGTACTGATAGGCAGAATTAATGGGAACTGATAGGGGGCACTGAAATGCAGCACACTGAAAGGCGGCATTGATGAGCACTTATAGGCAGCACTGATGGGCACTAATAGGCGGCATTGATGAGCACTGGTAAGTGGCACTAATAGGCTGCACCGATGATCAGTGTAAACAGTTTACTGACATTCTTGCCAGTTAATGGCTCTCCTTTCCTCACACAGACACAGCGTGGAAGGAAAGGGCTGCTGATAACCAGCAAGTCTGTTTACATGTGATCAGCTAATGGTAAAGGGCCAAAGTGATTGCACTGGATGCACGTCCCGGGGGCATGCGGGAAGCAAGGTTCTGGAAGGATGTCCATGGACGCCCTCCCAAAATTGGAAACCTGGGGCTCAGATGTGGTGGGTCATGGGGGTCCGTCATGGTTTTTTTGCACCGGGGCCCTGAAGGTTCTAGTTACGCCTCTGGCACAACTTATGCAGTTCTGTATCCATGAAGTATTAAGGGTATTTATTTAAAAACAAGCTATGTAAGTACCTAGATTTTGACATGGTATCAGGCTCTTGCAATTAAAACCCAAGACTGGTAGAGGGAGAATCCCTCTTTGTGAGTGTCTCCTTAGTTAGCTGTGTGTTATGGAGACACCCATGCGTGCCGGTTCCCTGAGCTGAGTGCATCCATAGACACACACAGCACTGGCAAGCCAAGCCCCTGCATCCTCCTCCAGCACTTTGATTGGTGGCAACAGGAGCCTATTGCTCTGCTGCCCTCAGTGTGTGCTGAGGATCCAGGAATTTATCTTGATGGATCCTGCACTCAGAGGTCGTGACAAGGATACCAGGTAAGTGTTTGGGGACAAGGATAGTAAAAGTACTGGGACTGTTTTGTAAATGCATTAAGGTGTACAAAAGTGCTCCGAACTGGAACGCAGTGGGATTCCCCTGCAGTGCAAGGATGAAATGCTTGTTATTTATAGGGGGTACATGAAAAGGTTGTATTACTTACCTACTCCCCATTCAGAACAAAGAGATGGTGCTTGTGTGCTAACAGAGAGCACGCTGATAGGTGGAAAGAGCAGAGTGACAGAAAGATGAGTTCATCAATCTGCTGCTTCCCCTTTCGCTGCCCAGTCAGAGGCTGTGAGAGGGACAAGAGCTGTAAGTATTACTTAAAGTGGCATTAAATCTAAACAAAAATGTAATATATTGCAGCTTACTGATGCTTAGATGTGGTGGCTGCACTAGTTTTCTTTTTTTAGGCTTCATTCGCACAGGTGCAACTTGTCATGGGACTTTGGACATCAAGTCCAAAGTCACAGCCCATTCTTTTCAATGGCTCCCATTCAAATCGGTGTGACTTGAAGTCGCAGTGGCTTTGAAAAGGTGCCTGCACTACTTTGGTGCCACTTTTGATGCGACTTTGGTCCAGAGAATTTAAAATTGGATCAAAGTTGCATCAAAGTCCCGCTGCAAAGTCACAATGGAAATCGGGAGACTTTGGAGATGTGTTAATATGAATGGAGCCTTATGCCCCATACACACGATCGGACATTCCGACAACAAAATCCATGGATTTTTTCAGACAGATGTTGGCTCAAACTTGTCTTGCATACACACGGTCACACAAAGTTGGTTGGAAATTCTGAACGCCAAGAACACGGTGACGTCCAACACGTGCGACAAGCCGAAAAAAATGAATTTCAATAGCCAGTGCGGCTCTTCTGCTTGATTCTGAGCATGCGTGTCACTTTGTGCGTCGGAATTGTGTACACACGATCAGAAATTACGCGAACGGATTTTGTTGTGGGAAAATTT
The DNA here is from genome assembly GCA_037952925.1 of Lithobates clamitans. Lineage (NCBI taxonomy): Eukaryota > Metazoa > Chordata > Amphibia > Anura > Ranidae > Lithobates > Lithobates clamitans. Next base: position 2,409,486 of record JBBGZY010001198.1, read on the forward strand.
TAGATCCAGCTCTCAAACATTGTGTGGAAATTCCGATGGAAAAAGTCAGATGGAGCCCACACACGGTCGGAATTTCCAACAACAAGGTCCAATCGCACATTTCTGTCGGAAAGTCCGACCGTGTGTACAGGGCATAAGACTCCTCCCACCTAGTGATCTGGCCAGAAAAACACTTCCTGTCTTAAAGTAGTGTTCCGACCGAAGTTATACTTTTTAAATACCCCTATGATACACAAGCTTAATGTATTCTAGTGAAGTTAGTCTGTAAACTAAGGTCTGTTTTGTTAGTTTATAGCAGTAGTTTGTTATTTTATAAACTTACAGCAGGCCGTGGCCATCTTAAGTGTGGGCATCTGAAGCCAGACTGTATTTCTTCCTGGATCTCATCCTTGAAGATCTCGCACATGCTCAGTGCAGCACAAGCAGTGTAATAGGTTTCAGGTCAGGTTTCTATAGCAACGGCAGTGTCAGAGGAAGTTGCCACCCCTTCCCAGAAGGCATTGCAAACAGGAAATGATGCGATGGGCCACGGCCAGGGAGGAGGAAGTGAAAAATGAATACAGCAGATACACAATAGGTGCTGAGAAAAAAAATATAAAAATATCCAATTTGTTTACAGTGCGCAGTTTAGTGAGGGATGCTGAAGAGTTGTAAAAGTGGGTGGAACTCCACTTTAAGGTGTCTGCATTCTGGGTGAAATAGTAGAGCAGACTCCTTTGGACAGCAACATTGTCAGTCTGGGGAGTTAGACTAGCAGATTTAGATGGACTTAAAGTGGAACTTCACACTAAAGGGGAACTTTCGCTTTATGTTCTTCTCTCCCCCTCCTCTACCACATTTGGCAGAATCAATTTTTATTTTTTGGGGGGAGTGGGTACCTAGTTTTGATAGGCACACACTCCCACTTCCATCCCCCACACCATGTCTCGGGCTTTTTGGGACACATCACAGGTCCCAGAAGGCTGCAGGACCATTCACAAATTGAAACGTGGCACTTGTATAGTGGGAAACTGGCTGTGAAGCCGCAAGGAGTCACAGGCAGCTTCCCTTAGTAAACATTCCAGCTTCAGGACCCAAAGATCGGCATAGAACCGGCCCGGGTGAGGACAGCTCTGGATCCCTGTGTCCTTTTATTAACCACTTCAGCCCCAGAAGGATTTGTCCCCTTAATGACCAGTCCATTTGTTGCAATACGGCACTGCATTGATTTAACTGACAATTGTGCAGTCGTGCGACGTTGTAGCCACAAATAGAGCTTTCTTTTGGTGGTATTTCATTACTTTCCTCCGGTATTTATTTTTTGCGCTATAAACAAACAAAAAAAAAAAACGACAACTTTGAAAAAAATAACAATATTTTTTACTTTTTGCTATAATAAATATCCAAAAAAAAGTCTTCATCAGTTTAGGCCAATATATATTCTTCTACATATTTTTGGTAAAAAAATTGCAATAAGCGTATATTGGTTTGGGCAAAAGTAATAGTGTCTACAAAATAGGGGATAGATTTATGGCATTTTTATTTTTATTACGAGTAATAGCGGTGATCTGCATTTTTTAGTGGGACTGCGACATTGCGGCGGACAGATCGGACACTTTTTGACACATTTTTGGGACCATTGATATTTATACAGCGATCAGTGCTATAAATATGCACTGAGCAAATGTCACTGGTAGCCAAGGGGTTAACAGTAGGGGGGCGATCAAGGGGTTAAATGTGTTCCCTAATGTGTGTTTCTAACTGTGGGGGGATGGGACTGACTGGAGGAGGAGACAGATCGCTGTTCCTAATCACTAGGAACAGCAGATCTCTCTCTCCTCCCATGTTTACATTGTCAGAACCTCGTTCTGGCTTCCTTTCCCAGGATCACGGGCGGCCGCCGGCCACGTGCATAGGGTCCCTCGCCGGCGCGCGCCTGCTATAGCTCTTAAGGGAGCCGACGTACAGGTACGACGATTTGCGGGAACGTGCCGACCTGCCGCCGTTTATTGATGGCGGCTGGTCGGCAAGTGGTTAGAAAGTCAGCAACTACAGTATTTTTAACTCCTGATTTTAATTTTTTGCTTTCCAGGGTGAAGATCTTCTTTAACTAACAAATTAAAGCTGAACTCCAGCTAAGACTTCAGTTACAGCAACAGTTTTTTTTTTTCTTTTGGGATCAAAGTTATACATGAATAAATAAAAGTTGACCATTGTAAGCACCCCTGTCTCAGTTAAATGGTTTGTCTTAACCTTCTAATGCCCCGTACACACGGTCGGATTTTCCGATGGAAAATGTCCGATCAGAGCGTGTTGTCGGAAATTCCGACCGTGTGTGGGCTCCATCGGACATTTTCCATCGGATTTTCCGACACACAAAGTTGGACAGCAGGAGATAAAACTTTCCGACAACAAAATCCGTTGTCGAAAATTCCGATCGTGTGTACACAAATCTGACGCACAAAGTGCCACGCATGCTCAGAATAAATAAAGAGATGAAAGCTATTGGCCACTGCCCCGTTTATAGTCCCGATGTACGTGTTTTACGTCACCGCGTTTAGAACGATCGGATTTCCCGACAACTTTGTGTGACCGTGTGTAGACAAAACAAGTTTGAGCCAACATCCGTCGGAAAAAATCCTAGGATTTTGTTGTCGGAATGTCCGAACAAAGTCCGACCGTGTGTACGCCCTATAACTGCTAATTTGTCTGGACAGTTTGGACTGTTAAAGGAAGTTAAAAAAAAAACACAGACTTTCTGACCAGATCACTAGATGAAATTAAAGGGGAAAAAGTCTGAAAATGAATGCAGCCATCAGATCGAAGGATTGGTAAGCTGCAATTTAACAAATGTTTGCTTTTGGGTTTAATACCACTTAAACTGCAGCAGATTAAAAAAGGTGGTCTCTTGTACTTCCAGACAGAGCTAAGCTGTGTCACAGAGCTATGTAAATCTCAGGACTGCATGGACAAGAAAAAATACCTCTTTCAGCGAGTAAAACAAATATCATATCTGTCTTCTGCGTGTTAATATGTTTTCCTGGAGTTCAGCTTTAAATTCTAAACATTTTGCAGAATTCCCAGAATCTGCCTGAACATAAAACAGACATGTTACATGGACGATGGCCTCATATCTGTACTGTTTTTAATTCTGCATCTATCTCTGTGTTTCTTATTTATAAAACTGGACTGGTATATACAAAAAAAAAAAAAGATTCACAGTTTCAAGCTACTGCTCTGTCTAAAACTAAATACTGTATAACCAATTCATGATTCATTATCTTAGGCCAGACACCCAGAATATAAGCAGCTGGTCTGCTTTAAAATCATCCGGAATGCAAGGAATATATGCAATGCCGATTTCCTTGTATTCCAGGTGTGTATGATTGTAGGACGCATGCAGGAGGTGTGAACCAGAAATGGGTGGAAAGCAGTGCTGGATATTTTTGGCCTGTTTTTATTTTTGTTTTTTTATTTCAGAAGAGGACCACACATATTGTACCTATTATGTGTGGTCCTCTTCATCTGAAATGATCCTTTCTTCATCTAGCTGGGGGGGTCTCAAGGCATTTGTGAGTGTCTCCTTAGTTGTGTGCTAAGGATACCCCCATGCGTACTGACTTCCTGAGCTAAATGCATCCATAGACACACACAGAACTGGCAAGCCAAGCCCCTGAATCCTTCTCCAGCAGTTTGATTGGTGGCAACAGGATCCTTTTGCTCTGCTGCCCTCAGTGTCTGCTGAGGATCCAGGAATTTATCTTGATGGATCCTGCACTCAGAGGTCGTGACAAGGATACCAGGTAAGTGTTCGGGGACAAGGATAGTAAAAGTACTGGGACTGTTTTATAAAAGCATTAAGGTGAAAAAAAAAAAAGCGTAGCTTTATGCTGCGTACACACGACCGGTTTTACCGTTGGAATAAACTCCAAAGGTTTCTCCGACGGAACTCAGACGGAATTCCATTCAAGCGGTCTTGCCTACACACAGTCAACCCCAAGTCCGACGCGGTGACGTACAACACTTACGACGGGACAAGAAAAAGGAAGTTCAATAGCCAGTAGCCAATAGCTTCCGTATCGTACTTGTTTCAGAGCATGCGTTGTTTTTGGTCCGTCGGAACAGCATACAAGCGAGCGTTTTTCTTGATAAACAATCTCCGACTCAGCCAATCAGAGGAAGCTTTGCATTTCTTGATAGAATACAAAGCTGCCTATGAATGGCCAAGTTCAGCTCAGACCAATGCTATTTTGTTCCGGGTATGACACAGGAAGGTCTCCTCTTGCACTGGAACACAGTGCTGTATACTGTCTGTAGCTTCAGCTGCATACAGTTTATATAGCACACCCAGCAGCCGCACGTTAGTAAGGAAAATAGTTTGTTTGAGCCAGCTTGGCCCCTGATCAAACTATTTCAACTGAAACTAAAGCTGGAGATCAGCTTTAAGAGGAAGGGAGCATGGACAGTGCGGGATGGTCTAATGTTGGGGAAGGGGCTCTATAGACACCTCTGGGGTGAAATAGCAATTGAGCAAGGTTTTTGTGATAACCCTTAATAAGCCACCCTTTGCAAAGAATACCCAATCACGTGCAAGGAAAATAAAAGAAACAGCCTGCACATGATTGGATGCTTCTACTCATTTACTAAACTCTGGAGCAACTGCAGTTGAAGAGTGTCACTGCACTTTGCAAATTGCACAGTCTATTTGCCTTTAGTAAATCAACCCCCACTGTGACACTGTCCAGAAAATCTTAGAATCAACCGTGACACCTTCTCCTCAGAAACATCTAAAAGTTAAAGTGGAACTTTACCTATAAAAACTTGATAAAAAAAAAAATTTTCTTTAGCAAGGAACATACATTCTACATGAATAATTTTGCTACCAGAATTAGTGTGTGCTGTAAATTGCCTCCAGCATTGCTCCTGTCTCTTCTTGCTGGAGGCTGCCATTTTGCTGAAACCCAGGGCCGCTGAAGAGCAGTAAATCATGAAGCAGAACTAAACCCATTGATTTAACGGTTTCAAAAAACAGATACATTCCTGGAATGCTGAGATTTAACTGTCACATTTGCTTGTGTCCTCAACCAAACTGTCAAACCATAAAAATCATGGCAGTTGCAGATCAAACAGAAGTAGCTTCCTTGGCTTTAATGGATAGGAAGGGTTAATTCCACTTTAAGGCTGTCAGCAGATCGGCCTCCACGAATTCAGCAGTGCCTAAAAATGGAGGCTTCAATTAGTGAAACGATTTCCTATTATAAGTAGGTAAACCGTGTTATTTAGATGTATTTAGGGAGCGGATCCTTATTTTAAAACAATGTCCTGCTTTTTAATCAATGCAGAGTTCTTTGTTAATTTTTTTTAAGCAAGGAAACACTTTTTGCTTTGTTTCTGGGTTTAAAAAGGGAACCTGCACACGATCGTCCAGCAATTACCTCTGGCTGCCGGCATTATCTAATCTTACATGTGATTCATTTGCGATAAGCATTGACAGGCAGTTATTACAAATAGTTGAGATAATGAGGTATGCCACCTGCTCAGAGAATCTTATTTCACTGTGAACGCATGGGCTTTAGCATAGAGAAAAAAGGAAGGCAGCCTTTACATAATGGCAGTGTTCCATCCAGCCTTCTAACAGCTGCATACACGGCTGGCGCACACAGCTCTGCCTGGAACCAACGCTCTATTTGAATTCATCCCAAATGTTTCTTGTTTACCTTCTGAGAAATAAAAAATGGAAATTCGAGGTGTCATCTCATTTTTGCCTGGGGTTATGTATTTATATCACCACCAATAAACTTTTCTGCAACTTGTAAATTATATTGAAATAAAAAAAAGTAACTAGGTGTAATAAAATTTAACAATAATTTACAAAAATTATAAATTACCATTAAACGAAACAGAATGCTGATTGGGTCATGATAAAAAAATTGTAGGCTAGGAGCATGCATGCTGTATTTGGGCAGGAAGAAAGCATTAACTTGTGTGGTTTAGATTGCCAGTAAATATCTGTAGAACACTAGGGACTGCTAATGAACTTGGATCCCCCACTCCTGCACAACCATGCACACCGAATATCACAAGCAATCGGGTCAAAGAACAGTTTCGTGACTTTGTATTTTTTTATTTTATTAAGGGGTTTATTAAAGTGACACTAAAGGTAATTTTTTTTTCTTCAAATAACAAACATATCATACTTACCTCCACTGTGCAGCTCGTTTTGCACAGAGTGGCCCCAAATCTCGTCTTCTGGGGTCCCTCGGGAGCTGTCTCGGCATCAGATAACCCAGTGGGAGAAGCGTTCTGCCGGGAGTTACCTTGCGGGCGCGCTCCCAAGTCCAGCATTCGGTGTCCATCGACGCCGAATGCAGGACTCGGCCCCGCACCCCGGCAGCCGCGTCATTGGATTTGATTGAAAGCAGTGGGAGCCAATGGCTGCGCTGCTATCAATCTATCCAATAAACAGCCGAGCACCCCCTAGCAGAAAGATGGTGCGTCCCCGTGGGACAAGTTTGAGGGTTCAGGTAAGTAAAACAGGGGGTGGGGGGTGGGGGGCTTTGTGCCTGTCACTGACAGGTGTTTTTTCACCTTAATGCATAGGATGCATTAAAGTGAAAAAACAGGAACCTTTACAGCCCCTTTAACTTGGATAGAGATGGGAGATTGTGGGATGCCCACTTGACTTCAGCAAAAGTTCAGCAATAACTTAAGGGACATCTTCCTATATACAGTCTCCTTTACTTTCCTCCTGAACACACACTTGCTGGCTTGCTCCAGCTGAATCACTGTTAGTTGATCTGACAGACCCTCAGAATAGCCCTTTACAGGCAGGAACTCGTAACCCCTTACAGTGTAGCAAAAATACAGTGAAACAGCTTGTACTTCTCCTCTGTGGCCACTGTTCCCAGCACCACCTCTTCAGGCACTGCCAACCCACCTGGCTGCAACTGCCCCTTTCAGTAGCCCTCCAGGCTAACTCTCACACCAGTCCTCCCGACTGACTCTTCACCAGCCCACCCGGCTGACTCTCAAGAGATCTCCCAGAAGACAGCACACCGCTGTCTTCAGGGAGACTGGCTACATGTGGCAGTCTCCCCTCTTGTTAGTCCCCAGCAGCGCTGATCTACTCGTTCTGTCCGCTCTTGCTTCCGTGCCCCCAGGAAGTGCTATGGCAGGATCCTTTCAGCTCCTGAGCCTTGGCCCAAGGCAGGACACCCCCTCAGTCTAAGGGGCACCCCTGAGGGCCAACAACAGCCTCCTCAGCACTGTATCTCCATCTTCCACCTGACTGCCTCTGCTGGTATGGCTCATGTCTAATTATGAGATAAGCTATGCCCCCTGCCAGCCCATTACTGGGGGATTGGCAGAGGCCTCATAAATATTCAAGATAGCTTTTCCTAACCTCCGTCCACTAGGTCTAGAACATTCTCCATTGTCCCAGAAACAGGGGGAGGCACCAGAGGAGCTGTCAGGATGAATCATCCAGCCCTGAACTTTACTGAACCCTGACCCACATTCCATAGCTCTGAGCTAACTAAATTTACCTACTCTAACACATCCTACACTAATTCTAGCACACACTAGAAGGTGCTACATATCCAAAGTACTCTCACATCTCTTTGCCTTTTATAAGAACAGCTAAAGGTTCCTGTAAAACAGTCTAAACAAGCCCTAAATACAGTTACTATGTAATCAACCAGCCTTATAAAGTAAATAGAAAGCTTCTTTTTCCTTCCCTGTATGAGCCAAATCCTCCTTGATTTACGTCTCATATTCTCCCCCTCCCAGACACTGCAGCTCACAGTTGGAGGTTTCAGCAACAGAGGCAGTGTTTTAAAAAAAAATTAAAGGGTGCCTTGCTACCAATGTAAGATAAGTCTGGCAAATATCAATGTGACATAAAACATATATTCAGTCCACGTGAATCAAAACAAAATACCAAAAATAACATGAAAATGGCTTCACAGTTCACATAAGAAATATATTGCAATGTGTATCAAGTCCAAAAAGTCCCACTGTTCCCACTAAAATCTAAAAACAAATCCACTGTGGAACAGGAAAGTAGACTTGCAAATGGCACCTTCACCAGAGAGCCCTTCAAGGGTGTATGATGACCTTACAAAAAAAAACAAACTAAAATTGGAGTAATAGAAGCCTTATATTATCACTGGAAATGCAATCAACAGCTCTGGATGGTAACTTCAGATGAACCTTCCACCAGAATCTCTGCAATGCTCTGCTCCAAAAAAAAAACAAACAAAAAAAACAAACACACTCATAGTGTACTATAACCCATATAAAACCTATTTTATTATAAAATCAGTTCCACTCACATTGGGATAAGACATCAAAGGCTCATCACAAAGTACTGGGCCCCAATTTTTCCTCTAGTCTCCATGAAATGCACGAAATGCTTGCACAAAGCAGAAATCAGGTGGAACCAGCAATATCCCGAGTATGACTGTCTCTCTCTTACACCTGTGCAGCTCCGCCCTACATGTTTTGTCTTTACAATGTCATCTGGGGCTCTGAAGAGGAAAGATGAAGGGGCCCTTCACAAAGGGGCAGGGATGCTCATGATATTATGCAATATGACCATTTGGCCACATTAGGCCAATGATCTCCTGCTCCTTTGTGTTCAGGTAACTGTAGAGAAGAGAATGTTTCAGCTGCAGCTCAATGGTTAAGAAATGACAGCTGTCTTCTGCGTGCAGCTGAATGCAAGTTTGCACTGAACCCAAACTCATCGCTAGCTGTAGGAAGTGTGTTTCTGGCATGATCGCCATGTGAAATACAGGAAAAAATTACCTTCTCATCCGGTAGGCTTAAAGTGTTTGTAAAGACAGAAGGTTTTTTTATCTTAATGCATTCTATGCATTAAGATAAAAAGCCTTCTGTGTGCAGCACAGCCCCCCTAATATATACCAGAGCCCCCTCTTGATCCAGCATCTCGATGTCCACGAGTGCCTTGGCCTTCCGGGACTCTCCCTCCTGATTGGCTGAGACACGGCAGCGGCGCCTTTGGCTCCAGCTGCTGTCAATCAAAATAAGTTAGCCAATGAGGAGAAAGAGGGGGTGGGGGCCGAACCAGGGCTCCGTGTCTGAATAGATACACGGAGCTTCGGTTTGGGTGCCCCCATAGCAAACTGCTTGCTGTGGGGGCACTCAACAGGAGGCAGGGGCCAGGAGTACTAAAGAGGGACCGAGAAGAGGAAGATCTGGGCTGCCCTGTGCAAAACCCCTACACAGAGCAGGTAAGTAGAACATGTTTGTCTTTTGTACAGAAAAAAAACAAGACTTTAGTATAACTTTAAATTACATTTTTGTTTATGAATTTAGATTCACTTTAACATATTCTTGATGTTAAGCCACCATTAAGTAGTAACTTTTCAATACATAATTATATAAGTCTGATGGATGAACAGCGCAGTAAACAAGGTGTTAAGCTAAGCAGTCACTTTTCCCATTAAACTAAGTAGCCCGGTTTGATTACTTTTTGCAAGAAGTACATTTTAAATTCAGATTCTGCCACCTCTAATTTTCCTTCAGCTGTAATGTTACCTACAAAATACCTTTTAAATAGGAGCTGGCAGTGTGAGTGGAAATAACAGAAAAGATTATGAGGATTCCAAGAAACGGCACATCTAGTGAAATACAGACGGCTGTGGTTCCAATCTGCTGTAGTTTAAAGTCAATTTTCAACCTAAATCCACTATAATTGAAGCCATCTGGCAATCTCGTCAGGTGTGGTGTAAGTCCCCATTGCCCTGACACCTTAAAAACATGGAAAGGAGAGAGATAAACTATCTTCAGGCTGGGTTCACACTGAGGAACGGAGCGGCTCACAGCAGGGGCCTGGCGCGTCTCCATTCACCGGTTCAGGTCCAATTTCAGCTTGAATTTGGACCTGAAATGGACCAAAAGAAGCACAGGACTCCTGTGCAATTCGCTACAGTGATGTGCGAACCGGCTCCATAGAGAGCTGGTCACAATCTCCTGCTATGCGAATTGGATTCGGAGAAACCCACATCCAATTCACAACAGTGTGAACCCAGCCTTATACATTCTAAAAGGGGCTCTGTCACTAGAGGGACCGGGGCACACTGTGAAGGGTGCAAAGTGCACATGAGAGCACAAACCTTCTAAATCCTCCTGTTAAGGCCAAAACTCTATACCACTTTCTGAATGCTTGCCTGCTTATAGTGGGTGTTTTTACCATGTGGCAGAGTTTTAAAATGAAACAGGCAACACAACTTGCTTTTAGCATTTTGATTATATAAGAGTCGTCAGCAGTTACAACAACGCCATAGGGTTGATTTACTAAAACTGGAGAGTGCAAACTCTGGTGCAGCTCTGTATAGAAACCTATCAGCTTCTAACTTCAGCTTGTTCAATTAAGCTTTGAAAAAAAAGCTGGAAGCTGATTGGTGTCTTTGCAAAGCTGCACCAGAGTTAGCACTCTCCAGTTTTAGTAAATCAACCCCAAAGTCTTCTCCAATATCATCAAGCAATTAGGCACTTATAGTAACAGTTACCATATAAGAATACAGAACTTACATACAGGAAGTTGTGCAAGTTGTGCTTCCCTAAAGTGGTTGTAAACCTCTAAAAGGAAAAATGAACAGAGCATATCCCTAAATAGTGTGTACCAGCCTCAATCCAAAGCACTTAGTTTGATTTCTTATACAAGTATGTAGTTGGACAATTTCCAGAAACAGACCATTCCTCCCAGTCCCTGGTTGTAGTAAAAATGTAGAGAGAGAGACACTGCTCTCTCAAAAGGGTTGTGGGATTTTAGAGGGAGGTAATATGTCTGTTTGTAAGGTGAGCATCGACAGCAACAATTGATACAAAAAATATAAATTTATTGAAAGATATCAGATAAAAACAACACAGACAAGATATATATTGTAAGTGTGAATTACAGCTTGATAAATAAAATCAAATATGTGGGTATGCAGGAGCTGCCAACATGTTTCGCATAAAGTTTCATCAGGGCACTGCATGCATTACTGATTTAATCTAGATTACATAAGGTAATATATCTTTATACTAATGATATGTTCTATACCTTATGTAATCTAGATGAAATCAGTAATGCATGCAGTGCCCTGATGAAGCGTTATGCGAAACATGTTGGCTGCTCCTGCATACCCACGTATTTGATTTTATTTATCAAGCTGCAATTCACAGCTACAATATGTATCTTGTCTGTGTTGTTTTTATCTGATATCTTTCAATAAATTTATATTTTTTATATCAATTGTTGCTGTCGATGCTCACCTTACAAACAGACATATTACCTCCCTCTAAAATCCCACAACCCTTTTGAGAGAGCAGTGTCTCTCTCTCTACATTTTTAGTTTGATTTATGTCTCCTCTCTCTTCCCTCTACTATCTGCATTGGTCACTCCTCACAGGTTATACTCTGACACCACAGAATCTCAGACCGCCCTGCTTCCCCTCCAGCACACAGAAGGTGATTGACAGCCTCAGTTGTGCATTTTTCCCTATGAGACTATTTAGAGGAGGGTGTGTCCTTTCCTTTCACCCAGGTCTCAGACTACACTTAGCTCTTCTCTCTATGCTGTGCAGTGTGTGACAACAGATCCATGACCCCTGCCCACTGGAGCTGAGAAAAAGACATTAATCTGTGTGTTTTAGAAGGCTGCAGAGAAGAGAGTGTGCTGATAAACAGGCACAACTTATTTAGGAGGATTTGTTTCATCTCTGTGCATCACCTGAGGCCAACCCCAGCAGTGGGTATATGTAAGAGTTTACAACTACTTTAACACATTCACTCCGACGTAACGCATATATGCGGCCTTCTGCTTCAAGTGGTTGTACCGGGGTGATGCCTGCAGCCTACACCATTTTTTTAGAGCCGACGGTCGGCTTTCTTGTAATAACAACTGATGCGGCTAATCAGCCAATCGGCTGTTATTACAAGCAGCGGAAGGGGATGTCCCCTCCCTCCTGCCATTTCCGTGGATTGACCGTGTTTTCCCGTCCTACGGGAGGCCCGAGATACCAGCCGGCTGGCCAGAGCCCCGAACAAAGCTGGAATCGGCTTTGATCGGGTCTCAGATCTAGTAACCCGGGAAGTGATGTCATGACATCACTTTTGGTTATTGGAGCCCAAAAGGCACCAGGTTTAAAAAAAAAAATGTCAGTATTCAAAACAGTCAAACTTGGCGTTTTGAATGCTTTAAAGTGCAAAGGAGGGATTTGGGGCCTTATAGAACCCAGATCCCTCCCAAAAAATACCTGACACATGACTATTGCTGTCACAAGGGATGTTTACATGTAAACAGTGTTCAAACCACACATGTGAGGTATCTCCAGGATCGTTAGAGTAAGAGCAATAATTCTAGTGCAAGTAACACAAAAAATTTTAAAGCGCTGCCTGTGGAGATTTTTAGGTACCATAGTTTTACGCCATTCCTGAGTGTGCACAATTTTAGAGCATGACATGTTGGGTATCTATTTACTTGGCGGGACAGCTTCTTTCACATTATACAAAATAATTGCACTAACTTTACTGTTTTTTTTTTTTTTAATTCATGAAAGTGTCTTTTTTTCAAAACAAATTGCCCAATCACATTGTGTGACATAAAATATTGCAACGACCGCCATTTTATTCTCTAGGGTCTCTGCTAAAAAAAAATTAAAAAAACTGTTCTGTTTGGGGGTTCTAAGAAATTTTCTAGCAAAAAATACTGATTTTAACTTGTAAGCAACAAGTTTCATAAAAAAGGTTTGGTCTTCAAGGGGTTAAGAATTGTTCCAACAGGGATTCCAGTGGCAAGGTTATCCTAGAAGAGGGAGTTGTCCCAATCCTGCCACTATGCAGGGTGACCTTCAGTGCTCTAGTACACTGGTTACTTGATGTAGAACCTCTACTTCCCTCTGCTACCCTTTCAGGTACCTCCTCTTTGGTGCCTGACCTATCCCACCTTGGTTCTAGTCCCTAACTGAAGGCTTAGCCTCTCCCTATCAAGCAGGGTCCTGTCCCTGCTTCTACTTCCCACACTGTGGTTTCCCCTCATAACGCAGGCAGGGACTATACAATGTATAGTCTCCCTGCTTCCAAAGTGGCCACTGGATTCTCAGGAGAACTCTGTGTCCAACTAAAACAGGTTCTAACAAAAGTCACCTAAAGTCTATGGCAGAGGACACATTGGTCCTTTGCCAGGTTCCCTAGCACAAGTAATTAAACATGATTACTTTGTTTAACAGGCAACAGGCAGGATATGACTTTTACTCCCTGCCAGGCTAGCCCGACTGAGTGGTGGCAGCGTTCCTTGGTTAGCAGGACCTACTCCTGCCACCTGCTACATGCTACATCCTATACATTCTGACAAGTGAGGCTGTACACCATAGTGATGGGTCAATAGGAATGTGTCGTTGAAATTCTTATGGGTAAGATCTGACACTGCCCACAAAGGTCAGAGCCTTGCCAGTCAGAATGGCTAGTCATTAAAGCCTCATACACACTATCCGATTGTTGGCCAAGAGAGTCAGACTTTTGTCCGAAGAGCGTGTGCCAGGAACTTGTCTTGCATACAAACGGTACACAATTGTCGGCCAACAAACACGAACGTAGTGACGTACTACGTAGAATTGCAGCTCTTGAGCACCACCGTTTGGGCACCTTCTGTTAATGTCATGTTTGGTGAGCATTGATTCTGAGAATGCGTGTTTGTACTTTGGACTTTTGTGTGACGGACTTGTGTGCAGACGAGACGAAAACAACAGACCGCTGTCCGCCGAAAATTTACTAGCCTGCCATCCAACATTTGTTGGCCGAAAGTTGGACAACAATTGTCTGATGGAGCGTACTAATGGTCAATGATTTTAGGCAAACAGTCTATCGTGTGTCCAATTGTGTGTACGAGGCTTTAGAGTCAGACGTAATGCCATATCAGTTAGGAGCATATTTTACATTTTCTAATACTTTTTTGTTAGCATTTCATTACATGAAGTTTGGTATAAGAAGGGTTTCTTATAAAATGTAACAGGTAGTCTAACAGAGCTTCAGGTTTTATTTGTTTAAGGAATCAGGCACTATGAGTTACTTCATTAAAATTAGACATGTGCACTGCTGAAAAAATTTTTCATTTTTGTTTCACTTGTTTTTTTCCGTAAATTGAAAATTTGGAATTCGTAAATTCGAAAATTCAGAAATTCGAAATTTCGTAAATTTGAAAATTCGAAAATAAGAAAGAAGATCCAAAAATTCAAAATAACTAACTAACTAACTAACTAACTAACTAACTAACTAACTAACTAACTAACTAACTAACTAATAATAACTAACTATTAAATTATAGGTATTGGAAATTTGGCTGTTAGTGAATTTAACAAATACGAAGTTACAAATTATTCAAAATAAGGAATGCCACATCGAAACAAATGGAACGGAACAAATTAATAATAAATAATGATAATAATAAAAAGTAATTTGTTGCTTTCCATTCGTTTAGATATGGCAATCGTTATTTCGGATAATTCGTAGCTTCGGATAAACTCGTATTTATTATGTTCAAAAACAGCCAAATTTGAAAGAAAATTCCAATACCTATAATTTATTAGTTTAGTAATAGTTAAGTTATTATTAGTTAGTTATTATTTCAGATTTTTTAATTTTCAGGTTTTTGAATTTTTGTTCTTATTTTCGGATTTTCATTCTTATTTTCGGACTTTCAAATGTCCGAATTTTCGGATTTCGAATTTCCACATTTCTGAATTTCCGAATCTTCCGATTTTCGAATTTCCGAACATCCGAATTTTAAAATTTTTGAAATATCTGAATTTTCTAATATTGGAATGTCCGAATATTCGGAAAAATTTGTCAAACAGGTTTTCGTTAATTCGAATATTTCTGAATTAACAAATTTGTTGAAATTTGTTAAACTAATGCAGAACGAAAAAAAAAATTGCACATGTCTAATTAAAATTAAGGATGCATGGGTACAGTCAGAGAGTGTAGGAAGGGGTTAGGATTTTAAACAGTTAAAATCTTTTAAACATATGTTGGTGTATACTTTTTAGTTATATGCACAAACAGCTTTTTTTCCCACCAACTATAGAATAATGTTCCTAGGCATGGTACCGGTGCCAAAGGAACATTATTCTATGCTTCAAACTTGACAGCTAGAAAGAAGCATGCACAAGCGTCAGGCTGCACTGTCTCTGACTAACATTTGCAAACCGTGCTAATCAGCATAGTTCCCAATCGTGTGATTGTCGAGACAACTGTGACATAATAATCACATGAGGTTTGTTAGCAAACAAACCACTCTGGCTCCAGCTGTCACCGTATTTTACAGTGAGTGCACACATAAAAAGTAAAATTTTTAAAGAAAACAATACAACATAAAAAAAAAAGAAGTTACAAAAAAGCAATAAAATACATACCCTAATATAGGTTCCTAAAAACACTATGCAAAAATTATTTAGGCAGGCATATTAATCAGAGAGTTATTGTGAAATATACCAAGGCATGTTGATGCTGCTAAGTTTGGTATGGGCATTTACTCATTAAAGAAATTGGGTCTTGAAATAATTAAATAAATTACAGTTATATACCTCATTAGAAAGTGAGATGAGTTGGCCTCTGCTATCCAAAACCTGAAGCACAAGAGCGAAAATTGTCTTTTTTAACTGTTGGAAAAGCATGGTGCTATAGTCTTTATACAGAAAGCAGCGAGCTTTAGTCCAATGTTTAATCACTTGCTTACTGGGCACTTAAACCCCCTTCCTGCCCAGGCAGTTTCAGCTTTCAGAGCTGTCACTCTTTAAATGACAATTGCATGCTACACTGTACCCATATGAAATTTGTATCATTTTTTTTACACAAATAGAGCTTTCTTTTGGTAGTAGTTGATCACTATTGGGGTTTTTATTTTTTGCTAAACAATCAAAAAAAAAGACCGGAAATTTTGAAAAAAAACAAAAAACAAAAAACACAAACTTTTCATAGTTTGTTATAAAATTTGCAAACAGGTAACTTATCTCCTTCATTGATATGCGCTGATGAGTCTTCACTGATGGGCACTGATAGGCTGTATTGATGGGCACTGATAGGCTGCATTGATGGGCACTGATAAAGCGACACTGATGGGCACTGATGAGACAGCACTGGTGGGCACTGATCAGGAGGCACCGATGAGGTGGCACTGAGAGGTGGCTCTGATGGGCACTGATAGGTGCCACTGATAGGGGGCACTGAGAGGTGGCACTGATAGGCACTGGTAGGTGACACTGATAAGCAGCACTGATAGGTGGCACTGATGATGAGGCACTGATGGGTACTGAGTGGCAGCACTGGTGGGCACTGATAAGTGGCACTGGTGGGTACTGCTTAGCAGCACTGAATTGCACTGGTAGGTGGCATTGGTGGGCACTGCTTAGCAGCAGTGGCTCTCTGTGTATGGGACCGATGTCCTGTTGACACAAGCCAGTAATCCGCTTATTTTTTTCTCCTCACGCTGTTAGCGTGAGAAAATAAAGCCGATTACCGGCTTCTGTTTACATCACGTGATCAGTTGTCATTGGCTGACTCACTGATCACAGAGCGTGCCGCCTGCGCCCCGCATGGAAGGACTACATGGAAGCCCGTCCGCCAATTTAGGCTAGAGGGTAGACAGTACAACTACCACACACTTTAATACAGTATGAATCAGAGAGTCCTGCTTGTTAGAGCTTACAATCTAAGAAGGAGGGTTAAGAGATACAAAAGGTAATAACTGTGGGGGATGTGCTGATGGACAAATGTACAGTTGTTAGGTGGGGCTGGATAGGCTTCTCTGAAGAGATGAGTTTTCAGGGATTGTCTAAAAGTGGACAGAGTAGAAGATAGTCGGACATATTGCGGTAGAGCATTCCAGAGAGTGGCAGAGGCTCGGGAGAAGTCCTGGAGGCGAGTGTGGGATAAGGTGACAAGGGAGCAAGAGAGCGGGAGGCATCGGGAGGAACGAAGAGAACTATTTAGTTGGTATTTTGATTCTAGGTTAGTGATGTAGCTGGGGGCCAAGTTGTGGATGGCTTTGTAAGTTATTGTTAGTATCTTGAATTTAACTTGGTGGGTGAGTGGCAGCCAATGGAGGGATTGGCAGAGAGGGGTAGCAGACACCAAGCGTTTGTAAGGTGCATGAGCCTGGCAGCAGCATTCATGACGGACTGAAGGGGGAATAGCCTATTTAAAGGTAAGTCAATAAGGAGGGAGTTGCAGTAGTCGAGAGATGACCAGGGAGTGGATTAGAAGCTTTGTGGTGTCAATGGTTAGGAAGGGGCGTATCTTGGAGATTTAGCAGAGGATGAGGCGGCAAGCTTTGGACACCGTTTGGACGTGGGGCTGAAAAGGATAGTTCAGAGTCAAGCATTACACCTAGGACCTTGGCATAGGGGGGCGGGTTGAAAGTTGAGTCGTGGATTTTGACAGAGAAATCAGGGGAAGAGCCACGTGGGGGAACAAATATGAGCTCGGTTTTGGATAAGTTGAGTTTGAGGAAGTGATGTGACATTCAGGCTGATTTATATCTCTGTTAGTAAGTTGGTGATGTGTGAAGAGACTGATGGAGTGAGCTGGAGGGTAGAGAGGTAGATTTGGGTGTCAACCGCGTACAAAATGGTATTGGAAGCCATGGGAGGCAATCAACTGACCCAGGGAGGAAGTGTAGATTGAGAAAAGGAGACGTTCAAGAACAGAACCTTGGGGGACCCGACAGAGAAAGGAAAAGGAGAGGAGGCAGTAGAA
The DNA here is from genome assembly GCA_037952925.1 of Lithobates clamitans. Classification (NCBI taxonomy): domain Eukaryota; kingdom Metazoa; phylum Chordata; class Amphibia; order Anura; family Ranidae; genus Lithobates; species Lithobates clamitans. The sequence continues at coordinate 2,427,226 of JBBGZY010001198.1, forward strand.
TTGTAAGTGATACCGTAGGTGCAGTGGGATAAGTAGAATGAAAACCAGCAAATAGTACCGTCACAGAGACCAAAGGAATGCAGTTTTTTGAGGAGTAGCGGGTGGTCCACTGTGTCAAAGACAGCAGAGAGGTCCAGAAGGAGTAGTACAGAATAGTGTATGTTGGTTTAGCTGTTAGTAGGTTGTGAGTTTAAGAAGAGCAGTTTCCGTGGAGTGTTGAGGGCGAAATCCGGACTGAAGGGGATCAAGAAGTTTGTTCTTAGTCAGATGGTCGCTCAGTCGGTTGTAGACCAGTTCCTTAAGAAGTTTGGAGGAGAAGGGGAGTAAGGAGATGGGGCATAGGTTGTTAAGATTGGTGGGGTCCAGTGAGGGCTTTCTAAGGATGGGGGTGACTAGCGCATGTTTCAGAGAGTTGGGGAAGGTGCCGGAAGAGAGGGAGAGGCTGAAGATCTGAGTTAGAGAGTGTAGAATAGAGTCAGAGGGGGAGTGTAGCATTTATGAGGGAGCAGGATCCAGGGGGCAGGTGGTTAGGTGGGCATTAGAAAAAAGTTTACCAACCTCGTTAATACTAGCAGGGTTGAATGAGGGAAGTAATTGTACCTGTGGGCATGGGGTGCATTTGCTGAAATGCAGAGCTTGAAATACATATCACTTGTATAAAGAATCACTTAGAGAAAGAAGCACTAAAGAAAGAAGCCCAGCAATGTGCTGACCCCATAAGGGTGCTCTAGTTTTATACTGTTAAGGGTGGGGGTGGGTGTTTGTTAATTAATCATGAGTTAATATAAGGATGGCTAACAATCACAGCTGGCCTTTCACTTCTAAATTCTCACTAGTAAGAGGCCAGAGTTGTAAAGATAAGACCAGCACATAAAAGGTAGTTAAGACACTACAGAGCAACAGAAACATTGTGATAATGCACACAGAGCAACAGATGGTGAAGGCAACATACCAAAAACACATATACACAGAAAGCAAACAGATTCCAGTTTCACTTATGGGTGGATGTGGACCAGCTGGGACATACCAAAAAAGCACTTATACACTGAGAAAGCAAACAGATTCCAGATTCAGTTACTGTTTAGGTGGATGTGGATCAGCTGGGACATACCTGTGGAGGGTCAGAGAAGAAATCTTCAGATGATGCAGAGCTTGAAGTGCATTATCATCATCAATCATGTGCAGGCAGTCCCTGGGTTACAAACATTCGACTTACAAACGACACCTACTTACAAACCGAGGGAGACAACAGGAAGTGAGAGGAAATCTACCCCTAGGAAGGGAAATTCCCTTCTGTAAGAGTTATCATGGGAAAAAGGTGTCTCCACTGAAGCTTTATCACCAATCCTTGTTTCCACAACAACTCAAAATTTGGGAGATGGGTTTTAGAGCACATACCTGTTAACTTGTCATTTCTTACAACAATTCTGCTATACAGTATGTTCTGTTGTAACTGTATTTTTATATATTTTCTTTAATAAATGTATACCTTTTAATATAACTCTATACACTTCCAATCACTGGGTACCGAGATAGTCCTCCCATCATTACAGGCGTTACTGGGCAACAATATTTGGGGTAGCTCTAGTTAACTCGTCCCTCTTTTCAAAATTTTCAAATTCCAATTGTCACAAGGACAGAAAGGGAGGTAAAATCTTCTGAACAGGATCAGAGACAGCAAAACAAATGTTAGAGTGGCGTTAACTCTTCCCTATGCTATCCAAAAACATAAAAAAAATTTTTGGGGCTGGAGCTACACTTGTACCTGTTTCGACCTACAAACAAACTCAAGAACAAACCAACAGACCCTATCTTGTTTGTAACCCAGGGACTGCCTGTAGTTATATACTCTGTAATAGTTTTCTTTCACCACTTATTGTATGATAGGAGATGTGGAAGACTGCCTCTCCACATGAGATGTTTCCTTATATCATTTTCTCCAAAATCAAATAAAAATCTATTTAGTGGGTCTTTATATGCCAAGGCAGGGTGGCATGCAAAAAGATAGCTACTCCTTCAAATGTAGAATTGTATATAGTGAAAAACAGTCTTGAGCAATGTCCCTTAACCCTACTGTCTTGTAGTTGATATACGAAGGTAATATTTTTAGTTTCCTGTGTTTTTTTGGGGAGGTAGGTGATATGTCTGAATAGATTTTAGCCAGGAGGGGTTCAAGGGTCAGAATAAAGATAAGGAGTGAGAGTGGACAACCCTGTCGGGTACCATTACGGAGGCAAAAAGGAAGGAATAGACAATACAGTTTAGTAGGTCTATACTTCCTGAATTAAAATTTAAAATGGTTTAATATCACTTTATCAGAGATAAAATGAAAAGGTGAACTAACGCCTTACAGTGTGGTTTGAAATCCACATTGTCCTTTATCTTCTTTCCCCAGGGAAGCCAGGACAGAACAGAATGATTGGTCAACACGGTCATGTTTCGGTGTTCATCAATTGGAATCATTAAAGGGACAAAAGAGGAAGAACAGTGTGGATTTCAATCCCCACTCCCATTGCACCAGGCTGCATGGACAGTGAAACGAATCACATACGGAGGTAAGTGCAGCGGGAAATAGGGGAGTGGGGAGGGCATAGGGTGTTAGTTTACCTTTTCATATTTTCTGAGAAGGTGAATTATTACTTTAACCTTACTTCTCACTTAAAGAGGAACTTCACCCTAAAAGGGAAGTTCACTTAAAGTCTTTCTCCCACCCTCCTCTAAAAATGTTTAACTTTTTCAGAGGAAGTGGGTACTTCGTTTTGGTAGGAACCTACTCCCACTTTCACTCAGATCACCTAGGCGATTCCCATGGAAGTTCATTAGCCCCCCCTTGTCCGCAGCCTTCAGGGACATGTTGCAGGTCCCAGCAGGATGCAGGAACAATAACACAGTGCAGCGCGGTTCACACATGTGCACTGGGAATCCAGCTGTGACTCTTTGCATGCTTCTCCCGCTAAGCATTCCGATGCCAGGAACCCCAAGACTGACTAAGAACCACCTGGGTGAGGACAGTGCTTGAAATCTTTGGACAGGTAAGTGTCCTTTTATTAAATGTCAGCAGCTACAGTGTTTGTATCTGCTAACTTTTTATGTTTTCCGCTCCTGTACTGCACTAAATTATATATTGGGGCTATGTTATGTTATTAATTATTGTTTTACTAAACATTATCTTTTTACTAATAAAGCTTGCCCCTAAAATAATAATAATATATATATATATATATATATATATATATATATATATATATATATATATATATATATATATATATATTATGTAAAATGAGCATACTTTCCTCTTAATAGCAGAAACTAATAGCTTACATGATATGAGGCGGTCATTCACAGCAGGAATAAGGACCATTCACCACTTCTGCGTCCTCAATTCACCTGCTAGCTAGTATCTCCTACCTCTTCATCTGTTCATCTTGGCATAAGAGAAATAGTATTGGGGAATTAGGGACCACACGCGTTTCACCACACTGACATATTAATGACCCATGTAAACAGCAACGTAATTCTTTTTTGCCATATATGGTTAGCGGTGATGCCTTTCAATACCTGATGCCAAAAATGCGGCCCCAGGAGTGTCCTTCTCTGCACTGCTTTCTGTAGAGTACATCTTGTGATAGAAGACTAAATGAAATAAAATGATTGCAAAGCATGTAAGATCAGGGCTGCGGAAACTGTTTAATGAACTTGTCGTCTTTAATTGATGCTTTTTTGGAATATTAGTTAAACAAAGTGAAAGCTGTGGATAGAACATGTAAATAGTTTACTGTTCCTCTGAACACTTAACAAAATGATAGAGCAAAACATCTTTCCACTGATGTTAAAGAGGAACTTCAGTCTGCTCACATAATTTGTAATAAACACATCTTTGCCTTTCTGAAGCTTTCCTCCAACCACTTTGCACATTATTTTATATATACTGTGATTCTGTACTTGCCAAATATGCTGCAGAAATCTCCCTCCACTGAGTCTGGCTACAGCCATTTTAACTGTGGGCAGGTGAAGCTGCTGCCTGTTCACTTTCTGGATTTACACTCGGTGCCAATACCGAGTACTTGTACTTGTGCAAATGCTCCAATGCTTAATCCGATACCTGGACAGTCAGGAACGATCAGTGTGGCAGTGGGAGGAGTTACAATCACTGATCTCCCTGCACGGCTTTCAATAAAACATCTGACAGCTGCTTCTCCTCCTCTCCCTCCCGCAGCTTTCAGCTGCATTATTGAAAGCCGTGCAGGGAGATTGGTGATTGTAACTCCTCCCACCCTCGCACCGATCGTTACTGACTGTCCCCTGTATCCTCCTCCAGCCCCCCTCTGTGTCCTCCGTGTGCTCCTCCTGTCCCCCCCCCCCAATGTCCTCCTCTGGACACCCTCTGTGCTCCTCCACCCCTCCCTGACCCAGATCTTTCAGGATGAAGAGCGGAGGAAGGAGCCAGCATATATGTCATTTACCGGCTCCTTCCTTTTCTGAATGCACGGAGTCAGTAATCATTCATAACTGAGCATTGTAAACTGTGTTTACAAATGCTTCAGTTTATGATTGGAGAGGAGCCTCTGTCACCTCTCCATTCATCTTCAGTGCAGCTGAGGCTGCAGAGAAAGGGATTGGGGAATCTGTGTCCTCAGTCCCTTTCCCTGTCTCAAAGGGGAGATGTCAGGGGTCTGACATCTGACATTTCACCAAAGCCACCCCCCCAACATATAGATATAGATCTATCTATCTATATGTATATATATATATATATATATATATATATATATATATATATATATATATATATATATACATATACAGTGGGGTAAGTATACAGTATTTTGTCAGCCACCAATTGTGCAAGTTCTCCCACTTAAAAAGATGAGAGGGGCCTGTAATTGTCATCGTAGGTATACCTCAACTATGAGAGACAAAATGTGGAAACAAATCCAGACAATCACATTGTCTGATTTTTGAAAGAATTTATTTGCAAATTATGGTGGAAAATAAGTATTTGGTCAATATCAAAAGTTCATCTCAATACTTTGTTATATATCCTTTGTTGGCAATGACAGAAGTCAAACGTTTTCTGTAAGTCTTCACAAGGTTGTCACACACTGTTGCAGGTATGTTGGCCCATTCCTCCATGCAGATCTCCTCTAGAGCAGTGATGTTTTGGGGCTGTTGCTGGGCAACATAGACTTTCAACTCCCTCCAAAGGTTTTCTATGGGGTTGAGATCTGGAGACTGGCTAGGCCACTCCAGGATCTTGAAATGCTTCTTACGAATCCACTCCTTCGTTGCCCGGGCGGTGTGTTTGGGATCATTGTCATGCTGAAAGACCCAGCCACGTTTCATCTTCAATGCCCTTGCTGATGGGAGGAGGTTTGCACTCTCACGATATATGGCCCCATTCATTCTTTCATGTACACGGATCAGTTGTCCTGTTCCCATTGCAGAGAAACAGCCCCAAAGCATGATGTTGCCACCCCCATGCTTCACAGTAGGTATGGTGTTCTTTGGTTGCAACTCAGCATTCTCTCTCCTCCAAGCATGACGAGTTGTGTTTCTACCAAACAGTTCTACTTTGGTTTCATCTGACCATATGACATTCTCCCAATCCTCTTCTGGATTATCCAAATGCTCTCTAGCAAACCTCAGACGGACTCGGACATGTACTGGCTTAAGCAGGGGGACACGTCTGGCACTGCAGGATCTGAGTCCCTGGCGGTGTAGTGTGTTACTGATGGTAGCCTTTGTTACGTTGGTCTCAGCTCTCTGCAGGTCATTCACTATGTCCCCCTGTGTGGTTCTGGGATTTTTACACACCGTTCTTGTGATCATTTTGACCCCACGGGGTGAGATCTTGCATGGAGCCCCAGATCGAGGGAGATTATCAGTGGTCTTGTATGTCTTCCATTTTCTAATTATTGCTCCCACAGTTGATTTCTTCACACCAAGCTGCTAGCCTATTGCAGATTAAGTCTTCCCAGCCTGGTGGAGGTCTACAATTTTGTTTCTGGTGTCCTTCGAGAGCTCTTTGGTCTTCACCATAGTGGGGTTTGGAGTGTGACCGTTTGAGGTTGTGGACAGGTGTCTTTTATACTGATAACACGTTCAAACTGGTGCCATTAATACAGGTAATGAGTGGAGGACAGAAGAGCCTCTTAAAGAAGATGATACAGGTCTGTGAGAGCCATGTTGCATGTCTTGCATGTTTGTAGGTGACCAAATACTTATTTTCCACCATAATTTTCAAATAAATTCTTTCAAAAATCAGACAATGTGATTGTCTGGATTTGTTTCCACATTTTGTCTCTCATAGTTGAGGTATACCTATGATGACAATTACAGGCCTCTCTCATCTTTTTAAGTGGGAGAACGTGCACAATTGGTGGCTGACTAAAAACTTTTTTGCCCCACTATATATATATATATATATATATATATATATATATATATATATATACTGTATTTATTGGCGTATAACACTCACTTTTTCACCATGAAAATCGGGTGCAAATAGCGTGTGCGTGTTATACGCCAATACTTATATGTCAGCTGCCTCGGAAGCAATAGGGGGGGGGGACGAGCACCGTCAGATTACATACAGTGAGAATCTCCTGTTTACTTGGCGGCCTCTGTAATAGGAAGTCAATAGATGGCAATGGCGAGGCTGCTGCATTTATGGCAATGGCGAGGCTGCTGCATTTATGGCAATGGCGAGGCTGCTGCATTTATGGCAATGGCGAGGCTGCTGCATTTATGGCAATGGCGAGGCTGCTGCATTGATGGCAATGGTGAGGCTGTATTGATGTGGACTAATAAGGCTGCATTGATGGCACTTGTGAGGCTGCAGATTGGCATTAATCAGGCTGCATTGATGGCAATGGTGAGGCTGCAGATGGGCACTGACCCTATTTTGCTTCAAAGTTCCTTACTTAAAATTTAAGTTTCTTCCTGAAACTTCCCTCTTAAAATGAATGTGCGTGTTATACGCCTGTGCGTGTTATATGCCGATAAATACGGTATATATTGTTAAAAAATAATAAAAAAATAAATTGTAAAAAGTAAAATTGTAAAAAAAATAAAAAAATAAAAAACTACTGACACAGTCCACGTCTCATCAATGATACTTATCAGTACCCATCAGAGCTGCATATTAGTGTCACATGACATTTTAAAAAATTGGTAATTGGTATCGGCGGGTACCTGAAAAAAGTATCGGTACTCGTACTCGGTCTAAAAAAAGTGGTATTGGTGCAACCCTACCTAAAATCATAGGGTATTCACAGCATAGTAGCAAAAAGGCTCCACAGAATAGAACCAGCTGCAAGGGGTTGAAAAAAAATATTCATATGCAGTCTTTTATATTTACTTAATAATTATTGAAAACCTCCAGAACAGATAACATTTTGTAAATGCTCTTTCTATAATTTTCACGTAGTGGGGTAGATGCTACGAGCAATTTATTTCTCAATTTTTTTTTTTCTACAATAGTCTCAATGCCTACTTCCAACCAATGATGAGTCAACAGACAAGAATCAAAAAAAAAAGTTGGAAAATTCAGGGTTGTTACCAAAAGGTGAGCTTCTCCTGTGCTCTATGTAATTATGAGCAGTCTGCCGAGGCAATGTAATTGAAGATGCAGCACAGTTCTATATTTTAGCTGCATAGTCAAAGTAATAGGACATTGTCTGAGCCAACAAACAGTTGCTGTGTATTGATTTTTTGGAATGTCCATTTATTTAAGCTCTGTCCATTCCTCTCTCAAAGGATTCTGTTTAATTTTGTGGTAACTATACAGCGTAGAGGCTTGTCAGGCGTTCTGCGGATAATGGAAAAAGAGCCAATTCCTTCAATCAAGCTGGGGCTGAAAAAAAAAAATTGCCAGGTATGCCAGAGGATATTATAGCGCCAGACTCACTCTTTACTTTGCTAGTGCAATGTATAATTATAAATAGTTATTCCGAAGAATGCAAGTAATGATACCCTGTCCTAAGGCATGTCATTATTTAAAGTAACACCCCACCTCTTCACTACCCAAAATATAGTCATAGACACATCCAATGCGCTTATACGTGTTATTTAGCTAGATACTCTATTTTAAATTATTTTGCTCTTTTGGCATTTCAATGACATCACGATTGTTTCAGTGAACGAATTATATAGTTCTGCAAAAAAAAAAAGGGACAGATAAATCAATAAATGATTGTTGTCATTGAAAAGGACTAAAAATCCAATTGAATTTCAGCAAGCGAAAACATTTTTCACCCAGTTGAATTTAATTGTTTGGAAGCAAAACTGTGAACCGAGTGAATCTAAGATGAATCGATCATATATGGGAAGCATTATTTGCATTGATAATCAGGTTAGTGGATGCTTCTGCAACCATTAAAGTTCACATGCAGAAGGAGTGGGAGTGGGACCTGCTTACAGGTCACCAAGGGCAAACAGCAGAAAAAAGTAAGAAGGATCAGGACGCAGCAAAGTAAAGGGCATTAAATATGGGAAAGAATGATGAGTAGTATATCTGACTATACAAGATTTAGGCGGAACTAAACTGTATCTGAGCACCACAAACTAAAAAAGCTATTTAAAGGAGAAGTACAGCCAAAGCTCGTTTGGCTTTACTTCTCCTGTGGATCACAGGAGTGTAGTCCGTTCTGCACTCCTGTGACCAGTTTTCAGCAGACAGCGGGCTGAAGCCCACTGTCGGCTGACATCACAGAGCCGGTCCAGGCTGTGAAAAGATTGCAACAATATGGTCGGGATCCGCCCACAACCCTGGACGGGCACCCGGCTCAGTTTCTCAGCGAGCCGCTGAGAGCCTGAGCCAGCCGCTCCTGCCCCCTCCAAAGCTCAGTACTCAAGTGAGTGTTGGGGGGGGGGGCAGAGCAGACAGCAGTGACTGAAAATCACTAGCTCTGTGCTCAGGGAGCACTGAGAAGTGAGTGATCAGCAGGGTTTGATCACTTGGTTCTCAGTCTTAGAACTGGCCAGAGACCGATGTAGCATCGGACTGATGCTGCATCCACCTAGGTAAGTATGATTCTCAGAAAAAAATAATTCCCATACTTCTCTTTTAATACATTTTTAATATTTAAAGCAAACTCACCCATCCATCCATGCCTTCCATGCTTTATTTTGTTGAGAAATCACTTTGAAAAACACTCCTTTAGCATATCTAGCAATGGCCATCTTGAGTAAGGACAGATGATTCATGTAGAATTGACTTCCTGGAATCCATCTGCCCTTAGCTCAGTAATGCAGGCAGGAGGGTGTGCTTAAAACCCTCCTCTTCTCCAGATGAAGACTCCTGGGATGTATGACATCATTTTGGCCTAGGCCAGAAACCAGGAAGAAACTGAAGAAATGTAAAAAAAAAAAAGTTTAAAACAAGTTAATATAATATACCTTCCTATTACTTACTATGGCTAGCAGGATAAGGATTACAAATAGTTCATGTTGGGGACAGGGACATGCCGCGACCCCGATCTCGGTAAAGAACCAATGACACGGTTCTTTACCCATGTGATCAGCTGTGTCCAATCACAGCTGATCATATGTAAACAAGGAAATGCCGGTTGTTGGCTCTCCTCACCTCACACAGAGAGTGTGAGGAGAGGAGAGCTGATCAGCAGCATCTCCTCACAGGGGAGACCTGTACAGATAATCAGGGCACTGATCGTTTTTTATTTTTTTTTAAATAACAAAGATGTCATACTTACCTCCACTGTGCAGTTTGTTTTTGCACAGAGTGGCCCCGATCGTCCTCTTCTGGGGTCCCCCGGCGGCTCCTCCCCGCATCAGATAACCCCCTAGGAGAAGCGCTCTCCCGAGGGGGTTACCGTGCGGGCACGCTCCCGAATCCAGCATTTGCGCCCACAGACACGAATGCCAGACTCGGCCCCCGGCGCCTGCGTCATTGGATTTGATTGACAGCAGTGGGAGCCAATGGCTGCGCTGCTATCAATCTATCCAATCATTAGCCGGGACCCCCGCGGAGAGAGGGAGAGCGCGTCCCCGTCGAAGAGATGAAGGGGCTCAGGTAAGTAAAACGGGGGGGCTGGGGGGGGGAGACTGCCAGGTGTTTTTTCACCTTAATGCATAGGATGCATTAAAGTGAAAAAACAGGAGGGTTTACAATCCCTTAAAAGAAGGGGAAGAGGTTTCCTTAAAGAATTATGCCATTGTATATTGAGACATGTCAGGTATTTATTCATGCAGGTCCCCTTTAAGTATTCATTACCGAATTTAGAATTTTTTAAAAATTTGTCCTAAGTATGCGCACGTGCTGTTCAGTACACTAACCACACGCTCTAGCAACGCCAGTCAAGATATTGACTTCCTCTAGAATGTAGGGGGAAGATGTTTAGCCTTAACTCCAATCTGGTATCAGCACGAGGCATATTCCAGAGGGACAGCATCTGTTCTAATTATAACTCTCCAGAGTAGAGAAAAATATGTTGATGCTCTGGATTTTATTCTTGGCAAAGAAGAGAGGCTGAGTATATTGTCGTGTTTTGGTGGAATATCGCGTGTCATTTGAGTTTGCAGTGTGAAAGCCCATGCATAAACGTGTTTTATTTGCACCAAGCAGAATTGTTTGTAACAATAGCAAGGGACTCCGGTCAAACAAAAAAAGTAATTAACTGGCTGTTCTATGTAATCTCAGCCCCACTTCCTGACACAACATAATTCCTGCATGAATTTTTGTACAAAAAACAAACAAAAAAAAACCCCTCTATGCACATTGAAGTAAACACACAAATTTAAGAGCATTATCCTATAAAATGAAGTTAAAGTGGATGTAAACCCACCACTCACCCAATAATAATAAATAATAAACTAATGGCGTAGCATTATGCCCCGTACACACGGTCGGATTTTCCGATGGAAAATGTCCGATCGGAGCGTGTTGTCGGAAATTCTGACCGTGTGTAGGCTCCATCGGACATTTTCCATCGGATTTTCCGACACACAAAGTTGGAGAGCAGGAGATAAAATTTTCCGACAACAAAATCCGTTGTCGGAAATTCCGATCGTGTGTACACAAATCCGACGGACAAAGTCCCACGCATGCTCAGAATAAATAAAGAGATGAAAGCTATTGGCCACTGCCCCGTTTATAGTCCCGACGTACGTGTTTTACGTCACCGCGTTCAGAAAGATTGGATTTACCGACAACTTTGTGTGACCGTGTGTATGCAAGACAAGTTTGAGCCAACATCTGTCGGAAAAAATCCTAGGATTTTGTTGTCGGAATGTCCGATCAATGTCCGACCGTGTGTACGGGGCATTAAAGTGATACTAAAGGATCGTTTTTTAATTTTTTTTAAAATAACAAACATGTCATACTTACCTCCACTGTGCAGCTCGTTTTGCACAGAGTGGCCCCAAACATCCTCTTCTGGGGTCCCCCGGCGGCTCTTGCAGCTCCTTCCCGCATTAGATAACCCCTTTGGAGAAGCACTCTCCCGAGGGGGTTACCTTGCGGGCGCACTCCCGAGTCCAGCATTCTCGGCCCCCGGCGCCTGCGTCGTTGGGTTTGATTGACAGCAGCGGGAGCCAATGGCTGTGCTGCTATCAATTTATCCAATCAAGAGCCGGGAACCCATGGAGAGAGGGACGGCGGGGACGCACTGATGGAAATTCAGGGCTCAGGTAAGTAAAGCGGGGGGGGATGGGGGGCCGGTGACTGCAAGGTGTTTTTTCACCTTGATGCATAGGATGCATCAAGGTGAAAAAAAAACGAGCCTTTACAACCCCTTTAACTGCTTCCCACTTCATATGACGTGGTCGACTTTGAGCAGTGATATCTGAATGATGCCTGCTGCAGCGGCAGGCATCATTCAAATATCTTCTTTTTCAGCTGGCGATTCCCTTCACCATAAGAACAATCATAGTGGCTGTTCAGCTGCTTGATCGTTCTTACAGGCGGTCGGATGGGACTCCCCTCCCCCCCTCCCGCCGCCCTCCAGTGAAGGAACCGACCGCTGCCCGATGATAACCATAGAGATTTCCGGTGGGCCAGATGGTCCCCGAAGTCTCTATGATCGTTCGGAGGCAGGGCACAATGTTATGACGTCACGCCTGGCCTCTGCATTTGAAAATATGCCAACGCCTCTGCTGGGAAGCCAAGATGTTTTTTTTACATTTTTTTTTATTTCAGGCTTCCCAGCCTAGAGGTGAGATCTGGGGACTTATAGACCCCAGATCTCATTTTAAAGAGGACCTGTCATGCCCTATCCCTATTACAAGGGATGTTTATATTCCTTGTAATAGGAATAAAAGTGATCAAAAAAAATGTAAAAAGAAAGCATCAAACTAGAAAAATAAAAGTAAAATTAACAAAAAAATAAAAAGAAAAAGAAAAAAACCGACATTCAAACCACACATGTGAGGTATTGCTGACAACGTTAGAGCGGGAGCAATAATTCTACCCTAAAACATGTAATTCTACCCTAAAACATCTACCCTAAAACATATAATGTTTGAGAGTTCTGTGTAATTTTCTAGCAAAAAAATGATGATTTTTACATGTAGGAAAGAAATGTCAGAATTGGTCTGGGTAGCAAGTGGTTAATGTATATATACATGCAAGTTTCCTGCATGTATCCCTATCTTGCAAATGTCACCCCTTTCAGCAGTAGGAGCCCCGCAAAACTCTGGAATCGGTGAGTGGGTCTCTTTGCCGGAGCTCGTGGGTGGAGTTGTGATGTCACAAAACTCTCCACCCACCTCTACACTCTCCTATTCTTTCTGCTGGCTCCGGGAGTTGTCTGCACCCTGAATATCCTCCTCAGTCACACTCATCACGACCCATGGTGAGTAATATCCAGTCAAAACTCAGGAAAGGCACCACAAGGACTTCAGCATGCCCAATCATGCTGAAGGTGTAGAGCAGCCAATCCTGGGAGAGCTGGAGAAGAAAGGAGGAGGGATGTGAAGCTGAAATCGTAACATTCTCTGCTCTCATGCCGTGAATGAGATAAGGAAATCAGATGTCAGTCACAGCAGTGGGGGATGTGGAGACACAAACTTATATGTGTGTTGTTTTTTACCTTACTACAAAAAGACAAGAGGATTGCTCAGAGCTGGATTAACTCTTCATGGCAAGACTGGGCACAGATGACTTGGCATCCTCTGCTGTACCAGGCAGAAGTCTTCATTAAAATGTTGTTGTTTTTTTTGCCAGGTTTACGTCCACTTTAAGTTTAGTTCTGTCTGCTACTCTAAACCTCATGTAAAGTTTTGGATAAACTAGAGGGGTAATGTTTAGGTTCCCAACTACTTTAAAGAAGGTCTCCAGCTCTTTTGAACAGGGTAGGTAGTGGTTAAATCCAGGGCTTTTTTTCAGCAGGAACGCAGGGGTATGCAGTTCAGGCACCTCCAGCACTGAATGTACAGTATGTAAGGGCAAGGGGTGCTGGGGTGTGCTGGAGGATCTATTGATGATGGCTTCTGCAGGATCTATTGTTGCTGGGGGGTGGCAGTTGTTGTTGGGAGGCATCTACTGTTGAGGGAGGGGTCTGTTTGCTGCTGGCTGTTTGTGGACATAATGATGCTGGCCGCTAGGCGGTTAGCTGTTGCTGGGAGGGATCTACTGTTGAGGGAGGGGTCTATTGTTGCTGGATCCTTGTGGACATATTGATGCTGGCTGCTGGGGGATATTGCTGCTGGGTGGGATCTACTGTTGAGGGAGGGGTCTATTGTTGCTGGCTGCTTGTGGGCATATTGATGCTGACTGCTTGTGGGCATATTGTTGCTGGAAGGGGTCTATTGCTGCTGGAGGTATTTTCCTTCGGGGGTGGAGGGGTCTTATGTTGCTGGGGGGGGTCTATTGTTGCTGGGGGATCTATTTTACTGTTGTTCTTGTTACCATTAACAAATTCTATACAAATTACTTAGAGCCACAAAATGATACTTGGTTCTGTATTCCCTAGAAGGGACAGAACTAGAAGGTGGGCAGGGGTTCGAACAATGGGAATGTGCTCGGAGGTGGGTAGTGGGTGGAGACAAGAGGTGACTTGGAAGGGGGGTAGTACCTGCACCTATTCTCTGAGAAAAAAAGCCCTGGCTAAATCCTTCCTCAATTTTTTTTCACATCTGTGTCCCTGTCAGTATATTTACCTTAAAGGTTAACTCCACTTTCATGGGTAAATAAATTAGCAAATAAAAAAATATTAATATGGCGTATACAATTTTGATACAAGTCATATTGTAACTAAATGTTATTAAAAATTACCTTTCCTTTTCAATCTGCAGCACTGTAATTTTCTGTAAAATGCAATGCAATATGGCTACCTGGAGGCATCCTGTACACAGATGGTGTACAGAACGTCCCTCGAAAATGTAATTTCCTGCTTGAGGGATTGGCTTACTGATTTTCCCAGAAGTCTGCACTAAGTCAGATTTTTGGCATCCTCTGCAACAAAAATGTAATTTTTTCAGAAACTTTACAAAGATGGAAAAGGATATAAAAAGATATTCAAAGCCTTGAATATAGCAGTCAGTACTGTTCCATTACTTAATAAGAAGTGGAAAATTTGGGGATCTCTTGATACCAAGCCAATGTCAGGTAGATCAAGAAAGATTTCAGCCACAACTGACACAGGAACTGTTTGGGATACAAAGAAAAACTCACAGGTAACCTCAGGAGAAAATACAGGCTGCTCTGGAAAAAGATGGTGTGGTTGTTTTTAAGGAGTACAATACTATGATACTTGAACAAAAAAGAGCTGCATGGTCAAGTTGCCAGAAAGAAGTGTTTACTGCACAAGTTGCACAAAAAAAGCCTGGTTACAATATGCCCAACAACACCTTGACATGGCTCATTGGCTTTTTTGTGGCATTGGCGCAGTAAAGGCTTCCTTCTCGCAGCTCAACCATGCAGCTCTTTTTTGTTCAAGTATCATTGAATTGTGCTTCTTAAAAACAACCACACCATCTTTTTGGGGAGCAGCCAGTATTTCTCGTGTGGTTTTTCTTTGTATCTTGAGCAATTCTTCCGCCAGTTGTGGCTGCAATCTTTCTTGGTCTACCTGACCTTGGCTTGGTATCAAAAGAGCCCAGAATTTTCCACTTCTAAATAAGGGATTAAACAGTACTGACTGGCATATTTAAGGCTTTGCATTTGTAAAGTTTCACTACCTTGTTACGCAGGTCTTTTGACTGTTCTTTTCTACCTCCTCATGGCTCAGTGTCTAGCCTGCTTAGTGCATCCATGTGAGAGCTAACAAACCCATTAACTATCTATACACAGATATTAATTGTGATTTAAAAAGCCACAGATGTGGGAAATTAACCTTTTTAACCATTTTAACCTGTGTGTGCCACCTTCTGTGTCTGTACCAAGGCCAAACATTCTAGGGTATGTAAACTTTTGATCATTTGGGTAGTTTATGTTGTCATTATGATTTTAAAAGTGTAAACACAGTTGATTAATAATAAATGTCTTCAGCCAAACGCTAACCATGAGAGAAAGAATAGTTTTTGTGTTATCATTCATATTCTCTGAAAAATGGCCAAGAAATCATAAATTCTGCCAGGTTATGTAAACCTATGAGCACAACTGTATGTGCTTTTTCTATTTTTAGAAGTATTTAAACCTTGGGAGTATCTCACCAACACTTAAATTCCATATTATAGGTTCTGCCTAAAAGTTGATTTGTGCAAACTTCTGGGAAAATCAGTGCGCCGATCCTATAAGCATGAAATGAAATTTCTGGGGGCATCCTGTAGATTAGCGGTGTACAGAATGCCAACAGGTTGCCATATTGCATTGAGTTTTACAGAAAATTACAGCAGCCGCAGACTGAAAAGGAATTTTTATTAATAATAAATTACAACTTGGCTTGTATAGCAACTGTAAATGCTATATATATATATATATATATATATATATATATATATATATATATATATATATATATTTTTTTTTTTTTTTTATTTGCTCTATTTTTCCATGAAAGTGGAGTTACCCTTTAACCACTTGCTGACCGCTGCGCGCCAATATACGTCGGCACAATGGCAGTGGTGGGCAAATGGACATACCTGTATGTCCCCTGTAAGAGGTGGGGATAGCAGGCAAGCGTGCGCCACGTACAGTGTGACCGTGCCTAGGTAAACAAGGCATTTCCTGTTCTGGCTTGTGTCATGACAGAGATCACTGCTCCCTGTCATCGGAAGCAGTGATCGCTGTCATGTGGCTTGAAGCCCATCCCCCCACAGTTAGAATCACTCCCTAGGACAACTTAACCCCTTCATTGCCCCCTAGTGGTTAACCCCTTCACTGCCAGTGTCATTTGCACAGTAATCAGTGCATTTTTATAGCACTGATCGCTGTATAAATGACAATGGTCCCAAAATAGTGTCAAAAGTGTCCGATGTGTCCGCCATAATGTCGCAGTCCCGATAAAAATTGAAGAACGCCGTCATTACTAATAAAAAAAAATTAAAAATATAAATGCCATAAAACTATCCTATATTTCGTAGACACTATAACTTTTGCACAAACTAATCAATATACGCTTATTGCAATTTATTTTACCAAAAATATGTTGAAGAATACATATCGGCCTAAACTGAGGAAAAAAATTTTTTTTTATATATTTTTGGGGATTTATTACAGGAAAAAGTAAAAAATAATGCGTTTTTTTTTTTAAATTGTCGCTCTTTTTTTTTGTTTATAGTCACCTCATTGGTGCCACCTCATCGGTGCCCATCAGTGCCGCCGTATCAGTGCCCGTCAGTGCAGCCATATCAGTGCCCGCCATTGAAGAAGAAAACGTACTTATTTACAAAAAATGTTAACAGAAACAAAGGAAAACTGGGTTTTTTTTCGAAATTTTCGGTCTTTTTTTTATTTGTTGCGCAAAAAATAAAAACCTCAGAGGTGATCAAATACCACCAAAAGAAAGCTCTATTTGTGGGGGAAAAAAAGACGTCAATTTTGTTTGGGTGCAAAGTCGCACGACTGCGCAATTGTCAGTTAAAGCGACGCAGTGCCGAATCGCAAAAAAGTGCTCTGGTCATGAAGGGGGTAAAATCTTCCGGGGCTGAAGCGGTTAGACCCCTTTCAGGGACTACAGTGCTAAAAATAGCGCCTGCATAGTGCCTGTAAAGCGCCGCTCTCCAGTGTGAAAGCACTCGGGCTTTCACACTGGAAGCAGCATCTTTGGAGCGGTGAAGGAGCGGTCTATACACCACTCCTTCGCTGCTACCTGCCTGAAATAAATGGGCAGCGCGGCTATACCGCCGGCATAGCGCTGCTGCAACAGCGCTTTGCAGTGGTTTTAACCCTTTCTCGGCCGCTAGCGGGGGTAAAAGAGCCCTGTTAGTGGCCGAATAGCGCCGCGAAATTGACGGTAAAGCCTTTACCGCCGACGCACCCACCGCCCCCCACCGCCCCAGTGTGAACGGGGCCTTAAAGTGGCAGAGTCTATGCTCTGTTCTTGCGTAAATCTTTATCAACGCAGCACATATTGCTTGTATACTGTAGAGGTGTGACAGATTTATCATTCAGCACCTAGGAATTTCACCTTTACCAGCAAATTTACCAGCAAATTCTCCTGCAACCTGACGAATTTGCAGCTGTCACACAATCTATTAATAATACTGTGTGGAGCTCAGTAATAAGTACCAAGCACAGAAACCTTACAAAAGAATATTACAAGACTGAGTATAAATAGTCTATCTAATGTATGTATGGAGTTAAAAAAATGTTATCCACACTAAACTTTGAGCAAGATTTTTTATTTTTTTGCAAACTAAATTGGGGTCAAACTGTTTTATTAACTGTATTAACCAGATAACTTCTCCCTTTAGAAATATCCTTGCGTGAGGATCCTGTGGACCTCGGTGGAGATGAAGCCAGCCAATATATTGTTCTAACCCTCTCTGGTATAAATCTGGAGACTGTGTATTTCTCCTTCATGTCATTGTTGTGCCTGGTGAGTCATACACTAAGCACTCAGTAACTGCATCAGCAAAATGAAGCTCAGGAAGAGAACATCTGAGAAGCGGAGAATGTATTTTTAGGTTATGACATAAATTTGCTGGTACACTGCCTCGTTCATTCAAGACTGAGCAGCAGATATTATATATGACAAACTGGATGTATAGATCTAATAAAAGCTAAATTGTCACATTATACTGTATATGGTGCCTGCTAAACACAGGAGTTGTGACGTTATGGACTTTCAAAGTTAACTCCACCTTTAAAAGAAGGAAGGTGGCCCAAAAGGTTTAAAAGTAGGTCTGGCTGCAACAGGGGCTGACTGGCAACTTTTGGCCTAGGAGGCAAGAACAACACAGAGGCCCATAGTGCAGCGACTCGGCCCCCTCCCGCTCTCCCTCACCCCTGTCTCCTCCTGACCCCCATCCCAGGCTAAAGTTCTGCTACAGGTAGTCTCTGCTTACCGGGCGGGTTGGGCTGGACAGCACCTGTTACACCGAATTGGCCGGCAGGGGGTGTCCAGGGGCTGCCAGGGGGAGCCGGGGCGGCTTGTTTGGGGCTGGCCGAGGGAGGAGAGCCCTCTGGTGGGGCATGGAGCCGTCCTCTGCTTGGACATGGCATACACCATCCATGCCGGGGAGGGAGGCCTGCTCTCTGTCTTTTTTCTCCATTTCACCAGGACGTCTTTAGGCATGTCTGCGGCAAAAGCGGGGTGGCCTTTTTACGGGGCATTGGAGCAGCCCAGAGTGCAATTGTCCCCCTACCCCCAGCCCAGTCTGCCCCTGGGCTGCAATAATCACCACCTCTTGGATGCTGTTCACCTCAGACTCACTGTTTTGGAAACCCAGGCCACCATGGACAAGTTCCTTAGGGGCACATCATGGTGACATCCTGGCATCTGCCACTACTGGAGAAGTGGAAGAACCCATGATGTCACTGAACTGTCCAGAGGAATTCCAAAGAACTATATGGGTTCCTAAAAAAAGGCAAATGGTGGGGGTAGAGCTTTAAGGGGGTGAGGGAGGGTGTGGATTGGGTAGGAGGTTGTTTGTGTAAAAAAAAATAAAAAAAAATAAACGTGTTCAATTTTCTTGCAATAATCTAGAGAAGTTCATCCCTACTTCATCAAGTCCTCAATAAAATGTGGGGCCTCTGATATAATGTTAACGTATGTCTACAATATACTTCCAGTCAACATTTTTTCATTTTGGATAAAGTAGGTTAAAACTCCTGTCCGGTCTGTTATGCCCCGTACACACGGTCGGACTTTGTTCGGACATTCCGACAGCAAAATCCTAGGATTTTTTCCGACGGATGTTGGCTCAAACTTGTCTTGCATACACACGGTCACTCAAAGTTGTCGGAAAATCCGATCATTCTAAACGCGGTGACGTAAAACACGTACGTCGGGACTATAAACGGGGCAGTGACCAATAGCTTTCATCTCTTTATTTATTCTGAGCATGCGTGGCACTTTGTGTGTCGGATTTGTGTACACACGATCGGAATTTCCGACAGCGGATTTTGTTGTCGGAAAATTTTATATCCTGCTCTCAAACTTTGTGTGTCGGAAAATCCGATGGAAAATGTGTGATGGAGCCTACACACGGTCGGAATTTCTGACAACAAGGTCCTATCACACATTTTCCGTCGGAAAATCCGACCGTGTGTACGGGGCATTAGTCTTTTTTTTTTATTGCCATCTGTGGGAGATTTCACTTTCTGTACTGTAGACACAACTGGAAGTGAGAGGAAATCTCCCAAAAGTGAAGCAAAACCCCTTTTAGAGAGTTGGCACCTCAACAAGTGTCCCCCAAGATTTCCTCTTTTTTACTGTTCAGGTAAAAACTCAAGACAAAGCCACAGACAACAATCAAAAAGCAAAAAATGGTTTTAGCTTATGATACACTTTACCTAAAAAAACGGATTACTGGTTATACCACTTTTTATATATATATAACCTGAACGGGTAAGTCACTACTACATCAGAATCTGCAGTGGGGGTCTAAATGAATAGTTTACACTTTCATGTGTCAAAATACACATGTTCAGTACTTGAACTTTTCATACACTTTCAAGAGAGAGATAGTATAGTATCTTCTTTATTTCTTTATCAGTGGTGGCCTGTCCATAAGGGACACAGGGGCGCCACCCCCCTAATCCATGCGCCCGGCCACTATTCTACATGCAGGTCGCCAGATGAATGGATTTCAATGGGGTTTTGCCAACTCTCTAAAAGGGGTTTTGCTTCACTTTTGGGAGATTTCCTCTCATTTCCAGTTGTGTCTACAGGACAGAAAGTGAAATCCCCCACAGATGTCAAAAAAAAAAAAAAGACTGACAGACCAGACAGGAGTTTTAACCTACTTTATCCTAATAATACAAAAAAAAGGGCTCCAACAGGTAACCCCAGGTCAGACTTTAAAGGCACAGCAAACAAAAAGGATATGAATACTCGTGTTGTGATTTGCTCTTGCTGCGAGCCACCCCCTCCGCTATTGGAGATCTTCCTATTTTTGACTACTTGTTGAACAAGGTTGACTCTCCTGCAAGATAGTGAGACCTTTTCCTTTTCTTGCAATCAACGAATCCCAAATGTGTCCTGAAGAAGCTTAACAGCGAAACGCTTTGACGCACTAGGGCTCATATCATATATTTCTGTGTATATGATTTTTAACCCTTTTCTCTATGTTCCCTTTCATACCATATGTATATTTGTATCTATGTTTCAATAAATATTAATATATTTTCTCATATCCTTGCTGTGCCTTTAAAGTCCGACCTGGGGTTACCTGTTGGAACCCTTATTTTTTGTATTATTATTTATTTACGGATGAGGCAACATGAGTGCTTTTTCTCTTTTCTTATAACCTACTTTATCCAAAATGAAAAAAATGTTGACCCGAAGTATATTGTAGACATACGTTAACATCATATTATAGGCCCCACATTTTTTTAGAAGCACATGATTAGAGCCTGAGGCTCTAATTGGCATAAAAAAGGGTGGACTCAGGGCGCAGTGATCCCACCCAGTTGTGTGACAATAGCAAATTATTATTCACTATTATCTTCCTGATTCTCCTACCAGCCAATCAGGAAGCAGGTCCTGAAACCAGACTGGGCGAGAAGAGAAGCGACTGTATTGGCTGCCGAAGAGGAGGAGATGCAGGGGAAGCCGCTGTGAAGCTGCCGAGGAGGAGACGCAGAAAGGATCTGAAGCTGCCCGTGACCTAGATCGGGTAAGTGCAGGGGGAGCACCAGCTGCCACTGTTACCAATTGAGTATTTTTAACATAAGAAATACATTCTAAAAATCTTCAACAGGGTCTCTAGAGGCACATTTCTTACATCCTGACCTTCTCTCACATCATCTCTCCCAATGCTGTTATTACAAGCAATTACCAGCTGTAAATATGACAGCCAGCAATTGCTATGCATTACACAGCAAGAGCAGCCACTTAAAAAAAACGTAAAATGCATTGCTTTGGTGGTAGGTTATGGTAGTAGCAAAAAATATATAGCTTAATTTTTAAAAAAATATATATTTTTTTTACTATTTTGGGAAAGTTTTCCTTTAATAATAATCATAATAATAAAAAAATAGGAGATATCTATTACCATTTACCAACAAATGAAAGCCCAAGTTATTTTGAAAAAATAAGGTATAATCCACCTGGATGCACAAAGTGATGATATGTACCGTTTTACTAACACATGTCAAAGTTACAAAATTGGGCTTAAGTATTAAGATTTGCTTTACCCTTAGGTGCGAAGGGGTTAATATCCAGTTATATTTTGTACATTTAGGAATGCATCCAGCTATTTTTAAATCAATCTACTGAGGTGGCCAGAGTGGGAGGGAGTCTACATAACATTTTCACAGCTCTTACTGAGAAGAAGCCTTTCTATAGATAAGCATTTCTCCAGATGTAAAGAGTGCCCCCTTGCCCTTCGTAAGGACCTGAAAGTGAATAATTCTACACCAAGTTCACTTTAACCCCTTCCCGCCGACCGTACGCACATATGCGTACTCGGCTTTCCGGGGTTATACCGGGATGATGCCCGCAGTTGCAGGCATCATCCCGGTACCGTTGTTTTCAGCGGGCGATCGGCTACCCGTGTATAACAACTGATGCGGCTAAAAGCCGCTCGGTTGTTATACCGGAGGAGCGGGAGGGGACATCCCCCCCCTCCCGCCGCCTCCCGCCGCTGTTACCGGGCCTCCCGTGCAATCGGGAGTCCCGGTGTCCGTTCGGCTGGCATCGGCGGCTGGGGGCGGACTGGAACGAAGCTGCGAGCGGCTTCGTTCCAGCCTTCTTGTTGAAAACGCGGAAGCGACGTCATGACGTCACTTCCCGTTTACTCGGCTGTCAATGGCGCCGAATTTAAAAAAGTACACAGTATTCAGAATCGCCGTTTTCGGCGATCTGAATACTTTGAAGTGTAAAGGAGGGAAGGGGGGTCTTTTAGACCCCCGATCTCTCCATAAAGAGTACCTGTCACCACCTATTACTGTCACAAGGGATGTTTACATTGCTTGTGACAGCAATAAAAGTTAAAAAAAAAAAAAAAAAAATTTAAAACACAATTTATAAAAGTACAAAAATAAATAAAATAAATAAAAAAAAAAAAAAAAATTTTTTAAAGTGCCCCTGTCCCCGCGAGCTCGCGCAGCGAAGAAAACGCATACGGAAGTCGCGCCCGCATATGTAAACGGTGTTCAAACCACACATGTGAGGTATCGCCGCGATCGTCAGAGCGAGAGCAATAATTCTAGCCCTAGACCCCCTCTGTAGCTCAAACCTGGTAACCGTAAAAAATTTTAAAGTGTCGCCTATGGAAATTCATAGGTACCGTAGTTCGTCGCCATTCCACGAGTGCGTGCAATTATAAAGGGTGACATGTTTGGTATCTATTTACTCGGCGTAACATCATCTTTCACATTATACAAAAAAATTGGGGTAACTTTACTGTTTGGATTTTTTAAAATTCATGAAAGTGTCACTTTTCCAAAAATGTGCGTTTAAAACACCGCTGCACAAATACCGTGTGCTAAAAAATATTGCAACAATCGCCATTTTATTCTCTAGATTCTCTTCTAAAAAAATATATATAATGTTTGGGGGTTCTAAGTAATTTTCTAGCAAAAAATACGGATTTTAACTTGTAAACACCAAATTTCAAAAATAGGCTTAGTCATGAAAGGGATAAAGACCCCTTATGTATTTATACATGTTGATCATATCCCCCCTTAATCTCCTCTTCTCAAGAGAGAATAAATTCAGTTGCTCTAATCTTTCCTCATAGCTAAGATAATTACTGTTTATATATCCACCACAGCAAAACTGTTAACATATGTTTAATATAATGTGTATATCCTTTTAATAGCTCCCTACTTATGTTATCCAGACTGCAGAGATATTGATATACCTGTTTATTACCATGGTGACAAATCCAACTTTGTGTAACCGCCACTACAATTATTAGACCAGATAAGAAAGAAATAAGAAAGTATTTAAAGCTTCAGCAAGAATTGCTGTGCAAGGTCATGGAAAAGACCAGCCATATGAAACACCAGTCATTTTGTGGATAATGAATGATAGGCTTGTATATTTCCAGAAGATTTGGGATCCCAGGGTGAACAATCTCTGATGTCATGACTAAGCCCCATGGGAGGGGTGAAACATGTCGGGGGTGTGGCCTGGACGGAGTCTAGGCTGAGGCTGCTTCTGCTCTTTACATGAGGGTTTTGTGTGATGTGCGGCTCCAGAGACTTCTTTTCCTTCCACTCTGCAAGCACCCAGCAGTTGCATGCAATCATGGCACGCTAGTGTGGGGATCAAGAGGTAAAGCAGGTGGCAAGGAGGTGACACAAATCCTCAATCTACCAATGCTCTCCAAAGAGTGATCCAAATACAGAAAAAAAAGTAATGCTGTGTACACACGATCGGAATTCTCTTCGGAAAAAGATATGATGGCTTTTCCGTCAGGATTCCGCTCAAGCTTGCCTTGCATACACACGGTCACACAAAAGTTCGCTGAACTTTCGACCGTCAAGAACGTGGTGACGTACAACACTACGACGAGCCGAGAAAATGAAGTTCAATGCTTCCGAGCATGCGTCGAATTGTTTCCGAGCGTGCGTAGGAATTTTGCGAGTCGGAATTGCTACAGACGATCGCATTTTCGGATAGAAACTTTTTCCGACCGAAAAATTGAGAGCATGCGCTCAATATTTTGCTGGCTGGAATTCGGCCAGCAAAAGTCCGATGGAGCATACACACGGTCGCATTTTCCGACCAAAAGCTCTCATCGGTCTTTTGCTGGCCGAAATTCCGATTGTGTGTACGTGGCATAAGTGTGAACGAACCCTTACACTGAGGGTAAAGGATGCTGTGGTGATGCTCCCATAGGTGGCAGCTCCATGACACCCTGCATCCACAGGATCTGTGGCCAAAATGAATAACACAGGTGACAGATGCAGATAAAAGGTGAGTATTGCAGCCTGAGCTGTTTTTTTGTTTTTATGTTATTCAAATACCCACTAGGGTCTATTTTTATTTTTTTTACATTTATTGTAACTTAGGATTTTAGAGTTAGGCTTTGAATGATTTATCAATGAATGCAGAGCTGCGTGAATATATGTCTTTTATATTCAGCTTTCAATAAAACCCATAATGTAGTGTTTAATTCCCCTCCACCGCCTTCCATTCTATGACTGCTGTATATTTTTTATCATTCATGGCAGTATTAAATAATGACTCATAAAGTTGGATAGACTCATGAATGTAAGTGGCAACAACAGATTTATTTTCAGTACGACATTCACTTCTTTATGGCTGTGTTTTCTCCCTGACCTAACTGACACATCTGTTACATCCAGCTATGCATTGTTTACTGTTATTTTCCTTGGTTCTTTAACACCAGAAAATACGTTTGCTTTGTTGAAATGTCACTTAAAGCGGTATTAAACCAAAAAATAAACATTTATTTTACACCGGTGGTAAGCAATTATTCACGGGCAATGTCACTTGCCACCATCGCCTGTCACCAGATCCAGCTTGTTACTAGCCACCGTCACCTGCCACTAGATGTGGATTGTCACTTGCCATGTCGCCTACCACCAGATGTGGATTGTCACTTGCCACAGCACCTGCCACCAGATGTGGATTGTCACTTGCCACGTCACCTGCCACCATATGCAGATTGTCACTTGCCACGTCACCTGCCACCAGATGTGGGTTACTTTCCACGTCACCTGGCACCAGATGTGGATTGTCACTTGCCATGTCAGCCAGTGCCACCAAATGTGCATTGTCTCTGCATTGGTGGCAGGTTGGCAGCACTGGTCCATTTAGTAAGGGCAGGAGAGCGGTGATGCAGGGTGGGCAGTGAGAGATGATGTCACCTCGCTGCTCCCCGCCGCACCTCCGACATTGAAGATGCCCGCGCTGTGAGGGGGCGGAAGAGAGCTGATGTGTGGTGGGCAGTGAGAGATGTCATCTCTCTGCTCCCCGCCAGTTCTCGCTCCCACATTGAAGAGGCCCGCGCTGTGAGGGGGCGGAAGAGAGCTGATGTGTGGTGGGCAGTGAGAGATGTTGTCATCTCTCTGCTCCCCGCCAGTTCTCGCTCCCACATTGAAGAGGCCTGGCTGTGAGGGGGCGGAAGAGAGCTGATGTGTGGTGGGCAGTGAGAGATGTTGTCATCTCTCTGCTCCCCGCCAGTTCTCGCTCCCACATTGAAGAGGCCTGGCTGTGAGGGAGGAAGAGCGGTGATGTGGAGCAGGCGGAGAAATATGATGTCATCTCTGCTCATTCGGCCGCTTGCTTCTCGCATCTCTAATGCAGCCCGCCCGCCGCAGCTGCGCCCCGCTGGTTAGGCAGGGACCCTGCGGCAAGAGACTCGGGGCTATGGGCCCCAGATTCGGGGCTATAGCCCCAATAGCCACCCCCTAGCAATGCCACTGTCTAAAGCTGTACATCTAACACTCCCCTCCCCCAGACTGACAATGCTGCTGTCCAAATAAGTGTCCTTCATCCAGAGTGGGGGGCACTCCAATACAGGAGGTGTGTTACCGGCCAGATCACCAGGTAAAAACAAATGGAAAAAAGCCTAAGAAAAGAGAACTAATGCAGCCACCACATATAATGATTGCATTATATTACATTTTTGGTTCTGGGTTTAATACCGCTTTAAAGTATATGTAAATCCAAATCACTAAAATCTCATATAAGCTTTAACATGTTAATGTCATCTCAAAACTTGTTTTCAGTATTTTTAATCCTGCATAATACACTGTGATTCTGCCATTAAGGTCCTAGTTCAAGCTCATTCTGTTATGGCGTGACAACTGTCTCCCATCTCTTATGTCAACCTGTGGCCTATGCACCTGATGGAAACTACAAGAGGCTGTGCCAATATGCATTGGGCATGCATAGTCCTCTTTTAGTCCTCAGTTTATTTTATTTTTATTCATTTCAGGTACTTATATAGATCCTGTAAATACTGTATTTATTGTACATTCACATCAGTCCCTGCCCTCAAGGAGCTTAGAATCTGAGGTCCCTAACTCACATGCATACATACACATTATGGCCAATTTAGACAGGAGCCAATTAACCTACCAACATGTCTTGGGAGTGTGGGAGAAAACCGGAGTACCCGGAGGAATCCCACACAGGCACAGGGAGAACATGCAAACTCCAGGCAGGTAGTGCCGTGGTTGGGATTTCAATATTTACATTAACAAGCTAAAGCTATATGAGATTTTACTTGATTGAGTTTATATTTACTTGAAATAATGGTAAACCTCAGCTGTAAACCTCTTGTGGAAATGACCCAACTCAACGAGATACAAGAATACAAGGTACTGTAACACAAATACAGTAAAACGTTTATGTTTTTCGAGTCTTCACTTAAATACAATTAGTAATGTAAACATGGGCAGTTTGGATAATCGCATGATTAAAAAAATGCAGAGATTACTTTCGGTGAAAGTGGAATGTAATAATGTTCCAGATATATGGCCAGCTGAAGTTACATGCAAAACGCAATTTTTCCTCTAAAAAGTAAACTCGGTCTTTTAAAGTGACATGGAGCCTCAATGATCAACACAAAGGTTTACGTGGTTATATACAGTAGTTAGTTTGGTTGGAAAAAGACACAAGTCATAAACCAATAGAAAAAAAAAACACACACACACAAATAGAAAACCACCATATATACAATCCTATATCCACAGTTGAATCAAAGGAAGGAAAGAAATCCAATTAAGCATGTTCAAATGGGCCCAGCGGGGGAAAAAAATGATTTCCTGATGCCCCAGGAGGCAATCGGATATTCCCTGGATCAACTACCCCTGATGTTATCACCTATAAATACTAGTATCCAGTTATATTTTGTGCATTTAGGAAAGGATCCAGGCCCTTTTTTTTAAAACAATCTACTAAGCTGGATAAAAACTAGTTCTTGAGGGAGTCAATTCCACATTTTCAGAGTTCCTATTGTGCAGAAGCCTTTCCGTATTTGGAGGTTAAATATCTTTTCCTCCAGATTTAAAGAGTGCCTCCTTGTCTTCTGTGATGAGCTGAAAAAGTGAATACGGTAACTCTACACCATGTTTAGAGGTGAGAGAGGCTGGAGCCAAGCTTGACTTTTACTCCAGTGATAGGGACAGCTAACACTATATGCAAGTCTTGACTTTTCTTGTAAATGTTTGCACTTTTTGACCTCTCCTTTGGTTAGTGGAACCCCCCATACCTTTACTTGACAATTACCAATATAGAGGCAGGAGGGGGCAAAGTAAAATAAAGTAAGTAAGCCACTATGGAAGCCCCTGAAATGTCATTGATGTGCTGTAGTGCTATCCATAGGAAAGATTGATTATGAATATTAATTAGGGTTGGGTAAAAGGATAAAAATTGTTCATTTTTATGGGGGGGGGGGGGGTAGATAAGAAAGGTGGATTACGAAGAATTATTGGGGTTGGTAAGGAAGTTGTATTAGGAATATTGGAATATTTATGAAGGTGAGTACAAAAAGTGTATTATAAATAATAATGGGGTGGTTATAAAGGTAGATTATAAATATTTATGGGGGTTGGTAATGCTGGGTACACACGGGAAGATTTTAGTTAGTGTGACAATCTTCCCACTGAGCTATTGTGTTCTGACAGGAGGACTGTCCCCCAGCCAGAACACAGTGATCAGCGCTTGCTGAAGTGGCAGCTGGTGCTCAAAACTTTTTGGGGGGGTGCAAACAAACTGAAAAAAAAAAATCAATTGCAGCCTTACTGTGCCCATCAATTGCAGCCTCTGTGCCATCAAACGCAACCACTGTGCCATCAATTGCAGTTACTGTGTCATCAAACACAGCCACTGTGCCCATCAAATGCAGCCACTGTGCCATTAAATGCCGCCACTGTGCCCACCAAATGCAGCCGCTGTGCCCATCAAACGCAGACACTGTGCCCATCAAATGCTGCCACTGTCCCATCAAATGCTGCCACTGTGTCCATCAAAAGCCCCCACTGTGCCCATCAAATGCCGCCACTGTGCCATCAAATGCCGCTACTGTTCCATCAAATGCTGCCACTGGGCCCATCAATAGCAGCCACTATGCCATCAAACGCAGCCACTGTGCCCATCAAAAGCAGCCACTGTGCCCATCAAACGCAGCCACTGTGCCCATCAAACGCAGCCACTGTGCTAACAAATGCTGCCACTGTGCTAACAAATGCTGCCACTGTGCCATCAAACGCAGCCACTGTGCCATCAAACGCAGCCACTGTGCCCATCAAAAACAGCCACTGTACTCCATCAAATGCTGCCACTGTGCCCCATCAAATGCAGCCACTCTGCCCATCAAATGCTGCCACTGTGCCCATCAAAAGTTGCCACTGTGACCCCCCTGCCTGCTCACCATCTACCCAGCACTTACCCTATCTCGGTGGCGGGTCAGGCAGCGGGTGACACCGGCGAGCCGTGGGAACTTGCAGCGGGCCAGGCAGCGGCTCCTGTGTCCTCCATGCGTATCCTACCCTCCTCCTGATAGGCGTCCAATCGCAGTCCCTGTCCTTTCAGCCAGGTGACAGGTATCAGACCCGCGCTACCTGATTGGTGTAGAGGCGGTTCAGTGTTAGAAAAGCAAATATTCAATGCTTTGCGCTCCGAATTCACCTTTTTTGAAGCCTATTAGAGCCAATGGCTCTGATCAGGTGCTTCAAAAACACCCCCCTGCTGCTGTAATTCATCCAAAAAGGGGCCAGACGCCAGAATAGGGGGTGGCAGCGGCGGCCATGGATAGATTTATGCAATGCATGAATCTATCCATCTGCATAGAGGGGGCAGCGCCTGTGCGCCCTTAATGGACACACCACTACTGGCTTGCTACCATTGGCTGCGAGCGCTGATCAGATGCTGGTTTTCCAGCATGCTCGTTCGACAGAAGCCAGGTAAAAAAACATCTTCTGTCGAATCGGGAACTGTACACAAGGGCCGGTTACTGCCAAACTTACCGTTTTCGGCCCAGGTGTGCCCAGCTTAAGAAAGGTGGATTTATACTATTTATGGTAGTGGATAAATTATGTGGATTATGAATATTTATGGGGGTAGGTAAGAAAGGTGGATTATGAATATTTAGAGAGCTGAGCAGGGAAGGCCAAAAGTGAATATTTATGGTGCGAGTAAGAAATGTATATTTTTTTGTCCAGACTACTTACCTTCTCGTACAAATGAATGGGAATACAGAAGCAGCCTAATGCAGCTTAGATGCATGTCAGCAGGAAGTCGAAGGCAGCTCAGAAGAACCTCTAAAAAAACTTGGGAGGATCTTAGAAATATCTAAAATGCAAGCTGAAGGCACCTGAAATCACGTTTTTTTTTTTCAAACTACACAAAGTCTAAGGAAGGTGGAAATTGAATATGTATAGTTGTGTGAAAAAATATTTACCCCCTTCCTGATTTTTTTTTTTTGTATATTTCTCACACTTAAATGATTCATTTATTATTATTTAATTTATTAAGGGAAAAAAGCTGTTCAAACCTGCCTGGCCCTATCTGAAAACGTAATTTCCCCCTCCCATGCTGAATCATGAATGAACTGTGATTAACCACAATTTTTTGGAAAGCTGAGTTAAATTTCACTCCCCCCAACCCAGGCCTGATTACTGCCAGACCTGTTGAATCAAGAAATCACATAAATAGAAGCTGTCTGACAAAGTGAACAACGCTAACAGATCACAAAAAAGCCACACATCATGCCACAATCTAAAAAAATACAAGAACAGATTAGAAACAAACTAGTGTTCATGTATAGGTCTAGGAAGGGTTTCAAAGCCATTTCTAAGGATTTGGAACTCCAGTGAACCACGGGGAGAGCCATTATCAAATGAAGATAACTCAAAACAGTGGTGAACCTTCCCAGGAGTTGCCGACCTACAAAAATGACTCCAAGAGCATGACGACGACTCATCCAGGAGGTCATAAAAGAACTCAGAACAACATCTAAAGAACTACAGGCCTTACTTGCCTCAGGTAAGATCAGTGTTCATGATTCAACAATAAGAAAGAGACTGGGCAAAAATGGCATCCATGGGAGAGTTACAAGGTCAAAGCCACTGCTGATCAAAAAGAACACAAAGGCTCATCTCACATTTACCAAAAAACATCTTGATTATCCCCAAGACTTTTAGGCAAATATTCTGTGAACAAAAATTAAACTTTTTGGAAGGTGTGCATAAAACATAAAACAAATACAGCATTTCATAACAAGAACATCATACCAACAGTCAAACATGGTGGTGGTAGCGTGATGGTCTGGGGCTACTTTGCAGCTTCAGGACCTGGACGACTTACCATAATTGATGGAACCATGAATTCTGAGTTCTAACAGGAAATCTTAAAGGAGAATGTCCGGCCATCAGTTTGTGACCTCAAGCTCAAGTACACTTGGGTTATGCAACAGGACAATGATCCGAAACACAAGAGCAAGTCCACCTCCAAATGGTTCAAACAAAGCAAAATTTAGGTTTTGAAGTGGCCTAGTCAAAGCCCGGACTTAAATCCAATTGAGTTGCTGTTACACAGGCCGTTCATGCTGGAAAACCCTCCAATGTGGCTGCATTAAAACAATTCTGCAAAGAAAAGTGGGCCAAGATGGCTCCACAGCAATGTGAAAGACTCATTGCCAGTTATCACAAACGCTTGATTGTAGTTGTTGCCGCCAAGGGTGGCACAACCAGTTATTAGGTTTAGGGGGCAATTACTTTTTCACATAAAGCCAGGCAGGTTTGGACAGCTTTTTTGCCTTAATGAATGAAATCATCATTAAAAACTGCATTTTGTATTTACTCAGGGTTTCTTTGTGTAATAATAACATTTGTTTGATGATCTGAGTCATTTAAGTGTGACAAATATGAAAAAATAATAAAAATCAGAAAAGGGGCAAATACTTTTTTTACACAACTGTATTTGGCTGGCATAAGGAAAGTACATTTGGATTGTCAAGAATTAAAAAGGTATGGGGTAAAATAGAAAGAGAATGTCTTTGATTATGGGTACATTAGAAGGTGAACATTGTTTCCCTTCTTACCCACACCAATCACAGCCAAGTCCTTCTAATAAAAACACTGCAAGGCAGAACATGTATCAATGCGGAATGTGTGCTCATATCCCCATTGATTTTCTAAACCGCCCCAGAAATTCGATTGTTCTTTTGGTTATTATACTTGTATGTTTTTCCACCTTCCTTGCGGCGCACAGATGTCCACAGATTTCAATTACAGTAACATACACTTTAAGAGAGGAAGAATATTATCAGATCAAGGCTACTTTCACACTGAGGCGCTTTACAGGCGCTCTAACGCTAAAAATAGCACCTGCAAAGCGCCCTGATAGAGCCTCTCCTCTCACTCCAATGTGAAAGCCCGAGGGCTTTAACACTGGAGCGGTGCGCTGGCAGGACGGTAAAAAAAAGACCTGCAAGCCGTATCAATGCTGCGCTGTAGGAGCAGTGTATACACCACTCCTTAAGCGCTCCTGCCCATTGAAATCAATGGACAGCGCTGCTGAACCGCCAGCAATGCACGCTGCAGCAGCTCTTTGCAGGCGATTTTAATACTTTTTCAGACGCTAGTGGGGGTTAAAAGCGCCCCACTAGTGGACGAAAACCTCCACAAAAACGACAGTAAAGCGCCGCTAAAAATAGCAGCACTTTACCGAGGCCCCCAACGTCCCAGTGTGAAAGAAGCCTTAAACCATGTACACACAATCACATTTCCCAACGGGAATTGTGTGATCACAGGCTGTTGGCGGAAAATACGACCGTTTGTACACTCCATCAGACAATTGTTGTCAGATTTTCCATGGACAAATGTTGGATCGCAGGTTTTAAAATTTTCTGCGGACAGCGGTCAGTTGTCAGATTTTCCGAGCGTGTGTACACAAGTCCGTCGGACAAAAGTCCAAAGTACAAACACAAATGCTGGAAAGCAAGGACGAGCCAGAAGTGGTCGGTCTTGTAAACTAGTCTTCATAATGGAGAATTAACATTCGTGACGTGGCAAATTATGAATTGTCGAAATGCAGCGCACAAGTTTCTTTGCTGGTGATACTGGAGTTCTGCCAAATGTATTTTAAAAGGCTTTTTTTTCTCTAGTGATATCAAGAATAATATTATTATGCTTGTTATTTTTTTCTTGGGGCAAGTTACCACAACACCATTATCCCGCAGTTTTTAACATCAAAGATACAACTATGTTGGTGTCCCTTGTCAATTTCACATTGTATTTTTTAAAATGTAACTGCCTACTCCCAAACTTTCATTTAAAGTAAAAAACACAGCCAATTATTATCGCCACAATTTTTTTATTGTGCATTAAAAAAAAGAAAACAAATAAAAATAAGACATGCTATCTGCCAATAGAACTTAACCAAAAAGTGCATTCTCTGCATCCAAAAATAAAGAAAATATACCAAATCAAATCATTATTCAACCAAAAAATAAAATAAAATCCTTAAGCATGTGTCCTGTTTCTTAACAGTTTCAGCCCCGGAAGATTTTACCCCCTTCCTGACCAGAGCACTTTTTGTGATTTGGCACTTTGTCGATTTAACTGACAATTGCACGGTCGTGTGATGTTGCACCCAAACAAAATTGACGTCCTTTTTAACCCAAAAATAGAGCTTTCTTTTGATGGTATTTGATCATCTTTGCGATTTTTATTTTTTGCGCTATAAACAAAAAAAGAGCGACAACTTTGAAAACTTTTTACTTTTTGCTATAATAAATATCCCCCAAAAATATATAAAAAAAACAATTTTTTCCGCAGTTTAGGCCAATATGTATTCTTCTATATATTTTTGGTAAAAAAAAAAAAATCGCAATAGGCATATATTGATTGCTTTGCGCAAAAGTTAGAGCGTCTACAAAATAGGGGATAGTTTTATGGCATTTTTATTATTAATTTTCCTTTTTTATTAACAATGGTGACG
Organism: Lithobates clamitans; assembly: GCA_037952925.1. Taxonomy (NCBI): domain Eukaryota; kingdom Metazoa; phylum Chordata; class Amphibia; order Anura; family Ranidae; genus Lithobates; species Lithobates clamitans. Next base: position 2,460,666 of record JBBGZY010001198.1, read on the forward strand.
ACCTGCGATTTTTATCATGACCGTGACATTATGGCGGACACATCGGACACTATTTTGGGACCATTGTCATTTATACAGCAATCAGTGCTGTAAAAATGCACTGATTACTGTGTAAATGACACTGGCAGGTATGTCCTAGGAAGTGATTTTAACTGTGACATGACAGCGATCACTGCTCCCGATGACAGGGAGCAGTGATCCCTGTCATGTCACAAGGCAGAACGGGGAAATGCCTTGTTTACATAGGCACTTTCCGTTCTGCGGTTCCGTGACACAATCACCGGGACACCGAGGGACACCGAGTCCGTGGGTCCTGTGGGCGCGGTCACGCTGTGCGCAGCGCGCGCTAGCCCCGCCAATTGAAGGGGACGAACAGGTACGCCCATTTGCCCACTGCTGCCATTGTGCCGACGTATATCGGCGTGCAGTGGTCAGCAAGTGGTTAATATAGGGGGTCAGCAATGCCAAGGGTTGGTGAAAGCAGTGGTCCGTCATCCGGAGATAATTCCTAAAATCATCCAGATTATTCTCCTGAAGCAAAGGCATATGACATAATTGGTCACGATTAATAAAGCAACCAATTTTTGGTCCAAGAAATCCTCCTCCTCCTGTTCCTGGACTGGACTTGGGTCAAAGCAATAACTCCAAGGCCATTAATAAATAACACATTATCTCCTCCAATTCCGCAACATGGCTGGTTGACGAACGGCCGTTCAGAAACTAGGGGACGATGAAGGGGTTAAGTATGTCCTAGGAAGTGATTCTAACTGTGGGGGGGGTGGGCTTCCACTCACATGACAGCGATCACTGCTCCCGATGACAGGGAGCAGTGATCCCTGTCATGTCACAAGGCAGAACGGGGAAATGCCTTGTTTACATAGGCACTTCCCGTTCTGCAGTTCCGTGACACAATCACCGGGACACCGGCGGACACCGAGTCCGTGCGTCCTGTGGGCGCGGTAACACTGTGCGCAGCGCGCGCTAGCCCCACCAATTGAAGGGAATGTACAGGTACGCCCATTTGCCCACTGCTGCCATTGTGCCAACGTATATCGGCGTGCAGTGGTCGGCAAGTGGTTAATATAGGGGGTCAGCAATGCCAAGGGTTGGTGAAAGCAGGGGTCCGTCATCCGGAGATAATTGCTAAAATCATCCAGATTATTCTCCTGAAACAAAGGCATATGACATAATTGGTCACGATTAATAAAGCAACCAATTTTTGGTCCAAGAAATCCTCCTCCTCCTGTTCCTGGACTGGACTTGGGTCAAAGCAAAAACTCCAAGGCCATTAATAAATAACACATTATCTCCTCCAATTCCGCAACATGGCTGGTTGACGAACGGCCGTTCAGAAACTAGGGGACGATGAAGGGGTTAAGTATGTCCTAGGAAGTGATTCTAACTGTGGGGGGGATGGGCTTCCACTCACATGACAGTGATCACTGCTCCCGATGACAGGGAGCAGTGATCCCTGTCATGTCACTAGGCAGAACGGGGAAATGCCTTGTTTACATAGGCACTTCCCGTTCTGCGGTTCCGTGACACAATCACCGAGACAACGGCGGACACGAGTCCGTGGGTCCTGTGGGCGCAGTCACGCTGTGCGCAGCGCGCGCTAGCCCCGCCAATTGAAGGGGATGTACAGGTACGCCCATTTGCCCACTGCTGCCATTGTGCCGACGTATATCGGCGTGCAGTGGTCGGCAAGTGGTTAATATAGGGGGTCAGCAATGCCAAGGGTTGGTGAAAGCAGGAGTACGTCATCCGGAGAAAATTCCTAAAATCATCCAGATTATTCTCCTGAAACAAAGGCATATGACATAATTGGTCACGATTAATAAAGCAACCAATTTTTGGTCCAAGAAATCCTCCTCCTCCTGTTCCTGGACTGGACTTGGGTCAAAGCAATAACTCCAAGGCCATTAATAAATAACACATTATCTCCTCCGATTCCGCAACATGGCTGGTTGACGAACGCCTGTTCAGAAACTAACTGAAAAGCACGAAATGAAAAGCGTGAACAGAAAAGCGCAAAATGAAAAGCGCGAATCAACACTCACCAAACTTCTACTAACACGAAATTAGCAGAAGGAGCCCAAAGGGTGGCGCATGACAATTGAACTTCCTCTTTATCAGCTCGTAGTACGTCTAGTACATCACTACGTTCCTGTTTGTTGGCCGACAATTGTGTGCTGTTTGTATGCAAGACAAGTTTTTGGCCAACACCCTTCGGCAAAAGTCAGAGGTTTTGTCTGCGAAAAATTCGATCATGTGTACGAGGCTTAAGAGTTCAAGTGCTAAGAGGTAAATCATACGTGCCATGTGATATATAAAAACGACTGCAAGTGATGCTCTGTGTACAGGGGCAGATAGAGACACACTTCAGTAAAACATGAACATTTTGTAGTTAAACTCACCCAGAGGAGAAAACTTAACTACTGAGTGACATTTATACTGGTCTTAGCTTTCACCATGTGTGGCTGTCCTCCCTGTTCAAAAATTGCCTATGGTATCTTTATCTCCTGTATGGTCTAGAATCTGCACAGAAACCAATCAGCTGCCAGTTTTTTTGTTTTTTTTTTTTAATTCTGGCAAAGCTTAATTAAACAAGCTGAATTTAGAAGCTAATTGGCTACCATGCACAGCTGCACCAGTTTTTCCACTCTCCAATGTTAATAAATAAACTCCTATGTGTTCATAACCTTATGAAACTGCTGTTTAGGTAAGAGATTGGTAATCTGCAAGGTAAAGTAGGAACTGGCCAGAGAGGGATCACTTTGACACAGTTGGCTGTTTTAAACATGCACTGCAATATATGAAAACTAAGAATCCCCATTTTTTTTTAACAAGAGCCTGCTATGATGAAAGTAGGGGTTACCATGCGGTTACCCCACTTTAGTATCTTATGTGTTTTATATAAGGAATCCATTTGGGTAAGTGTCCTGACTGGGATGTAAACTAAGGATCCCAGTGGTGCAAGGCAGTATATATTTTTTGCTTTCAGAGTTCTCTTTTGGTATGTAACCACGAACAGGGCTACTGAGAAATGGAGGAGAGGAGACATTGCCAAATAAACCATAGACTGGTTGTTTTCCTTCTCATACTCATGGAGAATGTCATTGCATCATTTCCTGCCTCTAGAGGGAGATTGTTCTTCCTGTATTGAAGTAGTGGATTTTGGGATTTGTAGTACCACAGCTAAAATTCACTGAAACTCCCAGTGATCTGGAACAACAGGGGACTCTGGCAGAGTCTATAAATGTGACTGTTACTAGGGGGGCTTGCGCTCTTGGCCTGGTGAAGTCTGAAAGTCAGTCAGGTGTCACCATTCTGGCCCGCAGCTTTGAAGGGTGACAGTGATCCAGCCTCACACATGTAGATGTTCTTGAAGTAATGTACACCAGCACCAGAGGTTCAACGACACTTCACATCTCAGCTACAATATTTTCCATGGTAGTTTGGCTGGAGGAGCAGAGACATCTGCACTGATCACTCCCCGTGGTGCCCTCCCACCACCAGTTGATCCATAGCCTGCTCATCCCACCTTTTTGCACCAGAGTCCTATCTTCAATTGTGATTGGTGATAGGGCAGTCTGCTCAGCCCTTACTCTGTGCTTTTTATCTATCTATCTATCTATCTATCTATCTATCTATCTATCTATCTATCTATCTATCTATCTATCTATCTATCTATCTATCTATCTATAGATATATATAGATATATATATAATGGACACTGCTCACTGCTAGCAGACATCACTACCCTATCTCAGAGATGGAGTCCTTGCTATCTTATTCCCACTGTGTGACTCAATCATTAGCACCTATACTTCATTGCTAACAGAAGATTCAGCTTTGAACGCAAAATGACTTTTCCCTACCCACATACTGTACAGAAATTTAGCACCTACCCAGGGGTACCTCACCTATATCTATATAGAACTACTAATTTCCTGACAAATTCTGCACCAGGGGCTGTGTGGCTGTGTGGAGCCTGTCTGCATTGGCAGAAGAGAAGAAAAGGCAGCGCCATCTCAGTATAGCAGGTAAGTACATTAAAGTATGAAAGCATGAAAGTAACAAAATGGCAACTCCCAAAGGTAAGAGGAGTAGAGCACATCAATGTTGATATAAGTCCCCGCTGCAGCTGGCTGGATAGTCGTGTTTCTCCTCAATGGGAAACCGTGCAAACCCTTGGTGGTGCTGGTGGGTGGTAGTCATTGTGAGCGGAGGTCGCATCTATGTCACTGGCGCCACTGGTGGTGCATGCTACTTCATCAGGCCATGGGTAGGGTCTACCTAGTTTCTCATTGAGGAGGAACACCAACCATCCAGTCAGCTGCAGCGGGGACTAACTGTATATCTACATTGATGAGTGTGAATCTTCTTATCTTTGTGAGTTGCCACTTTGTTGCTTTTATTAAAGTGCTTACCTGCTACACTCAGATAGCACTAACTTCTCTTCTCTTCCCATTGCAGAGTATCTTCTACCTCTCCAGCAGCAACAGCCACTGTTTTTAGCCTCTTGGACTTTTGATTTTTATAAGACTGTTTTTAGGCTCCTTTGGCCAGTTTATATTTGGGACTTTGTGCATTAAGTGTGCTGGATTTTTCCTTTTCCTTTGCATTGGTGGAAGGCCTCCTTTCCACAGCCAGTGCCGCACCCTCTGAAAGCACTGCTATATTCTATACTGCTCCATCCAGTGACTCATTGTTACCTGTTACAAACTGCCTATTTATTATTATCTATGTTATATTTGCCTTCTTCTATACTATCATTTGACTGGGAACTGTCATAAACTGATTGTCTCTATTATTAAACGGAACTACTTTGAATTACACAATACAACACTGAAGTTCATGTTCATTGCCTTTACTGTGTGCTGGGTACTGTTGGAGATAAGGATACCGAACAGTGTCTACTAATTCATGTCTGAACCTACAGTGTCAGAAGGGCAGAAAGGTTTGCAAGGTCAGGGCAGTTCTAGAGGGCAAACATAACTCAGCAACCCTCATGGGGGTAGCGCTACAGGTGTAATACAATATAATTGTGTCATTTTTCAGTTGGAATACTATTGTATGTCTTATTATGGGTGTCAAGCTATTTAATAAATGAAGAGTTGCATGTGGTGATTGTTAGATTACAAATATAGTATTGATTTTGGCAGACTATGCTTGCTTAGTATGTCGTTTAGTACTAAGCGGTATTATTTCTACTCATTCTCACACATTTACATATCACAAATTTTGAGGTCACAATTCAGCTATATCCTGACTTACTTCCTGATTCACACCACCATTTCTACTATTATATTTGTTATTATTAATATTATTATTATTATTGTAATAGTAATAGTAGGCCCCTTTCACACATGCCTTCAGTTTTTTTCATCAGTTCAGTCACGTTTTGTCAATGACAAAACTGATCAGTTTACATCAGTTATGAATCAGTTTTTACATCAGTTTTTCATCAGTTTTTACATCAGTTTTTTTACATTCACTTAACCACAAGTCAAATTTTTGGTTTACATGATGTAAAAATAATTTTAGTCCTGAAGATTACTTAAAACCCACAATCATTATATATTTTCTGAAAACAGACACCGCCTAGAGAATAAATTTGAGGTAGTTCCAAATTTTTATGTCGCATGATATAAGCGCAACAGTTTATAAAATACAACGTTTCAGTAAAAAAACACATAAAAGTTCATTTTATGGCACACAAACACAATAGTTTACCCTTTTGTTTTGTACAATATAAAATATGAAGTTGCACCAAGTAAAAAGATACCCAACCTGTCAAGCATTAAAATTGCATGTACCTATTTTTTACTACCACCAATTAGCTGATTATCTGAGGCCTAGTTGTGGACCTAAGTCCGATCCCCTTCAGATGTCCTTCATTGACACTGTGCTTCAGGAGACGGTTATTCCGTTTCCAATCTTCACTCCTACCTTATTCAACGCCAAGCAGAAAAATACCACCTCAAACCATTCTAAAAATGGTCAAACCTATTTGATGACAACGATCTGCCATCTGAAAAATTCTTGAGGAAAACAGACACATTCGCAAACTTACTGTCTCATAAACGTGGCATGAAACGCAATTCAAGATCATACACAGGGCCTATTACCCGTTCCACATCAACAAGGTGGACCCAACTCAAGCGCAATGCCCCTGGTGTTCCCTATCCTGCCCCACGTTGCTCCATCGCCTCTAGGATTGCACAGCTATCACTAGATACTGGAACTCTGTGTTGGCCTATATATGCAAAATCAATAAAACACGGATACAGAAAGACCGTCTACTATGTCTGTTCGGCTACGCACCACCATCAACCTCTTCAGCAGCAATGGGACCTCTAAATATTGGGCTCATATATGCCTTTTGGTTGCCCGCAGGACTATTATGTCTCATTGGATTTCACCAACACCTCCCAATCTACCAGCGGGTAAAAAAGCTATGCTATCACACTTGGAGAGACTAGACACCATTCTACTGTGTACCTGAAAAGAGATCTTACCAACTCACTGGGCAACCTCAAAGTATCCAACCTGTCTGACCCCTCTGCCTTTCTACCGCCATAGGACAACCTCAGTTTCCTGCAGCTCTTTGATGTCCATGACTTTCATCTACAGTATCTAAAACCAGCAACTTCATTCATCATTATTGTCGTAACTAGGCCATTATCTGTGATCACATATCCAAATTCTGCTTCCACTCCTGAAGGTAACTTGGTATAGGATGTCGCTTCTATATATAGTAGGCGAGGTTGAAAAAAGACACAAGTCCATCAAGTCCAACCTATGTGTGATTATGTGTCAGTATTACATTGTACATCCCTGTTGCGTTCATTTAGGTGCTTATCTAATAGTTTCTTGAAACTATCGATGCTCCCCGCTGAGACCACAGCCTGTGGAAGGGAATTCCACATCCTTGTCGCTCTTACAGTAAAGAACCCTCTACGTAGTTTTAGGTTAAACCTCTTTTCTTCTAATTTTAATGAGTGGCCACGAGTCTTGTTAAACTCTCTTCTGCGAAAAAGTTTTATTTCTATTGTGGGATCACCAGCACGGTATTTGTAAATTGAAATCATATCCCCTCTCAAGCGTCTCTTCTCCAGAGAGAATAAGTTCAGAGCTCGCAACCTTTCCTCATAACTAAGATCCTCCAGACCCTTTATTAGCTTTGTTGCCCTTCTTTGTACTCGCTCCATTTCCAGTACATCCTTCCTGAGGACTGGTGCCCAGAACTGGACGGCATACTCTAGGTGCAGCCGGACCAGAGTCTTGTAGAGAGGGAGAATTATCATTTTATCTCTGGAGTTGATCCCCTTTTTAATGCATGCCAATATTCTGTTTGCTTTGTTAGCAGCAGCTTGGCATTGCATGCCATTGCTGAGCCTATCATATACTAGGACCCCCAGGTCCTTTTCCATCCTAGATTCCCCCAGAGGTTCTCCCCCCAGTGTATAGATTACATTAATATTTTTGCCACCCAAATGCATTATTTTACATTTTTCTGCATTGAACCCCATCTGCCATGTAGTTGCCCACCCCATTAATTTGTTCAGGTCTTTTTGCAAGGTTTCCACATCCTGCGGAAAAGTTATTGCCCTGCTTGGCTTAGTATCGTCTGCAAATACAGAGATTGAACTGTTTATCCCATCCTCCAGGTCGTTTATGAACAAATTAAATAGGATTGGTCCCAGCACAGAACCCTGGGGAACCCCACTACCCACCCCTGACCATTCTGAGTACTCCCCATTTATCACCACCCTCTGAACTCGCCCTTGTAGCCATTTTTCAATCCATGTACTCACCCTATGGTCCATGCCAACGGACCTTATTTTGTACAGTAAATGTTTATGGGAAACTGTGTCAAATGCTTTTGCAAAATCCAGATACACCACGTCTACGGGCCTTCCTTTATCTAGATGGCAACTCAACTCCTCATAGAAGGTTAGTAGATTGGTTTGGCAAGAACTATTCTAATGAATCCACGCTGATTACTGCTAATGATACCGTTCTCATTACTAAAATCTTGTATATAGTCCCTTATCATCCCCTCCAAGAGTTTACATACTATTGATGTTAGGCTAACTGGTCTGTAATTCCCAGGGATATATTTTGGGCCCTTATTAAATATTGGTGCTACATTGGCTTTTCTCCAATCAGCTGGTACCATTCCAGTCATTAGACTGTCTGTAAAAATTAGGAACAACGGTCTGGCAATCACTTGACTGAGTTCCCTAAGTACCCTCGGATGCAAACCATCTGGTCCCGGTGATTTATTAATGTTAAGTTTCTCAAGTCTAATTTTAATTCTGTCCTCTGTTAACCATGGAGGTGCTTCCTGTGTTGTGTCATGAGGATAAACACTGCAGTTTTGGTTACTGAAGCCCCTTCTCCTTTGCTTTTATATGCATTTTTACATTGGAGTTAAGCCATCCAGGACTTTTGTTTGCCCTTTTAAATTTATTACCCAATGGGATACATTGGCTAATGCCCTTATTTAATATACTCTTAAAGCAAACCCATCTCTCCTCCGTATTCTTTGTTCCTAATATTTTATCCCAATTTATGCCTTTTAGCAAGGTTTTTAGTTTAGGGAAGTTAGCTCTTTTGAAATTCAGTGTCTTTTTATTCCCTTTATGTAATTATGTAATTCATTACATACTACTGTCTTACAGGCAAATATGTCTCACCTGTCCCCCTCCCCCTTTCCCCCCACCCCCCTTCCCATAATTTAACCTCATTAGTTGAACTGAATATATACGTGTTCATGCTTTAGAGCTACTATGCTATTTATAATTGTATTGTGAAAAATCCAATAAAAAAAATGCATGTACCTGTGAAACAGAGAAAAAACATCAATACCCTATATTTTCCATAGGTGATGCTTTAAAAGCCCCTACATGTCATTAGTTTAGCATCACCCACGAGCTACGGTGCTAAAATTATTGATCTCACTCTGGCATGTGTGGTGACATATAACATGTGTAGCACAATTGCCTTTTTTTTTCTTTTATGTAGGCATCCCAACGATTGCATTTTTGTATGTATGCCTAATGCCGCGTACACACGAGCGGACTTTACTTCAGACTTTGCCCGGCGGACTTTTCGATGGACTTTACGACGGACTTTCTGAATGAACGGACTTGCCTACACACAATCCACCAAAGTCCGTCAAATTCGTACGTGATGACGTATGACCGGACTAAAACAAGGAAGTTTATAGCCAGTAGCCAATAGCTGCCCTAACGTGGCTTTTTGTCCGTCGAACTAGCATACAGACGAGCGGACTTTTCGACCGGACTCGATTTCGACGGATTGATTTAAAACATGTTTCAAATCTAAGTCCGTCCAACTTTTGAGAAAACAAAGTCTGCTGGAGCCCACACACGATCGAATTGTCTGACGAAATCCAGTCCGCCGGGCAAAGTCTGCCGTAAAGTCCGCTCGTGTGTACGCGGCATTAGAGCTGCACGATTCGGGATACAATGAGAATCATGATTATTTTGCTTAGAATAAAGATCACGATTCTCTCACAATTCTCGCAGCATAACATCATCTTTCACATTATACAAAAAAATTGGGCTAACTTTACTGTTTAGTTTTTTTTAATTCATTGAAGTGTATTTTTTTCCCCAAAAATTATGTTTGGAAGACCGCTGCGCAAATACAGTGTGACATAAAATATTGCAACGACTGCCATTTTATTCTCTGGGGCCTCTGCTAAAAAAAATATATACAGTATCTCACAAAAGTGAGTACACCCCTCACATTTTTGTAAATATTTTATTGTATCTTTTCATGTGACAACACTGAAGAAATCACACTTTGCTACAATGTAAAGTAGAGAGTGTACAGCTTGTATAATAGTGTAAATTTGCTGTCCCCTCAAAATAACTCAACACAGCCATAAATGTGTAACAAAAGTGAGTACACCCCTAATTGAAAATGTCCAAATTGGGCCCAAAAGTGTCAAAATTTTTTTCTGTGCCCAGCATTATTTTCCAGCACTGCCTTAACCCTCTTGGGCATGGAGTTCACCAGAGCTTCTCAGGTTGCCACTGGAGTCCTCTTCCACTCCTCCATGATGACATCACAGAGCTGGTGGATGTTAGAGACCTTGCGCTCCTCCACCTTTTGTTTGAGGATGCCCCACAGATGCTCAATAGGGTTTAGGTCTGGAGACAAGCTTGGCCAGTCCATCACCTTTACCCTCAACTTCTTTAGCAAGGCAGTGGTTGTCTTGGAGGTGTGTTTAGGGTCGTTATCATGTTGGAATACTGCCATGCGGCCCAGTCTCTGAAGGGAGGGGATCATGTTCTGCTTCAGTATGTCATAGTCAGTATGTTAGATTTCGACGGTACAGAAAATTTACTCTGTTATACAAGCTGTACACTCACTCCTTTACATTGTAGCAAAGTGTCATTTCTTCAGTGTTGTCACATGAAACGATATAATAAAATATTTACAAAAATGTGAGGGGTGTACTCACTTTTGTGAGATACTGTATATAATGTTTGGGGGTTCTAAGTAATTTTCTTGCAAAATTTTACTGATTTTAACTTGTAAGCAACAAGTGTCAGAAAAAATAGTCTTTAAGTGGTTAAACTGACCTCATTTACAGACTGAAGTTTATCCCTTTGATCTAAAAGAACCAAGAGATACAATGCATCTCTTCTCTATCTCTCTTAGAATGTCTTTTTTTTGACAGCTCTGGCTCTGCACGGTTTACATAGAATCGGGGAAATGGCAGTTAAGATCGAGAGTGTGGTTGAGTCGAGATCGCAATTTTTTAATGATTAATTGTGCAGCTCTAGTATGCCTGCGTATGTGGGGGTGGGGAGGCTCAAATTTTTTTGGTTTGTGTTTTTTTTTTACTTTTCATGTGTTATTTTTACTTATGATTTTATTGCTATAACACAGGGGACCAATAGTCCCCTATGTGATAGCAGATACGTGACAGAGTGTGCAAGGAGAGGACAGGAAAAGAGCAATATACACAGTGAGGGGGCAGTCTGTACAGACAGGCCCCCTAACTTGCCGCCGCTGACTGTCATTGTCGGCTTTTAAATATAATTGCTGGCTCTTTTTTTTTTAGACTTCATAACGCCGAGAAGGAGCTGTCATTCGGGCCAGCCACTAAATTAAACAAGGTGGCAGGGTCACCCAGTGACATCACCAGGTGACCCCGCCCCTTTGTTTAATTTAGTGGCGGGCCCGAATGACAGCTCCTTCTTGGCGCTATGAAGTATAGAAAATAAAGAGTCGACAATTACATTTAAAAGCCGACAATGACAATCAGCGTTGGCAAGTGAGGGAGCCTGTCTGTACAGACTGCCCCCTCACTGTGTATACTGTCCTTCTTCTGTCCTCTCCTTGCACACACTGCCCCCCCACCCCAAAGAGGACCTGTCACATATCTGCTGTACAGCCTGCCCCCTCACTGTTACTGCTCTTCTCCTCTCCTGCCTTTCTCCACCCCAACACACACACACACACAGTGACTGGTTGCTCCTAGCAACCAATGCAAAAACGGATGCAACAACCGTTCCTTTGACGGATGAAAAATAAAGCTGTAATCCGTTCAAAAAAAGGATGTTCACGGAAGCAAATGAAAACGTTTTTTCAATAGGAATGCATTGATGTCCGTTTTTCATCCTTCAACGGATGGATAAAAAAAACGGACGAACGGTCCGCATGTGTGAAAGGGGCGTAGTATTCATTATTATATTCATGCAAATAATACATCATATGAAAGAGTAATAACACATTTTTAGGGTAATTTCCATATTGTGATCTGGCTATTGTGCTCTATAGGTGTATATGTCTGTAATTTATGTGTTTATGCAACTAGTAATCACTGAGGAGTAGATAGTTGGTAATTTAGGGATGAGCCAGATGTTCGAGTCGAACGTAAGTTCGACTCATACATTGGTTGTTCCCTGAACAGCGAACATTATGCGGCGTTCGTGGCAAATTCGAAAAGCCGCAGAACACCATTAAAGTCTATGGGACACGAACATGAAAAACCAAAAGTGCTAATTTTAAAGGCTTATATGCAAGTTATTGTCATAAAAAGTGTTTGGAGACCTGGGTCTTGCCCCAAGGGACATGTATCAATGCAAAAAAAAGTTTTAAAAACAGCCATTTTTTCAGGAGCAGTGATTTTAATAATGCGTGAAACAATAAAAATGAAATATTCCTTTAAATATTATGCCTGGGGGGTGTCTATAGTATGCCTGTAAAGTGGCGCATCTTTCCCGTGTTTAGAACAATACCACAGCAAAATGACATTTCTAAAGGAAAAATTGTCATTTACAACTTATCGCGACTGTAATGAATTGTCGGGTCTCGGCAATATAGATAAAACTCATTGAAAAAAACGGCATGGGTTCCCCCCTCCAGTCCATTAACAGGCCCTTTGGGTCTGGTATGAATATTAAGGGGAACCCCAAAATCCATACCAGGCCCTTCAAGTTTGGTTTGGTTAATTAAGGGGAACCCTGTGCCAAATGAAAAAAAAAATGGAGTAGGGGTCCCTCCCAAAATCCATACCAGACCTGAAGGGTCTGGTATGGATTTTAAGGGGAACCCTGTGCCAAAATTGTAAAAAAATGGCGTAGGGGTCCCCCCAAAATCCATACCAGACCCCTATCTGAGCACGCAACCTGGCAGGCCGCAGGACCCCAAAGCATCCTGGGGACCCCAAAGCATCCTCACCATGTTAAGGGCATGTGGCCTGGTATGGTTCGGGGGGGGGTGCTCTCTCATCCCCCCTCTTTTCCTGTGGCCTGCCAGGTTGCGTGCTCGGATAAGGGTCTGGATTTTGTGGGGGACCCCTTTGCCTTTTTTTTTTTTAATTTGGCGCAGGGTTCCCCTTAATATCCATACCAGACCTGAAGGGTCCCGCCCTTCAGTCGGCCGCAGAGAGATGAAGAGCGAGAGGCTGTGAGGTGGGAGGCAGCAGTGGCAGGCAGCTGACAGGGTCCAGGAGGGGAGGCCAGAATTCATTGTGGCTGCTGCAGTACCTCTGTAGGTGGGTGAAAGATATACACTGCACATTACTATGTCACCTTCTATAATACACAGGCAGCTGATTTTGTTAACTTATTGATAATAAGTTAACAAGGGCACCCAGCAGCCATGTCCTAGGACACACTGTGACAATGCCAGCCATAATAGAGCACCTGTTGCCTGTGTGTTATTATATTGCTGATGACCTTAACCTGCCTGGGTTGCTGTCTGTTATAAAGGGTTCTTTCACACGGAGTGGAATCTGCATGCTCAGTGGAGGAACTGTCTGCTGATCCCCCCTGAGCGGAGTGAGCAGATGACAGGTCCGTGTCCACTCAGCTTATGTAGAGCGGACAGACACAGCTGGCTTCGCTCTAAGGGCACCTGGTGTAAACAAACCGATTGTCCGCTTACACACAACTGACCTCCATCCCGATCGAAGGGGAACGGGTCCCTTTGTAGAGGAATGTAATGTACATAATGATAATCATAAAAATGTCTATTTTCTTATGTGTATACATGTTTCTACGCAACTCCTTACTTATTATATAGTATACAGATTAGCTCTGCTTTGAAACTGAAGATGGCGCCTATCCCCTACTACCCACACATTGAAAGTATGAGGAAGTGAAAACAGAGCCAGCAACAAACAAGCCTCAGCATCAAGTTTCTGCATTCTTCCTGTATTTCAGCCAATGAGATGTACCTATTATGCAGGGTACATACGAGCGGACTTTTCGACCAGACTGGTCCGATGGACCGAGTCCGGCGGACAATCCGATCATGTGTGGGGTTTATCGGACCTTCAGCTGACTTTTCCAGTCGAAAATCTGACGGACTGTAGATTTGAAACATGCTTCAAATCTTTATGACGGACTCGAGTTCGGTCGAAAAATCTGCTCGTCTGTATGCTAGTCCGACAGACGAAAACCCACGCTAGGGCAGGTATTGGCTACTGGCTATCAACTTCCTTATTTTAGTCCGGTCGTACGTCATCACGTACGAATCCGTCGGACTTTGGTGTGATCGCGTGTAGGCAAGTCTGTTCGTTCAAAAGTCCGTCGAAAGTCCGTCAAAAGTCTGACGAAAGTCCGCCGGAATGGCCATCGGACTTTTCTTGCCAAAAAGTCTGCTCTTGTGTACGCGGCCTTAGACTGACATAGCAATGACGTATAATCTATTATTCTCTCTGTATAAAACATTAGCACCGCTCTGCAATAAACCAGAAGTGTGGAAGTAACCAAGCTGACCACGTGTCAGAGTGTTTGCTTCCAAATGCATGCATATTCACACTTTCTAATTAGGAACAGCAGCAGATAAGCTTGAACTAGATTGTAGTTCTTCATCCATTACACCTTTTATGTTTTGTTTAGCGGATCTGATTGGAGGTAGGCAGGTGTAAATTGGCACAAGTACATTTAGATCCATCGCTTTATAGAAGTGAATAGAGGGTCAGATCAGGTCCACCTGAAAGATGGACAGGCGGACCTGATCATACCTGTCGTGTGAACCCACCCCCAACCTTTTCCTTTTAACTGCTTGCCGCCCACCCTTAGTGCATTTACTGTGGCATGGGCAGGCTGGACCCCATACATGTTCATCATCCAGCCTGTTCTGGATTAGGGACATGCATGCGTGCGCCTGCTACTAACCCGCTCTGTCACTGAATATAGGTGGATTTTGAAGGCTGTCCAATTTTTACATGCAATTATATTTTTAAGGTGTGGCCAGGGGCGGAGTTGAGGGTGGAGCTGAGGGGGGCCCTGTCAGGTAGACTGTACGAGGCCCCATAAATACTATCAGTGACCCTGTCGGTAGCAATCGATCACTGTGTCTAATTTAGGAAAGGAAGGGGCCGGTAAATAACATATTTACCAGTCCCTTTCTCCATCCTGACAGTGACATCCCCGCAGCCGGTGGGAGAGCGCAGGAGGGAAGCCGGCTGCGGGGGACGAGGGGGGGGTCGGAGGAGAATTGGGGGCAGAGAAGGACACGGAGGGGGGTCGGAGAAGGAGGACAGGGGGTAGAAGGAGCACACAGGAAACAGCCAGGAATGATTGATGTGGCGGGAGGGACAGCTGTGAACACCAATCTCCCTGTATAGCTTTTCAGCTGACAGCCGCGGGAGGGAGAGGAGGAGAAGCGGCTGTCGGCTAAAAATCTATACAGGGAGATCAGTGTTCAAAGTTGTCCCTCCCGCCGCATCGATCATACCTGGCTGTGAACCAGGGGACCATCCAGGATCAGCCCTGCAGTCGGGATATCGTGACGCACTTGCAGGTGTCAGGGAGCCGCAGCCAAAATGTGGGAGACTCCCAAACCTCGCAGGAGACTTGGGATGTCTGCCTTGGCTCCAGTGATGCGGCACCCTGGAACTCCCCGCCAGCCACTGACATTCGATTGGCTGGCTTCCAGTTATCAGTTGGCAGCTGCTTTCATTGGCTAAGCCGATATGACATCACTCCCATCAGCTTTGACCATATCCTTGCAAAGCAGTGTGGACTGTTAAGCATACACCAGATTCACATGGTCGTGACATGGTCGCCTGATCTTCACCTGGCTGCTGTCTCTGGTCTGGATGGGATCTGACATGCCTCACACAAAGTCCCGTTCCTTTTATCAGTTGGCAGCCGCTTTCATTGGCTGAGCCGTTATGACATCACTCCCATCAGCTTTGATTATTAATAGTATATTCATTTCACATGGTTTCATCTCCATATCCTTGCAAAGCAGTGTGGACTGTTAAGCATACACCAGATTCACATGGTCGTGACAGGGTCGCCTGGTCTTCACCTGGCTGCTGTCTCTGATCTGGATGGGATTCCTCACCTCAGCCCCGGGGGGGGGGGGGAATCGTCATCCCTGTCCCGTCCCCTGTCTTCCCCTGGACATAGGCTGGGCGTCACTACTGGGCCGCATTGTAAGTTATAGACCTTTTTTTGAGAGATGGTTCTCTGTTTAAAGGGTATCCTATATTTATAGATATCACTGATTTAATTTCATTGCATTTTACTCCTGATGATTGTCATGAGCCATGAAACGTGCGTCGAGTATACATCGAACTGATGCCCAGACAAGCTTGGCTCACCATGAGCAATTGCTTGTGTTTATTGAACCATTATGAATGGATGAGTTATTATGTAACTGTAGTGCCAATCATGTTGCATTTTATTTTGCATAATAACTGTATATTCATACAAGTATATCATAGTATATTGTGTCCTTTATCACAGATTGACACTTTTAATAACTTTTAATAACGTGATTTGTAATTAATAAACAATTCAATGCATATTATGAATAAGGTATCCATTCAGTGACATGCCTCACACAAAGTCCTGTTCCTTTTTCTTTTCTGTCGTACAGCTTTGGCATCATCAAATATGTACAGCGAGCAGCTCAATGTACAGGGGCGGATAGTCAGGTGGGTAACTTTAATGCAGAATGGACAAAGCATGTCTCTTCTGCATTAAAAATCCTAAAATCCTGCCTGTGCACCTAGTTTTTACATAAAGTTCGACTTTTTCACTTTAAGAATAAGTTTGCACAGTTATCCTTTAGGTTACCCCATCTTCCTCCTAGTACCCCCCCTTCCCCCTCGAAGCCTTGTCCACATCCTTACAAGATGCATGCTGTACAACTCAAAAGGAGCCACACAGCCGCCGCTGCAAACTGCCTGGCCAACCTTTCACCTCTTCTGCAACATGTTCTAAGAAAATCCAATTAACTCCCATTTAATCCGATGGAGAGGCTGTCTGTTATGATTCCCATAAATAGATGGCCTCTTTATAGGGACAAATTTGATTTTTCCAGAAGAAACAAAGGATTGGCTAAACATTTTGCAGTAGTGGCTGTGCAGTTTGCAGGAACATGGACAGGTAAGTATAAAACTCTAGGGGTGTTCTTGGAGGGGAGGGGGGAATAACTTAAAGAATAACTTTACTTAGTTAACCTTTAAGTATGGCAGCAGACAGATACATAAAAATAGTGGTGCTCTTGCTGTTCCTTTAAGATATCCCATCTTGCATACACGTGAGCCTGGGAGCAAGCAATTTTTTTTCAATTACTGGATTGATCTATTAGTGTGTGTGGAATCAGCGCTGTGCCCTACCAAAGTTGCAGCTTATAAATGATTCCTCTGCAAGGCAATGGGACCCTGGGGAAACGACTTATCAGTCACTGTTATGTTTCTTGAAATTGACTTCAGTTACATGACTGACATCTTATTCCCCAAGTAGTTTGTTCAGCCATTTTCTTTGTTAGATTCCATGATTCACAAAATGGTTTTTATACAGGGCATATAAATTTCGCTATGCAAGTGGAGTAATGTTTGTTGCAGCCTTATTATTCAGATAACATCTTTGTTATAAGCATTAAATCCATTTTTACAATAAGCAAACTAACAATAATTCTTGCTGAATCCATACCAATCCAGCACAGTTTTGCTGAGAATTATCATATCCTTTGGGCAGGTGGGAAAACCATATCAGATAGTGCAGCGCTAAAATCAAAATAAAACACTAAAGTCCACCATGATATCAATATCCATTAGGGGAATTCAATAAATCATCCTCAAGTGCGAGCGAACACCCGTTAGCAGAGAAGTGATTTCAGGCAGCCCACCACCAAGGAATAGGTTGGCCTCTCACCTGAAGGAATGGACCCTTTAGTTATAGAGGGTCATAAATCGCTTTAGTCAAGCAAGGTACAGCATGTGCAGGCATCCGTCAGGGCTC
The DNA here is from genome assembly GCA_037952925.1 of Lithobates clamitans. Classification (NCBI taxonomy): domain Eukaryota; kingdom Metazoa; phylum Chordata; class Amphibia; order Anura; family Ranidae; genus Lithobates; species Lithobates clamitans. The sequence continues at coordinate 2,478,431 of JBBGZY010001198.1, forward strand.
AGGTGTTAAACACTCCTCTGGAGAGCTAAAATAGGACACGTTGCGTCCCAGTGGGCGGGGACTTCATCTGCTGATGAAGTCCCCGCCCACTGGGACGCAACACGTCTAGAACGAGGATACGCCGTGACGTCACCCGCGGCCACTGCGCATCCACACTACTAGACGGAGGTTCGCATCGCTTCTGTTGTTTACATGCATTTACCCAGCGTTTCACATGTGAGTGACCTATTTTAGCTTTTTTATAATAAAGCATTGCATACAGAGAGCACTATTTTTTCGCCATTCCTTTTTTTATATACCTTGGTCATATTGGAGTGTCTGTTACCGGAGCCCCATGGTCCCAGAGGAGTGTTTGACACCTGAGCCCTGACGGATGCCTGCACATGCTGTACCTTGCTTGACTAAAGCGATTTATGACCCTCTATAACTAAAGGGTCCATTCCTTCAGGTGAGAGGCCAACCTATTCCTTGGTGGTGGGCTGCCTGAAATCACTTCTCTGCTAACGGGTGTTCGCTCGCACTTGAGGATGATTTATTGAATACCCATATGGATATTGATATCATGGTGGACTTTAGTGTTTTATTTTGATTTTAGCGCTGCACTATCTGATGTTATATTTATATTAAGGGATTTGTTCTTTAACCCTAGTGTTCAGCAGCTATATAACGCATATTTACCACTTCACGCTGATTTGTATTTTTTTCTTTATTTTTTTCTTTGGGAAAACCATATCACCTATTATTCTTTACTCATTAAAGCAACTGTGGTCCACTTAGTAGAAGGCTTCAAGTGCAGCACTTGACATCACCCAAAGGCCTCACATAATTTTTAGTGTATGTAATGCCACAAAAAATGTCAGACTGTGGACATACTACGGAACGTAGTGGACAAGCTACAGGAGATGGTCATAGATTGTGGGCATGTGACAGGAGTTGGTCAGAGACTGCAGACATGATCAGGACCCTGTTAGAAATCTTGGGGCCCCGTTCAGCCTACCTATTGGGGCACCGTTCGACCCCCACCCTTGGCCCTACCCCCGGTCCCTTCCCTGTCCTGAGGGAGCGGAGCATGTACATAAGATCACTACACCAGGGAAAGCTACCAGTTGGAACTATTGAGCAGAGCAGGTGGCGGAACGGGGTATGTACTTATGCCCCCGAAAATGATTACTGGATTTAAAACCTGACAAACTTAATTTATGATCGGCATATAATCAGAAATATGTGCAGAAAAAAGAATATTCATAATTTAACAATGATGTAAAAATGGTAATTAGATAACTCTATAATGCAGAACTATCAAAAAAATAAACACGGGATGCTGGAAATTAGATCATTAGACTAACCCAGTAAAGACTTTTACATAGAGACATAGTTAGTAAGGTTGAAAAAAGACACAGGTAAGCCTAGTTCAACCAATAAAAGATAAATAATGTACATAGAAAACCTCTACTGTACACAATCCTATACCCGCAGTTGATCCAGAGGAAGGCAAAGAAAAAAAAATCGCCCATGAAGCATGGTCCAATTTGTTCTAGCGTGGGAAAAGATCCCTTCCTAATACCCCAGAAGGCAATTAGATATTTTCTGGATCAACAGGTAAGCCTGATGAAGGGGTTTTGCACTTTACCACTATGATGTGATAATGAATGAACGCTTGGACATTATTTCAACGACCCTTAGTGTGCTAGTGACATATACTTTAGCCATCTGATCCAGGTGTTTTATTCATCTTTATTTTGTCAAAATGCTTCTGTACCACATCAGCATTGAGCCATTGGGGTTCATTTGGGGCAAACATTTTTTTTAAAATATTTTTGCACCTAGCACTTGTTTTGCATATCGTTTTTGAAGTATAAATAATACTAAAATTGACAATGGTTGTTTTTAACAATCCCTCCCATTTCCATCCTCCATTAGTGTATGACACCTGTCTGATTTGTCATTATATTGTAATTCTCCCTCCCCCCCACAATCCTAGTGTAAATACTCCTCCAGCCTTCTCAAAAACCTCTCTCCTAGCACAGAATACCTCCTTCCATTTAGGTGCAAACCATTTTTGGCATATAGATTGTACCCCAAATGAAACCAGACCAGTGCTCTAGAAACCCAAATTCTTTCCTGTTACACCAGGTCTTTAGCTATGAATTGAGTTGTCTGAGCTCCCCCTGCCTTTCCTGTGTTATATTCCAGAGAATATAACTTTGGAGTTTTTTCCCTTCAACTTGCAGCTTAGCAGAGTTGATTCTTAAGGATCATCCAACTACCATGTATTCTCTTATTGGTCCCAACAAGGACCAAAACAGTTGGGGTTATGCCTAGCCTCTCATGGTAATTTGTCTTCTGTCTACTATTTAGCAGTGTGAGTCCTGGCTAACAACACAGTCCCCTAATCAGCAGAGCAGAAAAACTAAACATAGAGCCCATGGTCCTTGACCTGTTCTGGTGCATTGCATTAATGAGCATTGGATTATGTTTTAACATGCATTGCATTATTTATTTTATTTATTTATTTCAGTTACTTATATAGCGCTGTCAATGTACGCAGCGCTTTACATATACATTGTACATTCACATCAGTCCCTACCCTCAAGGAGCTTACAATCTAAGGTCCCTAACACACATCATACATACTAGGGACAATTTAGATAGGATCCAACTAACCTACCAGCATGTCTTTGGAGTGTGGGAGGAAACCGGAGTACCCGGAGGAAACCCACGCAGACACAGGGAGAACATGCAAACTCCAGGTAGGTAGTGTCGTGGTTGGGATTCGAACCAGCGACCCTTCTTACTGCTAGGTGAAAGTGCTATCCACTGTACCACTGTGCCGCCCATTAAGGCTTTGCAAATAAAATAGGAAATACCCTTGCAGTGGGCCCCCCACACTACAAGGCTTACATGTGTGTTGAGTTTAGGGGCAGAGGAATAAGGTGTAATAACTATACCTCACTCTCACATGCTCCCCCCATCTGTGTGACCAGGCCCGCAAGGCCTCTTCGCTAAGATGCTGCGGCCAGTGGCTGCATTCTGATGTCATCAAGTACAATGCAGAGTCAATAGTCCAGCCTTTTATGTGAGGATAGCGAGGGCCTGCCTACAATCCAGAATGTTGTAGAGAAAATGAAGCGTGCTGAAGCCTGCCATAGTGAGGAATAAGGTAAGTATTAAACCTTATTTCTCTACCCCTTATCTTATCGGGCATTTTACCTGTGCAGTGTTCCCCCCCCCCCCCCCTTTCCCTAGTGAAAATCTTATTCTCTTGACATGCAATTGAAAATAATAGGCAAATATAATTGACTTTGTTAAAGGGTAGCAAGTTTACATAACTTGATATAATGTAAGCTTACTGTGTTTTAGTGCTGACTGAGTACTTTTTCTTTGCAGGGAATAACTATTACACATCTGGCCATTCGATACAGGATGCATTGCATCTCAAGCCATTGTGGTTGAAGACTCTTGGATGACCTTCATGTTGAGTGAGTGGAATTGGATTTTTGGCTTTGTTTACTTTCCCACCCTATGGAAAGCACATGTATTTTTTTGTTTTCTCTGCGTGTAAGACCAAAATCTGCATTGAGGTTAAATGCATCCACGTTTAATTGCTAGTTCTAATTCCTGCACCCTGGTAGCAAGTATCTAATAAAAATGCTTATTGGTCTCTTTATGTTCATATTTTATTCTCCTAAAGCAAACCTATATTTAAAAATGGAACACACATTTATATTAATATTAATGCTGTATATTAAACAAAAAGAATAATGATTAAGGATCTGCTGTGAATAAACTAGCGAAATTACAACGAAACAATGTTATTATTATTGCTGCATTGTAATATCTCTAGTTTATTCATAGAAGATCAAAGGCGTGATCTTTGATCTGAATATGATGCCATCTAAGCAATTTTGCAAGTTAAAAAAAGTGTTCCTATTTAACCCCTTGGTAAACCTCAACTAACGCTAATCAGCCCTAATTACCTACCGCCTCCCCTTCTCTCATTAGCCATTATTTTGCTGCTTTTACAAGTAACTTTTAAACTTGTTTTAATTGGTTTGCTGAAGACATGTAGAGAGGCATTGCCAAAAAGGAGCTCGCCTCTGGAACTCCAGGTGCTGACCAAAGTGAACCCAACCATGTCTATAGATTTCCTAGAAAATAAAATAATTTATAAAATAAAAATAATTCTCAAAACATTAAGTATTTTTTTTGTACTGAAAAACAATGTATGTATTACTTTGTTATCTTAAGTAATTACAAAATTGTTACCCAATCATTAGTTCCATAGCTGAAAAGTAAAAATTGCTCTAGTCTATAAGGGGTATACAGGTGCCAGAGCTGAACTAGTTAAAATATTTCCCGGTGCTACTGGTGTATCTAAATAAGTCAGTGACTGCATTGAACTAGGATCACTGTATACTGTATATCCAGTTTAGATATTAAATTGGAGTAGAGTACAGGCATATAAATTCTTAAAAAAGGGGAAATCAGGGGAATATAATTTACATTTTGGCAGGAGTACTGGAAGAACCAGTGTGAATGTCGAAGATAGCATTAGCAGAGCCAGTTGGGGGAGGTAATGGGTGCCGGAAAGCCTGGGACAGGTAACCAAATCAAGTAGTTTAAATGAGGACAGGTTCAGAAAAGGAAGAAGCTGTGCTCAAACAGGGCCTGTCTAGGTCAGGCTGCTGAGATCTATCTATACTTGTAATTGATGAAACAAATGGAACTCTGGCTGAGGCTGAGCCTAGAGTTGTCAGTCTGTAACAAATGATTAAACAGGGCAGAAAGCTCTGAAATTCAGTTTTGGACTGACTACTTAAAATGCTCCATGACTGGTAGTGATCCCTTAAAAAAAAAAAAAAATTATATATATATATATACACACTATATTAACCAAAGTATTGGGACACCTGCCTTTACATGCACATGAACTTTAAACCCATCCCAGTCTTGGGCCGTAGGGTTCAATATTGAGTTGGCCTCCACTTACATGTTCTAGCTCATACAGACTTGTATGGATGTTCAATCAGACAGAAATAGTCAACCGGTGAACAGACAAGGCCATCCCCTTTGTTTACTTATCTGTATTGCAAAGTTGTTGTTCACAAGCAAATTCACTGTACTGTCTTTGCAGCATATCACAATAATAAATCAATATATATATATATATATATATATATATATATATATATATATATATATATACCGGGCTTTTTTTCAGGGGGAACTTGGTGGAACTCCTTTCCACCACCTCTGGCTCAGACCCTTTGGTGCCTGCCCCTTTAAGACCCTCCTACTGATTTCGTGAAATTTGACTGAACACACTCACTATTTGATGTGATTTGGAGGGTGTGTGTGGGGGGAGGGGTTTTGTGGGGCCGTGGTTAAGTTCCAGCACCCATTGTTTGAGAAAAAAAGCCCTGTATATATATCATATCAAATATCAAAATTTCCAGCTTTATGTAGTTTTTTCATGCCACCGAGCCTGGGAAACTAGAATCTAATGTTTTAAGAATGAGATGAGATGTGTGTGTGTGAGAGAGAGAGAGAGAGATGGAATGAGAGAGTGAGAGAAAATACACAGAGCAGTTTCCACATGTAGACCCTACCATCCCACATATGGGGATCATACTAGAATCAGATTTCAAAGGATTACATAACACTGGAGGAAACCCACGCAGACACAGTGAGAACATGCAAACTCCAGGTAGGTAGTGTCGTGGTTGGGATTCGAACCAGCGACCCTTCTTACTGCTAGGTGAAAGTGCTATCCACTGTACCACTGTGCCGCCCATTAAGGCTTTGAAAATAAAATAGGAAATACCCTTGCAGTGGGCCCCCCACACTACAAGGCTTACATGTGTGTTGAGTTTAGGGGCAGGGGAATAAGATGTAATAACTATACCTCACTCTCACATGCTCCCTCCATCTGTGTGACCAGGCCCGCAAGGCCTCTTCGCTAAGATGCTCCGGCCAGTGGCTGCATTCTGATGTCATCAAGTACAATGCAGAGTCAATAGTCCAGCCTTTTATGTGAGGATAGCGAGGGCCTGCCTACAATCCAGAATGTTGTAGAGAAAATGAAGAGTGCTGAAGCCTGCCATAGTGAGGAATAAGGTAAGTATTAAACCTTATTCCTCTACCCCTTATCTTATCGGGCATTTTACCTGTGCAATGTCCCCCCCCCCTTTCCCTAGTGAAAATCTTATTCTCTTGACATGCAATTGAAAATAATAGGCAAATATAATTGACTTTGTTAAAGGGTAGCAAGTTTACATAACTTGATATAATGTAAGCTTACTGTGTTTTAGTGCTGACTGAGTACTTTTTCTATATATACCGGGCTTTTTTTCAGGGGGAACTTGGTGGAACTCCTTTCCACCACCTCTGGCTCAGACCCTTTGGTGCCTGCCCCTTTAAGACCCTCCTACTGATTTCGTGAAATTTGACTGAACACACTCACTATTTGATGTTATTTGGAGGGTGTGTGTGGGGGGAGGGGTTTTGTGGGGCCGTGGTTAAGTTCCAGCACCCATTGTTTGAGAAAAAAAGCCCTGTATATATATCATATCAAATATCAAAATTTCCAGCTTTATGTAGTTTTTTCATGCCACCGAGCCTGGGAAACTAGAATCTAATGTTTTAAGAATGAGATGAGATGTGTGTGTGTGAGAGAGAGAGAGAGAGAGAGAGAGAGAGAGAGAGATGGAATGAGAGAGTGAGAGAAAATACACAGAGCAGTTTCCACATGTAGACCCTACCATCCCACATATGGGGATCATACTAGAATCAGATTTCAAAGGATTACATAACACTCAGTATAAAGTAAACTGACTGGACTTCAAAGCTGTAGCACATTGGCAATGTGTGTTGGATGGTGTTAACACTCCACTAATTGATTTTCTAGTTCCCTAAACATACTCTTTAACCACCTGCCATCCGCGCTATGGCCGAATGACGGCCACAGCGCGGACCTGAATTCCCGGGAGGTCGTCATATGATGGCCTCCCCCGTGCATGCGCTCTGAGACTCGGCTGATTAGCCAATGACAGCTGATCACATGATGTAAACAAAAGATCGGTGATCGTTTTTTTTCCGCGTAAGTAGAAAAAAAAAAGCCGATCATCGGCACAGATGAGAGGGACAAAGGTCCCGAAGTGGAAGAGGCACATCTGCCTCATCTTTGCCAGTTAACAGTGCCACCTAACAGTGCCCACAGTGCCACCTAACAGTGCCCACAGTGCCGCCTAATAGTCCCCAAATGGCCACCGAACAGTGCCCACAAGTGCCAGCTATCAATGCCCACCAGTAGTGCCAATCAGTGCCACCTAGCAGTGCTGCCTATGAGTGTAACAGATCAGTGCCCATTATTGCCACCCATCAGTGCCCATCACTGCCGCCTATCAGTGCCCATCAGTGCCGCCTCATCAGCGTACATCAATGAAGGAGAAAAATTACCTGTTTTAATTTTTTTATAACAAAATATAAAAAAATATATATATATTTTTTTAAATTCAGTCTTTTTACATTTTTTTAACAAAAAATAAAAACCACAGAGGTGGTCAAATATCACCAAAAGAAAGCTCTATTTGTGGGGAAAAAATGATAAAAATTTCATTTGGGTACAGTGTTGTATGACCGCGCAATTGTCATTCAAAGTGTGTCAGTGCTGAAAGCTGAAAATTGTAAAACGTTGTAAAGTTGTAAAAATTTTAACGATCGGTGGCTGCACCCTGGTCCCACTGTCAGAACACAATGTCCTGGCGCAGAGAATTCCTCCATCTACCTCATTTGAATGACTGGAGGATTTTATATATATATACAGTATATATATATATATATATATATAGATCTATCTATCTAGATCAATATATATATATATATGTTTTTTTTTTTTCATTCAGCACAAAAAAACGACTCTTTGGCCAGCTTTGGACATTTGTACCCAAAAATGTGTCCCGATTGGAAGATTTCTGCTCATCTTTCTCTCACAACTACTCTAAACTTTAGGATTTCCTCTTACTTTCTGTCTCAGTATATGGGTAAATCTTCTCAATAGTGATATGGACTGCAATAAAATTGTGGTCTAACATTTTCCCCTTTTTTATTAATTCTGTATTTTGAATCTTTCAAACATAAGATTTATTAAGGTACTGGCATGATATATACTGTACATATTATTGGTCATGATACAAAGATTGAAGCATGAAGTGAAATTTCCAAATCATACAAAAAGTTTTGTCAATCACAACCTATTGCAAAGAGGTGCTGCCAGGCAAGGCTGGTGCAAGGATCTTTGACACTCTAGGCAAAATCTTATTTTGCCGCCCCCTCCCATTGGCTTCGCCCCTAAATCCACCCACTTTGCCCTGCCCATGTATACGGTGGAGGTGGCGGGGTGAAGATTTTTGCGTTGCCTCTCCACTATTTCTTCATCCGTGGCGTGCGAGCCCGCACCTGCGCCTCTGGACCCGGCCTGAAGACAAATAGTGGCGGCACCAGCTTGCTTCCTGACATCAGCCTTGGTCCACAGGTGTATAGACAGGCTAAGGTAGTATATAGACAGGCTAGGGTAGTATACGGACAGACATGGGTGGTATATAGACAAGCTAGGGTAGTATATGGACAGGCTAGGGTAGTATATGGACAGGCTAGAGTAATATATGGACAGGCCAGGGTAATATTTGGACAGGCTAGGGAAGTCAATAGAAAGACCAGTGTAGTATACGGACAGACCAGGGTAGTATATGGACAGGCTAGGGTAATATATGAACAGGCCAGGATGGTATATGGACAGGCTAGGGTAATATATGGAGAGGCCAGGGTAACCTATGGACAGGCTAGGGTAGTATATGGAAAGGCTACGGTGGTATATGGACAGGCTAGGGTGGTATATGGACATGCCAGGGTAATATATGAACAGGCTAGGGTATAATATGGACAGGCTAGGGTAATATATGGACAGGCCAGGGTAATATATGGACAGGCCAGGGTAATATATGGACAGGTTAGGGTAGTATATGGAAAGGCTACGGTGGTATATGGACAGGCTAGGGTGGTAAATGGACAGGCTAGGGTAATATATGAACAGGCCAGGGTGGTAAATGGACAGGCTAAGGAGGTATACGGACAGACCAGGGTAGTATACGGACAGGTTGGGGTGGTATACAGACAGGCTAGGGTGGTATACGGACATGCTAGGGTGGTATATGGACAGGCCAGGTTAGTATATGGACAGGTCGGGGTAGTATACGGACAGGCCAGGGTAGTATACAGACAGACTAGGGTAGTATATGGACAGGCTAGGGTAGTATAAGGACAGGCCAGGGTAGTATACGGAGAGGCTAGGGTAGTATATAGACAGGCTAGGGTAGTATACGGACAGACCAGGGTAGCATATGGACAGGTTAGTGTGGTATACGGACAGGCTAGGGTGGTATATGGACAGGCCAGGTTAGTATATGGACAGGTCGGGGTAGTATACGGACAGGCCAGGGTAGTATATGGACAGACTAGGGTAGTATATGGATAGGCTAGGGTGGAATACGGACAGGCCAGGGTAGTATACAGACAGGCCAGGGTAGTATACGGACAGGCTAGGGTAGTATACGGACAGGCTAGGGTAGTATACGGACAGGCCAGGGCAGTATACAGACAGGCTAGGGTAGTATATAGACAGGCTAGGGTGGTATACGGACAGGCTAGGCCCTAGCCTAGGGGGGAGAGGGAGAGGGAGAGAGAATGAGGTAGAGGGGAGAAAGGAGAGTGAGAAGGAGGAAGCGAGGTGGAAGAAAAAGAGGGGGGAGAGGTAGAGAGAGAAAAGAATCTCTCTATTATTATGCTCCCCCATTCAGGTTGGTCTCCCTCAGGGCTGTGGCAGCTAGCAGGCAGCTATTGTTTGAAAAGTGCCGCCCAGCTGCCCACAGAGCTCCTCTCACAGTACAGTGCAAGAGCATTGCATGCAGGTGGCTGGAGTGTGGGCGGGGTTGGGTGGGGGTTGGTTGGTCGGCTGCCTGTCCCGCCTAATGGTTACGCAGGCCCTGCGGCTGGGTTACTAAGTCGAGAGTGCCTGCAAACCCAAGGGTAACGAGATAACTGAGATAGAGGGTGGGGCGGAGTTTGACCTGGTAACTAATGTCATCATTTCAGTTGGTATGCCATGTGGCAGGTAAGGGCCCTTTCACACAGGTGGACCGATAGGGTCAGTTTTTCAGGTGGACCTGATCAGACTCTCCAGTTTCCTCTATGGAGCGGTGGGTGTCAGTGGACATGTGTCTGTTGACACCCACCCACATCTGATCCAATCATGTCCACTAAAAACAGATGGATGAGGATTTGTTCACCATCTGTCTGGTGGATCGAGTCGGATGGCAGTCGGGAATAAATGAACAGATGGTCCGTTTACATCCTCCTGCTCATAGAGGAGCAAGGGTTGTGTCTGTGTCCACTCAGCTGACAGATTCCCAGCTGAGCAGGCGGACACCAGCGGAGAACGCCCCCTGTGTAAGGGGTCTACCAGTGCAAGCAAATGTCAGTAAGGGGGTCAGAAGAGAGAGGGGGGAAAACAGGAGGGAAGTAGTAAAGGAGGATAGGGGTATAGGAGGGAACCACACTGGCAGGACTTCAGGAAGGGGGAACTGATTATTACTCTGGGTCACTCCCAAACAGTAGTGCCTGTCCTTCAGCTGTAAATGTAAAGGCATCTCAGTAAACCATGTGGACTTGTATATCTCATATTTGTTTTGGGCTAAAGAGATTGGGTCCTCCATTCTTTGGATCTCTTCTACTTTACGTGCCCATAGCCGGAGAAGAACTATTCCATAGGGCAGGATTACAGAACTTGGTTGCATTTAGCAAATGTTGCAGAATGGATTTACTATATTTCTTCAAGGGTATTAAAGATAGGTGTAGTTGAAAGAAGACTGGGTAGTTAGGTAGTTGAAAATCAGTGGATTTTTAAAGATAAGTCCCTTATCTGCACCCAGAAGGGTTCTAGAACAGGACAAGACCAAAAGATGTGTAATAGCATGCCAGTCGTCTCTGCACATCTTCAGCAGCTGGCAGGCATTTCAGGAAGAAAAAAAACTTTCCCCATTTTATCCAAAACTAATAAAAAACAAGTTTTGCCATTTTATATACTTTAAATGTGAAGGAAAGTGTGGCTGGTTTAATGAATGTGCTTTTCAAACTTTTCCGCTGCACACAAACCAGGCTGCTATATTTTATATATAAGGGTTGTTAGTCCCAGTCTGGCACCGATTAAGAACAATCCACTACTCTTACCACTTTAATCCACCAGTGATGGTTTGCTGCCAACTCAGTATTACAGAATATTTCATAAATTACAGTGGAAGATAAAATGACAATAAAGTGTGTCAGACAGTTGTGGAAGCAATCAGGCATTTTGCAGCCAAGTATATAATGAATTCAGGAAAAAGATGAGATGCTAAAATAAAAAAAGGATTGTAACAGATGTCTTTTATGTGCAACAAAAGAAAAAAAAATCCTATCATGATTAAAGACCCTTGCTGGCTTCGGAGCCAGGCAGAAAATTCTTAATGACTATTTAGCGGCACGTAGGACAAAACTGAAAGGTTCAAATTTAGAACACAGGCGTTTTGTTCAAATATAGGTAGGCAATATCATTATTTTTAATTGGGCATTTAGAATGTAAATTTGAGTTCATTATATTCATTTATGTTTTAATGATTCGGTGCAATGTAAACAGAAAAATGCTAATGGCAGAAAATGTATTTTAATCTACTTTTTAATTGAAGAAAAAGTTTACTGCTCGATGAGCTGCAACACAAGTTAGCGCAGTGATAAAAAGGCCAAATCGGTTAAAGGAGTGCATCACCTCAAAGTAATTATTAAGTTTCGTCCGGAGGGTGATTAGCAAACACTGCTAAATGCAACAATCATTATTGACATGCAAATGGCATCCAGGAGATGCAACAAGTCTCCCGAAATCAGAAGTTTTGTTCTTTTTACTGTACAGCAAACCTGGCAACTTGCTGAAAATCCCTGAATTCCATAGTATAGGGAACGGAGAATTGCATTCCCCCATGTGACAGTACTGGGTGATCTAGGAGTGATCTCATAAAAGTCTTCACATAATAATAACAGCAGTGTGCAGTAGCCCTAGGAGGGATGGGACTAGGGTTGCCACCTTTTCTTCAAGTCAAACCCGAACACTTTAGCAGCGCGCAGAAATTTTGTTTTGTAGTATAAACTTTACATATATTTTGCTAATAAATAACATTTCCAATCATATGAAGTTAAAAAGAAGAGTCACCCTTTACATCAGAGTCCAGAGTTCCCCTTTTACATCTGAACTCACAGAGTTCCCTTTCACTGTAAGGGGGGACTCTGCAGACTATGATGTAAGGGAGAACTCTAGGGTCTCTAACATAAGGGATGCTCTGGAAACCCTGAATGAATGAATGAATGAATGAGTGACTTGTATAGCGCTACCTATGCGAACTGAATCGCCTCAGGGCGCTTTTTGCCGTCGGTGTCCATCTGCGTTATAGCGTGGTCCTTTACCCCATGGGGTCCCGACATGCTTACAAACACATACACATATTTGGCCAATTTTTTTCAACAGGATCTAATTAACCTACCAGCAGGTCTTTGGAGTGTGGGAGGAAACCGGAGTACCCAGTGGAAACCCATGCAGGCACAGGGAGAACATGCAAACTCCAGACAGATAGTGTCGTGGTCGGGATTTGAAGCAGCAACTCTATTGCTGCTAGGTTAAAGTGCTAACCACTACACTGTGCTGCCCTGATCCCCCCCCCCCCCCTGATGTACAGAGAGGACTCTGATTGAAAAGGGAACACCTGTGGCCTCTGGTGTAAAGAGGAACTCTAAAGTAAGGGGTGCTCTGAGAACCCTAATTTACCTTAGTGTACTCACTCAAAGGCAGGAGATAGAAGGGGGAGACTTCAGTCACAGACAGAGATGGAATCACCCCTTGGCAGTCAGCACCTCTCATCCAGATGTATCCGAGGCTGCTGGACTTCAAATTTCCAGCCCGCACTTTCCTTTTCTAAGGGGTGCGGACAGACACAGAGGGTTAGGGCCAGGAGGAAGAGGTGCAGATCAAGCCCTCTCTCCTCTCCCATCAGTGTGGGGGGCGGGGGGTGGGGGAATTGTTAGTATTGTTAGTGCAGGCTTTGGGCAGCATGAAAGAAAGTGTAACAGACACTCTCAGCTTAGAAAACTGCAGCCAGCAACCCTGCTGGGAAGCCATAGTCCAATCTGAATAATGTGTCCGGGTTTCACACAGTCTGAAACCCGGACGCAAGAATCCAAACCTGAACTGTCCGGGTGAATCCCGGACAAGTGGCAACCCTAGATGGGACCCAAGACCTAAAGGTACCATCTGGCACTTTATGGTGCCCATTCTTCTTGGCAGCTCAGTTTACATTTTAATTTGACCCTCTCATTACTAATGGACAAACAAGCCACCAGGAGGAACCACATCATGCATGGTTGAACAAGCAGGTATTTGATACACCTAGTAGAGTTTGATACTTGCAGCGGCCAGGGATAAGCAACACTGCAGAGTTTCAACATATGGGCAACTGAAAAGGTAATTATCTTCTTTTACATGTTAGGGCTATTTTACTTTCAACTTTGTAGTAACAGGGTCACTTTAAAGAGAACCTGTATTTTTTTTAATGCAGTGTAAAGCAACAGATTTCCTTTAATAGTGGCCCACCAGCAGCAAACATCCACCTTTCTTTTATTCCCCTGGAATTCCACTAGGCCACCAAAAAAAAAAAAAAAAAATACCTTGTACTTTCAGGTGAAGTAGGTAATTTTTTCATTTTTCTCCCAGGTGATAGAACAAGTACTTGGCTGCTCAGTCCTCCAATGTTGTCACATAACGGTGGGATAGCCTAACAGCTTAGAGCTTAGAGACAGAGCTAAATGTCTTTGCTCCTTGTGGCCGAATGGAGCAGTGGTGGAATGAAAATAAGGAAGCTATGACGAACTAGTGGGACCAATGTTAAAGTGTAACTGTGGTCAGGCTATAGATTGGAGAGTCAATATGTATATTTCCTTAACAAATAGTAAGTGAACTTTTTAAACAAACCCTCACTGACCTCTGTAACACCAGATACTGTGGAACAATTCATCCTCAATATTCACAGCAGAAGTACTGAAGTCCTCCAAGTCGTTTTCTTAGCAGCTCAGCTACCTCTTCTGCCTCTTTCTGCTGTGACTCAGCAGCCTTCCAGTCTTTAAAGTGATTGTAAAGGCATTAAGATAAAAAGCCTTCTGTGTGTCGAAGCCCCCTTCAGCCCTCCTAATACTTGCCTGAGCCCCCTCTAGATCCAGTGATGTTGTAGGAATGTCTCGGCTATCCAGGACTCCCCTCCTCATTGGCTGAGACAGCAGCGCAGTGCCATTGGCTCCTGTCAATCAAATTCAGTCAGCTAAGGAGAAGAGAAAGGGGGTGGAGCTGGGTCGCGGCTCCGTGTCTGAATGGATATAGGGAGCTGTGGCTCGGCTCGGGTGACCCCCATAGCAAGCTGCTAAGTATAACATGTTTGGTTTTTTTTACCTAAAAAAACAAACAAAAAAAAACCTTTACAATCACTTTAATGTATAGGAGCAGAAACAGGAACTCTGGGTAGGGGAGCAGGGTGAGCTGAGCTGCTGAGAGAATGACTCAGACAGCTTTACTGCTCCTAGTGCAAATTTTGTGAATAAATTGCCATACAGTGTCAGCAGCTAAAGAGATCAGTAAAATGCATTTACTGCCTGATAAAGTGTACGTAATCCCCTACAATGAACTTCCCTTATTTGCTCCCTTTTTGTCTGTTAAATTTGCCATTGAAAGCATTTTGTTATGTCTGTTTTATAACTGCAAAAATACCTGTTGTCAGTAACTCAGATCTGCCCTGTGCTCTTTGCCTTTGTTACCTAAAGAGACCATTTAGCCCAATATACTGGAAGAATCTGTCAGAAGAAACCATAGAGGGTCTATTTATATAATACATTTCACAGGCATTTGTCCAGTGAATCTACACATACATTCTTTCTGGGCAAAAACAAATGTTCTTTAGGCTATTTTCTCTACTATATGAAAGTTGTAAAACTACTATATGAAAGTAGTAAAATACTGCATTATGGTCACTAGATGGATCTGAGAAGCATAGGAAATACATATTTCTTTGTAACGACAGATACAATGTAACAATTCTAGAGAACGCTAGAGGGCATTAATAGGTGAATGTGTTGAATGGTCACATTTATTTGCTAATTTCTTCTAGAGTTTTCTAGAATTTGTTGTTGCAAAGACGTACTGTATGTATTTCCTATGCTCCTGAGCTGCATCCAGTGTACTACTGCCTTACTAAAAGAACATTTGTTCAGAAAAGAAAATAGTCTAAAGAACATTTGTTTTTGCACAATCCACACAGAATGAATATAAAATCATATTTGCTAAACAAATGGATATGCTTTTTTTTTCTTTTTATAAATAGGCCCTCTAAGGCCCTTTTCACACGGGTGGACCGTTCATGTCTGCCTGTCAGTTTTTTAGGCGGACCTGAACGGACGCTCCATACAGGTCTATGGAGCGACGGATGTCAGCGGTGACATGTCCACTGACATCTGACCTGCTCCAATCCGCTAAAGTGTGATGGATGGAAACCCTATTTTTTCATCCGTCTGGCGGATCGGATCGGATGAAAACGGACTCTATGGTCCATCTTCACCCCCCCCATAGAGAAGAGCGGCGCTCTGAGAGGTCGGTCCCTGCACAGTGTGCAGAGACCGACCTGTCATCTGCCTGCTCAGCGGGGATCGACGGTGCGATCCCTGCTGAGCAAAGCGGAGCCCGTAAACAGACATGTTCGTGTGAAAGGGCCCTTAGTGTCAGAATATGTCAATAAGGCATTTACTTCAGTAAGATAGTTCTGTGTGTTCCAAACTGTGGGTGTTACATTCCTATACAAGTCTATGGGGAAGCAAAACCCACATAAAGCAGGTCAAATGCAGGTCAGAAGAAGGTCAACAACAGGACAAAGACACCCGTCAATGAATTCTGGAGGATCTCAGAAGCATCTCAGACTGTTGTCAATCAGATGTCATTAACACAAACCCAAAGTCTGTCGACACCGGCCCTAAGTTTTCGCAGAACTGTAGAAATTTCCGGGAGGACAACAAATTGGATGTTTGAACCTGATTTTCGATTACATGTATTGTAGAAAATTGTTACTCCAGCCTATTTTTTTTCTTATTTTTCACCTCCCTTCTTCTTTGTCCCAAACATTTTCTGTTTACTCCTCTCCACACTCTAGTGCGTGTGAGTCCTTCTCATACAGAATGATAGTCACGTCATTCTGCCCAAAACTTTGGAGCCCAGCCTTTCATTCTCCTAGAGGGCAGTGTGTGCTCACAGTACCAGTACCTGCACCTACCCCCCCCCCCCCCATCCAAGCCACCAGAGAAGGTATTGGTGACATCATTGGACTGGTAGAAAGAATGATAGTCATGTCACTCTGCCCAATACTTTTGAGCCCAGCCTTTCATTCTCCTAGAGGGCAGTGTGGGCTCACAGTACCAGTACCTGCACCTACCCCCCCCCCATCCAAGCCACCAGAGAAAGTATTGGTGACATCAATGGACTGGTAGAAAGAAAAGGTATGCATTTTGTAAAACAAATACTGGGGGGCAAGCTTCAAGGGATAGAGTAAGAGGGCTGGTTACGTGTCAGAAGTGCCACTTTAACCATTTGCCCGCAATGTCCTGTGGGTGAGCAGCGGCTGTAGGCAAAACGTTGTACCTGTACGTCGCTGCATACTTCCAGGTTTAGGGTGTATGCCCCTCGCCCGGGTCCTGCTGTGATTGTACACAGCGGAAGCCTATCAGCAAGTCCCGGACAATGATTCATGGCTGGGATCTGCTGATTGGCTGTGTGCAATTGGTTGTGTTGGTAAACAATACAGAGCTCTGTACGGAGGGAGCGATTTGTCAGTTTCTCATCCCTGCAAAGCAGGGATGAAAAACAGAGATCTGTAGTAAAAATCAGCACACTTTACACATAGTTAGGCACACTTTTAACATCTTTTACAGCTTTCTCTCCAGTAGGAAGAACGGTGAATAGCACAGTGACATCACCAAATCTCTTGAGATTAGCAGTCAGAGGCAGCCGTGCCGAGATGTACATATACAGCACATATACAGCTATGAAGCTCAGATACAGGAATGCCTAGGCACAGGAAGTGTAATGCTATTTTCAGGAGGAATTTAAAGGGTTGATTCACCTTTACTAACGTTTGTCAAAAACATCCCCAAACATTACAGCATCCTCAGTAGGTTACTATGCAGTGCTCGATTTTTAAAAGAACGCTTACTTTTTCAGATGCTCATTTGATTGCCTTCCCCTCCATTATGCAGTTGGCAGGAGATATGGAGCATTGGATGGGCATTCCTGGAAACTCACGAACGAGCACTTGACTCCGTTCCCCACCCATGTATGCTCAGTCTGCTCTTTCTCAAAGCTTGCGGTTCTTGAGATTCTTGGGCCCCACATCCAATGCTAGTTGTATCCTGCCACCTGCAGAATGGAGAGGGGAGGGCAATGAATGGAGAAGCTGGAAAAAGAAGACATTCTTAAAAAAACTGAGCACTGCATCGAAATGTACTGAGGAAGCTGTAATGCTTGGGGATTGTTTTTTTGCAGTAAAGGTGAACTAACCCTTTAAGGCAAAATTTCGAGATATTTCGTATAATATAGCAAATCTTCCCGGGTGACAAATCAGATAGAGACAACACGTAAGAAGACAAACTGTACATTGATGTAATCTCATAATTGTCCTTTCCCTTACTTTTTTTGTCTTTTCTGTGAAGGTTGTCAGGTTATTTTGCTTTGTCCTGCAAGGGAAACTTTTACATAGTCATAATTTTGGACACTGGGGTTGGCAAGACAGTTCCTAGGTAAAGGACTGGCAACAGTATTTCAGCTATAAATTTGTTTACATCTCTTTGCTTTGCTTATTTATGCTGCTCCTCTCATTGTGTTCTCATCAAGCTGTGTGCTATCCTACAGCTTTTTATCTGCTTTTTACCATATACCCCACAGCAAATGCTTTTACGCTACTTATCATTTTTTAATGTCCCTCAATGTACTAAGTTAATATTTAAATGTTGGTGCACTGGTTAGTTGTCTGTTTTTTTATTAATCTATAAAGGACATTTACCATCATTATTCACCATAATTCATCCCCTTTAAAGAGGTTCTCCAGCGTCGGGATATGTTCTTGTCGTCATGCTGGTCTGTCTAACATGTTCTGTAATTACAAAAACATTTGCTGTCTTGCAGTGCTTTTTTGCTCATTTATTCACTTCAGATTTCCTGCATCTGTGAAGAAGTTCTACCTAGAAACTTAAAGTGGAGATCCACCTGGAAAAAAAAAAAAAAGTCAGCAGCTACAAATATTGTAGCTGCTGACTTTTAATATTAGGACATTTACCTTTCCAGGGAGCCCGCGATGTCGGCACCCCAGCTGATCTTCGGATCGACTCCCGGGTGCTGCCGCCGCCATTCCTGTTAAGGGAACCAGGCAGTGAAGACTTTTGGCTTCACTCCTGGTTCCCTACTGCGCATACGCGTTCTTAAAGGTCTCTGCTGTCTTCTGGGACCTGTGTGTCTCCCAGAAGACAGCAGGGGGGAGGAGAAGGGGCCGTACATTGCATAGATCTTTCCCCGGAAGTAGGAGCAAATACCTGGATTGACAGATATCTGCTCCCCCCTCCCCCCTGAAAGGTGCCAAATGTGGGGGAATCCGATCAGTGAAAGTTCCATTTCTGGGTGGAACTCCGCTTTAATTTAACCACTTGACCTTCAGAAGATTTACCCCCCTTCATGACCAGGCCATAGGGCACTGCGTTATTTTAACTGACAATTGCACTGTCATGAGATGCTGTACCCAAATAAAATGTATGTCATTTTTTTCCCCACAAATACTGCTTTCTTTTGGTGGTATATGATCACCACTGCGTTTTTTGGTTTTTTTTGCGCTATTAACAAAAAAAGAGCGACAATTTTGAAAGAAAAACTATATTTTTTTACTTTCTGCTATAAAACATACACGATAAAAAAATTAAAACATATAATTTCTTCATAAATTTAGGCCAATATGTATTCGGCTATATATTTTTGGTTAAAAAAAACTCCAATAAGCGTATATTGATTGGTCTTTGTGAACGTTATGGCAAACTATGGGATATATTTATGGAATTTTTATTTATTTATTTTTTTTATACTAGTAATGGCAGCTATCAGCTGGACTTCAATATTGTGGCAGGGGTGTACTCACTTTTGTTGCCAGCGGTTTAGACATTAATGGCTGTGTGTTGAGTTATTTTGAGGGGACAGCAAATTTACACTGTTATACAAGCTGTACATTCACTGCTTTACATTGTAGCAAAGTGTCATTTCTTCAGTGTTGTCACATGAAAAGATAGAATAAAATATGTACAAAAATGTGAGGGGTGTACTCACTTTTTTGAGATACTGTATATTTTTTTGTTTTTGTGTTTAAAAATATATACTTTAACATTTCACCCAATGCAAAGTAAAATGATCTGGTAACAAATAAAGGGGACTGACAACAAGGCAAGAATGTGCAGTAAAGTATACCCAGTTCCTTGATTTCTTTATTTTATCTTTTTTTCTTTTGATTACAGATACGTTTGATTGGCTCTCATTCACTTCTGCATTTTGAAAATCTTGATGGCTCTTTCCATTACCTTATTAAATATGCTCATAGGTCTGTAAATATTTCACTTAATGCAACATCTGTTTTATTATTGCGGACAACAGATTTCCAGGAAAAAGCCTGTGAATGTTCTATGTTGAGGCTACTATTTATCTCTAACTCATTTGCGAAAAGCACAACATATGAAATATGACTTCCAGGTAAAAGCAATCTGATGTTTTCAAGAACAAATATAACTATGAACGTCAGATCTGTTATTGTACCCCTTGGAAAAAGCTGTGTGGATAAATAAGAGTGGTTACTGGTATTCGAAGCAGCTGCCTCTTAAAGCGGAACTAAGCCCATCTATGTAACTGTTTCTCAAACCGGTTACATTCAAAGCATGTTGTGAATGATAACTGTCACAGTTTCTTGTGCTCTCAATTGAACTGTCAAGTCACCAAATGGCTGGTGTCATAACCAATCACATGTGCACCATGTTATCTGCAGATAAAGAGACTAAGATGGTAGCTTATTTAGCTGTAAAGGATAGGAAGGTTCCACTTTAACAAACGCTTAAGAGATTTTTCTTTGTTACACATATGCCGCGTACACACGATCGGACATTCCGCCAACAAAACCGTGGATTTTTTTCCAACGGATGTTGGCTCAAACTTGTCTTGCATACACACGGTCACACAAATGTCGGAAATTCCGAACGTCAAGAACGCGGTGACGTAGGACACGTACGACGAGCCGAGAAAAATGAAGTTCAATAGCCAGTGCGGCTCTTCTGCTTGATTCCGAGCATGCGTGGACTTTTGTGCGTCGGAATTGCGTACACACGCTCGGAATTTCCAACAACAGGTCTTGTTGTTGTCCGAAAATTTGAGAACCTGCCCACAAACAGTTGTTGTCGGAAATTCCGACAGCAAATATCCGATGGAGCATACACACGGTCGGATTTACCGACAACAAGCTCACATTGAACATTTGTTGTCGGGTTGTCCGATCGTCTGTACGCGGCATTAGGGATACAGATATTTTTAAATGCCACCAAATTTTTTACTTCAATTTTAAACAGTGGCACATTTATATTATATATTTATATTGTGCTATGCAGAACTATGAAGAAACATTCACATCATCCCCATTGTTTTTGTAGAGTTATTGTGTATCCATTACTGTTGCATTGGTTTCATTGTGTATGCATTAATATCTTGGTGCTGACATTTAGTAGCAATTCAGTGTAATCACAACTTGTTATTTCTATGTCTGTTAATGGTATAATCCAGTCTCCCTGCATGTTGGAGCTAGATACTCCTAGACCTCTCCCTTCTTCATGTTCCCCATTGAGCTACCAGTCTTCATAGCAGGTATAAGGCTGGGAAGATTATTGTTCTTCTACACTTGAAATGACCAGTGGACATCCCATGCACAGCACTATAAGAAGTAAAACTACGGTATGTTGGATTAAACTGCCGGGGCTTCTTGGAGAGTTGAGCTGTGTATAAGAGTGCTTAATCAGCAGGTATAAAAATTGTCAATATGGAGCGATCGGTGCAGCCTAGGTTGAAACAAACTAACAAACTACGTTGAAGGAAAGTACGTTGTGGACCAAATCCTCAGGATAAATCCTATGGCTTTGGAAACCGCAGAAGAATCCAATCCAGCACACTTAAGTGGCAAGCAGACAAAAAGAGCAAAATATGCAGACTAAGTGTAGTGGGTGTGTAAACATTTATTAAAGGAAGGCAATTAGCAACTCACATAGCGTAAGACGAACTATGCTTATTATGGTTCTCAAAAAGGATTCCCAGCTGGGGAAGACACCAGGGAAACTGTCACAATGGATACACTGGACATGTTCTGGATGGTGTCTGCAATAGGTAAGGGAGACAGCAAGGGTGAGCCAATCTAAGTGCAGCAAGGTGGAGAGGTGGACATAGCACACAATAATTGGTAACTCACAACGTGTGGATGATCTCATGCATTACAGTCATTGGTGCATCTGCAGCTGGGAGAAAGAGGCATCCAGGATCCCAAGATGGAGCTGCTGCTGCAAGGAGAGAAGTTTGGTAGCTGGGGTAACCATGCAGCCTCAGTACAGGAAGCAGCATGTTTGGATCGATGGCGCACAGGCGAGGACAGGATGTGCCTGGCTTAAAAAAGAGGAGTCGGCTTTGAAACATGTTGCCCCCCCCCCCAACATCACTTGCTGTTTCATCAATTCCAATCCTCGCCTTTGCTCCATCGATCCACACGTGCTGCTTCCAGTTTCATTGGTGTCCTCCCCAGCTGGAAACCTTTTTTGAGAACCATGATCAGCATAATTCGTTTATGTGAGTTGCTAATTGTCTTCCTTTAATAAACGTTTAATCACCCACTAGACGTAGTCTGAGCACTTTGCTCTTTTTGTCTTATTAAGCAGGTGACCATACTAGCAGCATGGAACGAGGTCAGCACTTGAAACACCCACCACCATAGTACATTAGAAATTATTGACTCTAGTACAGTCATACCAATTATCATGAAAAGCCAACTATACCACCAACGTGTTTTTGTATTGTTGAAATAAACCAAAGCAGTCACAGGAGGTCCACACAAACAAGAACATACCAGATTTATGTGCTGTCCCTTGTGGGATTTTTTATCTCAGAACCTCAGGGCGGAAAGAAAATCGTGCATACACAATCCATAGCCACATGATCACAAGCACAGGATACAGTTATTTCTGAGCACATCAAGTTTACTAAAATTTTGAGTTCAGCACTCATTATCCCTCAACAAGGAACTTTGGCCCTCCACATTGTCAGACTTTGTCAGCAGTCAGACTAGCTCATGCAACATGGGATGGTGGCCTTCTACCACATAACATTCACAAAAACTTTAAGAACCACAGATGTGGCCAAAATATGGTCACATACAGTATGACACAAGAAGTCGGTACCACACACTTTAATACCATAGCTCTCCTACTACCGTTTCCCCGAAAATAAGACCTAGCGTGATTGTCGGTGATGGCTGCAATATAAGCCCTACCCCCCAAATAAACCCTAGTTAAAGTCCTTGTAGGTCTTGTTTTCAGGGTAGGGCTTATTTACGGGGAAACAGGGTAGGGCTTATTTGGGGGTAGGGCTTATATTGCAGCCATCACTGACAATCATGCTAGGTCTTATTTTCGGGGAAACAGGGTACTAAACAGGTATCCCATATTGCGCTATAAACTGATATGAAATTTAGATGCCCAAAGGTCATTGCCAGTAAAGCACTTTATGATTACTTTTATATTATCATAGCCACATCAAATAACTCCTTTTTGTATAGAAATGACATACTGAGCTCTCAAACTCAAATAAACAGGCACACAGTAATATGTTGTAACATCACTGTACCATACTTCACAAATGTTTGAGATAAGAAAAAGTGACACCTAATTGCTCAAAGTAGACAAAAGACACATCCCTGTCTTGTTCTTTGTTGCACAGACCATGAAGAATTAAAATGCTAAAAAAAAAAAAAGTATTGGTCATAAACAAACAAATGCTCCTTTCCAATGTTGTTACTTTATACTGACTTTCCAAAATAACAAATGCAGGATTTTAGAGGCTGGATGAAAGCGTCAGTGTAATATAACAGAATGCACAAAAAATCTGGATGGCTGCACTCTGTGAAATTCCAATTCATTGCAAACAATCATACATACAGGCAAAGGAAGGCAAATAGAAGCATGGGGTGCAAGGAGAGTCGACAAGTTTCATGCTGATTTAGAGCTTATCAATGACATTATCAGTGGAATATAACACTTTTGCTAGGCAACCTACTTCTGACCTCTTATTTGTCCGATCTGTCCGCCGCAATGTTGCAGTCCCGCTAAAAATCGCAGAATGCCGCCATTACTAGTAAAAAAAAATGCCATAAATCTATCCCCTATTTTGTAGATGGTATAACTTTTGCGCATACCAATCAATGCAATTTTTTTCCCAAAAATATGTAGAAGAATACATATTGGCCTAAACTGATGAAGAAATTTGTTTTTTTTTTTAAATTGTTTATTGGATATTTATTATAGCAAAAAGTAAAAAATATTGTTTTTTTTTTTTTTCAAAATTGTTTTTTTTGTTTATAGCGCAGAAAATAAAAATCACAGAGGTGATCAAATACCACCAAAAGAAAGCTCTATTTGTGGGAGAAAAAACTTTTCTTCAATTTTGTTTGGGTACAACGTCGCATGACCGCGCAATTGTCAGTTAAAGTGACGCAGTACAAATAATAAAAAATGTGATACAATATACAGTCTGTGTAAATAAATCAATGATTCAACTAACAGTGCAATATATGAGCTAATAAAAAATAAAAATTTGAAACAGAGTCCAATAAACAATGAATGATAGTTTCTTCAGAGATATAGAAAAAAACAAATGTGATGCTTCATCTAAAGGACTCCCACCACTGCATCCAATGGCCGCTCACCTCCTTAATACGACCCCAGGGGGTCAAACCCGCCTTGCACTTTGTGCCAATAAATTTCTCCAAAGGATCCTCTGTGATCTTTAATTTGCTCAAGAAATAAACAATAAACGGTCTATGGCCAGCATAGGTTCCATCCACTGTGCTGCTTTAAACCTCAATCCATATTCAAGACTAGCAGATGCAGAAATACATAAAAGAAACAAGAAAAAAAATGCCTCCTATAGAAGCATCACATTTGTTTTTTTTTTTCTATTTTATTGTTTATTGGACTCTGTTTCATTTTTTTTATTTTTTATTAACTCATATATTGCACTGGTAGTTGAATCATTGATTTATTTACACAGATTGTATTATTGCACATTTTTTTTTATTATTTGTATTGTTATCTGTGGGAGCACATTAGTGATAGCTGCAGCACTTTTAAGCAATTTCTTGTTTATTATCACTTATTTACCAAAATCTTCACATATTAGCGCCACTATTCTATTTTTAATTTTTAAAGCGACACAGTGCCGTATCACAAAAAATTGCCTGGTCATTAAGGGGGGAAATCTTCCGGTCTGTAAGTGGTTAATTTTGTTGAGAAATTAGAAAAACACCCCCTGACATTTCTGGCTGTGGCCATCTTGAGTAAGGGCAAATGATTTGTGTAATTTACATAGTTACATAGTTAGGTTGAAAAAAGACACAAGTCCATCCAGTTCAACCTTTAAAAAAATAAGTAAATAAAACAAAAAATATCGTACAATCCAATATACCCTATTTTATACCCTCAGTTGATCCAGAGGAAGGCAAAAAACCCCAGCAGAGCATGCTTCTATTTGCTACAGCAGGGGAAAAAATTCCTTCCTGATCCCCCAAGAGGCAATCAGATTTTCCCTGGATCACTTTTACCTATAAATGTTATTACCCAACTGTCCTTAGCTCAAGCATGCAGGCAGGAGAGCGTGCTTAGCTGAGAAAAGCCCTCCTCCTCTCCTTCTTTCCTGAAGACTCCTGGGATGTATGACATCATTTTCCTAGGCAAGAAACCAGGAAGTAACTGAAGAAATGTAAGAACTAAAGGTTCAAACAGGTAAATAAATATACCGTATTTATTGGCTTATAACACACACTTTTTCCTCCTTAAAATCAGGGGAAAATCGTGGGTGCGTGTTATACGATGATCCCCTGCGATCCCCCGCTGACTGATCTTCAAAATCGCCGACCGCAATTTGAAAATGGCGCCACTGGCGCAGAAATACACAGAGCCGGTCCTTGGCTCTTCTCGACCACTTTCGGCTGCACTCAAGCGCCGCCCGAACCTAGCCGAGTGTACTCAGCTAGGTTCGGAAAGCTCCGCTCACAGTCACGCCCATCCCAGGTGGGACTACGAGTGGAGCCGAAAGTGAACGAGAGCCGCCTAAAAGAGCCGAGGACCGGCTCTGTGTATTTCGGCGCCGGCGACGCCATTTTCAAACTGCAGTGACAATGAAAAGTCACTGCAGTTTAACTGTAGCCTGAGCAAGGCTGCAAATAGACACAGAAAGCTGCAGATCATCACTGTAAAAGCTGCAAGGCATCACATGGACACTGATAAGGCTGCAAATGATACCAAGGCTGCTGACTGCAAGGCTGCAAATGACTGCAAGGCTGCAAATGACACCAAGGATGCTGACTGCAAGGCTGCAAATGACACCAAGGATGCTGACTGCAAGGCTGCAAATGACACTGGACAAGCATGCAGATGGACGCTGTGCAAGGCTGCATTGATGGGCATTTAAATGTAAGTTTTTTTCCTTAACACATTTTTTTCCTTATAATTCCCTCCTAAACTTGGCGTGCGTGTTATACGCCGGCGCGTGTTATACACTGATAAATACGGTTTTTCTATATATTTACTAATGCTAGCAGTGTGAGGATTAAAAATAATCAATGTTGATTGGGAAAGTGAAGTTACACTTTAAGACCCAATTAAAGGACAGTCAGGAGGGATCAGGAAGGGGTTAAATAGTGTTTTTTTTTTTAAATAGAGGTCTCTATATCAGACCAGAAAAGAGGGACAACTGAGGAGGAAAGGCAGATACAGTTCCAAAAAGGGACAGTCCCTTTAAATGAGAATCTGAATTTTGCCTATTTGCAACCCCATTATCCATGGGCTTGAGTCAGAACAGTTTGGATCTCCTTTTACGCTGATCTTTTTATGTTTTTTTGTATTGCCCTTTAAATCTTTAAATGAGAAACAGCTAGGAAACTATTGTTGTAAGCTCTTGATAACAAGAAAAGTGGGAAAAAATAAGTAGTTTAGAATCAGTGATAGCAGATATCACAGCTCTACTGAGTCATTTGAAACAAGCATCGTTATGTCTTTATCGTTTTAAGGCCCTCGGGGTCTAAACAATAATATCTTCCTTTTTTCAGCAGCACTGTGTGCTTTTGGAGCACGTGCAAGGCAAAGGAATTGTGCAAAAGAAAATGTTTTGTAGTGTTGGAGAGCTTTAGGGCTCCCTTGGGAGTTAGGTTATGTGTTGAGGGGGACATAGTTTGCCGTTTTCATACTTTAGGAGCCTTTTCTTTTTTGCTTTGATTTAGCCCTCTGTTGAAACCTACATTGCCGAATTCCAGATGTTGAAAGCCAGTATACCCTCTGGCATCAGTCAAGACGGGACTGCAATTAAATAGCAGCACAGTCATAAAAATACCTAATGGTCCACAGTTCTGAATATAATCAAGGTTCATAGAGATGTAAAGGCTTATTCAGCAAGGCAGTGCAGGGAGTATAATGTTCAAAGTATAGTAAACCATAGCACTTAGTAGTCATCTCATAACTAATCTGGCCACAGCAAAATAAAAAAAATCTGCCTGATGCTTTAGGTTACTCATGAAAGATGAAGCCGTTCCTCTGCAATCCTGAACTTTAGCTTGCAGGTAGTCGAGGTCCATTTCTCTCAAACGCCATTCAGCAAAGTGCTGGAGTCGCATATCATTTACAATGGGTAACATCAACTTTATTGTTCAGTGCATGCATGGTTACAAACCCTCTACCCAGAATCTTCCCACTAATATGTTTCGTCCCCCTACTGGAACATAATCATAGAGCCCTGATGCAATAGGTTACTACAGTCTTCACATTGACCTTTTTTGTTTTGTACTGTTGTACTGATCATTTTTACTGCCTCTGTTTTGGATCACTGAGCACTGCACAAGTATTCTCATAAATATCAGCTCTTTGGGAAAATGCCAGAGTGACCATACAGTACTATCAACTGTGTATATGGCCCTGTAAACAAGATTTATTTAATAAGGTTTATTGCCATCAAAAATTCCATTCCTTTATAGCCATTATTCACCCAACTGAATCATAGAATACTACACGACAATGTTATTCAAAACATTGCTTATTTTTTCATTATACTGTGAAATGCAAGGCACAGCGATCTGCGATATAAATACAATTGTAACCAGCCTCTCATATCAAGATGATTGATAAATTGAGATGATGGCCAGATCTGCAAATCCACACAGCCTAATTGAGTCTGAGAAAATACTTCATACTTGTATGCTTTTCAAAAGCTAATTTACCAATAAATAACTGAATCAGAAAATCGACAGCAGAAAATGGAACAATCTCGTATGACAATTTCAAACCCTTAGCATTAAACTCTTATTGATATAATGATGACTTGTGTTTTGTAACAGTTTCCAACCAGAACAATTTATGGGAATAATAAATCCCTTCTATCAATCGCTACTGTATTTTATCTTTGCTTTGTATCATACCTCCACAGAGAGCTCCAGGTAAACAATTCCTGCTCTAATAAAATAGGCCATGAGCTCTAAAACAACGATACCTGTACCCCCAGGGGCTACTTACAGGTGCAACTCCATAGTCATAACCATGGTTTTGAAACAGCTCATATGTGTAATGGTCAGGTGTCCACTAAATTTTGGCCACATAATGTATTAAACTATACAGGTGTGTGAAAAAGAATTTGCCCTTTCTGATTTTTTTTTTTTTTGCATTTTTCTTACATTTAAATGATTCAGATCATCAAACAAATTTTCATATTCCACAAAGATAACCAGAGTAAATCCAAGATGCAGTTTTTAAATTATTATTTCATTTATTAAGGGAAAAAAGTGGTTCAAACCTGCCTGGCCCTATGTAAAAAAGTAATTGCCCCCTCCCATGCTGAATCATGAATGAACTGCGATTAACCACAATTTTTTGGAAAGCCGAGTTAAATTTCACTTGTCAAACCCAGGCCTGATTACTGCCAGACCTGTTGAATCAAGAAATCACATAAATAGAAGCTGTCTGACAAAGGGAAGCATGCTAACAGATCACAAAAAGCCACACATCATGTCACAATCTAAAAAAAAAAAATCAAGAACAGATTAGAAACAAAGTAATGTACATGTATTGGTCTAGGAAGGGTTTCAAAGCCATTTCTAAGGCTTTGGAACCCCAGGGAGAGCCATTATCAACATTGACACACTGCCATTGAAAGTAACATTAAACCATGGCTGGATTGCAGCAGTACATGTCAAGGTGGTGTACATCATTTCAGGGACATGATCAGCCCTCTCCTTCACTCCCTCAGTACACTCGTTCACTATTGTTAACAGGGATAATGGGAGGTGTAGTTGTACCGTTGGTTGCACATCATTGCATAGTGTCACCTGAAGAGCTTAGGGACATCAGCACTGTGTTCAAAGTAGGCGCCGATATTCAAGTTTATGAAAGAAAAAGGATTTTTAAAGCATTTAATCATGACAGCTGGACTTCTTTCAAAGGTGCTTAGCAATATCAACATTATGCTACGAAGGATTTAAAACTTTGTTAGCCAATAAATACCATGCTCCAAAATTTCTGCTACCCGAGAAATGAATATAGTAACTTACCACAAGTGAATAGCAAACTTTGAAGCCAGGCTTAGCCACAAAATGGTCATCTGATTTAAATGTGATCTTTATTTGATTCTTTTTAGATGTCAGTCTCGGGGGAGCCTCTTTATTTCCACACCACCGGCCTCGTATAATGGAGCTTGTTTCCGAAGACTCTTCCACCTCCACAAAGTCATACCTGAAAGTCAATTAAAGAGATTAAATATCCAGCGAGCTGCTAAATTACTGTTTCTGTAATGATACATTGCTTTGAACTTGTAATGATACTAGTTTTTGAGCGTTTAGGAATGAGTTTGAATTTCTGCAATGTTTTCTGCTTCTCTATTTGTCCTGGTGATCACTGTCTTGTGAGAGAGAATCTTACATTTTGAGTTGTCACTGGATCAGAAATAGAGGGGACAACTTGCAGCGAGGACATTTGTTACTGTGACAACTGTCAATGAGATGTTATCACATCTTTAGTAGAAATCTTGCCTTACTTCCTATCATCTCAAGACAGGAATAAAGGAAAGTCTCCCCAGTAGGATAAATACAGCATAATGTCGCGTACACACGACCGGTTTTGTCATCGGAATAAACTCCAAAGGTTTCTCCGACGGAACTCCAACTGAATGCTATTCAAGCGGTCTTGCCTATACACGGTCAACCCAAAGTCTGACCAAAGTCCGACGTACAACAATTACAATGGGACTAGAAAAAGGAAGTTCAATAACCAGTAGCCAATAGCTTCCGTCTCGTACTTGCTTCAGAGTATACGTCATTTTTGGTCTGTCGGAACAGCATACGGACGATCGGTTTCCCGATAGGATTTGGGTCCATCGGAAATATTTAGAACATGTTCCATTTCTAGGTCCGTCAGAATTTTCGAAAAACAAAGTCCGATGAGGCCTACACACGATCGGAATAGACGATGAAAATCTTCCGTCTGACTTTTTCTGTCGGACATTCCGCTCGTGTGTATGCGGCTTTTGAGAAAACAAAAACTTGTCACAGCTTTTAGCCATTTTCTATCCAAAACTAAAAAGAATCTTTTGGCTTTAGACACTTCTTGAAATGGGTTGGTGTATTTAATAAGGCCTCAAAAAAAGTGAGCTAAACCAGTCCTGATCTGACTTGTTCCCTGGAATGCCAGTCAATGGAAGCCACTGAAAGATGGGTTGTGGAAGTAATATGAGCTACTGCCAAAGAAAGGGCAATGGTTTTTAAACCACAACTCCGGACAAATAATAAACACCTTTTGATCTAATGGTTTGGAAATCAAAAAAAGTAAAAAATTAAAATCCAGCTTGCATGGGTGTAGATGGAGTGGTAGGACTCTATTGCTCTTCACAGTGCTTGTCACAATAACACTTAAACACAAAGGGAGCATAGGGATAACCTCATTAATGCTCTGCAGCTCCTTCATTATTCAACCAGGGAGCTGAGGGAGAAGCAGTGACCAAAGTACAAACCTCAAAATACCAACCAATCTGTTTTCTTCGCTCCTTCCAAGACCTCTCTAGCTCCCTTGTCACCTGCTTCCATGCTCGCCTTCAGGACTCCTCCAAAACTTCTCCAATTCTTTGGAACTCCTTACCCTAATCTGTCCAAATATCTCTTACTCTATCTACCTTTAGGCGATCCCTGTAAACTCATCTTTTTAGAGAATCCTATCATGCCTCCACCTAACAACTGAGCTTTTAGTTTCTTCACCTGACCCTCTCTTTTAGATTGTACACAAGCGGGGCCCTCTGATCCTTCTTGTATTGAATTGTATTGTAACTGTAATGTTTGCCTTTATTTTGTAAAGCGCTGTGCAAACTGGTGGCGCTTTATAAATCCTGAATAATGATACTGTATCAAAGTATCAGCAGTCATTTTCTCCAGTATTCACCCGTCACATAGCTGAGTAATATTACGATGATTTTGGAGGATAAAGTATCAGCTCAGAAAGGCAAAAGTTCTCTATTCTTGAACAGTCAATTACAGCCCTTGCCTTACATAGAACCTAGTCCCAGCCATAGCTGAGGACCAAAGTGAATGTGAGGCAATGGCTGCAGGAGAGAGAGAGAGGGGGCTTACACCAAGGCGAAGTAGGGTTCATATTTTATATTTTGGGGCTCAGATCAGGCTAACAGTTAGATTTAGGGTTTAGGTTGAGGGGAAGGGTCCAATTAAGTTTAGGATTAGGCGCTTGCTCAGTTATTGTTCCTTTCCAAGAGCAATAGTTTATTTTATGGGTGTGATCAATTATTTTTTTCAGTACTATTTTGTTTTGAAATTTATTAGTGCTGGCACTACTTTAGCGGAGTACCTATCTACTCACCATGCTTAGATGCAGGCTCAGACCACTTTAACTCCATTTCCCACAACTCCTTGTGTTTCTGGACACTCCAAGAGAAGATAAGTCCCTTAGCTTCTCTTTCTCTGAAGCTCAGGGAGGCCACACCTGATGAGGGAGAGGTAGCTGGGCAAGTGATCTGCAGCCAGAACAAGTGTGCAGGCAGCCTGACAGGGGCATAATA
The DNA here is from genome assembly GCA_037952925.1 of Lithobates clamitans. Taxonomy (NCBI): domain Eukaryota; kingdom Metazoa; phylum Chordata; class Amphibia; order Anura; family Ranidae; genus Lithobates; species Lithobates clamitans. Next base: position 2,510,016 of record JBBGZY010001198.1, read on the forward strand.
GCATGCAGCATCTCTGGAAGATCCCAATACTATGGGGAGCAACTCCCTGTACTCCAGTTCCAATGGTATGGCACTTTGTCTTTGAGCCGTGGATCCCTTCAGCCTGGTATGTGATACCAGAGCTACCATTGACTTCAACCAGGGGGACACTGTCTACGGCTATTGCTGCATTTTACATTTCATACTCCTGACTACTAAGTAAATTACTCCTGAAGTCTTAAAGTGTAAGTTCAGATTTTCACAAAAAATAAAAAACCAACACCCTACACCCTACACCCTCAACAACCGTCCCTGCTGCACTTACCTTTGTGGGCGATAAGCTGTACACACAGCTGGTGTAATGGTCTGCATATATGAAATTGTCCTTTTTCTTCCCCTTCTTTCTATAGGGCTTCTGGTACAGATCAGATCTACTGACCAATTATAATTTCTCTGATCTATCGCATAAGCCCTACAGAAAGAAGGGGAAAAAAGCAGGGGTTTCAAATCCCCAGACCACTACACCGGCTGCGTGGGCACTGATTCTAATCACTCATGAAGGTAAGTGCAGCAAGTACTGGGGGGTGGGAAGGGTGTAGGGTGTTCACCATTTCTTCTGAAAAGGTGAACTACCCCTTTAGGCCTCATGTACACTGCTTCTGCTGCTGCTAAACGGACGTTTAGGAGCAGTTGGGCATTTTTTTCAACTGCTCCTGAACTCTGCTCTGTTATCTTATCAGTATATGTACACAGGGTCGTTTATAGTCACTTCTAGGCAGTTGAGTTTAGAGTAGACATGTACGATTAGTTTCGTACGAAATTCGTACATTCAGGAGGATCCGAAATACGAATTGTTATGCTTCCGAATTGTGTACGAAATTTCGTTAACGAATTTCGGATCCAAATTCCGTTACAAGGGAAACGTGACTGGTGTTTTGTTGACCAATCAGAGGTTTTCTTCTGCTGCTGAGTGAGGGTTGGGAAAATGACCTTTTTTAATATGGGAGTGGGAGACTGGTACTGGTAGTCGATGGGAGATTCAGAATCGGACAAAATAAGAATGCTCGTTAATTACGATTATTCGTTATGATGAAGTTAAAAAACCCAGGAAGTCAGCACAGCACAGGGATGGTGGGAGCCCCTCATAATGATAAATTCATCATAACGAACATTCATAATTGTTACGAAAAGTTAACAAACCCAACGAAAATTCGCATTTCGTACAAATTCAAATTGAATTGCGGACACGAATTACGAAATATGAATTAGCGGCTAATACGAAACGGAACGAAACTAAACAAATTTATTGACGGCGCACATGTCTAGTTTTTGGAAAGCAAAAAAGTTCAGTCTCTGAGTTTAGAGGCATTTCAAACACCAAACGCTTTTAAACACGGCTAAACGCGGTAACGCGTGTTTAGCCGTGTTTCGTTTTACAGGTGTTTTTAATTTTTGGCTATTTTGACGGGGTTTTTTTTTCAAATGCTTCTAAACGCAAATGCAGCAAAACGCCGCTAAACGTGGCATGTAAACGCGGCAAAACGGAAGTTTTAAACGTGGGTTACTATCTGTCAAGTTAAATCGTTCAGGAGAGGTTGTAAAAATGTCCCGTGTACATTAAGCCTTAAGGTAGGCTTTGTGTAGCCAAGTAGATGTAATGGAACAGTTATATTTTATTAAAAATGAGCATGCCAAGGTTTTCTGTGTCTGTTAAAGTGGGGTTCCATCCAAATTTTGAACAATATCTGTATGTATTCTCTTCCTTGCCTAGATGCTGACATGCCATTTAAAAAAATTTAAATCGCCGTAATTACCTTTTATTTTTCTATTCTTCTTTGCACTTCCTGGTTCTCCTCCCGTGGGAGTAGGCGTGTTTCTAGCCTCTCCCAGACTCCTGGGAGCTAGTCTCAGGCTTCCCAGGATGCCACTGAGCATGTGTGGGAACGAGCGGTGAATGCTGGGAGCACAGCATTCACCACATCCAGGAAATAAATGCTTGTGGGCTTCAAATGCCCACAATGAAGATGGAAACCGCCTGCAGTGAATAATATAAGTTAATCTTTCCAACGAAATCTGACACAGGCGGACATATTACACACAATATGTGAGTATGTAATGCTGAGAAGAAAAATTTGTGAATGAACTCAAAAAAAAAAAAAAAACGATAGATAGGTGGACCCCTGCTTTAAACTCTTGCTTTTGGCTCCGTCATAAAAGCATGTTTTGTAGGTAAAAGGACTGTGGCATATGTGTGCTGTGTAGACTGTGTAGGGGAAGTAGGCTCAGGTTTTATTTAACTATGCCTCTTTAACCCTTTCGATGACAGAGCGTTTTTTTTGCTTTTTTTTTTTTGCACAGGTTAAAAAATAATTTTAGGCCTGAAGATTACATAAAACCTCCAAACATATATTTTCTAAAAGCAGACTAAATTAAAATAGTGGTAGTTGCTATTTTTAGTTTAGTTTTAAAGAATCTATTGTTCTAGTTTTTTTAAGATCAGTATACACATAGTAGTTCAGCATTACCTAATGTGCAATTATAACCTCTACAGTACCTACCGCATATTGACAACCCCAGCCACTGCATTCTACACCTCAGGGCGTAGTTGGTTGAGGACTGCCACTTTAATATCGCTTAGTTGTGGTATGATTAGAATAAGATGGTTTTGTTATTTCTCAGTGTAACGCCATTGCTTGATATTCACTTGTACAAGATTGTACCTTTTTGTTTGTCTAAACTTCTTCAATAAAAATGATTGGAAAGTTAAATAGTGGTAGTTGCTATTTTTTTATGTCACACGATATTAGTGCAATCGTTTATGAAAATGGTTTATGAAAAAATACAAAAAAGGTAACTTTAGGGCACACAAGCACAATAAATTACCAAATTTTTGGTAAGTCTAAATGATGAGGTTGTATACTGTAGATACCAAATATGCTAAACCTTAATATGAAATGGCATCAAACTTCAGTATCCTATATTTTCCATAGGCAACACTATAAAAGCCCCTACTAGGAATTATTCCTTGCATGCATGGTGATATGTAACGTGTGTGGTGCAACAGATGTTTTTGTGGGTAGATGTCCCAGACATGTGCATTTATATTTGTATGTTTGTGTGTATGTGGGGGTGGGGGGAGCTCAAAATTTAAGTCTTTAAGTTTGTGGGTGGAACGATAACTTTTTTACAAATTTTTTTAACTTAAAGCGTAACTCCACTTTTGTTGAGAAAAAAAACATTCCCCTCTGGGTGATCTATGTGCATTGCAAGGATTATAAAAACCTTCCTACCTTTTGTTACTCTGAAGAAATCCCTGTGTGTGCCACTGTGCCAAGTGGGTCTAATGGCAGTGGTTTCATAAGTATCAGTCAGCTGTGGCAGCTGCAGAGCACTAATTAGGAAAGCTGTGGGGTCTGCAACTCTTTAGTCATGATTTCCTATTGGGAGCATCTCACCAAAAATGACATTTATGTTGCAGGGGATGCCTGAAATCTGACTTGTATCTTAGGCAGACTTCTGGGAAAATTGATGAGCCAATCCCACAAGCAGGAAACGATGATTCTGGGGGTGGTCAGTACACATTCTGTGTACAGAATAATTCCAGGTAGCCATATTGCATTGCATGTTCAGAAAATTACAGCAGCTGCAGATTGAAAAGGAAAAGTCATTTTTAATAACATTCAACTACAATATGACTTGTGTCACAATTGTATATGCTATATTTTTTTTTTTGGAGTTACCCTTTAACTTATTTCAATCACATAGGGGACAAAACGTCCCTTATGTAATGATTCTTTGTTGACAGGTTCTCTTTAAAGCGGGATTCCATCCAAAAAAAAAATATTAAAGTCAGCAGCTACTAACACTGTAGCTGCTGACTTTAAATAAGTACTTACCTGTCCTGGGTGCCCGTGATGTCGGCCGCCCGAGGCTGACTCGTCCCTCGGCTCTCGGGTCCCGGCACTGCCACCCTTAGTAAGGGAAACAGGCAGTGGAGCCTTGCGGCTTCACTGCCAGTTTCCTACTGCGCACGCGCGAGTGGCGCGGCGCTCCGTTCTGTGAATGGCCCCGTGGTGTTCTGGGAACACACACAGTTCGCAGAAGACAACGGGGCTGCTCACCGAGGAGCAGAACACACCACGGAAGAGGAAGAGGCAGATTAGGAAGATTGCCTAGCAACAAGGGTTTAGGTAAGTTTAAAAATTTTCTTTTTTTTCAAATGTTTTTTTTTTAATTTTTTTTAGAATTTTTGGTGATTTTTTTTTCAGGGTGGCCCTCCAATTTAATGAGACACCAAGGGTCCTTAGGACCCGTGATGTATCCCCTGTCCTGCCATGAAGCTAATGCAGTGCAGATCACATTTCTTTAGCTTCTTCCCCAGACATACTGGCTGGGGAAAGTGACACAGGGACCCGGAAGTGACATTTACATGTGGCTTCAAGATCAGTAGGAGCAAGGAAAGGATAGTGAATGGATGTACACTGGGTTTCCTCCTCTCTACCCGGCAGCACCTGCCTTAGTGATCCCAGGTGCATTGATGGGCACTCAGATAGCAGCAAATGGGTTAACCTCCCTGGTGGTATGATTCTTTCTGATTTTAGGTGCTGAAAGCGGTACAATTGTTTTGCATGGAAATTTGGCGTTTTATATTGTAGGTCTGTAATTATTAACAATAACACACTTAAATCTGTCCAAACAAGCGTCTAGTAGATATCCCGGGTATGATAAAGTTTGAAACACAAAAACATAAATTATAATATAATAAAAAAAAATAATAATTAAAAAAAATAAAAATAAATAGTAATTGCTGTTTTCTAGCTGGTCTAAAGCCATTTTTGACGTAAAGGGACACTTTTTGGTTGCTATGGACAATCTCCAGTTTCCAGGCAGAAAGAACAGTATATGCAATATAAAACTGCATGCAGGGCATGGGCCAGAGCACTGGGGACAAATGGGATGTGAAATGATTTCATACAGTACTGTAATCTGTAAGATTACAGTACTGTATGTGTTATGCTTTTTACAGTTTTTTGAATTTGCCGCCAGGCTCCGCCCCCGTGCGTCGCGACGCTCGCAGGGAACGGAGCCTGGCACGGAGAGGCATCGGAACAGGACACAGCCCGCGGACACTGCGGGGGACATCGCAGGATCCCGGGGACAAGGTAAGTAAGGAGGCACCAGGATCCTGCGATGTAATCCCGAGTGTGGCTCGGGGTTACCGCTAATGGTGCTGAATTTTAACCCCGAGCCACACTCGGGAAAACCGCCAGGGAGGCTACGCCCCTCCACTGCTTTTTTTTTTTTTCAAACCATTTTTTTTTGGGGGGGGTGTAAAAAAAAAATGATCAGACAGATAATGCTAGCTATGCCACTGCAAATAGCTGTTGGTATTCTGCATTGTTTTACAAAAGTAGTAATTCTCAGCTTGACCTTCCGTTATTACAGTCTTACAGAAACTATACCATGCAGTCTTGTTACCCTTATTGAGCTACAGGGACATAGCTGTGAAAAGTCCATGTTTGTGAGGCTTTCATAATCAATAATGCAACAATTCTGCATGCTTGTATGCCAGCTGAACCTGTTTTTCTTTTGTGTCCAATATGTGCCTGCTCTTTGCCATCCTAAACATGTGTGCCATTATTGCTTCTAACTTGGCATGTGTTTCATAAACTGCAAGTCACAGCTCTCTGTCTGATTATTCAGCCGATTTCCACTGACCATTACCATGATTTACATAGTTACATAGTAGGTGAGGCTGAAAAAAGACACACGTCCATCAAGTCCAACCTATGTGTGTGATTATATGTCAGTATTACATTACATATCCCTGTATGTTGTGGTCATTCAGGTGCTTATCTAATAGTTTCTTGAAACTATTGATGCTCCCCGCTGAGACCACCGCCTGTGGAAGGGAATTCCACATCCCTGCCGCTCTTACAGTAAAGAACCCTCTACGTAGTTTAAGGTTAAACCTCTTTTCTTCTAATTTTAATGCGTGGCCAAGTGTCTTGTTAAACTCCCTTCTGCAAAAACTTTTATCCCTATTGAGGGGTCACCAGTACGGTATTTGTATATTTAAATCATATCCCCTCTCAAGCATCTCTTCTCTAGAGAGAATAAGTTCAGTGCTCGCAACCTTTCCTTATAACTAAGATTCTCGGGACCCTTTATTAGCTTTGTTGCCCTTCTTTGTACTCGCTCCATTTCCAGTACATCCTTCCTGAGGACTGGTGCCCAGAACTGGACAGCATACTCTAGGTGCGGCCAGACCAGAGTCTTGTAGAGCGGGAGAATTAATGTTTTATCTCTGGAGTTGATCCCCTTTTTAATGCATGCCAATATTCTGTTGGCTTTGTTAGCAGCAGCTTGGCATTGCATGCCATTGCTGAGCCTATCATCTACTAGGACCCCCAAGTCCTTTTCCATCCTAGATTCCCCCAGAGGTTCTCCCTCCAGTGTATAGATTGCATTCATATTTTTGCCACCCAAATGCATTATTTTACATTTTTCTACATTAAACCTCATTTGCCATGTAGTTGCCCACCCCATTAATTTGTTCAGGTCTTTTTGCAAGGTTTCCACATCCTGCGGAGAAGTTATTGCCCTGCTTAGCTTAGTATCGTCCGCAAATACAGAGATTGAACTGTTTACCCCATCCTCCAGGTCGTTTATGAACAAATTAAACAGGATTGATCCCAGCACAGAACCCTGGGGGACTCCACTACCCACCCCTGACCATTCTGAGTACTCCCTATTTATCACCACCCTCTGAACACGCCCTTGTAGCCAGTTTTCAATCCATGTACTCACCCTATGGTCCATGCCAACTAGGGGTGCAACGGATCAAAAATCTCACGGATCGGATCGATCCTCGGATCAGCATAAAAAACAAAAAAAAAACAAAAACACACAAATCTTGTTACACCCACCGGAGTTTTAGATTTAAAAGCTATTTTCAACACAAAACTGAGCTTATATGCATAAATACAGTATTTGTGCATATAAGCTCAGTTTTGTGTTGAAAATGGCTTTTAAATTTAAAACTCCGGTGGGTGTAACAAGATGTCCGCTTGCCCCCTTCTCACTCTATCATTATTGTACTGTGCAGGAGTGTGGGGTGTAGCAAAATGGCGGCGATGAAACATCACTTCCTGTCGAGACAGCGGCCACTTCCGGGTGTACAAAGATGGCCGCCGCTCCGGAGCTAGGCCGAAGCCGGGGCCTTTCCTATGGCTGAGGCCCGAAAAGTGCTCCGCGGATCGCGGGTGTGCCGATCCGCGGAGGGTGATCCGTACGGATCACGGATCGGCAACGATCCGTTGCACCCCTAATGCCAACAGACCTTATCTTGTACATTAAACGTTTATGGGAAACTGTGTCAAATGCTTTTGCAAAATCCAGATATACCACGTCTACGGGCCTTCCTTTATCTAGATGATTGTTTTTTATAACAGAGTTATTCATCCCGTGAAACTGCATGCGCTTCAATTTTGTGCAAATGGTTGAAAAGATAAATGTTATCAGGGTATTTGGCCTCCCCCTATCCCCCACTGGCAGCGGCACCTGTGTTGGGTCTCAAGCACTCCTATTTCTCTAGAAAGCCCTGGACTGCAGTAAACAGCCCCCAGGAAGTGGGCAAGAAGTGGCTGCAAACATCCATTCCCTGATTCCCTGCAATTGATGAACTTGGAAGTGACACACCTCCGCGTTCACAGCTGTCATTTTTCGGCTATGGCAGACGAGGATGTAGCTAGTCAAGCACAATCTATGTTTAACTGCATTGGAAGGCAGGGGAGACATTGGGGGTCCCCCAGTGTCTTCATAAAGAGGACCTCTCACCTGCCCAACACTGTCATTGTTGTCCTCCTTGTGATAGCAGTAAAAGTTAAGTATTAAAAAAAAAAAATTTAAGTACTCCTGTCACCCCTGCACACACCCCAATTCAAAGACACAGCATAGAATGAACACGCTTATGTGAGCATAAATTGCACCACACATGTGAGGTATCGCCACAAAGGTAAGAGCAACGATTCTATTGCCATATTTCACAGTTACCTATGAACTATAAACCTGTAAAGGCTTTTAAAGCATCTTATATGGAGAATTCTGGGTACCACATTTTTTTATGATTTCACAGGCATACACAATTTTAAAGCTTGAGTGTTTAGTATTTACTTGATCCATCTTTTATATTTTACCAAAAAAAAAAAATCAGTAAAGCATTGCGTGTTTACACTTAAGTTTCATTTTAGAGGTTTTTTTTTTTTATCCTGAAAATATGTGTTTCACAAACAGCTGTGGAAATATTGTGTGTGCGTAGAAACTTGTATCTACCACCATTTTATTTTCCAGGATCTCTGCTTTCAGAAAATATACATTTGCTTGAGGGTTTAAAGAAATTTCCAACAAAAAAAATGCAGATTTTAATATGTGTGCAGAAAATGTAAAAATTGCCCTGGTAGACAAGCGTTTAAAGTTAAGCATCATCACAATCATAAGTGATTTGCACGTCTTCCCATTTCTGCTGACCCATATGTCAGACGCTAAAATCATCAACTTTTTGGATGACACCTGAAGCAATATGGGTTACAGGATGCCCATAGACTACTATATATTGTGATCAGATAATAATTATTAGTCTGAATTCATCTTAACCATTTCAATATTGGGCACTTTTATCCCCTTCCTGCCCAGGCCAATTTTAAGCTTTCAGTGCTGTCACACTTTGAATGACAATTGCACGGTCATGCAACACAGTACCTAAGCTAGACTTTTATCATTTTGTTTATTCAAATATAGCTTTTTTTTGGTGGTATTTAATCACTACTGGGCTTTTTTTAGTTTTGGTTAAATAAACAAAAAAAGACAGAATTTTGAAAAAAATATATATATTTTTTTCCTTTCTGTTTAAAAATTTGCTAAGAAATACTTGTTCTTCATAAATTTAGCCCAAATCTTATCCTGCTACATTTCTTTGGTGGAAATAACCCAAATCAGTGTATATTATTTAGTCTTTTATATTAAATTGATCAATCCTGATGTACTGAAGACCTAATTTCTTGAGGCCCTAAAATGCCAGGACAGTACAAATATTCCCCAAATGACCCCTTTTTGGAAAGTAGGCAAATACATAGATTAAATCGCCAGTACAGTGACTTCAAATGTTGATAGCAAAAAATTATATATAATGAGATAAAAAAAAACATATAATCCAATAAGTCAAAGTAAATTATCAAATGGTTGAAATTGATAGCTATACAGGCATACCCCATTTTTAAGTACACAATGGGATTTATTTACTAAAGCTGGAAAGTGCAAAATCAGGCTCATTTCTACATAGAAACCAATGAGCTTCCAGGTTTTATTACCAAAGCTTAATTGAACAAGCCAAGGATAGAAGCTCATTGGTTTCTATGCAGAAGTGAGCCTGATTTTGCACTTTCCAGCTTTAGTAAATAAACCCCATTGTGTACTTAAAAGTGGGGTATGCCTGTATAGCAAAACAAAATAAGTGAAGTGAAGACCCCAGATGATGTCTTATTAGATGAAACGCGTTGGGACGGGCTCTGCTGATGCCACTGCGTCACCTTTTACCAATATTGCAAAGAGCTTTTTATCTTCATAAAATGTGAGTGTTCCCTTTTTATATACAACTAAATGTTTTATCCATAATGGAATTAGACTATGTGGCCTATTCCTTCTTCATATAAATATATACCCGGGAGGAAAATTCTCTGATATATCCTCTGGTCATTATCCCTTCGGTGGGCATCCATTTGAAAAGTACTGTGAAGTACCATAGAAGTCTCTCCCTTCCATTGGATATCGTTTGTGCCGAATGATCCCCCTGGGTGTATTACACCACAAGCCTTACTGACTCATTAGGCGTATGCCTATTTGGGTTCAACTTTTCTGGTAAGCCTTATATATATCGGTGGTGGATTATCTACTGACAAATTGTCTGCACCAAGTTTTTTCAAGTCACCATGTCATCATATAAGGACTTTGATGTTTTTCCATGAATGCACATACATTTTTGCTTCACTTATTTTGTTTTACTATACAGCTATCAATTTCAACCATTTGACAGTTTACTTTGACTTATGTGATTATATGAGTTTTTTTTATCTCATTACATATAATTTTTTGCTATCAACATTTGAAGTCACCGTACTGGCAATTTAATCACATTATCTTGTTATACAGTATTTTGATATCACCGAGTTCCTTTATACGTGGGGTACTGCACTGCACCAGTGGTCACATTATTTGTTGTCTAGTATATCTGACATCATATTAGCACTACACTTTCCTTTTATAAAATAAGTATATGTAGAATTAATGGAAAGCTTTGAAATTTTTGCAAAAGAAGTACACCAATGCTATATTGGTACATTGGGAAGATGGAATTTAGAAAAAAAAAAAAAAAAAAAGGTGAACTTAGCCTTTAAGGAACTTTGTACTTGCAGTTTTGCTTTTTGAACAAAACAAAATACTGGCCCTCCCTAAATCTAATGGGGCATACACACGGTCAGACTTTTTCGTCTACAAAAGTCCAACGGACGCCGACGGACTAAAGCTGGCTGGTAATCCGATCGTGTGTGGGCTTCCCCGGACTTTCAGCTGACTTTTTCAGCCTCAAATCCGACGGACTTTAGATTTGAAACATGCTTCAAATCTTTACGTCGTAACTACAACGGACCCCGAAATCCGCTCGTCTGTGTGCTAGTCCGATGGACAAAAACCCAAGCTAGGGCAGCTATTGGTTACTGGCTATGTACTTCCTTATTTTAGTCTGGTGTACGTCATCACGTACGAATCCGTCGGACTTTTGTGTGGTCGTGTGTAGGCAAGTCCGTTCGTTAGAAAGTCTGCCACAAGTCCGCCGCAAGTCCGCCGAAAGTCCGCCGGAAGTCTGTCGGACAGGCTGTCGGACTTTTGTAGACGAAAAGTCCGACTGTGTGTATGCCCCATAAGCGCTCATGAATTAAGTGAGATGAATCACAGGTAGGTGCACTATAATACATCTCCCTCACAAACAAAACCAATTAAGGTTGTAGCTGCTACTGTTCACCTGACAAACTAACAATATGGGTACATAAAACAAACAAAATAAGGCAGCGCTACATAAAAATACCATAACATCAATGCATGTGCCAGTGCAGGAATGAAAGTGGTATTAATGTAAAAGTTGGTGATAAATTCCTCAGTCCATATATAGTGAAAAAAGTCCCATCTGGTCCCATTCACTTATGTTCAAGGATATTCTACCACCATCAACTCCACTCGTGAGAAAAATCGGGGGACAAATCACCCCTATAGGAAATACGCTTACCAGGCTGAGCTGGAAAATAGGCATCAATGGTCACAGGTGTCAGTTAATGAATGGGTATTTTCCATCTCATACTGCGGCTCAGAAGTTAGATCTTTACACTGATACTCTCATGCAAAAACAAAAAGAAATATCCATAGCATAATTCAGTTTAAAATGCTTTAATCACAACTTCCCAACCCCCTCTTAAGTATTGCACTTACAATGTAAACATAAAATCGAGCAATAACACCCTTAGATGATGTCGTTGATGACGAAACGCATCAGCGTTGGGCCAAGCGACTGCCAATAGTAACGTCATCACGCTGATCGGGACGGGATGGGCGCTCTCTAGTGAGCATTGCAGAGCGAGGTAGGAGATGCCACCTGGTATGTGATCCTGCACGGACATGGATGATGTCAATGTGATTTATTGCTCGATTTTATGTTTACATTGTAAGTGCAATACTTAAGAGTGGGTTGGGAAGTTGTGATTAAAGCATTTTAAACGGAATTATGCTATGGATGTTTCTTTTTGCTTTTGCATGAGAGTATCAGTGTAAAGATCTAACTTCTGAGCCGCAGTATGAGATGGAAAATACCCATTCATTAACTGACACCTGTGACCATTGATGTCTATTTTCCAGCTCAGTCTGGTAAGCGTATTTCCTATAAGGGTGATTTGTCCCCCGATTTTTCTCACAAGTGGAGTTGATGGTGGTAGAATATCCTTGAACATAAGTGAATGGGACTTTTTTCCAGACGGGACTTTTTTCACTATATATGGACTGAGGAATTTATCACCAAATTTTACTTTAATACCACTTTCATTCCTGCACTGACACAAGCATTGATGTTATGGTATTTTTATGTAGCGCTGCCTTATTTTGTTTGTTTTATGTACCCAATTTTGCTTTTTGTTAGACTTTTTATTCATTACATACACATTTCTTTGAAGAATTTTGTCCAGATTCCAGATACCTCAAAGGGCCATAATACAATTTCTCTGAAGCACAGAAATAGTAGCGAGTAAAATATACAATATGTGATCATATTTTTTACAGCACCATTCCACATGCTACAGTATAATCTGCATTGCTACAAAAGAAATAGCCAATTAAATTGATTTATGAGCTGAAAATGTGTAGTGTGAGGTTAAAGTTCTTACATTTTAATTGGGCTGAGTAATATCCTCTAACGCTCCAAGTGCTTGGCTGCATAAGGTCTGCAGAACATAGTCCCAACTCCCAAATATCAAACTTTAACTTTAAAAACCAACTTGATGTTTGATGGTACTGCATCATTCTATCCCCTATCGGATATTTACCCCCCCCCCAAGACTACAGAAAGGAGATCTTCACCAAATGCTTATATGGCTGTGACATGCAAAGCTTACTTTTTTAGACTAGCTAACATTATATACATAAAAATGCTTTTTCGGGCAGAAAAAATTGTATTAGAAAAATGAGTACAGTGCTAGGAGCCTGGAACACTTGTTTTTTGGCACTGGGCTTCATCGCCGAAAACAAAAATAAAATAAAATGTGAACAGTTTTGTACTCTGTGTAGCATCTAACCAAGCCTTCCTCAACCTTTTCAACACAGAGGAACCCTTGCAATATCTTTCTGGTTTCAGGGAACCCCTGATAAAAAATACTATATCTACAACTCATAATACAATAGTGTGATGGTCAGTGGGAAGAACGCTCCTTAAACTTGTGCACATTGGAGAGAATTACAGATAGCTAAAAAGATCCATGGTGTCAGTGGGAACTTATCTGAGAAGCAGACATTTCTCATTATTCAAGGAACCCCTAACAACCTCTGAAGGAAACCTAGGGTTCCAGTGGGACACTGGTTAAGATACTGTGATCTAACCTGTAATCCCGCGTACACACGACCGGACTTCCCGGCAGAAAAGGTCCGACGGAACATTCTGATCATGTGTGGGCTTCATCGGACTTTTTCTTTCAAAAATTCTGACGGACCTAGAAATAGAACATGTTTCAAATCTTTCTGACGGAATCAGTTTCTATCGGGAAAACCGCTCATCTGTATGCTATTCCGACGGACCAAAAATGACGCAAGGGCAGCTATTGGCTACTGGCTATTGAACTTCCTTTTTCTAGTCCCATCGTACGTCATCGCGTTCTAAATGATCGGATTTTGGTGTGATCGTGTGTAGGCAAGTCCATGTCAGTGGAACTCCGTCGGAAAGACCGTCGGAGTCTATTCTGACGGAGAGTCCGGTCATGTGTACGTGGCATTACTCAACTCCAGCAATGATTTACCATAGAAGAACTCTTAACTAATATTTAACTTTTCCACTAACACTTTAAAACCCCAGGCCTCAGTCACATGGTCATATCATAATGGTAAGAAATCTACTGATCACCAAAGTGGACCTTCAGTCATTTTTTCCTCTTTCCATCTATTAAATCTTCTGCCCTTGTTGTTTTAACTTTGGATAATAAAATATTTTTTTTCTGCCAGTAAATACCTTATATGGCCCACCTCCTGTTTCTTATCTGGTAAAAAGCCTAGGCTTATGACATCATGCACAGCTCTCTCTCTTATTTTCGTGAAAGTTTGCCAGGAAGGGAGGGGGGCGGGGGGTGAGTCATAAGAGGGCCAATCAGAGCTGCAGAGCTTGATGGGGGCTGGATGAGGGTGGAGATAACAGGAGACTTCAGAGATCTATGTGTATTCATCCACAGAGGAGAAATAAGCAGATAAGCAGAGGTGTGAATGTGTCTGTCTGTCTGTATATGCGTGTGTTTGTCTGTATATATGTGTATGTTTGTATGTCTGTGTGCCTCTGTGTGTCTGTGTAAATCCAGGAAGTGAACAGGCAGCAGCTTCAGCTGCCCACAGTTAAAATGGCTGCAGCCAGACTCAGTGGAGGGAGATTTCTGCAGCACATTTGGCAAGTACAGAATCACAGTATATATAAAATAATATGCAAAGTGGTTGGAGGGAAGCTTCATAAATAAACAAATTAAAAAGACAGAATTTAAAAAAAAAAAAAAAAATTTATATTTTGTTATATAATTTTGCAAACAGGTCATTTTTCTCCTTCGTTGATGTACGCTGATGAGGCGGCACTGATGTGTGGTGGTGATGGGCACTGATGGGTGGCGGTGATGGGCACTGATTGGGTACTGATTGATGGCAGCACTGCTAGGTGGCACTGATTGGCACCACTGGAGGGCATTGATAGGTGGCACTTGTGGGCATTGACAGGTGGCACTTGTGGGCATTGACAGGTGGCACTTGTGGGCACTGGCAGGTGGCAATAACAGATGGCACCTGTTAGCACAAATGAGGCATATGTGCCTCCTTTCTCTTCGGGACCGATGTCCCTTTTGACATAAGCCGGTGATGGGCTTGTTTTTCCTCCTCACGCTGTCAGCGTGAGGAGAAAACGAAACCGATCACCGAGGTTTTGTTTATATCATGTGTCATTGGCTGACAGCTGATCACATGGTAAGGGGCTGGGACCGGCCCCTTACTCGGTTCTGTGATCATCCGAGTCTCCGTGACTCGGTGATCACAGCGCGCACACCGTGCGCCCTGCAGGGTGCGCGCGGTGCGTGTGCACAGGGGAGGACGTCCCATGACGGCCTCCCGGAAATTGAGGTCCGTGCTGTAGCCGTCATTCGGCTATGGCCCGGACCTCAAGTGGTTAACCATGTAATATTTGACAAAACTTTTTGAAGTTTATTCAGTTTTCCTTGTCAAAAAAGTTTATTGAACATACAATAATATAAAGATACATGAAGCAAGTTTATTCAGTTTTCACCACTCAGAAGCATTCATTACTGAATGCAGTTTAAAAATGTTATACACTGTATATAAAATAATGATGAGCAAGACATTTTTCATAGTGTCTGAAAAACATGGGCGGCGATTCTGCCTTGAACATGGGTATTTTTTACATACGGTATATGGTAGGCATGTCCTAATCCAGCCTTTATGGACAGTAACTACAATTTAGTGAAGATAAACTAGGGCTCAAAACACCCTTAGCTATATAAAAAAACAATTATGTTTGGCTGTACCGGATAGGATGTTACAGGCCCCAAGAGAAGCTTGTTATTTTTTAATGATGGTTGCAGGAACATGAACTGCTCAGGCTTGGAAATCCTCAGGAGATCGGATTCAAAAGATGTATAGTTTTTTAAAACAGAGGAGCTATCTGTAACAGGGCACAAGACTTTTTATATACGATTTCAAACAAAGCTGGGAATATTGGTTTTGGCGTGATTTTCTTTTTCTTCTTTTTACATTCGGAACCACTGAACTCCAGGCATATATACAAGATACAAATTAATGTGTCCCTGTATATATTACTACATCATTAAAATAGATTTTTTTAAATGCAAGCAGTGTAAACACCTGAATTTGTCTTGTTATTAGCCTTCTGCAATCCCTGTACAGCAGAGCTGAGACTGGGAAAGGATGAAGCAGGAGGCGGGACCAGGGTGAGAAAGATGAGCTCATCACTGTGCTTGCTTCTTGCTTTTTTGGCAGAGTGGTGTAATTCTCAGAACTGGATAGACAGAAAATGTAATACATTTGGAAGATTAAAAAAAAAAAAAATATCTCTTCTTTAGAAGAGGCCTCCTTCTGGAACGACAGTTGATGCAGTGTGCGGCGTATGGTCTGAGCACTGACAGGCTGACCCCCCCACTCCTTCAACCTCTGCAGCAATGCTGGCAGCACTCATACATCTATTTCCCAAAGACAACCTCTGGATATGACGCTGAGCATGTGCACTCAACTTCTTTGGTCGACCATGGCGAGGCCTGTTCTGAGTGGAACCTGTCCTGTTAAACCGCTGTATTGTTTTGACCACCGTGCTGCATCTCAGTTTCAGGGTCTTGGCAATCTTCTTATAGCCTAGGCCGTCTTTATGTAGAGCAACAATTCTTTTTTTTCAGATCCTCAGAGAGTTCTTTGCCATGAGGTGCCATGCTGAACTTCCAGTGACAAGTATGAGACAGTGAGAGCGATAACACCAAATTTAACACACCTGTTCCCCATTCACACCTGAGACCTTGTAACACTAACGAGTCACATGACACCGGGGAGGGAAAATGGCTAATTGGGCTCATTTCAGACATTTTCACTTAGGGATGTACTCATTTTTGTTGCCAGCGGTTTGGACATTAAAGAGGTTGTAAAGGTAATTTAAAAAAAAAAAAAAAATAACAAACATGTTATACTTACCTTCACTGTGCAACTCGTTCTGCACAGAGTGGCCCCGAACCTGGTCTTCTGGGGTCCCTCGGCGGCTGTTTCAGCTCCTCCCCGCAAGAACTAACCACCTTAATGCGAGCTCCCTCGCATGGTGGTTAGTTATTGCGGGCGCGCTCCCGTGATACAACCGGCAGCAATAGCCGCTCGCTGTATCACTCGGCCCGCCCCCCGGCACGCCGCCTCATTGGATGTAATTGACAGCAGCGTGAGCCAATGGCTGCGCTGCTTTCAATCCATCTACTATAGCCAATCAGCGACCAGGCTGAGCGGCGAAATGGAGGTCGGGAGCGAGCGGCTGAGTTTCGAGGTGTCAGGTAAGTAAAACGGGGGGGCTGGGGGTTGCGGTATTGTCAAAAGTTTTTTCACCTTAATGCATAGAATGCATTAAGGTGAAAAAAATGTATACCTTTACAACCCCTTTAATGGCTGTGTGTTGTGTTATTTTGAGGGGACAGCAAATTTACAGTGTTATACAAGCTGTAAAGTGTCATTTCTTCAGTGTTGTCACAGATAGAATAAAATATTTACAAAAATGTGAGAGGTGTACTCACTTTTGTGAGATACTGTAGGTAATGGTAGTGTGTTCCCTTTAACCACTTCAGCCCTGGAAGGATTTACTCAATTCCTGACTAAGCCATTTTTTGCAATACGGCACTGCGACAATTGCGCAGTCGTGCATCGCCGTACCCAAATAAAATTGATGTCCTTTTTTCCCACAAATAGAGCTTTCTTTTGATGGTATTTGATCACCACTGTGGTTTTTATTTTTATTTTTTATTTTTTTCCGCTATAAACAATTTTGAAAAAAAAAAAACTATATTTTTTACTTTCTGCTATAAAGCATACTCAATAAATTTAAAAAAAAAATCTAATTTCTTCATCAATGTAGGCCAATATGTATTCTGCTACATATTTATGGTAAAAAAAAAACAATAAGCGTATATTGATTGGTTTGCGCAAAAGTTTTAGCATCTACAAACTATGGGATAGATTTATGGCATTTTTATCTTTTACATTTTTTTTTTACGAGTAATGGCGGTGATCAGTGATTTTTAGCGGGACTGTGACATTGCGGCGGACAGACAGGACACTTTTTACACTTTTTTGGGAACCAGTGACATTATTACAGTGATCACTGCTAAAAATATGCACTGACATTGTACTAAAGACACTGGCAGGGAAGGGGTTAACATCAGGGGTGATCAAAAGATTACCGGGGTTCCCTCAGTGTGTTTACTAACTGTATGGGGGATGGGCTGCTTGGGACAACACACAGATCCGTCTTCCTGCATAGCAGAAAGACAGGATCTCTGTGTGATCCCCAGTCAGAACGGAGATCCGCGCGTGGCTGGCGGACATCCAGTCCACTGGACCCGCTGATCGGCTCCCCTGCTGGCCAATGGACGTGCGTGCCCACAGAACATCGCGTACAAGCCCGATGTACAGCTATGGTGATTTGCGCAGCCGAGCCAAGCTGCTGCAGTATAACTGCGGTTATACAAGTGGTTAAATAGCAATAGAATAACAGTGTTCAGAAATGCAAGGCCTTGCAATTATCTTCACCAGCAGTTGGAGCTCAAAGAATTCTAATGCCCCGTACACACGGTCGGACTTTGTTCGGACATTCTGACAACAAAATCCTAGGATTTTTTCCGTCGGATGTTGGCTCAAACTTGTCTTGCATACACACGGTCACACAAAGTTGTCGGAAAATCCGATCGTTCTAAACGCGGTGACGTAAAACACGTACGTCGGGACTATAAACGGGGCAGTGGCCAATAGCTTTCATCTCTTTATATATTCTGAGCATGCGTGGCACTTTGTCCGTCGGATTTGTGTACACACGATCGGAATTTCCGACAACGGATCTTGTTGTCGGAAAATTTTATCTCCTGCTGTCCAACTTTGTGTGTAGGAAAATCCGATGGAAAATGTCCGATGGAGCCCACACACGGTCGGAATTTCCGACAACACGCTTCGATCGGACATTTTCCATCGGAAAATCCGACCGTGTGTACGGGGCATAAGTGTGGCACAGTGATATGCAGTGAAGGTAAAGCAGCTAAGTCTGACCAGTAGTAATCCTTAGGGTAATCCAGGTATAAGGTGTCTGTGTACAGTATCCTGTGGAATATGCTAGTGGCTGGTATTGGATTTGTGGGCAGGTACCCTCTCATCAATCTGGAGACCAGTGTAGGAACTTCCTGAAGAGCGATCCAAGTTGATTCTTCCTTCTGCAAAGGGGCTGAGATGGCGGTCTGGCTGCTGGAACATTGAGTCGTCCGATCCTGCTATTTACAGCGGTGCTGCGGAGGTGCCCTTTGTGTAGCAAGTGGCAGCTGACCCACCTGGGTCGCAGCCGGGAGTGCTGTGTTGCCACGTGGTAGGCCGCAGTCCTCTCGCACAGCAGCAAAGGGGATGGTTACTTGATGGAAGCAAGAGAGCTTGGGCCTGGTCTACTGATCCCTGAATAGTCTCTCCCAGAGTTCTCTCCCTGGAGCAGATGGCTTGCTGGGAGGTGTAGTTCATGGATAGTTCTGCAGATCAAGGATATCTGTTCAGGTGACTATAGTTCCCACAATGCTCTCTGCTTGGCTCAGGTGTATGATGCATGTAATTAAAGCCCAGCACTAGGGGAATACAGAGACAGTCTAAGAAGGTAAAGGGTAAGTCTGCAGTGCCAGATAACAGTAGTCCGCTGTTGGTGACATGTATTTTATTTTTGTACCTTTTCCCTGAAGTTCATTTTGGATACATTTTGAAATCAATTGAAATCAGTTTTAAATGAATTGTTCGCCATTTGTGTTCAACTGAGGAGATTTTCTTTCACTCAATGTCCTATATATCCAGTTACCTAGCTTTGGCGTGTTACAAACGTCCATAAAACCCCCTTCTCTGAACACAAGGCATCTCCTGTACGTCCAGGAGACTGCATTTTTTTAAACTCCCCTGCTCGCTCCTGTGTACAGCTTTGTGAGACCTGGTGTCTGCAGAAACATAAGCTCCCAATCCTATGATTGGGAGCCAGTCAGAAGCCTTCCTCATTGAATGATGACTCTGACAGCCAATCACAGCGATCATTCAGTGTAACATTTTTTTACCAAAACAAAAGTAATTCACTAGCTGTCTTATCTCTGCCGTTCCCTGCAGCAATCTATAAGGCTACTTTCACACTGAGGTGCTTTACAGGCACTACAGTGCTAAAAATAGCACCTGCATAACGTCTGTAAAGAGCCTTTCTTCTCACTCCAGTGTGAAAGCCCCAGTGCTTTTACACTGGAGCGATGCGCTGGCAGGACACCAAAAAAAGTTCTGCAAGCCGCATCTTTGCAGCGCCCCGCTAGCGGCCTAAAACCTCTGCAAAAACGATGGTAAATCGCCGCTAAAAATAGTAGCGCTTTACCGCCGATGCACTCAACGCCCCAGTGTAAAAGTAGCCTTGTGTGAAAGAGAGAGCTGCAGCTGACATAGAAGAATGTTTATTATGTGCACAGGGAGTTAGGTAACTCATAATTGACCAGGACATGTCCTTATTTTACTACTTAACCCATTCATTTGAGAAGATCAACCCGTATAAGCACTAATTAATAGCTTAATCTCCTGCTGTTGCATGTTTCAATTTAAAGTATTTGTTGGGGGAAAAAAATATTATAAAGCACATAAATACATTGTTATCTTTAAGGGTTTACTGTTAAAAAAGATGCGGTTTAAGGTATATCTGTTTTATTTTAAATGAGTAAAAACTTTAAATTACTGATGCATTATGAGAAAAAATGAAATATATGCAAAAAAATAATGTTAATTCTTCTGTAAATACCGGTAGCTTTAACATGCTTTGTACCAAAAATGTAATTTAAAGTTGCAGTAAATAGAACAAGCAGCAGAATGAAATGTATGTTTTCCCCACACTAATTGTACTTGTGTTCAAAATATTACTGATCAAACTTGAAAAAATTATATATTTTTTCCAGATTTTTACTCTTTTTTCCCCCTTAAAATGCAGATAAATTAAAAAAAATTCTCAGAGGACTTTAGGGTCACAAGAAAGCCCTGTTTGTCCCCCCCAAAAACAATATATGTATCAATTCTTTATCATAAGTAATTACAAAGTTATAGATTCATGAACAGACACATAGCAGAAATTTGAAAATATGGTCTGGTCCATAGGGGTAAACAGGAGAGCCAAGGTGGATATACAGCAGAAAGATGTGCCCTCTGGTGTGTGCCCTCTAGTAACAACTCACCCCACTGGTGACAATGGTCACCAGGACAGAAAGAGAAGATTAATTTCCTTCACAAGAACACAGACCAAGATTCTAAGCCTTCCTTAATCTATCCAAATTACAAAAAAGACGGGAATGCAGGTGAAGAGGAGCTTTGTTCCTCTGAAGCCTCCATAAGTGTCATCAGAGCAGCAGCTGTCCGATTGGTTGCTGCTACCCTGGGTGACCTCTGCGGCCCTCTTTAGTGTGCTCAATGCTAATAGCACAGTGGTGTAGTGGGTAGCACTTTCGCCTAGCAGTAAAGAGGGTTGCTGGTTCAAATCCCAACCATGACACTACCTGCCTGGAGTTTTATATTCTCCCTGTGCCTGTGTGGGTTTCCTCTGGGTACTCCGGTTTCCTCCCACACTCCAAAAACATGCTGGTAGGTTAATTGGATCCTGTCTAAATCGGCCCCTAGTATGTGAGTTAGGGACCTTAGATTGTAAGCTCCTTGAGGGTAGGGACTGATGTGAATGTACAATGTATATGTAAAGCTCTGCGTAAATTGATGGTGCTATATAAGTACCTGAAATAAATAGATAGCGCTGTTGGTGCGCATTTGCGAAGTGGATAGTGTAGGAACAGGATCCCTGTTGGCTAGGGACAGTGTATCCATAGCTGAGGAGAGATTCTGGTAGAGGAGGGATAATGCAGGAATGCTATGCCAAGCTTCACTATCAGGGAACTCTAGAGAGTTGGGACAAGGACCCTCCTTTCAGTTTACTAAAGGCATTGGCACCATTGTTCTGCCTGTCAGCCACCCCCTTCATCAGATGCTGCTCTGGTAAAATAAGCCAGAGTGTCCCCTCAAGTGAAGAGACTATGTTCAAGTACTGCCAACATTGTCAAGAGGGTTGCCTGTGATATTAGAGATCTGTTGGCATAATGTATGGAACGGTGAAGCGAGCCCCTTGCCGCGTTCTTTCATGTTATTTGTATCTTCTACTTATCCAAGTAATAATTGTGCCACTTTCTTTAATCTTGCAGTACCTTTATTATTTCTTAGGTACCAAACAACTGGCCCGGCTCCAAGACTCTATGGGACCAGAGCTGCCACTAACCCAATGCTCTCATATTAATTTAAGGGGCTATTGGAAATATTAGAGTGCTTAATAAAGATGGCCATACACTAGCAGAATTTCAAAATAAAATTTTCATTCTAAGAACACTCATTTGATTTTTTATTTGTTATTGGAGTCAAAGGAGCAGGGTGGAATGTTTCTTTCGAACAAACACATTTCTAATAGTGGATGTGGTTTTCTTTCTGAAAAGTCCATTCACTCCCGCATTGAATGTTAAAAGAAAACATTTTTTTAAGACCATTTGAATGACATTTACTATATCGTTGAATTTGCTGATGAGAACGTTCATTCAAATGGTCATACGAACATTTACTGGTGTATAGCCAGCTTACAGTTATCCATAACCCCTGCTGTAGGCAGTGCCATGGTGGAATGATGCTATGGCATGCGTCTTTCATATAAGACATACTCACTGCCCCAGTCATTCACCAGATTGGAGTCAGCACTGATAGTTTGAGGACTATCACGTTTTAACAGCACTAGTGGAACTGCTGGCTCTTCCAGGAGAGAGTAAATTAAAGTGATTCTAAAGACTTTTTACCTTAATGCACTCTCTGCAATAAGTTAAAACATCTTCTATGTCCAGGATCCCCCCCCCCCCCCGCCAGCACCCACTTATATTTACCTGAGCCCAATCTCAATCCAGCACTGTGCATGAGAGCAGCGGCTCTGTCCCCCCTCACTGGGTAGATTGATAGCAGCGGGAGCCATTAGCTACTACTGCTGTCAATCAAATTCTGTGGTGAGGGAGCAAGTGGTGGGGCCAAGCCACGTTGTCTGTGCCTGTAAACGCAGACAGGGTGGTTTGGAACTGAGCTTGCATGAGTGCCTCCATAGGAAGCAGCTTCCTATGGGGGCACCCACTGAGGAGGTGGAGCCAGGAGCTTGTGAACTATTTGGTTGGCCTGTCAGTGCAATTCAATTGTTATAAACATTTGATTGCTGCAGACTGGTAAAGTTTTCTCTGGATGCCATGAAGCCAAGGTTTGATTTCAGTTAGCTAGCAGGCATGATAAACAGAAATGTCAACTGTGGTTATACCAGGCTTCCAATTCGGACGTTCACCCACCTGCAAACATCATTTTCTTGTTCTTCTAATCCAAACTGGCTATCAAATGTGAGCTGTACCCTCGTGTTTTCTGCAGAGTCCAGAATCCATGTCAGGAGCAAGTTTCTTGGGTAACTGGCAGGAAAGCGGGGACTGCTTATGCAACCATTTCCCACCACTTGAATAGTTTCTTCTTTTCGGTAGAGTCTCGTAAGTAGGTTACTCTCTGTAAGAACAGACATAAAAAAATCACAGTCATTTAACAGATTAATATTGCGTGAAATACTGCAAGGCTTTTAAAATTGCATAATTGCTGTGACATCATCATTACTGGTGAACATCAAGCGCCAAAATCTTTCAGCTACGAAGAATGGCTTTCCAGCTTCTTTTAAACTGAACCCCAAGGAAATATTAAGAAACAATTAATTTCATTGTGAATTCATTTAAAATAATTCAGACTTACTGCAACACACGTTAAAAAATGTATGTTTTAACATGCGTTGACTGATTTTGCCAACTACGCTGTGTTGCGGTGCTACAGATTTTGATTACCACCTAAAAAAGCACTGTACAGCAGATCCCAAGCCATGCCGCATATGCTGTCTATTAAGGTTTGATGTTTTGTAAAAAAAGGCTAGGTTTTTTTTTTGTCTGTTGCAGAGTGTTGGCAGCCCCTTCATATTGAAAGGATCACAAAAGTGTGAATCCAGCTTTAATGTATTTTTTAGAATTACTCGTGTAGATACCTGAGTTTGCCTTTAAGTAGAAAAAAGGCCTCCTAATAAAAATATGTGCTGTTGAACATAATTATAGTCAAAGTCCCACAAATTGTTTATCCTGCCAGAGAAGTCCACCTAATGCACTATCACCTTCCTGTGATAGTGTGGCAACAATGCCGTACTGCTCCTACATTCAGAGCAGAGTTGCTACTCTCATGTAGGCTGAGTCTGCTTACGCTATTAGTATTGCCACTGTTGATTCACAAGCACAAGGCAGCACCTGGTCCTAACCCCATTTCTGTGTTGACAGCGCTGCCTTTATTGCTGAAACCCTCCAACTGCGAGCTGTAGTGTGTGGGAGGGGATCGTATGAGACACGAATGAAGGAGGATTTGGCTTATTCAGGTAAAAAAGGACTTTTTTGCTTACTTTATGAGGCTTGTGGATCACACAGTAACTGAATGTTGTACTTGTTTAGACTGCCAAACAGGAGTCTTTAATTGTATTTTATAGCTTTCTGTAATCCACTCTATAGGAGGACTTTACTTAACTGCTTGCCAAATGACGGCAGGGCGGTGCGGCTCTCTCTCTGGGACGCCGTCATATGACGGCGTCCCAGAACGGCCGCTCTCGCGCGCCCATGGGGGCGTACAGCGCGGCGATCGCGGCCGCGTCGTGTTGTTAGGACATGTCGCGACTCCGATCTCTGCAATGAGCCACACCCGCAGCTCTTTAACCATGTGATCGGCTGTGTCCAATCACAGCCGGTCACATGTAAACACTGAGATGCTGGTAATCGGCTCTCCTCGTCTCATACTGACAGAGTGTGTGGCGAGGAGAGCCGATCAGTGGCATCTCCACACAGGGGGACATCTAGGAATGTAATCAGTGCCCTGATTACAATATAGCAATACAGTGTCACCAATCAGTTCCAACTATTGCCCACCAATGCCAGCAATCAGTGCCCACCAGTGGCAGCAATCAGTGCCCACCACTGCCCACAAGTGCCACCAATCAGTGCCCATTAGCGAAGCCAGTCAGTGCTGGCAATCAGTGCCGCCTATCAGTGCTGCCAATCAATGCCCATCACTGCTGTCGATCAATGCCCATCAGTGTCGCCCATCAATGCCCATCAGTACCGCCTATCAGTGCTGCCTATCAGCGCCCACCAGTGTCGCCTATCAGTGCCCACCAGTGCCGCTTATCAGTGCCCACCAGTGCCACCAATCAGTGCCCATTAGCGATGCCAGTCAGTGCTGGCAATCAGTGCCGCCTATCCGTGCTGCCAATCAATGCCCATCACTGCTGTCGATCCATACCCATCAGTGTCGCCCATCAATGACCATCGGTACCGCCTATCAGTGCTGCCTATCAGTGCCGCCTATCAGTGCCCACCAGTGCCGCTTATCAGTGCCCACCAGTGCCGCCTGTCAGTGCTCATCAGTGCTACATATCACTGCCAACTATCAGCGGCATATTAGTGCCTCCTCATCAGTGCCACCTCATCAGTGCCCATAAGTACCGCCTCATCAGTGTCATAAGTGCCACCTCATCAATGCCCACCAAGTTCAGCCTATCAGTGCCCATCAGTCCCGCCTCATCAGCGCACATCGGAGAAGGCGAAAAATTACTTAGTTACAAAATGTACTGACAGAAAAAATAGTAGAAAACATTTTTTTGTAAAAAATAAAAAACTCAACAGTGATTAAATACCACCAAAAGAAAGCTCTATTTGCGTGAAGAAAATGATAAAAAATTTGTTTTGGTACAGTGTAGCACGACCGCGCAATTGTCATTCAAAGTGTGACAGCGCTGAAAGCTGAAAAATGGCCTGGGCAGGAAGGGGGTGCAAGTGCCCTGTGGGCATGAGGTTAAACTCCAAGAGAGATATTAAACAATTAATGCAATAAAATATTCACTAAAAAGTCTCAAAGGTCTACAGTACTCAGACATTTTCATTGCAACAACATGCATTAAAATTGTCTGTCACAATTTGCATGTTACTTAATGTATATATTTCTTGATCAACGGATTGCTTTGGTTTTTGTTTTTCTTTTTTTTCCAATGAAGATAACCTGTGCATCTGCATTTTGTATTATATTTTTTGTTACATGCTCAGTTTGAGCTGTCCAGGTTTATGACAAGTTTACTAAAACTATATTCAAATGAGTACAATTATATTCAAATTCTAAAAAAAATATATGTTGCAAGACTGATGATGACAACCAGGCAACTAGCACATTTTTAAACCAACAATTGCAACCTATCCTTTAAGGGACAATTTTTTTAACATCCTCAATATGACTGTTCATGAGGTTTTTGTAGATGTAAGGATTGTTTAAAACATTTGCACTTTAATAGAACACAGGCGACAGGAGAGGTATGTACTTTTTGCTTTACAGGCACATCTTCATCTTCTAATTTGGAGACTGGTATTTTTTGGTAACATTTCATTCCCCATCGTTTCTGCAATTTTTTTCACTGCACCATGCAACTTTTCATTTCAAGTTACAACTGGAGAAATGTTGACGTGCAGAACAATGAAAAGCAATCATTTTGCTTTTTATTTGTATTTTTTGCCTCTACAGACACATCTTTCAACCTATATTACTTTTTTCATTATAGAAACTGCAGGAGAAAATTCTGCAGTGAAGCTGGGTAATCTGGCATCCAACATTAGAGAGATTAAACACCGGGTTCAGGAAAAATGGCATGGTTGCAGCAGGGCCATACCTAGAGCATTTGGCACTCGGGCGGATCCTATACCTGGCACCCCCCCCAACTTTAAAATGTAAAAACACCCCATTGTGCCCCCTGCATACCTCTGCCTCCCCCAATATCTCTTTGTCACTACTTTGTACCTCCTCTCCACTACTAGACCCCTTTACATTACACAGTCCCCCCTGCAGCTCTGGACCCCTGCACATTACACAGCACCCTGCAACTCTGGACCCCTTCACATTACACAATCCCTTGCACCTCTGGACCCCTTTACTTTACACAACCCATTGACCCTCTGGACCCCTTTACATTACACAACCCCCTGCACCTCTAAGCCCCTTTACATTACACAACCCCCTGCACCTCTAAACCCCTTTACATTACACAATCCCCTGCACCTCTAAGCCCCTTTACATTACACAATCCCCTGCACCTCTGGACCCTTTTACATTAAACAATCCCCTGCACCTCTGGACCCCTTTACATTACACAGCACCCTGCACCTCTGGACCCCTTTACATCACACAGCCCCCTGCACCTCTGGACCCCTTTACATCACAAAGCTCCCTGCACCTCTGGACCCCTTTATGTTACACAACCCCCTGTACCTCTGGACCCCTTTACATTACACAGCACCCTGCACCACTGGATCCCTTTACGTTACATAACCGCCTGCACCTTTGGACCCCTTTGCATCACACAGCACACTGCACCTCTGTACCCCTTTATGTTACACAACCCCTGTACCTCTGGACCCCTTTACATCACACAGCACCCTGCACCTCTTGACCCCTTTACATTACACAACCCCCTGCACCTCTGGACCCCTTTACATTACACAACCCCCTGCATCTCTGGACCCCTTTACATTACACAGCCCCCCCACCCCACAGCTCGGGACCCCTGCACATTACACGTTGGACCCCCTGCATGTTACACAGCCACCCCCCCAGCTTTGAACCCCCTGCATGTTACACAGCCACCCCCCCCAACTTTGGACCTCCTGCATGTTACACAGCCCCCCCTCAGCTTTGGACCCCCTGTGTGTTACATAGCCACCACTCACCCCCCAGCTTTGGACCCCCTGTATGTTACACAGCCACCCCCCCAGCTTTTGACCCCCTGCATGTTACACAGCCACCCCACAGCTTTGGACTCCATGTATGTTACACAGCCACCCCACCCCCACAGCTTTGGACCCCCTGTTTGTTACACATCCACCCCCCCAGCTTTGGACCCCCTGCAGGTTACACAGTCACCCCCCAGCTTTGGACCCCCTGCATGTTACACAGTCCCCCCCAGGTTTGGACCACCTGTATGTTACACCGCCACCCCGCCAGCTTTGGACCCCCTGCATGTTACACAGCCCCCCACAACTTTGGACCCCCTGCATGTTACACAGCCACCCCCCAGCTTTGGACCCCCTGCATGTTACACAGTCACTCCACCTCCGAGCTCTGGATCCTTGCATGCATGTTTCACAGCTCTGCCCCTTCCTACCTTACTCACGCAGAGGGGGAGACACACCAGCGCTGAACAGAAGTCACTTGTTACATTGTGGCATTCATTCCTATACTCCCTTAAGCTCGGTTCACACAGGGGCGACTTGTCAGGCGACCTAGCAGCCTGACAAGTCGCCTCCCGTTCTGTACAATGGAACCATTCTAATCGGAGCGACGCAAGTCGCTCCGACTTAGAAGAAAGGTTCCTGTACTACTTTGGGGGCGACTTGCATAGACTTCTATACAGAAGTCGTCTTGCAAGTTGCCCCGGCAGTCGTGTGCAGGTCGCCTCGGTGAGGCGACCTGCAAGTCGTGCCGCCTCTGGTGTGAACCGAGGCTTACAGCAGCATTTCTTTAAAGGTGGATGGCAAAGAACCAAGGGGGATCATTTTCAATCAAGGGAAAAAGGTATTTAGAATTACAATTGTAGTTTTAATGCATGCTTGGAGTTCACCTTTAAAGTGGTTCTAAAGGCAGAAGGTTTTTTTATCTTAATGCATTCTTTGCATTAGGATAAAAAGCCATCTGTGTGTAGCAACCCACCCAGATTCCCCTAATACTTACCCGAGCCCCCTCTCTGTCCTGCGATGTCCACGAGTCCCTTGGCCGGATTGGCTGATGCACAGCAGCAGCGGCACCATTGTCTCCTACGGCTGTCAATCAAAGTCAGTTAGCCAATCAGAGGGGGTGTGGCCAAGTGGCAACTCTGTTTCTGAATTGACACAGTGCTGCAGCTCGGCTTGGGTGCCCCCATAGCAAGCTGCTTGCTGTGGGAGCACTTGGCAGGAGGGAGGGGCTAGGACCCGAGAAGAGGAGGATCTAGGATGCTCTGTGCAAATCAACTGCACAGAGGAGGTAAGTATAACATGTTTGTTATAAAAAAAAAAAGCGAGACTTTTTGATCACTTTAAGGACCCATTGAACAATTGATGGACTGACCCTTTAAGCTGTTTATAAAATGTGTCTCTAATAAACAAAATTTATGTCTATAGCTCCTGTGTAGAAAAATGCTGTGCAATGAGCTGGTTGAGCTGAAGTGTGAGATAACTGCATGGCAGGGACTGCTAGTTTTAAAGTCAGATGAAATCAGTGTAACAACTGGCAGTACTTCAGTTAATAATACATAAATAAAAGAGAATCCAGCAATCCAGGGGATGAGCGCTATACTGATGAGGTACATCTCCTTCGAACACTGCGGAGTAACACTCCATCCATTATAGTGATTACAGATAAGTAAATTGTTTTCTGGGGTTTACTTGGGTCAGTTGACTTTGTAGGAAACACTATTCCAGATAACTGCTACGTTTTATTAACTGTGCTAAAGATAATTTGAATATATGATATGTTCCCTTTGCAGCTGCAGTATATTGTGCAAACCATCTTGCGCAATGTCATGTTTTTTCAAAATATAAAATGCTAAGGGCTCTTGCACACAGGACCTGTTTACAGCTGCTGTTAGGGGCGTTTGACATTTTTAACTGCCTCTAAAAGCCCCTCCATGTTAGCCAGGAAAACATGCAATAACGCTAATGTAAAAACGCAGCTAAATGCGCTGCTGTGTTTTTAAAATGTCCTGTGTGCATGAGCCCTAAACAGTGAAAAATTAACAGAAGAAAGTGAATATAAATACACAGATGGTCAATCATATAAGGAAGCCAGAAATGTGCAGGATTCTTTGGAAAGAAACATTTCTTTGAAAAAGATCATTAAAGTGGAGTTCCACCCACTTTTACAACTCTTCAGCATCCCTCACTAAACTGTGCACTGTAAACAAATTGGATATATATTTTTTTTTTCTCAGCACCTACTGTATATCTGCTGTATTAATTTTTCACTTCCTCCTCCCTGGCCGCGGCCCATCGCATCATTTCCTGTTTGCAATGCCTTCTGGGAAGGGGTGGCAACTTCCTCTGAAACTTCCGTTGCTATGGAAACCTGACCTGAAACCTATTACACTGCTTGTGCTGCACTGAGCATGTGCGAGATCTGCAAGGATGAGATCCAGGAAGAAATACAGTCTGGCTTCAGATGCCCACACTTAAGATGGCCACGGCTTGCTGTAAGTTTATAAAATAACAAACTACTGCTATAAACTAACAAAACAGACCTTAGTTTACAGACTAACTTTACTAGAATACATTAAGCTTGTGTATTATAGGGGTATTTTTATTTAAAAAGTATCATTTTGGCCGGAACACCACTTTAAGAATTCTTACCTCTCCGGTGGATGCTGAGTCCTATCTTTGCTCTCTTTAGGTGTAACAGCAACCGAAGACACACTTTCAGGTGCGTTGGATGCCCAGTTCCCTGCATGCTGCAGTTCCATACAGCATATCACTGTGTCCTGTTCTGTTGTTGGGGTGGACCAATGGAAACACAACAGACAGCAGGGAAAAGGGTATTCAATACACCAAGAAGCCCCCCCCCCTTCCCCCCCCTCTTTTTTTCCCCCCCTTCCCCCCCCTTCCCTCTTCTCCCTGTCCTTAGGTTACCCTTGTTCTGTTCTTCACGTTTCCTCTTCTTTCTTGCCCCCCCCACCCCTCCCCCCTCTCTTTTTTCACACGTTGAGGCTACTCAAATCTCATTTAGTTCATAAATCTGTTCTATTGTATCATGTTTTAAATACTATTTAAAACTATGTTGTGCACGCCCCCATAGCAGTCCTCCAGCACCGCTTGGGCATTGACACCCACTGCCGCCCTGTTTGAACAAGTACACAACTGTTTTTCTGTACATTATATGTGGCGCCATTGTAGACGCCTGCTCTCTATATATATGTATATACTAACCATTAATTGTAATGTTATATACTTTGATAGTTACAACATATATTGTCATCGCTCTTGAGGAAGCGTGGTTCACACGCGAAACATGTCGAGCATCGAACAATCACAGCACATGAGCTGATTGTGGATTTGCTATCTAACCACCCCTTCGGACTGATCCATATTTGAAGCGACTTTTCAGATATCCGAAGAAGCATATACTGTAGATGGTGTTGTATAGCAATTATCTGAACATATACATATGTTGTATTTTTAATATTTCTGTCTTTTTTGCTACGTGTTTTTCTATATTAATAAAATAAGATTTTTATCTATAATTTGGTTGTGCCTAAAAAGTCCAAAAGTCCCCCCCCCCCCCTCTTTTTGCAGGAGATTATTTGGTCCCTGTAGCTCTTCAAGAGAGTAAAGACAGGACTCATCACCCACCAGAGAGGGTATTCTTTAATATTCATTAACTTCTTTGCAGCATGCAGCTTACAAAATTGCAGTTATTTTAATTGTCTTTATAATGAAAAGTTACCTGCTTTCCTTTAAAAAAAAAGTTTCCTTTATAAAATTATCAAGGCATATTTTGGTGGCAGCAAGATCAGAAGTCTTGCTGCCACCAAAATATGCCTTGATAATTTTATATCGTATTTAAGTAGAGGATAGGCTCAATTAAAAGACCTTGGGGGTCCATAGGGATGCTGACATCAAACACCTTCTTCAGTACATTTGGGACCACGGTACAAAATTCAAGAGCTGCTGAGCAATGATAAAAGTTTCCTCTACACCCACTTTATAGAGAAACTGAAAATTTGAGAACATGACTGGAGTCATATAACCAGTATACATTGTTTAATATTTAATTTTCCTTTAATAAATTACTCAGGGGCCTTTAGATGCTTCCTCCCATATAACCACTCTTTCCGGGAGATTGGCCTTCCCAAATCTGTTTTCTAGGAAGCCATGTGGAAAAAGAAGTCTTACAGTATTTGGTCTGGGAGAAGTAAAAATGTAAGAGCTATCAACCCTTCGAAGACAGAGTCTTTCCTGAATAAATCTTTAAAAAGTTGGGTCTTCATTTAGCTTACGTCTAAGCAGTATATATACTATATATACCGTATATACTCGAGTATAAGTCAAATTTTTCAGCACATTTTTTTGTGCTGAAAGTGCCCCCCTCGACTTATACTTGAGTCAAGCACTTTTCTGCAGCAAAAAAATTCATTTTCCGAACCGACTTTGGGGCCCCGTATCTCAGGAGCAGTTGGTGGTAGAAACTCCAAATTTAGTGTGCAAACCCAGGGGAACTGATTCCACAATATATCCAAAGCTGAAGTTCCTAGCACTAAGTGGCCCCGAGATACGGGGCCCCAAAATCGGTTCAGAAAATGTAATTCTCTGCTGCAGAAAAGTGCTTGACATTTTCTGAACCGACTTTGGGGCCCCATATCTCAGGGCCACTTGGTGCTAGGAACCCCAAATTTGGTGTGCAAACCCAGTGGAACTGGTACCATAATATATCTAAAGCTGGGGTTCCTAACACCAAGTGGCCCTGAGATACGGGGCCCCAAAACCGGATCAGAAAATGTCATTCTCTGCTGCAGAAAAGTGCTTGACATTTTCTGAACTGATTTTTGGGGCCCTGTATCTCGGGGCCACTTGGTGATAGAAACCCCAGCTTTAGAAATTTTATGGTGCTAGTTCCACTGGGTTTGCACACCAAATTTGGGGTTCTTAGCACTAAGTGGCCCCGAGATATGGGGATTCGGTCAACTGTGTCCATCTGCAGCAATGTCATTTCGGGACCCTTTGGGTTCAGAGACCCCAAATTTTGGCTGCCGCTAGGGGGCATCTAGGAACCCTTAACTACCGAGTTTGAAGTTCAGGGGACCTATGGCTGCAAATGGGCACAGTGAGGCATGCAAATGGGCACAGTGATGCTGCAAATGGGCATTGTTGACCCTCTTTTCCACTTACAGTAGCTGTGCATTTCTCACCCTCGTCTTATACTCGGGTCAATAAGTTTTTCCCATTTTTTTTGTGGTAAATTAGGGCCTCGACTTATACTCGGAACGACTTATACTCGAGTATATACGGTAATTGGAAATGCGTAGGTGCATGAACAACTATAATGGAGTAAGCTAAGATTTAGCCCAAAGGCCAGTAAAGGACAACAGTTTGTTATCAGAAAAGATCATTGATAGATTTCCTAATATAGGATTAACACCTTTCAAGTAGGGGGAGGAAATTATATGTAGATGCATACTTGCCCCACAGAGTAGATAACAAGAATGGAGAATTCTGAACAGGTAATGGATCCTTCGTTTGTAAGTAAAGAATATTTCTTACATTTTAATACCCTTTAATAATTTTAATTTTGAACCAGAGTAATTTTAGATTCAATTATCCAATCATGAAAAAAGCTCATTCCCATTTATTTAATATGCACATGAATACACATGAACACAGCTACAATTTTTAGATAAAATTAGCAACTCCTTTACTAAATTAGCTTATACATTTCTCTTTTAAGAGGGCCAGGTCTTTAGCCACCAAATTTCAAAATATTTAGATAGGTAGCGGCATGGGAAAAAAAAAAGGTAGGACGAATAAAATATTACAGCAGGGATCTGCAATTAGCGGACCTCCAGCTGTTGCAAAACTACAAGTTCCATCATGCCTCTGCCTCTGGGTGTCATGCTTGTGGCTGTCAGAGTCTTGCTATGCCTCATGGGATTTGTAGTGCTGCAACAGCTGGAGGTCTGATAATTGCATATCCCTGTATCACAGCAAAATCAATTCTGCAAGTGCAGTTTCTCCAAAGCTTAGTAAATGAGGTAAAGTTTCACTTTGCAAATAATACCCAATCACGTCCAAGAAAAATAAAAAAACTGCATTTTTGCTTGAATATGATTGGATGATGGAAGTCAGTAGAGCTTCTGCTCATTTACTAAGCTCTGGAGCAACTCCACTGGCAGATTTGCCTTTAGTAAATCAACCCCATGCGCTTTGCAGGGACAAAGTATCCAGTAAACTGTGAGCACTTTTCATTCTACAGTTAAGCTGACCATCTACTAATATATCTTTTTTGGCAGAGAGATGACATCTTTTAGGTGACTGGTGCGTATAAATTCATTACATCAATATATCTGGAGCACAGTTATAGAACATAATGATCCTTTAGATTTTTGAGCTGATGATTAGCAGGCTTCAAAGAGCTGATCCTACAGAACAGAAAGACGTTTAAAGACAAGAACGCCGAATTTAAGTCAGGAAGAAGTTCACCTTGAAGGCAGACATGCCAGACATGCACTATTTACTCCAGATTCGTTGGCTGTTCAGAAGAGTAAATGGATTTGCCATGCTGTTAATTACATTATAACACATAAACTCTGCTGGAACTGCTGTGGGTACAGGCAGTGCAGTGGGCCATGGGGAATAAAAGCTGGATGCCACCTGGGTTACTTCACTAACACTAAGGAGTTGTTGGCTCCATTTTTTATTATTATTTTTATTTTACAGAACAGTTTGTGCAGCGCTTTACAACATTAGGGCATATAGTACAGTTACAATACAATTAAATACAGGAGGAATCAGAGGGTCCTGCTCATTGAAGCTTACAATCTAGGAGGGAGGGATAAGTGATACATAAGGTAATAATTGTGGGGAATGAGCTGATGGAGGAAATGTTTGCATACAGGGTCTCATTCCTCCTTTGCTTGTAGCTTTTATAACAAACCTACTTACATATAGGAACATACACTCACAGTAGGAAACTGTGGGCCCATTTTATTTAGGTGCTTGCACAAAGCATCTCGTGCCTCCTCTGTGGGTACTTTTATTAGAAGCTTACTTGCATATAGCAACACATGTAGAAAAGGTCATATCTAAACCTCCTCCGAGTCTCAATGCCCTGTGTGCCAGGCTGGTGGCATAAGAGGAGAAGAAGGCCATCATATAAAAAAAAAAAAGTAACCACCTTTGTGCTAAAAAAAATTCTGGTGGATTCTGGTTATTTATTATGTCATGCAACTGATATCCATATTATTATCATGGTTATTATGAGGGATTCATTTCCCTATTTCCCTTATATATATTATGTGTGTATATCAATGTTTTGTACCAATAAATATCTTTCTTTTTACATGTCAACCTAATTACTCAGTTGCTGCTACGTGTTTCATTTAAAGTCCCGCCCTCTCTGCCCTTTTTTCTTGTACCAGTCATATGATGATGCTGTACTGCACTGGTGACAGTATATT
The DNA here is from genome assembly GCA_037952925.1 of Lithobates clamitans. NCBI lineage: Eukaryota > Metazoa > Chordata > Amphibia > Anura > Ranidae > Lithobates > Lithobates clamitans. Next base: position 2,544,937 of record JBBGZY010001198.1, read on the forward strand.
TTCAAAAAATGTGACAAATTTTATTTAATTTCTTAATTTTCCAAAAAATTGTGACAAAAAATGACAACTCGCTATGCCTCTTAGTAAATACCTTGGACTGTCTACTTTCCAAAAGGGGTCATTTGGGGGGTATTTGTACCGTCCTGGTATTTTAGAGCCTCAAGAAATGAGTCAGTACATCAGGATTGATCAATTTTCAAATATATATTTGTAGACTCTATAATCGTTAAACAGACTAAATAATATACACCAATATAGGTTATTTGCACCAGAGAAATGTAGAAGAATACATTTTGGCCTAAATTTTTTTTTTTTTTGTATGGAATATTTTATTGAGACCTAGCTGAACAAAGCCAAATAGATGGCACAGATCAAGCTTTGCTTTATGCAGTCTCCTCCTTTGCAAAATGGCTTGAGTGGTCCAGTGAAAGCCAACTTTTCCTCTGCTGTCTAGAAATGACCATGACCAAACACATGTCCAAACTTAGAGTTGGTGTCAATGAATTTAAGATCAATTTTCTCCAAAGCACGGCGACTGCTCTGCACAAGCAGGGACTTGCGCAATGTCAGAACTCATTTCTTGGTTTCAACAACACAATCATTTAGCATGATTAAGACATTTTTCACCTCTCCATAGTGAACAAAAACATCCTGAGGGTTGACACTCTTGTCTGAAAGGTCATGGGGTATATTCACTAAAGGCAAATCCAATTTGCATTACAAGTGCACTTGGAAGTATATTTGGAAGTGCAGTCGCTGTAGATCTGAGGGGGACATGCAAGGAAAATTAAAAAACAGCATTTTTGCTTGTACATGATTGAGATGATAGAAACCAGCAGAGCTTCCCCTCATTTCAGATCTTCCCCTCAGATCTACAGTGACTGCACTTCTACATGCACTTGCAAATCCACTTGCAGTGCACTTGTAATGCAAAGCGATTTTCCTTTCATAAATAACCCCCAGTGGTCTTTACAAGTTTACCATTCTTTGAGTAGTAGCCCTGTCCAATTTTGTTTTGTATCTACTAAATTTTGACCTAACTTTATGATGAAAGATTATTTGTTTGCAAAATTGTATAACAGAAACTAAGAAAGGGTTTTTTTTTTTCCATTTTCTGTATTTTCTTTTTCATTTATTTAGCAAAAAAAACCAGTGGAAACAGTGGTGATTAAAATGGTGTTCTGGCCGAAATTATACTTTTTAAATAAAAATACCCCTATAATACACAAGCTTAATGTATTCTAGTAAAGTTAGCCTGTAAACTAAGATCTGTTTTGTTAGTTTATAGCAGTAGATTGTTATTTTATAAACTTACAGCAGGCCGTGGCCATCTTAAAGTGGTGTTCCGGCCGAAATTCTACTTTTTGAATAAAAATACCCCTATAATACACAAGCTTAATGTATTCTAGTAAAGTTAGTCTGTAAACTAAGGTCTGTTTTGTTAGTATATAGCAGTAGTTTGTTATTTTATAAACTTACAGCAGGCCGTGGCCATCTTAAGTGTGGGCATCTGAAGCCAGACTATTTTTCTTCCTGGATCTCATCCTTGCAGATCTCGCACGTGCTCAGTGTAGCACAAGCAGTGTAATAGGTTTCAGGTCAGGTTTCCATAGCAACGGCAGTTTCAGAGGAAGTTGCCGCCCCTTCCCAGAAGGCATTGCAAACAGGAAATGATGCGATGGGCCGCGGCCAGGGAGGAGGAAGTGAAAAATGAATACAGCAGATATACAGTAGGTGCTGAGAAAAAAAATAAAAAAATATCCATTTTGTTTACAGTGCACAGTTTAGTGAGGGATGCTGAAGAGTTGTAAAAGTGGGTGGAACTCCACTTTAAATACCACCAAAAGAAAGCTATATCTGCGTGAACAAAATTATCTAAATTTTGTTTAGGTACAGTGTTGCATGATCGAGCAAATGCCAGTTAAAGAAGCTCAGTTCTGAATAGCAAAAAATGCCCCGGTCATAAAGGGGGTAAAACCTTCCAGAGGTCAAGGGGCGGACTCGATGGACCACTTGTTTTTTTTTTCTGACGTTTTTTCCCTACTATGTTTCTCTTCTGCAATAAAGAGCCTGTCCACTCGCAGATTTTTATTATTAGGCTTGAGCTCCACTTTAACTTTAGGAAGATGAAAAAAAACAAAAAACAAAGCTCAAGCAGTTTCTCAATTAGATATAGTTGGGCTTTGAAACAAATATGACTTCTTGGGAGTCGCTCTTGAAAATTATTCGAAGAATTCATCCCCAAAAAACCTGCAGAAAACACTGTGCCGAAGCACTTTTATGTTCTAACCATATATTAAGGGCTGCTGGAAAGTGCATTAATCATTGAAATGAATTTGTCTTTCTGATTAGCTGCATCAAAGAAAAGATGATTTCATTAATTAATCTTGACTCGAGGAAGTGTTTGTTCTGCTTTGTGTAAACACAGTTTCATTCTCAAAATCATGAAACCACTGAGGCACAAATAGTCTGTTGTGAACAATAAAATGTAATAATCCTTAGAATACTAAATATTTTGACTCAATGAAGAGGAAAATAGGCAAATTCTTTCAGGTTTCCAGGGGAGGAGATGAAAACAAATTTAGACTCCCACATAACGAGGTTCAGTTTATTACTACACTACAGTAGGCAAATGAATGACCTTATTGCCAGCACATGGTACACATTACTATGTAGCATTGCTTCGGATCATTAAAGACAAACCACACTTTATTTTCAATCAGAATACAGTTTGAGTTATTTTTGTTAAAGTGGAACTTCACTCTCGCAATCAACATTGATTATTTTTAATCCTTATGCTGCTAGCATTAGTAAATCGATAGGAAAGCATATCATATTTACTTGTTACATTTCTTTAGTTACTTTCTGGTTTCTTGTCTAGGCAAATATTATCATACATCCCATGAGACTTCAGGAGGGGGAAGAGGAGTTTTCTCAGCTAAGCACACTCTCCTACAGGCATGCTTGAGTTAAGGACAGATGAATTCCAACAAGTAAATGCTTCATGGATCATTTGCCCTTACTCAAGATGGTCATGGCCAGAAATGCTAGAGGTCATGTTTTTCAAGGTGATTTCTTAACAAAATAAAGCATGGAATTATGGGATGGATGGGTGAGTTTGCTTTGAATATTAAAAATAAATTAAATAGCGTTTTTGGTTTGTGGTGCCCAGATGCAGTGAAGATCCGCTTTAAGTAAGACCCCATCTCATTTTTGATGGTATGGTCATATTTCTGCTAGCTTTCTGTTCCATGTTTTCATTAGAGGACATCATTTAAAATTCTAGCATAAAGTGATACCTTGGTATCAGTGACAAACCTAGGTAGGGTGGTCTGCCCCAAGTACAGCAAGCTGGGGATTGGTCGTTGACTTTGCCCCCCCCCCCCAGCAGATCTCAAACCACAGGAAAAGGGGTGTTGCCTGCAGGTGGACCCACATAGCCATAACGTGCCGGACAGTCTGTTCAACCTCAGAGACAGCCACACTGCGCGAGCCCAGGAAAGCTTTTCTATGTTGCTCCTCACCCAAGGGGAAGCAATGGAGGACATGAGCTATGTTCACACTTTGTGTGTGTTGTTAACGCACGCCAAATCCCGCACTATCCCAACACACACAGAAACTTGCTGTCCTTTAACAGAAACACAGCACTGACATTAATTCTTAATGGCACCCGCAGGCAACTGCTAACGTGTGCGTTTTCACGTGCATCAAAACACATGGTGTGGTGCAGCATGATTTTGCAAAAGGATCAGGGACTTTTGCAAATTTCTTGTTTGTAGGGCAGTTCATGGAAATGAATGCGACACATGGGAACGCGCGTGTGCTTTGCTACACCTGCATTGTGAGATAGCAGCCTTAGCCTTACTCTGCTCCGGTTGCTGCTGTTTCCTAGGTCTAGTATGTATTTAGTTGTGCGGGGGTTCTTGGAAAGAAGAGGGTTTTGCTAGGGGTGGTCATGCTGAGGAATGGAAGATTTTGGCTGCAAGGTGGTCTTCAAGTGGGAGGGGAGTTTCTGCTGCGGGTGGTCCTGGATAAGGGGAGATATCTGTTGAGGGAGGGCTTTTTGCATGTTGAGTGGGATGGGATGGTCAGATGTTTACTACCTGGGAAGGGAGAGGGATATGAGGAGAGAATTTGTGCTCATGGGAGATGGAATTTTTAATCGGATATGGTCACGATTGCCCACTTTTTAGTTGCATATTGTCACAATTGCCAATTTACTGTCCACATATTGTTATGAATGCCTGTTTGTTGCCTACATATATTCATGTTTGAATGTTTTCTGCAGGGCTGTGCTTTGTAAATAGTACAGCAAAAGGAATGGTCAGTGGTCGATGCAGGAAGACCTTTCTCTGCCAGGCAGTGATTTTACAGGTCTGAACAGGGAGCAGATACCTATATAACATCCGGAATCTGTCAATGCCCCCCTTCCCAGTCCTTTCCTGACCACCTTATGATGGCCACTGCAGGAGTGCAGACCCATGAACCCAAGTGCAAAAATGAAGCCAAGTCTCCTCTGCTGGACTTCAGAACACCTCCCCCTTCATAGTCTTTATTACATAAGAGGGAGGCATTCTGTGGAGAGGAGAAGTGGCTGGAGTGTCTTATCAATGTCCGAGCAACGAGGCAGATAAAATGATGCCATCTCTAGGAATTTTTAGGCCAGGCCTTGGGAGACTTAAATGGCCTACACCTATAGCACAGATTTTATTTAACTTTAGTCAAAGCTGTCCGGTTTGTTTTTATCTACAGGAGCCCCTTACCTAAAAAGGCAGTTTTTTGATAAAGGTGAACTAACCCTTTAATGTTTTCTTTGTATCAAAATACAGATTCTTCCCGTGGTGCTTTACTATATTTGACTCCAATCACTCAACTTCCTATTTTCACAAATGCTTAGATAAATCAGTAAATCAGACTGTTACCTAATATGTAGAGGAAGCGAAGCAGTGTCGGCATATGTAATAATAAAATACGTACAGTATCTCACAAAAGTGGGTACACCCCTCACATTTTTGTAAATATTTTATTATATCTTTTCATGTGACAACACTGAAGAAATGACACTTTGCTACAATGTAAAGTAGTGAGTGGACAGCTTGTATAACAGTGTAAATTTGCTTTCCCTTTAAAATAACTCAACACACAGCCATTAATGTCTAAACAACTGGCAACAAAAGTGAGTACACCCCTAAATGAAAATGTCTAACTTGGGCCCAAAGTGTCAATATTTTGTGTGTCCACCATTATTTTCCAGCACTGTCTTAACCCTTTTGGGCATGGAGTTCACCAGAACTTCACAGGTTGCCACTGGGGTCTTCTTCCACTCCTCCATAACGACATCACGGAGCTGGTGGATGTTAGAGACCTTGCGCTCCTCCCCCTTTCTTTTGAGAATGCCCCACAGAAGCTTCATAGGGATTCAGTCTGGAGACATGCTTGGCCAGTCCATCACCTTTACCCCCAGCTTCTTTAGCAAGGCAGTGGTGGTCTTGGAGGTGTGTTTGGGGTCATTATCATGTTGGAATACTGCCCTGTGGCCCAGTCTCTGAAGGGAGGGGATCATGCTCTGCTTCAGTATGTCACAGTACATGTTGGCATTCATGGTTTCCTCAATGAACTGTAGCTCCCCAGTGCCTGCAGCACTCATGCAGCCCCAGACCATGACACTCCCACCACCATGCTTTACTGTAGGCGAGACACACTTGTCTTTATACTCCTCACCTGGTTGCTGCCACACACGCTTGACACCATCTGAACCAAATAAGTTTATCTTGGTCTCATCAGACCACAGGACATGGTTCCAGTAATCCATGTCTTTAGTCTGCTTGTCTTCAGCAAACTGTTTACAGGTTTTCCTGTGTATCATCTTAGAAGAGGCTTCCTTCTGGGACGACAGCCATGCAGACCAATTTGATGCAGTGTACGGCGTATCGTCTAAGCACTGACAGGCTGACCCCGTACCTCTTCAACCTCTGCAGCAATGCTAGCAGCACTCATACATCTATTTCCCAAAGACAATCTCTGGATATGACGCTGAGCATGTGCAATCAACTTCTTTGATCGACCATGGGGAGGCCTGTTCTGAGTGGAACCTGTCCTGTCAAACCGCTGTATGGCTGTATGGCCACCGTGCTGCATCTCAGTTTCAGGGTCTTGGCAATTTTCTCATAGCCTAGGCCAGTGATGGCGAACCTTGGCACCCCAGATGTTTTAGAACTACATTTCCCATAATGCTCTTGCACTCTGCAGTGTAGTTGAGCATCATGGGAAATGTAGTTCCAAAACATCTGGGGTGCCAAGGTTCACCATCACTGGCTTAGGCCATCTTTATGTAGAGCAACAATTCTTTTTTTCAGATCCTCAGAGAGTTCTTTGCCATGAGGTGCCATGTTGAACTTCCAGTGACCAGTATGAGAGAGTAAGAGTGATAAAACCAAATTGAACACACCTGCTCCCCATTCACACCTGAGACCTTGTAACACTAATGAGTCACATGACACCAGGGAGGGAAAATGGCTAATTGGGCCCATTTTGGACATTTTCACTTAGTGTACTTACTTTTGTTGCCAGCAGTTCAGACATTAATGGCGTGTTGAGTTATTTTGAGGGGACAGCAAATTTACACTGTTATACAAGCTGTACACTCACTACTTTACATTGTAGAAAAGTGTCATTTCTTCAGTGTTGTCACGGGAAAAGATAGAAGAAACAATTTACAAAAATGTGAGGGGTGTACTCACTTTTGTGAGATATTGTACTTCTGCATCATCCTTATCTATATAAAGCCCACCTCTTTATTAGTGTAAGAAAAAAATCATATGATTTCAATTACCTATTGAAGGAAATATCTCAAGTCTCCAGACAGTGTAAATCAGCTCACATTACAGCTTCTACTAATTCCAGAATGAAGAAAACAGAAGGCTTGCTTAGTAACAGAAGTAAGTTCAACTGAGGTTTTCCTGACTGATCCATACTGTCCTATGGGGAGGAAAAATGTGCAACTCCTTGGATTAGTGAGTTGTAGTGGTACATGGAGTATAAATATACTGCGGTCATTGTCAATAAAATCCCTTCCCCTAGCTGACCCCTTTCTGGTCTGATATTAATTCTTCCTAAGATTCCCTTATTTATTATTATTAAGGATTCTGTCTTCAGTTTTTTTTAATAACAGGTTTCTGTCTGAGCACCTTGTAAGCAAACTTGCCCCCTCTTTCTAGTACTCAAGCAATCCATTATAGTTCCTAAAGCTAGACTCCAGTCAGATATGAAAAAAAAATCCTTTACGGTGCCCTCGTATTCTGTATGCAGAAACTATTGCTTATTTAGTCCAGTGGGGGTGTACTGCATAATAATTACCCTACTCTTTGCTACCACTCCAGCAGCCAGTGTAGGATTGCTGGTTGCTGTAAAACGCTTGCCTATTCTTGTTCTCAATGGGCGGGTAGTACACCCAACATATTGTAGCAAGAGGGGGCTGGGATATAAGTTTGTTTTTAGGATGTTTAATTTTCTTGTGGTCCACTATGCCTTACCGTATATACTTGAGCATAAGCCGACTTTTTCAGCACATTTTTTATGCTGAAAAAGTCCCCCTTGGCTTATACTCGAGTGAGGGTCTCCCGCTGTGTCATGCAGTCTTAACTGTTCGGCGGCCGTGCACTGTAACAAAGCCCCGCCTCCTCCTCGTCCGTGATAGACGGAACACTGATACAAGGCTGGGAAACTGAATCAGTGTTCCGTCGATCACGGACGAGGAGAAGGCAGGGCTTTGTTACAATGGACGGCCACCGAACAATTAAGACTTCAGTTGCATGAAACAGCGGGAGATACCCGCTGTTTGTAATCAAATGTACAGGTGGGCACAGTGAGGCTGCAGATGGGCACAGTGAGGCTGCAGATGGGAACAGTGAGGCTGCAGATGGGCACAGTGAGGCTGCAGATGGGCACAGTGAGGCTGCAAATGGTCACAGTAAGGCTGCAGATGGGCACTGATGATATAGGTGGGCACAGTGAGGCTGCAGATGGGCACAGTGAGGCTGCAGATGGGCACTGATGATATAGGTGGGCACAGTGAGGCTGCAGATGGGCACAGTGAGGCTGCAGATGGGCACAGTGAGGCTGCAAATGGGCACAGTGAGGCTGCAGATGGGCATTGTTTACCAGTAGCTGCTGCATTTCCCACTCTAGGCTTATACTCGAGTCAATACGTTTTCCCAGTTTTTTGTGGTAAAATTAGGTGCCTCGGCTTATATTCGGGTCGGCTTATACTCGAGTTTATATGGTACTTTTGCTTTCTGCTTTTTGTTTATTGTCGGTTTCCAATTGCATTTTGTTACATTGTATTTTTTTTTTTTTTTTTTACTATTGTGACTGAGGGGTTGATTTACTAAAGGCAAAAAGACTGTGCACATTGTAAAGTGCAGTTGCACCGTGCAAGTGCAGTTGCTCCAGAGCTTAGTAAATGAGCAGAAGCTCTGCTGACTTCCATCATCCAATCATGCTCAAGCAAAAATGCATTTTTTTCCTTGCACGTGATTGGGTATTCTTTGCAAAGTGAAGCTTTACATCATTTAAGTTCTGGAGCAACTGAACTTGTAGAGGGCAACTGCACAGTCTATTTGCCTTTAGTAAACCAACCCCAATGCATCCCTGTGCTTTACTTTATTTTAGTAGTGGGCACGTTTGGGATGTAGATTGTTTTGTGAATGTGTAGCTTGTTAATCATCCTGCCCCTGAGTTAACTGCAGATCTTTTAATTACAATTTTGATGAAGGTCCCAGTCAGCTATGATTATGGCCTGTAATGGGCAGAAGCGCAGAAGCGTTGGGACTTACCATGTTTCCTTTAAACCATGACAAATAAAGCTCTAGTTGGATCCTGAGGGCGTGTGCCGCTAAAGTATTTTTTATTCATGGTGAGTGGTGTGCAGGAGCCATCAGCTGAGGACATTGGGGGTTTGAGCGGCAGTGAGTTTTTGACGGTTTACACTCTGGGGTTGATTTACTAAAGGCCAATAGACTGTGCATCTTGGAAAGTGCAATTGCACTCTGCAAGTGCAGCTGCTCCAGAGCTTAGTAAAGGAGGTAAAGCTTCACTTTGCAAAGAATACCCAATCAAATGCAAGGTAAATAAAAAAAACAGCATTTTTGCTTGCACATGATTGGTTGATGAAAGTCAGCAGAGCTTCTGCTCATTTACTAAGCTCTGGGGCAACTGCTCTTGCAGTGTGCAACTGCACTTTCCAAAGTGCACAGTCTTTTTGCCTTTAGTAAATCAACCCCTATGTGTATAGTGCACTCCTCCACCCTGCACCCTGTGCATATGGCACCCCTGAAACTGCACTTTGCACCTATTCTCTGGAGAAAAAAAAAGCCCTGGAATATTTATATAGTCTTACAGATACAACTGGCCCTTTGAGGGCAACCATAATGCTTATGCGGCCCGCAATGAAATTGAGTTTAACTCCCCTGCTCTAGCAGAAAGTCACATCACAGCAACAAAAAAAAAGAATTTCAAGACTTGAAGGAGGCTAAAAACAATAGAAGGGATTTTTTAGAGGTAAGAATGCATACTTGAATAGCATTTTCTTAAACCAGAGTTTAGTTTACCCACTAATCACCCAGCTAGTGTCCCATAAAACACAGTGTCCCCAAAACTGTGAAAACACCTGTCATACAGTGAACATCTGCCCATCAACAACTGGCAGATCTGTCCGCCAACAGCTGGCACATCTGCCCCGCCAATAGCTGGCACATCAGCCCGCCAACAGCTGGCACATCAGCCCGCCAACAGCTGGCACATCAGCCGCCCGCCATCATCAAGCACATCTGCTTGCCATTATCAGGCACATCTGCCCACAATCATCAGGCACAACTGCCCACCAACATCTGGCACATCTGTCGCCCGCCATCTGGAACATCTGCCGCCCGCCAACATCAGACACATCTGCACGCCAACATTAGGCACATTTGCCCGCCAACATCAGGCACATCTAGCCGCCAACCATCTGGCAGGGCCGCCCGCCATATGGCACATCTGCTGCCCGCCATCTAACACATCTGCCGCTCGCCATCTGACACATCTGCCGCCTGCCATCTGGCACCAACATGACCAAAAGATTGCACAACGCCGAGGAAGCTCTCCAGATACTCCAGAGTATGTCGGACGAGAGTAGCGGGTAACTCTCTCTGTCAGACTCGGATAGCGACTATGAGCCAGTGGAAAGCAGTGGCTCAGAGATGGAAACCGAGAAAGATAGAATTCTAACAAGGAGAATCGGGAGATATGAGCAGGCGCAGACATCCACCAACAGCGCAGCACTCCAGGATGATATGCAGGCATCCACCAGCAGTGCAGCACTCCAGGGCATCCAACAGCAGGCATCCACCAGCAGCGCAGCACTCCGGGATAGGCAGGCATCCACCAGCAGTTTTGCAACCTTCCTAGAGGATAGGCCAGATGCTAGCAACGGAGCATCCCATCAACGAGGCAGGGCCCATACTAGCCTCCCAGATGTTCTACTGTATCCAACATGGCTGCCCGATACATCAGTAGAACATTTCAATAACAATGCCCAATGCCCCCGTAGAAATCATCCCAGTTATGATGTTATTCAAAATTCGGCCCCTAATCAATTTTTTTTTGTGCCAGCTTCAAGCAGATGTTTACCCCTGATAATAAATATTTGTGTAGATGAATCCCTAGTACACTTCACCAGAAGACTTGGAATAAAGCAATACCTCCCCAGTAAAAGAGCCAGACGTGGGGTAAAATTTTATAAGGCGTGTGACAGGGCCACAGGTTACACATATGACTTTATTATTTGTGAGGGAAGAGACAGACAACTCAACCCCCCTGGATGCCCTACCTACATGGGAACAAGTGGCAAAATTGTCTGGCAGCTGATCGAACCATTGCTTGGGAAAGGTTACCACCTATACAAGGACAATTTCTACATGAGTCTCCCACTTTTCCGCCATTTGTACCAAAAAAAGACTGTGGCCTGTGGGATAGCACGGACCAACCGCAAAGACTTCCCACAGAGATTGGTCGCCAAGAAATTGAAACAGGGTGAAACGGCCAGTATACGGACTGAAGAGGTACTAGCGCTGAAGTGGAGAGATAAAAAAAGAGATGTCTACATCCTTTCCACAATGCATAATGACACCTTGGTGGAATTGCAGAGAAGAAAAGGCCCCATCCAGAAGCCAAAATGTGTGCATGAGTATAACCTATACATGGTGGGGGTGGGGGTGGTTATGAACGACCAAATGATGCAGCCCTACCTGGCCACCAGGAAATCATTGTTTTGGTACAAGAAAGTTGCCATTTATTTGATGCAACTAGCCCTGTTCAATTCATATATTATTTTTTTTAAGTGCACCCAAAGTGCCTGCCTCCTGAACTGATCATTTGCCCTGCCACTATACAGCACAGGGGTCTCACATATGTGAGGGGCTCCAGAAAATGTTTTCCGAGTGGAGAAAATGTTTTTCTCCGGGTTTTTAGTTTTCTCAGACTAGGGTCTGGAGACGCGGAGGTTTCGTAGAGATTTGGGTGGGAAGAAGCCTTTACCCCTGTCCTCAGGTCTTACCTGACCAAGGACCAATGTTATAATGCTGCCTGCTGCCACCTGAACTGGTCATGCCTCTGCCTGCCATCTGAACTGGCCATGCCTTTGCCTGCCACCTGATCTGGCCATGCCTCTGCCTGCCACCTGAACTGCCTGCTAAACCTTGGACTGTACTGAACCATGTTCATACTTTTCCGTATCTGTTTGCTGCCTTGACAATTTCTCGACATTTCCTTTTGCTGTCTGGACAAATGCTTTGACTGCTCGGGAACAGTATTCCTGCCTGCTAAAACCACAGGTGAGCCTTTTTTTTTACCTTTTGCTCAGCAGAACGTATTTTGGGGTGTAATTCTTGGTGTGTACATGCTATGTGTTAGAAGCCTGAAGGTGCTACTTGCATGTTAGGCCTCTGTATGTGGCCAAGTAGTGCAAAAGTCTCACACATGGGGTATTGCCATACTCAGGACGAGTAGCAGAATGTATTTTGGGGTGTCATTTTGGCTATGTACATGCTATGTGTTAGAAAGATCTTCTAAATTGACAACTTTGTGAGAAAAAAATAGGTTTTCATTTTCTTTCCACATTTTCCAAAAACTTGTGGAAAGAAATGACATGTTTAAAAGACTCATTATGCCTCATAGAATATACATTGGGGTGTTCCTTTCCAAAATTTGGGTCATTTTGTGGGTAATTCCATTATCCTGGTGCTCCAGGGCCTTCAAAAATGTGATAGGTACTCAGGAAATGAAAAGTGTGATTTATGCCTTTAGAACGCCTGATGGTGCTACATGGATGTTGGGCCTCTGTATGTGGCCAGGTTGTGGAAAAGTCTCACACATGGGGTATCACCATACTTGGGTCAAGTAGCAGAATGTATTGCAATTACGCATGCACCGTGTGTGAGAAATAACTTGTAAATATGATAATTTAGTGAAGAAAAAATATATATATTTCTTAATTTTCCAAAGCATTGTGAGGAAAAAATTACAACTTCAAAAAATCCACAATGCCTCTTACTAAATACCTCAGACTGTCTTCTTTCCAAAAAGGAGTCATTTGAGGGGTAGTTGTACTGTCCTGACATTTTAGGGCCTCAAGAAATGTGATAGGCCATCAGTGCATTAGGATTGATACATTTTTAATAATGCGTAGCTTAGTTTGTAGACTCTATAACTTTCACACAAACCAATGATCATACACTAAGGGCTCTTTCACACGGGGCGGATTAGTGATGATCCGCCCCGTGAACACCCGCTTGCTCAGCGGGGATTGCCCCGCCGATCCCCGCTGAGCAGGAAGATGACAGGTACATCGCTGCACACTGTGCAGCGACGGACCTGTCAGAGCGCCGCTCTCCCCTATGGGGAATCCAGATGATGATGGTCTGTAGTGTCCGTCGTCACCCGATCTGATCCGAAAATGGATGGAAAAGTAGGGTTTTCCTCCGTTACACTTTTCGGATCGGAGCGGGTCGGATGTCAGCGGACTCCATAGGGATACATGTATGTCCGTTTTTCATCCGAAAATGGAAGGATGAAAAACGGACATACGGATCCCCCGTGTGAAAGAGCCCTTATCAGGATTTTTTTTACCAAAGACATGTAGCGGAATACATTTTGGCCTAAATTTTCGAAAAAATTAGATTTTTTTGGGTTTCTTTTAAAACAGAAAGTAGAAAATGTTGTTGGTTTTTTTCAAAATATTTGCTCTTTTTTCGCTTATATCACAAAAAGTAAAAAATTAAGTGGTGAATAAATACCACTAAAAGAAAGCTTTATTTGTGAGAACAAAATGATAAAAATTTAATTTGGGTACAGTGTAGCATGACTGAGTAATTGCCATTCAAAATGTGAGAGCACTGAAAGCTGCAAATTGGTCTGGGAAGGAAGGGGGTGTAAGTTACCAGTATTGAGGTGGTTAAACAAATGTTATTACTCTTGTTGTGGTTGATACAGTGTATAAACAGTCATTATTTCAGCTATGAGGAATTTATTCTAAGTTATAAGGGAAGTAGAGCCACAAGCTTTGCATGCGGTTGTGGGGCGCTTGCAGAGCATTGCTGTACACCTGAATGGGTCTTGTTTGATGGAGGTAGAATTCCTGCCATGACGGCAAATCATAGCATTGTGCCTGTGGCATTTTAGTGAAAATATAATTTGATATTTTCAGAGGGCAGGGGGCCCTGTCAGGTAGGCTATACGGGGGCCCTGTGATTTCTAACAGCAGCCCTGGTTCCATGAAAGCCTGGTCAAGAAATCCTGATCTAGTGAATGGGTGCTGTTCTCTGCAGCATTATCCCGTGAATCCCTGTTGATGTCATGATGTACCCCCAGGATTGTCCAGGACAGCCTTGGCTCAAAACCCAAGAGTGAAATGGCGGATTGTGGCAAAGCAGAGTTTCTGTAGGTAGACAGCACTGAAGACAAGGTAAGCATTGGGATTTGTTTTTTAAACCTCAAAACTGCTGGGCTTTTTATTACTTATAACCATGCCGGGACAAGGGGTGGGCAAGGAGGAGCAGCTGCCCTGGGCGCAGTCGGGATTTGGGGGATTTTGCTAGAAGTGGTGATTTGGAGGGGGGGGGTTGTACTAGGAGGGTAGATTTGTGTTAGGAATGGGGATTTGGAGGGGGGGGGGCAGATTTGAGCTTGTAGGGAAGATTGGGGGATTTGTGCTGGGAGGAGAAATTTGGGAGGGGGGGCATTAGTGCTAGGAGAGGGGATTTTGGGGGATTTGTGCTGGTAGAGGGGAGAATTTTATTTTCAGAGGGGGGAGAAATTGAAGGATAGAGGATTTGTGCTAGGAGGGGGGATTTGTGTGTGTGTGTGTGGGGGGGGAATTTGAGCTGGGAGGGGGGATTTGTACTGGAACAGGGGGATTTTTTTTGTTTGGGGAGAATGTTGGCTTGCAAAGGGAATTTATGTTTAGGGGTAGAGTGTGAAGATTAGTACTCACATTTTTTGGAGGGGAGGGAGGGAATTCTTGCTGACGCATAAAGCTCATACATTTTGAGAGGGGGGGCGCCATTTGCCATTATTGCCCTAGGCATTAGATGACCTTGTCCAGGCACTGCTTATAGCAGAACTATATGAAAATGGGGACGTTCCGCTTGTCTGCCTCCTACCCCCCCTTTAGCTTTTGGTACTTTCTTTTTTTGAGGGGAAGTGGGTACCTGGTTTTGAGAGGTACCTGCTCCCACTTCCAGTTGGAAGTGGAAAGTAGAAATTCGCTCCCCCTTCCCCCGCAGCCTTCTGGGACACATCACAGGTCCCACAAAGCTGCGGACCATTCACAAAGTGCAGCGAGGCTCACGCATGCACAGTGGGAAGCCAGATGCGAAGCAGCAAGCAGTCAAAGCTGGCTTCCCAAAGTAAACATGCCGGTGCCTGGACCAAAAGTTCAGGTGAGGACCGCACTTGGTTCCCGGACAGGTTTTGTCCTATTATTAAAAGTCAGAAGCTACAGTATTTGTAGCTGCTGACTTGTAATTATTTGTTTCAGAGGATGGAACCGCTTTAAACACTTTCTACAACTGCAGTTGGGCTTCAATATAAACAACAAGTTCACAGTTCCTAGGAAGTCCTTTACTGGTACAGCTTGGATGAGTCATTTAGTGGATTTGTGGAGGACAAACATTTACTCTTCACATGACTTGCGAAAAAAAAGACGAGCTTGCTAAAGGACCAAAGTGATTTATTTTTTACAATATTTTTCACTTTACCACTTTGGTTTTAGGGAAAGGCTTCCCGTATTTTCTGTCACAGTCAGTACATTTTCATTGTGTACTGGCAATGGCATAGGAAGAATGATTTTGCAATCTAAAATGTTTTCTTCTGGATTGCAAAATAAAATTCCATTTTACAGGAAGATAGAAAGAGAGTTAATATCTTCATAATTCACATTTAAAAACACATTAGTCCCAACAGCAAGTCAGCATTTGTCTATTCATTATGCTTTCCAATGCCTCCTTGTTCTCTCAACATACTGCAGTGACAGAAGGTATAACATTGTATAAGTGTACCTGTCATCACAACACAGCAAAGGAAACCAATATATGAGCTTGGTCACTTATTTCCGAAAACTGAGCCTATTAATTAACATGTCACTATGTACCTCACTGTGACATCACCAAGGCATGAAACACAAAGGTCTTATTTAACAAAAAGATCCAAACTGCTGTAACCTATAACAGATTTAGGCCTCATGCACACAGGCTGTTAAAATAACGTTATGAAAACGCCAGTATCTTTGCAGTGATTTTTTAAAATTTTTTCAGCTTTTTTCAACGTTTTTGCAATAGCGTTTTTTAGCGTTTTTCCGCGTTAGCGGTTTTTAGTGTTTTGTTTTTTTCAACTTTTTTTTTTTCAATGGATCAGAAACGTTAAAAAACATTGGTGAACGACGTTTTTGAGTGTTTTTGAGTGTTTATCAGCGTTAGTGCGTTTTTACAGCTGAAAAACGTCTCTCAAAACCCACTGGTCCTGGGTTTTTTTACAGCTTAAAAACGCCTATGTCATTTGCAGCTCAAAAACGCCTAGGTGGGCATGAAGCCATAGACTAACATAGACAGGCCTTTTTAAGCTGCAAAAAAAGCTCAAAAAAGCAGCTGTAAAAACGTCTGTGTGCATGAGGACTTACAGTCAATGTTGTCAGCTCAGTGTAAAATTAATCCCTATTGGTTGCTCTGGGTTTACTGCATTTGAAAGTTCTTTACCTTAATCAAAATGACAAAATGTATATCTCATGGTACAATGAAGGCACTTCATTCTACCGAATAGATAACCTAAGACATGCCTGCTTCTACTTTATAAAGATAGTAGGTGCCCTTTCATGGAGAACAGAACAGAAGTCTACTTTTTGAAAGTGGTAGAAAACTCAGTTTTACCACTTGTACCTACAGGTAAGCCTATAATAAGACTTTCCTGTAGGCAGTGGCGTCGCTATGATGGGGGTGGTGTGGGCCGCACCCGGGTGTCACCCGCCAGAGGGGTGACACCCGTGGGTGGCGCCCACTGCCCTAATCTTCTCCTCTCGGGTCTCGCGCTGTGTCCCTCAGCGGAGCGACTGAAGCCGCCTCCCCCTCCTCTCTGTTTGATGGGGGGGTCTGCACTGAGGGGGGAGTGTCTATACTGATCGGGTGGTCTACAGTGAGGGGGGTCTATTATAATGGGGGGGTCTATACTGAGGAAGGGGGGTCTGTACTTAGTGAGGGGGATCTATTCTGAGGGAGGGGGCTTTATACTGAGAAAGGGGGGTCTGTAGTTAGTGGAGGGGGGTCTGTACTGAGGGGGGACTGGTGGAGGGGGGGTGACACCAATTTTTTTGGCACCGGGTGACACCAACCCTAGTGACGCCACTGCCTGTAGGTACTGTGAATATCTCCTAAACTTGCATTGTTTATGAGGTATTTACACTGCATACAGCTGGTGACGTCACTGCACTCTGAAGGTCCAGCATAACGTAAAAGTGACGTTATCACGCCCCTGGACACTCATGTAGCCGGAGGCTACGAATCCGGAAGGGAGACCGGGTGAAGATGGAAGCCCAGTCAGATAGTGTGCCGCTGAATGGCTCCCTTTTAAGGTAAGCCTCTCATGATGTGCTGGTATGCAATGCATACTAGCAAATTATGACATTGCCTTGCAGGGGAAGTTTTTTTTTTTCTTTCCTAACTGCGGTTTACTACCGCTTCAAACATACATAAGCAAAAAGAAAATTTAGTAGTATAAACAATTACATTTTTAGAAAATAAGATACATATTTAAGAAGTGCAATTCTTCTTGCATATGCCTGTCATGCATGTTAGCCAGTACACTATTCTTACTTTTGGAAATTTTAAGGGCTTGTTGTGGTTGGGTGGGGGGTTACAATGAAACATGAGGCTGAGCTGCATTCTTATGCCCCGTACACATGAGCGGATTTTCCGTTGGAAAAATCTTGGATGGTTTTTCCGACGGGATTCCGCTCAAGCTTGTCTTGCATACACACGGTCACACAAGTTCTCTGAGCTTTCAACCGTCAAGAACGCGGTGACGTACAACACTACGACGAGCCGAGAAAATGAAGTTCAATGATTCCTAGAATGCGTCTAATTGTTTCCGAGCATGCGTAGGAATTCTGTGCGTCGGAATTTGTACAGACGCTCGCATTTTCGGATAGGAACTTTTCCCGACCGAAAAATAGAGAACCTGCACCCAATCTTTTGCTGGCTGGAATTCCACCAGCAAAAGACCGATGGAGCATACACATGGTCGCGTTTTCCGACAAAAAGCTCTCATCGGAGTTTTGCTGGTGGAATTTCCGATCGTGTGTACGCATCATTACCGTTCCTGAATAGCTCCCCCTTAAGCTGCAAAGGCAGTGGACAGGGTTGTACATATGCCGCACCAGTGTACTCGGCGGGCAGTACCACTTAACTGAATGGGGTCACATTTCTAGCTGGATAGAATCCTCGTAAAGTGGTTCTAAAGGCTAAAAGCGGAGTTCCACACAAAAATGGAACTTCCGCTTTTCGGAACCCTCCCCCCCTCCGGTGTCACATTTGGCACCTTTCAGGGGGGGGGGGGGTGCAGATACCTGTCTAAGACAGGTATTTGCACCCACTTCCGGCATAGACTCCCATGGGAGTCTATGCCTCTTCCTGTCCCTCCGCGCTGTCTCCTAGGAAACACACAGCTCCCAGGAGATAGCGGGGACCACTTACGATGCGCAGCGCGACTCGCGCATGCGCAGTAGGGAACCGGGAAGTGAAGCCGCAACGCTTCACTTCCTGATTCCCTCATCTAGGATGGCAGCGGCAGCTGCCGAGAACCGAGTGGGTTCTCGGCGTCGCCTGCCGACATTGCTGGACCCTGGGACAGGTAAGTGGCCATTTATTAAAAGTCAGCAGCTGCAGTATTTGTAGCTGCTGGCTTTTAATATTTTTTTTTTTTTTTTTTTGCGGTTTAGGTGGACTCCCTCTTAAAGGTTTCTTACCTTAATGCATTATCTGCAAACCCCCCCCCCCCCCAATACTTAGCAGAAGGGATATTAAGAAAAGTTCCAGAATTCAAAGGCAGAAGGTTTTTTACCTTAAAGCATTCTCTGCATTAAAGCGGAGTTCCACCCAAAAGTGGAACTTCCGCTTTAAGCACTCCTCGCCCCCTTACATGCCACTTTTTTGGGAAGGGGGGTTTGAGTACCTTATTTTTAGTGGGACTTCCTGTCCCACTTCCTCCTTCCTCTTTTTGGCCGCCTAGGCAACTCCTCCTCTCGCCCTAGGTGGCCCCTCCCTGCCAGCGGTCTTCTGGGACACAACACAGGTCCCAGAAGATTGGCTGGCCAATAGCAGAGCGCAGCGGGACTCGCGCATGCGCAGTGGACGCCCGGCCCTGAAGCCGTAAGCTGTCGAGGCCTTGGGTGCCCACAATTGCAATGATGGCGCTGAGGAGAGAAGGGGGAGAGGAGAGAGGCTCCGGGGGGCCGCATCGCTGGACCGCGGGACAGGTGAGTGTCTGTTTATTAAAAGTGGGAATAGAGTCATATTTCTAGCTGAATAGCACCCTCATCCTGTGTCTGAGAACAGCAGCACTGCTCTCTCTCTCCTCATTGGTTTGGAGAGAGCAACAGAAGCCATTGCCGATGGGTACACTGATAATCATGGAAAAAGATCGAAATGAACCTCAAAACTAAAATGTGGAGTGACCGCTGCCTGCAAAAAACACCTCATAGGAAAAAAATGCAAAAGTTTCCACTACAAATTGCTTTCATTAAATTGTTTAAAAATAAAATATTTTCTTATCGCTCTTTGATGGTAAGACAGAAAACATTCTGACATGCTGGCTGGATAGTAAACATGTGTCCGCACGTCTGGACCTTAATTATATAGTATGAAATGGCTGGAGAAGGTCACGGTCTTGTCTTGGCTTCAAGCTTTAAACTTTTACACTAATGCTGTGTGGTGGTCCACGTGGAAAATAAAAAATACAGGCTATCATACAAGGATTAAACACATTTCTCATTTTTAAATAGTGATTGGAACTCCTGTCTTGAATGCGAGTTCAGTTAGGGGGAAAAAAGCTAAACACAAAAAATAGATTGTCTTATAGTGTATGTGTCTGCAGAGATTTCCCTTCACTTTCTATTCTGTAGACTGAAAAAATGTGCAGAATTTCTATCTAAGGCTTCATTCACTGCTTGCTGATAACGTACACAAAATCGTGTGTGTTTCCGACACTGCTCTTTATCAGGTGTATAGGGGTGCCATTAAGAAAGCACCCCCACACATGGGCAACCATCACCATGTGGTTCCGTGTGGCGCAATCTTAACCACTTCAATACGGGGCATTTTCACCCCCTTCCTGCCCAGGCCAATTTTCAGCTTTCAGCGCTGTCACATTTTGAATGACAATTGCGATCATACAACGCTGTACATATATGAAATTTTGATCATTTTTTCCCCCACAAATAGAGATTTCTTTTGGTGGTATTTGATCACCTCTGCGGTTTTTATTTTTTGCGCTATAAATTTAGTAATAATTATGAAAAAACACAATATTTTTTACTTTTTGCTATAATAAATATCCCCAATTCTTTTTTTACAAAACAAATTTCTTCCTCAGTTAAGGCCAATATGTATTTTTCTACATTTTTTTGGCAATAAGCGTATATTGATTGATTTGCGCAAAAGTTATAGCGTCTACAAAATAGGGGATATGTTTTTAGCATTTTTATTATTACTTTTTTTTTTTTACCAGTAATCTGCGATTTTTGTCAGTACTGCGACATTGCGGCGGACATAACAGACACTTTTGACACTATTTTGGGACCATTGACAATTATACAGTGATCAGTGCTATAAATATGCACTGATTACTGTATAAATGTCACAGGCAGGGAAGGGGTTAACACTAAGGGGTTAAATGTGTTACCTAGGGAGTGATTCTAACTGTGAAGGGAGGGGACTGACTGGGGGAGGTGACTGATCGGTGTTCCTATATACTAGGAACACACGATTTGTCTTCTCTCCCCTGACAGGACGTGGATCTGTGTAGACACACAGATCCACGTTCCTGCTCTGTGACCAGCAATTGAGGGTGCCCGGCGGGCATCGCGCCCGCCAGGCACACGCATTAGCGCTCCCTAGACCGCCGGGAAGCAAAGAACATCATATGACGAGGCTGGAGCTGTGTGCAGGCAGCCTATATTACACTATGGGGACACAGTAGCTGTACCACCAAAGCTACAGGTTCTAATTTGGGAAGTGTGTGGGTGCAGGTGTATGGCCCCCAAACACAGTGTACATTCAGGGCCTCTCACCCACACCTACACACTTGTCAAATTAGGACCTGTGGCTGTGTTCATACAGCCGCTGTATCTCCATAGACTAACAGATGGCTCCAGCCGCATTACCAAACCGCTCATTCACACAGCCCGAGTACCTGTGTGAATGAGTCCTCATTTTTTTTTAATAATTTTTTTACATTTGGTTGATTATTTTTAAGCACATTCCACAGTTCCTTTCTGCTGCCTCAGCTGCACAAAATGAACAGAAAGAGCTCTGCACAGCCTTCCTGGTCATTAATAAACTGAAGCATAGTAAACACTGTTTACTATGCTTCAATTATGAATGGACACAGGAGTGATCAGTACCGAGAATGCTTGGTGCGGCGAGGGGGCAATTAGAGGAATTGATTCACTACATGCGGCAGCTAAAAGCATCGGGACGGAGAGGAGGAGAAGCTGGCTTTCAGCTGCTGCATACAAGGGATCAGTTCTTCTAATTGCCCCCCCCGCCACCAAACCAAATGTGACAGGGAGGCAACACAGGGCTCCTTGGAGCATGAGCCAGGTCACAATTGCTCCCCCTGGGACCCTTGACGCTACACCAATCAGAACCCAGTTACCTCTCTCAGGGCCAGGCTGCAGTGATGTGGAGGTGCAGCATATTGGGAAGAGGTGTCATCCCCACTACCTGGTAATGACACATGCCCTCCCGCCTCCTCCTGGTATTGACAGATGACCTCCTCCTTCAGAAGCCCCCTTCAGGTAATCACAGATGACTACACCTCTGTCAGGGCTGGGCGCTCTCAGCAGCTCCAATCTCTGTGCTCAGCCTGCTTAGTTGGCAGATAATTGTCAGCACTGATGGTTTCCACATTGGCTCACCTGGTGACCATTTCCTGCTGGTCAGTCCTGCCTTAGCCAGTCCCTTCTGGCTATTTAAACTGCCTTATTCATTCCTTTCATGCTTTCTCCTTGGTCAACATATCTGGAGATTCTCTGCTGTGTTCCTGTGAAAGACTTTACCCGCCTGAAGTCCCTTCTGGTTCCTGATCCTGTTCTTCTGCCTCCGACTATGCTGATCTCTGGTTTCCTGATTACTGGATTGTCTGACTACCCGCATTGGCTTCTGATCCTGGCTTACGTTTTGACTATTTTTACTAAGCTGTACCATTTTTACCATTACATTAAAAGGTGTGATTTGTACTGCATTTTATGTCTCTGTCTGATACATGGTTCCTGACACCCTCCTGGTAATAACACGTCCTTCTAGTAACAAATCAAATGTGCCCCCCCTTCTGTAAAGACAGATGCTCCCCCATTCTAGTAATGACACGTTCTCACACCCCCCCTCCCATTGGTCCTGCTGAGACATTGTAAAATCTGGGGCCTCTGGAGCTCCCAGCCCCTTACGAGGTGTTAAGGGATTTTTAAGCAATTTTTGGGGATTTTTCTGTTAATGAAAGCAGGTGTTGTGTGGATGGGTGGGGAGCGCTGTGTATCTTCTTCCAGCTGTCGGTGTTGTGAGGGGAGGGAGACATCCCCAGCAGGTGGTTGGTAAAGAGGGTTCCCAATAGGTGGTACGACCTGAGTGTCTTACCTCACCAATAATATTGTCCCGGCTCCCGGGTGGCACTCTCCTCCCCCTGCCTTGCTCAGTCCTCAGCTCAGTGTCTGTTCCAGGCCGGTTGTCAGTATTGACACTTCCCTGTCCTCCCTCCATTAGCTCCTCCCTGGCTCTCCGGCAAAAACTCAGAGATTCTCTTAAGGCAATGACAGCGGAGGGGTGTGGATGGGCAGGAAAAGTACTGAAACCATCCCAACCCTCGGCTGCAAGACGCAAGCCGGATCGAAGCCAGACTCCAGGAATTTGTGGAGTTTTGGGTTATACTAAAATGACAGGGAGGCCACAGGAGCACTCCTGGAGCATGGGTGGGGTCGCAATTGTGATCCCTGTGACCACATTGCTACTCAAATACCCACATTAACATTTGTAGCTGCAGGCAATCTTGAGCAATTCACAAGACAAGCAGTCGTTTAAGTCCAGATTTAGCACTCAGCTCTCCCCCTCTTACTGTGCACCTGTGTCAGGTCACCAAGAGGCTGGGTGACAGATGCACACAGTTGGGATCAGGAGTGCACCGCAAGGTAGTGGACCCAATGGCTGACTGCTGTGGATTGAACCCTGGGAGGTTCAGGAAGCAGGTCTACTGGATCACTGACACAGATCCCACTGGGAGCTAGAGCATAGATTCCCCAGGGCACGGAGTCTAAGAGCCAGCAGGTGTTCACCAGAGCCTTTAATGGTAAGGATGGACTGCGCTGCAGTCTGGCTCCAGGTCGCGGCCCCCAGGGTCTCACAGCTCACGCTCACGGTAGACTACAGGAGAAGAGGAAGGAGGCAGCAGGCTGGAACAACAAGGAAAGTAAGGGACAAGCCAAGGTCGGGGACACAAGCAGACAAGGACAACAGAGTACACGCCAAGGTTCAGGGTCACAGGCAAACAGGGATGATCGGGAACACGCTAAAGGTCAGGGTCACGAGCAGACAGGAATAGTTAAGAACAGGCCAAAGTCGGTAACAGGAATCAGATGTAGGAAACACAGCAAGTACACACAGAGGCTAACACACAATGGTTGATCAGCACTGCTGGCTTGCAGTGCACAGGTTAATATAGGATTCCCTGATAGGGCCTGGGGTGGGGCCATGCTTAGAGGAGAGGTTACAAAAGCAGTCAGGTGAGGGTCAGCTGGTCTCTAGAGATGAACACATGGAGACAGGTATGCTGATCGACAAACTCTATTGCATAACCATGACAACCTGTATTGTGTTTACCTTACAGAAAGATACCAAACCACTGCTGCTAGGAGCTTTCATCTATAAATCTTTGAGGATTAATTACTCCACAGTGCCTGCAGCTACAGAAGTCACTAAAGGTTTATTTTAAATGTATTTACTGCCTGTTAATAATAATAATTGTATATATGTAAACTGCCAACTATTCTATGTTAAGGCATGCTACAATGACACACAATAAAAATGGCTGACAGATCAATTTAGCATGTTGTGGCCAGGTTATGGACATTCAAGCTTTTACTCTTTAAAAGCAATATATGAACTTTAACATTTATATAGTAGGAAAGGTTTTGAACTGCCTTTAATTTTAATCGGTGTCCCTGTTGGGGATTCCCTTCCCTGTTTGTCCTGACAACCATTGTTCCCAGCACAGAAAGTGATGGGAAATCCAAAACTTGAGAGGAAATGTTTCTGCGGTGACACCCCTTCTAGTGACAACTTTCTAATAGGGGATTCCATGTCACTTTGGAGAGATTTAAAAACTTTGCCGAACTAGGATGTATTGCCAAAAAATGCTAAAGATGTTATATGTCTCAGCCTGTCTTTGTATTAGCCTCCTTTGATCTCCTGCACATAGGGCCAGATTTAGGCCTTGGAGGGCCCAGGGCACTTCAGGTTTGGGGGGCCCTCATACATAGAGTTTGTTTTACATTCTCAGTGACAGTCACACATTTCTAAAATGCATGACACAATGTCATTCTGAGGTCATGTGTGCACACACACAAAGTCATTATGTGTGGTTAGCTTGAGCTGCCAAAATTTGTTGTTAAAAATGATAAAATATACCAGTCCAGAGTAAAAACTTTACAAATAATGGCTGACAAAATATTAGTTCCCAGGATACATTTATTAAAAGAAAGTCATTTTTATTATTATATATTTTATGTTCTTTTATCATTGTTTATTTGTTATCATTTTATATCATTTTTATATTGTTTTATATTATTTTTGTATAGAAGGGGGCTTTCTGTCAAGGGGCGCAGGGCAGTTGCCTCCCCTTTGCCCCCTTATAAATCTGGCACTGCCTGCACATTAGCATTGTGAACCAGCCAGACTCTACTGCATTGTTCAATCCTGTAAATCATCTAACAAATAGAGCTTGCACATTGAAAGAGAGGGCACAGACATTACATCATCAATGAGCTGCTCTTCATATCCAATTAAAGCCTTGATCAAGCTGTATTGCTTTAAAGGAGAAGTACAGCCAAAGCTTGTTTGGCTGTACTTCTCCTGTGGATCACAGGAGTGCAGTTCGTTTTGCACTCCTGTGACCTGTTTACAGCCATAAGTGGGCAAAACCCCGCTGTCAGCTAACATAATAGAGCCGGTCAAGCCTGGGGAAAGATCGGGACCATATGGTAAGCTGCTGCTTCTGCCCCCTCCACAGCCCAGCACTTCAATGAGCGCTGGGGAGGGGCAGACCAGAGAGCCGGAGACTGACAGTCACCGCTTTTTGCTCAGAGCAGCAGGGAGAACTGAGCGATCAGCAGTGTTTGATCGCTCAGTCCTCAGCCTTAGAGCCGGCAGAAGACAGATGCAGCATCAGAACGATGCTGCATCCACCTAGGTAAGTATGATTTAAAATAAAAAATCCAACACTTCTATTTTAACTGCAGTTAAAACAAATAAGTACTCTGGACCTTGCATAGTGTCTGGCAGAGGTGTTTGGATTAGCAAACTATCTGAACAGAAATATACATTTTTGGGAGGTAAGATAGCTAATACTTTTTTATTTTTGCCTATACTTAAATTTACATTTTTACAAATATAAGATTACACATAAATACAGACCAGGGGACATTACATCAAACTAGTAGGAGGAAAGTTCAAAACTAGAAGCTGATTGGTTACTATGTAGAGCTGCACCAGATTCTGTGTGCACCAGTTTTAGTAAATCTCCCCCGAAGTGCCTTCAACATTACAGTCCAGTTGAAAGTGATTAACTACTACAAGCTGGAAAAAAATGATTTTGTGGATTGTGCCAAACAAACATAATTATTTTTTTCATGTTTCCATACAATGCAAAGTGAAACTTGATTGGTTGCTATTGGTACCAAAGCTAATTTTATGATAATGTAGTTTCAATTTTAATTCATGAGCCCCATAGTATACAAATATTGCACTGATAAGCGTTAACAGCAAGACACAGTTTGGATAAATGACTCGTGTTTTTTTTTTTACTGTATTGAGGTTATAAACCTGTAATTCTGAATGTTTAGTTGGCCACCTGAGAATGAGGGAATGACTAGCAAGATTGTTTAGATTTGTGATGGAAGTGATGACATAATATTGACTTCGGGTTTTTGGTATTATTATTGTCATCATACGCTCTAAATGCCCTAATATATACTGGTGACAAAAATGTACTCTTTCATATTATACTGGTGTTGAAATGTCTTGTACCAATTACTTTTATGCCAAGCCCAGGCCTTTTAAAAGTTTAAAGTATATTTAAAGCCCACACTATTTTCCTTTTTTTTTACATTTTAGGTAGCACAGGTCAGGGTTAAAATCCCTATCATTTTTACTTTTGGCCCTCTGCATCCCATTTGAAGATTTCACTTCCTGTCCCATAGACACATCAGGAAGCGAGCGCACATCTCTCCAAAGTAAAGTTAAAGTGGTTGTAAAGACAGAAGGTTTTTTTTATCTTAATGCATTCTATGCATTAAGATAAAAAAAATGTATGTGTGCAGCAGCCCCCCTAATACTTACCTGAGCCCCATCTCGATCCAGCGGTGTTGCAAGAGTGTCTCAGCTGCCCGGGACTCTCCCTCCTCATTGGCTGAGATGGTAGCTCAGCATTATGTGCTGTCAAATTCAGTGAGCAAATAAGGAGAGGGAGGGGGCAAGGCTGAGCCACGGCTCTGTGTCTGAATGGACACAAAGAGCAGCGGCTCGGCTTGGGTGCCCCCATAGCACACTGCTTGCTGTGGGGGCAGGAGGGACAGGCCAAAAGCGTCGGCGAGGGACCCGAGAAGAAGAGGATCTGGGCTGCTCTGTGCAAAACCATTACACAGAGCAGGTAAGTATAACATATTTGTTATTTTTAAGGCGGAGTTCCACCCACATATATTATAAGACTTTGTGCCATTTATTCAATTAATGCATCTTAAAAATATATTTGCTTTCTTTTTTTTCTGTGTTTGTTTTACCTTGTTTACTATTGTTATTCCCCTCACTTCCTATGTACCCTGCCATGGCAAGGTGCGTCATTTCCCAGAGTGATTTGGGCCCTTCTCCTTCCCCCCACTGCCTTCTGGGACCTTTCTGTATCCAGAAGACAACGAGACCACTCAGCAAGCGCAGCACAACTCGCGAAAGAGCAGTAGGAAACCGGCAATGAAGGCTTCATTGGCAGTTTCCCTTAGTTGCAATGCCAGCGCCTGCACCCGAAGCCGGTGGACAAATCGGCTTGGGGAGCTGACATTGTGGGAATACCCTGGACAGGTAAGCGTCCTTATATTAAAAGTTAGCAGTATTTGTAGCTGATGACTTATTTTTTTTTTTGTACAGGCTGGAACTCCGCTTTAAAGAAAAAAAACGGAGACTTTAGTATCACTTTAATCCTCTCTCTCCTTACCACAATAAATGCCCCCAATGGAGGACTTCCCTTCTATCCCTAATCTGGTGACAATGATCAGTAGAACAATAATGCCCCATACACACGGTCGGATTTTCCGATGGAAAATGTCCGATCGGAGCGTGTTGTCGGAAATTCCGACCGTGTGTAGGCTCCATCGGACATTTTCCATCGGATTTTCCGACACACAAAGTTTGAGAGCAGGATATAAAATTTTCCGACAACAAAATCTGTTGTCGGAAATTCCGATCGTGTGTACACAAATCCGACGGACAAAGTGCCACGCATCCTCAGAATAAATAAAGAGATGAAAGCTATTGGCCACTGCCCCGTTTATAGTCCCGGCGTACGTGTTTTACGTCACTGCGTTCAGAATGATCGGATTTTCCGACAACTTTGTGTCACCGTGTGTATGGAAGACAAGTTTGAGCCAACATCTGTCGGAAAAAATCCTAGGATTTTGTTGTCGGAATGTCCGAACAAAGTCCAACTGTGTGTACGGGGCATTAGAGAAGGTAAATCTCCCTGGCAATAAAATTTGGCAGGTTTGCTACCCCTTCCATTCTCTATTCAAACCTATAAAAAAATTAATTCGCTATACGATGCAGGAAAATACAGGAACCTAGCTGATTTAGCTAGCTGTTCAACCAAGTTCACAGAATGAAAATCAGACCAATTCCCGGGAGGAGGCTGTATCTGCTAATCAATTGAATGTATATGTTCATGTCAGACTGCTATACACCTTCAATGATCTGGTTTGTATGGCTAAATGTTCCATTGTTTCTAGTAGAAGCTCAGGCTATTTAATGAACACTTGTTCTGACAATAACCTTATAGATATTGACATACCGGCATTGGCAGACAAGCTTTCAGGCAGGATGCCGCATGGTGCCAGTGCTCTATAAGTGACCTTCAACATTTTTCTTTTTTAATTCAGAAATAGTCTTTGTAGCAAGATTCCACGGATGATACACCAGGAAAAGAACACAATAGACAGTCTGTAGCAATATTCGTACATTTCGTTTTCCTGTCAGGGAAGGAAAATCTGATTTGTGGAGATGATACACAGATAAGCACTGTATGCAGGTTCAGGAGGAGGTCATTAATTGTCCGAGGAGATTAAAAAAATATATAACAATAAGTCACAAATGTTACAGTACTGATAAATAACATAATGTCCACTATGCTTATATCATGTATAGCAGAGGTTTTGACTTTTTCTCAACTCTCAACACCGTTCAGAACTGACATTGCATTTTTTAAAGCCAATGTGTCTGGGATGATTGAGCTTTGAAGGGCATCATGGTCAACAATAAGAAGTCTTTGGTCAATCCTTGGATTTGTATACAAATACAGTAATCTTTTCCAAAAGGACAAAAGGCTTCTTGGTAAATGCCATGATTACATGAGTTATTATCCATGCTTGGTAAAGTGCCCACATGTTATGCAAAATTGTAAAAGAAATAATAAAAGAGGACACATTACAACCTTAAACAAAACAGACTGTACAACAACGTGACTCAGGAGGTGAGGAGGGACCCAAAGAAATCACAAGCTAAAAGGTGCCATAGATTGTCGTAAATCTGGAGCCCTGGTGCTAAACCTCTAGCCCAAAGGCCACATTTGGTGTCTATTGTGAAGCATTTGGGCTCCAGAAACCTGTAGTCAGTGTTTTCCCTGCCTACGTGCTCCCTCAGGGCTAACAAAGGAAAAATGTTCATTAGACCCATTTTGCCAATAAGCATGGTTAGGTTTATTTCTTTCACACGTTTTCAGTGCTGCTCATTCCCTTTCCTATGTCTGAGAGGAATATTATATTTGGGGCCAGTAACTTTAAATAAGGTTGTAGGCAGGGGTGGCCCTTCCATTAAGGGCGCACGGGCGCCACCCCTTCAATCACGCCACCCCTTATATGTAGAATGGATAGATTCATGCATTGCATGAATCTATCCATGGCCACCGTGGCCACCCCCTAATCAGGTGTCCAGCCCCTTTTTGGACACCGGGTGCCTGAATTACAGAGGCGAGGGGGTGTTATATTGAAGCACCTGATTGGAGCCATAGACTCTAATAGGCTTCAAAAAAGGTGGACTCGGAGCGCAGAGCATTGCGCTCGGAGCCCACCCAGGTGTGTTAGAAAAGCAAATGAATATTTGCTTTTCTAACACTGAACCACCGCTTTGCCAATCAGGAAGCGCAGGTTTAATACCCATCACCTGATTGGCTGAAAGCACGGGCGATCCTATTGGACACCTAGCAGAAGCGAAGAAGAGATGCACAGGAAGCATGGAGGACACATTAGCCGTCGCCTGACCCGCTGCCCGTCTCACAGCTCGCCGCTGTCACCCGCTGCCTGACCCGCCACCAAGATGGGGTACATACCAGTCAAACAGCAAGCAAGTGAGTGCAGGGGAGGGGGGGTTTCACAGTGAGGCTGCATTTGATGGGGCACAGTGACTGCATTTGATGGGCACAGTGGCTGCATTTGATGGGCACAGTGGCTGCAATTGATGGCACAGTGGCAGTATTTTTTCAGTATTTTTCTGAATTTTTCAGTTTGTTTGCACCCCCCCCAAAAATTTTGAGCACCAGCCACCACTGGTTGTAGGTAGCACAAATTTGGGATTCATAAAGTTATTAATATCCATCAATCTCTTGTATTATGACTTCCAGTCTCTGACAAACTCCTTCAGCAAGTTTCCAGCCTTTAATCATTCTTGTTGCATTTCTACTGTTTCTGACCATCTACTCTGGTATGTCCGTGGTTTTCCTTTGCCTCGCCTGGAGAGTAGAAGCACTGTCGTAAGCTATGGCAAGAACTAAGCAGACCGCTCTTAAGTCCACTGGCGATAAAGCTCCCTGAAAGTAGCTGGCCACCAAAGCCATTGGTGCAGTCAAGAAGCATCACTGATAAAGGCCTGGAACTCTGGTTCTCTGAGAGATACAACGCTACCAGAAATCCACTGAGCTGCTAATGAAAAAGCTTCTTTTCTAGCAATTTGTCAAGGAGATCGCCCAAGACTTCAAGACCGACCTGCACTTCCAGAGCTTTGCCAGAACAGGAGGCCTCTGGGGTTTATCTTGTAGCGCTCTTCAAGGACACCAACCTCTGCATCATACATGCCAAGAGGGTCACCGGCATGCCCAAAGACATACAGTTTTCATGCAGGATTCTTGGAGAGTGGTCATAGAACAACGACATCCTGTCCATGGTCTTTGTTAGCTTTCTGCAGCAATATGTACACATGTGCATTGGGTTAACTTGTGCTAAAGTGCGCATGTTACTTTAACACAGGGTAATGCATCCCATGTGAATTGGTGTGGTGCAGTGCCATTCATTGGTAATGGCACCCCGAAGCACCTTAACAATGTGCTTGTGCTGCAACATACCGCAGCACACAAGAACGCTAAAGCTCTGCTGAATTCCATCATCCAATCGTGTGCAATCAAAAATATAGTGTTTGTTTTGTATTTTCCTTGCATGTGATTGGATACTTTTTGCAAAGTGAAGCCTTACCTCATTTACTAAGTTGTGGAGCAACTACGCTTGCAGAGTGCAACTGCAACCCCAAAGTGTGTTTTGTTGCACTGTGAAAAAATGCAGCAGACACAAAATTTCTGTGTGTTGAGGTACATTGCAGGCCATTAATATGGTATGGGCTGCCTTACACGCCACACCAAAATTTGCTTCAAAAAACAAAGGCACATGTGTTGTGGTGCAGTGTGCTATTGTGAGAACGGATCTAAATAATGTGATGATTTTAGGATCATTCCACAATGATGTCATGTATAAACTGTATAACGTACACCACAGTGTATACGGAGCATCATTGTGGAGTGACCCTAAAATCATCAAAAGAATGCTCATTATTTAGATCCGTTCACACCATAGCACACTGCACCACGACACATGTGCCTTTGTGCATTGAAGCACATATTGGTGTGGCGTGTAAGGCAGCCCATACATTATTAATGGCCTGCAATGTACCTCAACACACAGAAAATTTGTGTCTGCTGCATTTTTTCACAGTGCAACAAAACACACTTGTGGAAGACTTGTTAGTCGAAACACGTTGGGCCAGCACCTCCTGCTTCCCACATTGCCATTTTATTTATTTTTGTGATCACTTTTTTATACGGTATTTTATCCTCAAATAAACCTACCTTGGTTGACCTACACCATGTGGAGCCCCTTTTTTTCTTGTTTTCCCATGCTGGAGTTTTGATGACCACCTTTACCTTCTTCATTGCTTGACCTTTTTGGTGGCTGTTCAAGCCTTGGGAACCTCCTTTTTTAACCTACACCTAACCCATGTCGATTGGAGCCTGAGGCCTACATGAAACCATCCAGTTTGGCGTTACTACTGGGGATCCAGTATCCCACAAGTCTTATAAACGCACTGCCATATGGTAGGTGCATCCAACAGATCTCCTAAGAGTATCCACTTTTCTACCTGAATGTCCATTCCTGCTCATCCTGCCCATTGTGTATCTTCTATTTCGGTTGAAGAATGGGGAGCAATAGTTGTGGACATTTCTCTTAGTTACCTTTTGTATATGTTTTTTAATATCACATTTTTTTGAGGTTCATTTACTTATTATAATCACTGTTTTTTACTGTATCCATCCCACCTACATAATTGGGTCGGTTTGGATACACATAGACATTTAACGTTTCACTTTTAGCGCTACACTTATTTGTTTGCATTCATACAATATTAATGGCCTGCAATGTACCTCAACACAGAAAATTTGTGTCTGCTGCATTTTTTCACAGTGCAACAAAACACACTTTGGGGTTGCAGTTGCACTCTGCAAGCGTAGTTGCTCCACAACTTAGTAAATGAGGTAAAGCTTCACTTTGCAAAAAGTATCCAATCACATGCAAGGAAAAGGGCAAGAATAGACGTTGGCATGGTATACTAATGCCCTGTACACACGGTCGGACATTGATTGAACATTCCGACAACAAAATCCATGTATTTTTTACCAACGGATGTTGGCTCAAACTTGTCTTGCATACACACAGTCACACAAAGTTATCGGAAAATCCAATCGTTCTGAACGCGGTGACGTAAAACAGGTACGTCGGGACTATAAACGGGGCGGTAGCCAATAGCTTTCATCTCTTAATTTATTCTGAGCATGCGTGGCACTTTGTCCGTCGGATTTGTGTACACGATCGGAATTTCCGATAACGGATTTTGTTGTCAGAAAATTTTATAGCCTGCTCCCAAACTTTGTGTGTCGGAAATTCCGATGGAAAATGTGTGATGGAGCCCACACACGGTCGGAATTTCCGACAACAAGGTCCTATCACACATTTCCATCGGGAAATCCTATCGTGTGTGCAGGGCATAAGTATATCACAGTGCACTGTATACACTGTGATGTACACTGGATCTACCATACGGCAGTGCGTCTATAAGGCTTGTGGGATACTCGATCCCCAATAGTAACGCCAAACTGGATGGTTTCCTGTAGGCTTCAGGCTCCAATCGACACGGGTTAGGTGTAGGTTAAAAAAGGAGGTTCCCAAGGCTTGAACAGCAGCAGAACAGGTCAAGCAATGATGCACTAGATACTCTGTGATGTACAATATATACTCCTCAATGATGCACTATATACTCTGTGATGTACTTTATATACACCACAATAGTGCACTGTATACACTGTGATGTACATTATACACTCCACAATAATGCACTGTAGACACTGTGATGTATGTTATACACTCTACAATGACGCTCTGTATACATTGTGATGTACTTTATACACTCCACAATGGTGCAATGTGATGTACGTTATAAACTGCACAATGAGGCACTGTATACCTTGTGATGTGCGTTATATACTCTATAATGATGCATTGTATACACTGTGCTGTACATTAAACATTCCACAACCATCCACTATATACTCATCCTTGTGATCCTCATCCACTCATCCCTTGTGATGTATGTTGTATACTCCACAATGGTGCACTGTATACACTGTGATGTACGTTATACATTGCACAATGAGGCACTGTATACCTTGTATACCTTGTTGCGTTATATACTCTACAATGATACATTGTATACACTGTGCTGTACATTAAACATTCCACAATCATCCACTATATACACTGTGTTATACTTAGTGTACCATGCCAACGTCTATTCTTGTCCTTCTGAACCAGCCAACACTGAGCTTGCAATGGTAACAATTTTGTTAGTATTTTATGTTTCTTTATCTTGATGCTGAACATTTATCAGCTCTACTGTACAAGCCTTCATCACTATGACTTGTAGAAATCAAAATGTTTATAAGACTCCTAGTTTTTGCTAGTAAACAGTAGTAAACCTGAAATAGAAACCACTTGTGCCTTGAAAGAATGAACTTCCCGCAGACTCATATTTCTTCCTACAGAAGGAATGAAGGTGATTTATCAAACCCACTTGTACAATGTGCGACGCAGCAACACTTGATAAATTGATGATACTTATTTGAAGCCTATGGGGTCCGGTTTACAAAGACTGGAACAAAGGAAATCTAAGGCCATTACCTGTAGCAACCAATCTGATTTTGGCTCATTTTTTTTTTTTTAAATACACAACATGAATCATGAAAGGGGAACTTTGCAGTCAAGTGAGCCTGTCTTTAAGGCCTCATGCACGCTGGACGTTTTTACAGCTGCTGTTTTTGGTTGTAGACATTTCTTTCTACAGTCATTAAACGCTTCATCATGTTATCCTATGTGTCCATGCACACATAGGCTGTTATTAGCAGTTTTGGGCAGTGGCGTTTTTGAGCAGTAAAAAAACCCCAAAACTAGTGGGTTCTGAGAGACGTTTTGCAGCTGTAAAAACGCTCTAATGCTGATAAACGTCGATAACCACTCAAAAACGTCGCTCACCGGCATTTTTTAACGTTTTTGATCCATTGAGAAAAAAATAATAAAACGCTAAAAAACGCTAAAAAACACTATTGCAAAAACGCTGGAAAAAAGCTGTAAGAGATTGAAAAACTCACTGCAAAGCTACTGTTGTTTTTCTAACGTTATTTTAACGTCCAGTGTGCATGAGGCCTAATGCCGTGTACACACGACTGGACTTTTCGACGGACTGAACTCCGAATGACTTTTCAACGGAGTTCCAAGGAAACGGACTTGCCTACACACGATCACACCAAAGTCCGACTGATTTGAACGTGATGACGTACGACCGGACTAGAATACGGGAGTTCATAGCCAGTACCCAATAGCTGCCCTTGCGTAGTTTTCGGTCCGTCGGACTAGCATACAGACGAACGGATTTTTCGATAGGTGTCGAGTCTGTCGGAAAGATTTGAAACATGTTCTATTTCTAAAATCAGATTTTTAGACAGAAAAGGTCCGATGAAGCCCACACACAATCGAATTGTCCGACGGATTCATTCCGTCGGACCTTTGATGCCGAAAAGTCCGGTCGTGTGTACGCGGCATAAAGCTTCAGGAGGATTTTTATAAAAAGCTAGAGGACACAGGAGCAAAAGCGGTCCTGCTGCCCTTAGAGACCAATAGGGTTCTGGGGTCCAATTACACCTTTGCAAGTGTTGAAGATAAACCTTTACTTTCGGGATGGGGTTTCAACAAGCAACAATGCACAATAAAAATACACCTGTATTATTTATTACAGACAGCAGAGGATCACACAGAGTGTTCATGTATTTGCAACAGAGTGCGCTATGGAACAAGAAGGTTTGGGTCAACTGTTTACGTGCGTTGGGGTGTGATTCGCAAGTTATGCCAATGCCATGGCACCATGGACCACAACACACATATACCATGCGTTCCTATACATTACAATGTGAATCCAGCCTTAATCTTTATTTTCTGAGAGGATAGAACAAGGAATCAAATCCATTGCTGAAATAACTTTGGCTTTAGTCCCAATTTCTTTTGTGCAGTTTTCTTTTTTCTTCTTTTTATATATAATACCCCAAGGGGCATATTTATAAAAGATTTGCATAATAAATCACCCAATGAAAGTGCATGTACATTCCTTCTGTGAAAACAATGCAAGAAAATATTATTTGGCTATACCCTGTGCTGGATGAATGTTATTAGGCTGTCTCCTGCTCTGATTTAATGTTTTTCATTGACCATCAAAGTGTTACTAAACCCAGGACTCTGCATTTACCATATCTGGTCTCCCACAGTACACAGAACATGGAAATGCAATTACTTTAGTAAATATAAATCGCTAAGTAAATACCTTTTCACATCAGCAGTATACAGGCATACCCCACTTTTCAGTACACAATGGTGTTTATTTACTAAAGCTGGAAAGTGCAAAATCAGGCTCACTTCTGCATAGAAACCAATCAGCTTCCAGGTTTTATTACCAAAGCTTAATTGAACAAGCTGAAGTTAGAAGCTCATTGGTTTCTATGAAGAAGTGAGCCTGATTTTGCACCCCATTGTGTACTTAAACGTGGGGTATGCCTGTATAGCAGTTTAGTGACTTCTATCAGTGGCTGGTTAAAGCGTGTAGGTGGAGTTTTCATACTGCACTGGCTGTCCTATCCAAACGCAGGACCCCTGACCCTCTGTCTATACAGTGCTGATTGGCCCTGTGCTGATCACATGCACTCTTCCAAGAAAAAAAAAAAAAACTCTCTAGCAATACACACCAAACTAAGCATGTGTAGAATGACTCCACTAACTCTGTCTTATCTGGAAATGTTTTGGGAGCAATGCAAGAAGAGGAGGATCAGAGAAGACAGAATCAAACAGCCTTTTTACACAATGCAGAAGATGAACCCTTTAGGTTCCACGGTGAGTATAACAAGCATGCTTTACTGCATCTACAGACTGGTTTTACTTTTGTGGATTTAGTAACACTTTAAAGCGGACCTAATTTTTTTTTAAGCGGAGTAATTTTTTCAACTTTCCATCTATTAAATCTTTTGCCCTTGTTGTTTTAACTTTGGATAGTAAAACATTTTTTTTTCTGCCATTAAATACCTTATACAGCCCACTTCCTGTTTCTTGTCCGGTAAAAAGCCTAGGCTTATGACATCATGCACATCTCTCTCTCTCAATCTGGTGAGAGTTTGCTAGGAAGGGAGGGGGGGTGAGTCATAAGAGGGCCAGTGAGAGCTGCAGAGCTGGAGGTGTGTGTCTGTGTAAACCCAGGAAGTGAACAGGCAGCAGCTTCAGCTGCCCACAGTTAAAATGGATGCAGCCAGACTCAGTGGAGGGACATTTCTGCAGCATATTTGGCAAGTACAGAATCAAAGTATATATATAAAATAATATGCAAAGTGGTTGGAGGGAAGCTTCAGAATGGCAAAGATGTTTTTATTACAAATTATGTGAGCAGACTGCAGTTCCTCTTTAAGGTGGTGAATACTGCAATTGGTCACTAGATGGTGCAAAGTATAATATGAAAGTCCTATGAAACGTGGCGGTACCTCATGGCCAAATACAATATTTTCTGTTTTAAAGCAAGGAAAAACATTCAACCAGTGTATAAAATAGCCCAATAACATTTTTTTTGCCCTATTCATAAAGAACACATTTACATGCACTGGTGAATTGCTCTTTTTTGCTATATATTTTTTATTTCCTCAGCCTTCTTTTTATATCAGCCACCACTTTAGCAATGGTGTTCCTAGCAGCTCTAGCAGATGCTGAGATGGGCTTTATGCTACATCACTGCAAGCAAGCCTTATCTTTGTGACTTCCTGCACCACAATAATGAGACAAGTGAATGGCCTCACACTATAGTCAGGACACTCCAAAAATCTTTATTGTAGCAAAATCAGAGTAAAAACATCACAGCATCAGAATTCAAGGGAGATCTGTTGACACGTTTCACGATAAGAAGCGCTTATTCATATGATTTTTGGAGCAACCTGGAGCAGTGCTTTCATTTTGTTGGACTAGCACCACAATAAGGCCTCGTACACATGATCGGATTGTTGGCCAACAAAACCGTGGACTTTTGTCCGATGGGTGTTGGTCCAAACTTGTCTTGCATTCACATGGCACACAATTGTTGGCCAACAATCACGAACGTAGTGACATACTACATGGCTTTTCAGCTCTTTAGCGCCACCCTTTGGGCACCTTCTGCTAATTTCGTGTTAGTAGAAGTTTGGTGAGTGTGGATTTGCGCTTTTCTTTTCGTGCTTTTCATGTAGCGCTTTTCAGTTTGCGCTTTTCATTTCGTTCTTTTCTGAGCGGCTGTTCATCAACCAAACATGTTGCGGAATCGGAGGAGATAACGTGTTATTTATTATTGGCCTTGGAGTTATTGCTTTGACATTATTTTTTTGGTTGAATAATGATTAGATTTGTTATATTTTCTATATTTTTGGATGCATAGAATGCACTTTTTGGTTAAGTTCTATTGGCAGATAGCATGTCTAATTTTATTTGTTTTCTTTTTTTAATGCACAATAAAAAAATTGTGTGGAATAATACTTGGCTGTGTGTTTTACTTCAAATGACAGTTTGGGAGTAGGCAGTTACATTTTAAAAAATACAATGTAAAATTGACAAGGGACACCAACATAGTTGTATCTTTGTTCTTAAAAACTGCGGGATAATGGTGTTGTGGTAACTTGTCCAAAAAAAAAAGCATAATAATATTATTCTTGATATCACTAGAAAAAAAAAGCCTTTGAAAAATTTGTTTGCAATAACTCCATCAGTATCACCAGCAAAGCAGCTTCATTATTATCCCATTAAAGAAGAAGAGAATTGTGCGCTGCATTTTGAGATTTCATCATTTGCCACGTCACGAATGTTATTTTCTCCGTTGCGAACGCTAGTTTACAAGACCGACCGCTTCCGGCTCATCCTTGCTTCCGAGCATGTGTGTTTGTACTTTGGACTTTTGTCCGACGGACTTGTGTACACACGATCGGAAAATCCTACAACAGACATTTTTCCGCGGAACATTTTAAAACCTGCTATCCAACATTTGTCCGCGGGAAATCCGACAACAATTGTCTGATGGAGCATACAAATGGTCGGATTTACCGCCAACAGCCTGTCAACGAACATTTCCCATCAGAAAGTCCGATCGTGTGTACGAGGCATAAGAGTGTGCAAGCATATAACAAGAGAAATTTGAGGGTCCAGGTTGCACCACACAAAAATATGAAACCAAGGGTTGCACTGTGTCCATCAGGGAGGTTTCCTTTCAGCTCCTCATGCAGAGATACCAGAGGAAGTGAGGAAATCTCTTCAAAGTGAGATGTCATCCAAAAAGGTACGTTGGAAGATTTCTCCTCACCTCCTGTTCCAGTGATGACTGTAAAATTTGGGTTATCCCATCACTTTCTGTAATGTTGACAATGGTTTCCCAGACAAATAAAGAGGATGGGAGTAAACAAATAGCAACAAGAAGTTCTAACACTTCC
The DNA here is from genome assembly GCA_037952925.1 of Lithobates clamitans. Classification (NCBI taxonomy): domain Eukaryota; kingdom Metazoa; phylum Chordata; class Amphibia; order Anura; family Ranidae; genus Lithobates; species Lithobates clamitans. Next base: position 2,583,607 of record JBBGZY010001198.1, read on the forward strand.
ACACCCTATCCAAGACTAGAAAAATATGTTTTGGCTTGAGATATACTTTAACCACATGCCACTCGGTCACAGAGTAGATTTACTGTGACCAAGTGGAAGCTGCAGGCTCAGCAACGTAATTAAACATTGCTGGCTTGTTTCCGTGTTTGGGGCGCACATGAACACATGCGATGTTGTACAAAAACAAAATTGATGTCCTTTTTTCCCACAAATAGAGCTTTCTAATGGTGGTATTTGATCACCTCTGCGGTTTTTATTTTTTGCGCTATAAACAAAAAAAGACAGACAATTTTGGAAAAATAATTTTTTACTTTTTGCTACAAAAAATATCCCCAAAAAAATGTCTTCATCAGTTTAGGCCAATATGTGTTCTTCTACATATTTTTGGTATAAAAAAACCTGCAATAAGCATATATTGATTAGTTTGCGCAAAAGTTATATCGTCTACAAAATAGGTGATATAATTATGGCGTTTTTATTATTATCACTTTTTTTTACTAGTAATGGCGGTGATCAGCGATTTTTAGCGGGACTGCAACATTGCGGCGGACCAATCGGACACTTTTGACACTTTTTTGGGACCAGTGACATTTATACAGCAATCAGTGCTAAAAATAGCCACTGATTACTGTATAAATGACACTGGCAGGGAAGGGGTTAACACTAGGGGGCGATCAAGGGGTTAAGTGTTCCCTAGGGAGGTGTTTAGAACTGTGGGGGGAGTTTGCTGACTGGGAGTAGAAAGAGATCACTGTTCCTGATCATTAGGAACAGACAATCTCTCACTCCTCTCCTGTCAGAATGGGGATCTGTTTGTTAACATTGACGGATCCCCCCTCTGGCTCTCTGTGGAGCGGTCGCGGGTGGCCAGCAGACATTGCGGCCGCCAGCCACGCGCATCGGCTCCGGTGTCGTGCCAGCTATTGCTCTTAAAGTGGTCGACGTACAGCTATGGCGATTTGCGTAGCCGTGTCAACCTGCCACAGTATAATGATGGCGGCTGGTCGGCAAGTGGTTAAAGTAGCACAGTGCTGAATAGCAAAAAAAATGCTCTGCAATAAAGGGGTGAAATCTTCTGGAGGTCAAGTGGTTAATGTTTTATAAAGAACATCCTTATCCTACCTACTGCTGCCAAATTCTGCAATTATTCTGCAGTTTTCCTGGTCTTGTCATATGAATCTATGCTATCCATCTCTCCCTCAAAGCTACGGAGTAGGACTTTCTGAACCAGAAACATAGTTACATATATCCACATGGATATATGTAACATATGTGACACAAGTCCAACCTATGTGCGTGATTATATGTCGGTATTACCTTGTATATCTCTGTATGTTACGGTCGTTCAGGTGCTTATCTAATAGTTTCTTGAAACTATCGATGCCCCCCCGCTGAGACCACCGCCTGTGGAAGAGAATTCCACATCCTTGCCACCCTTACAGTAATGAACCCTCTACGCAGTTTAAGGTTAAACCTCTTTTCTTCTAATTTTAATGAGTGGCCACGAGTCTTGTTAAACTCCCTTCCGTGAAAAAGTTCTATCCCTATTGTGGGGTCACTAGTACGGTATTTGTAAATTGAAATCATATCCCCTCTCAAGCGTCTCTTCTCCAGAGAGAATAAGTTCAGTGCTCGCAACCTTTCCTCATAACTAAGATCCTCCAGACCCTTTATTAGCTTTGTTGCCCTTCTTTGTACTCGCTCCATTTCCAGTACATCCTTCCTGAGGACTGGTGCCCGGAACTGGACAGCATACTCTAGGTGCGGCCGGACCAGAGTCTTGTAGAGCGGGAGAATTATCATTTTATCTCTGGAGTTAATCCCCTTTTTAATGCATGCCAATATTCTGTTTGCTTTGTTAGCAGCAGCTTGGCATTGCATGCCATTGCTGAGCCTATCATCTACTAGGACCCCCAGGTCCTTTTCCATCCTAGATTCCCCCAGAGGTTCTCCCCCCTGTGTATAGATTGCATTCATATTTTTTTCACCCAAATGCATTATTTTACATTTTTCTACATTTAACCTAATTTGCCATGTAGTCGCCCACCCCATTTATTTGTTCAGGTCTTTTTGCAAGGTTTCCACATCCTGTGGAGAAGTTATTGCCCTGCTTAGCTTGGTATTGTCCGCAAATACAGAGATTGAACTGTTTACCCCATCCTCCAGGTCGTTTATAAACAAATTAAATAGGATTGGTCCCAGCACAGAACCCTGGGGGACCCCACTACCCACCTCTGACCATTCTGAGTACTCCCCATTTATCACCACCCTCTGAACTCACCCTTGGAGGCAGTTTCCAATCCATGTACTCACCCTATGGTCCATGCCAACGGACCTTATTTAGTACAGTAAACGTTTATGCGGAACTGTGTTAAATGTTTTTGCAAATACTAGATACACCACGTCTACGGGCCTTCCTTTATCTAGATGGCAACTCACCTCCTCATAGAAGGTTAATAGATTGGTTTGGTAAGAAAGATTCTTCATGAATCCATGCTGACTACTGCTAATGATACCAATGTCATTACTAAAATCTTGTATATATCCCTTATCATCCCCCTACGGGAGCTTGCATACTATTGATGTTAGGCTAACTAGTCTGTTATTCCCAGGGATAAATTTTGGGCCCTTTTTAAATATTGGTGCTACATATATGGTACCATTCCAGTCAGTAGAACATATAGCCTGAAGTTTTACATCTTCAGGATTGGATTCAGAAATATTCAAGAAATAAGGATACCCACAGCCATGAGGATTTAGCGAGTGGTAATGCCATATGCACACCATGAATAGTAGATTGGTTTGAATACACAATGTGGGCCACGGAAGTTCCATTCTTGGCACACTCCTGGCCCGTGTCTGTCTCTGTGATTTCCCAGCTCTGTGTTACAAAATAAGTACATTGTTTCTGCACAAAAATTGTAAATGCTTCTGCAAGAATTGTATTGTTTCTATTGTGAATCCAGACGTGCTGTATGTGATGAGGCTGGTGACTCACCCAACCTGTACTGTCAGAAGGGTTTACACGCTTTTTATATTCTAGTTACACCCATTTGGCCAGACAGGTTTCCCTGGCATCTAAAATGACTTCACATCAATTGCATACATGTCTGAATTCCCCTTCTCCATTAACCTCTGTCACCTTCACTGATGAGAGGTTATTCCATCCATATATTGTAACAATCTCTATTTAAGCAGGTTCTTACTTTTGATGGCACTGAGCTCCTGTCTGACTTTATTAAGGTGGGGAGAATGACATATTGTTTATTTTTTTTCTGTAATAACAAAGTTTAGTGTCAGTTTTAAATGATAACCTAATTTTTTTTTATTTTTTTTACCAAAATCACTGCAAAACAATTTATGCTGCCTAGGTACAGTTAATGTTCCATCTCTAAATCAATTAAAGTGTTACTAAATAATCCAACCTATAATCACATCTAAAATAGAGAACCTATAACACCATATTTTATTAAAACATACCATTTTGTTCTTACACTAAACGACAGCTACACGTGCCCCCGACAGAGCCTTTTACCCTGCAACTCCCGCTCAGTAGTTGCAAACAGTGTACGTCTGTGGTCACATTCATTGCTTTGCAAATCTACATTTGCCATCCATCTATGCACCTAGTGCATTTAGTGTACATGCATCCCCTTTGTTGCATATCTCTTCCCTCTGTCTATCATTAGAGCCTGTAGGTGGCGATAAGCAGGTATTTTTTTTAGTGGGCTTTCTCTTTCTGCATTTAAAGCGGTTGTATACCCGCAAATTTTTTTTTTTATTTTTTTTTAACCCTGTAAAGCCAAAGGCATAATGAGCTAGTATGCACCGCATACTAGCTCATTGTGAAATACTTACCTTAGAACGAGGCGTCAGTATCTTACCTGGTCCACGCCAAGGGAGCTGTCATGTTGCCTCGGCGTGTCTTCCGGGTATCGTGGTTCCAGCGCTGTGAGTGGCATGCGCGCGGGAGATTTCTTACCCGGCAAGGTCCGGCAGTTGCCGGGCTTCAGCCGAGAATCCCCTGTGCGCATGCGCCGCTGCAGTCAGCGGCTCATAGCAAGGGGAATATCTCCTAAACCGTAAAGGTTTAGGAGATATTTTTTTTACCTACAGGTAAGCCTTATTATAGGCTTACCTGTAGGTAAAAGTAAAAAAAAACACTATACAACCACTTTAAGTGCCAACGCTGGATGCATCAGAATGTTACTGTAGTCTATGCCAGGAGGAAAAGGGTGGCTACATTGCCACATACAGTGGTGACCATGTACAGTGAGCGTAGCCACCTTCTCAAAGGTAGATATGGAGGATTTAAAGTCATTTTTATTGATATGCTATCATACACTGCAATTATAAGAGACACGGATAGCTTTCAATTAAGATTGATTAACTAGGTAAGCCACCCCAAAGTGAAGCTAAGCAGGTTTTCATTTATTAAAAACAGGGGTCCCCACCATATAGGAAAATTCCATGTTAACCAGATAGTTTCTTTAAATATTTGTTTAAATTACTATATATATTAAAAAGATTTTCTTTTTTTTTCCTTTAAAAAAAGCAGGAACATTTACATATTTTTCCTTTGTAAACCTCCTCAATTCCATATGATAAAATACACTGATTTATTTGAAAAGACCGGTAGAGAAGAAAAGACGCACATTATGTAACACTGCATTTACTGTGGGGGTTTACAGGCATCTGCAGTGGGGTTTAATTGGCCATCAGGGAAATCTCTCCAAAAACTATTTTCCTCTTATTATTTTTTCTTCCTCTGAGTAACTAAAGTTTTATGTTCTGTAGAGAGATTTAACTTTATCAAGTCTTTCATTATTTTTCTGTATTCAACAATGGAATGTGAAAGAACTCAGCTGCAAAGAAATGTTTTGACCTGGAGACCCACAGTAATTCAATATAGGAAAGTGTTGCAGTATATTGTGACACCGTTTATTGGACTAATTCAAAGCTAGATCTTCGAGAGACAAGAGATCAAAATCTTCCCTGGCAGATGGGTGAAAACATTTTCTGTCTGGCTATCACTTTATTTTCTCTGTTAGCTGTTTAGATGAGTTGTGCTTAGGACCTGATCTAGGAGAACGTTGAAGATATAACATCTGAAAATAGGTCATATGTCTTCAGAGGCTAGCCATTGATTCTTGAGAAAACAGAGGACCTTCTACATGCCTTGGAGGATTATTAGGAGACATTAAAGTGTAGGTAAAGCCAAAAACATTTTTTAGAAAACAGAACTGTGGTTCTTAACCTTTGTGAGATTTAGCCCAGTAAATACTTTCAAAACCTTCAAATAGCATAAAAAATTATACTTATACCATAAATGTATGGGAATGCAAAATAGGTATTTAAAATGTATTAAAAAAAAGGGAGTGATCATTTTGAAAATATAAGTTACTGTAATTTAAATAGACACAATGGCAAAAACTATTTAAATACATGTTTAAAGTTAAAATTTTGGTAGCCACCATGCATCAACTGTTGAAATTAAACTTAAAGTGAAACTACACTGCATTTGAGCACCCAAAATGCAATATAATTCATTATTAATATTCAAAGCAAAATCACCCATCCATCTATGCCTCCATGCTTTATTTTGCTGAGAAATTCTTATGAAAAACACCCCCTAGCATTTCTGGCCAAGGCCATCTTGAGTAAGGGCAGATAATTCATGTAGCACTTACCACCTAAAATCTATCTGCCCTTACATCAGGCATGCAAGCAGAAGGCTGTGCTTAGCTAAGAAAACCCCTCCTTCCCTCCTGAAGACTTCCGGGATATATGACATAATTTGCCTAGGCCTGGGAACCAGAAAGTGTGACAGACCTAGCTGGGACAGAGGCTTTTGGAGGGGACTGAATGCCAGCCTCTTGCCAACCGATTATGGGCCCTGGCATTTGGGGGAATGGTACAATTTGTGAGCTGTATACTCAATACTGTATATATGTATATATAATGTGTGCTGTCTCATTGTGCTGTGTACTATTTGCTGTGCTAGTTTGGGGTGGGGCTGTATTCCAATGTTCTATTGTATCTGTCTGCCTTGGATCACAGGATGTGTATCTCTATGGAGGGAGGGGGGATTCCTCCAACAGCTCTCCCTGCTGATAAGACTGTTTACTGATGAGAAGTTATACACACCTGACCTGTGTGTCCATTGTCATTGGACAGTTTAACCCGCCCTGTTTTTCAAGGGTGGGGGGGAAGTGTTTTGAAGTGGGATCTGTATAACATGTTTGAATAAAGATTGATTCCTGCTTGAACCTCAAGACAGAGCTTTGTCTCGTATTTGGGGCAGAATTATTTGTATGGGTTCCTTGTTCGGCTGATGGAAGTGTTCGGTAGCTGCCTTTGTGTTTGGGTATGGAATGTCCCAAACGACTTTAACCCCTTTCATACTCGGGGTGTCGTTACAGAAAGTAATTGGAGAAATGTAAAAATGCAGAATAGGCTGAAACGTACAGCAGCGCACATGAGCTTTAAGCATACTGCATTTAATAGCAGTGCAATGAACAGGACAATGAATGCCACCGCAGTGCACCAATGTACATAACATGCATTAATGTGCATTGCAGTAATGTGCCCTTAAATAAAAAATAAAAGGTGAAAAGCTATTAATAAACTAGATAGTAAATAAATAAATGTAGCGCTATGTGTAAAATTATAAATATAAATTGCAAATCTCTAAAATAAATAAATCCCACATATAAATGAATAGTCCATAAAATGAAAAAATGAAGAAACAAAACATGAAAAACTCTTGTGATTAGTGTATCCACACAATTCCATCACAGTGATTGTTCGACCTCAAAAGGAGTGCACACCACCACCAGTAAAAATGCGCGCTCACCTCCCAGAAGAGTCAAAACTCATATGCGGATCTCCCCACGAGCTCTTTGCTCTCACTTCCTCTTCCCAATCAATGGTGGGTAATCCAGATGGCTCTTTTCTTAATGGTAACTCAGCTCATTAATATCCAAAGAAACGGATCATCTCCCAGCTTGGCTCAAGGTTCCATGAGTTCAGGACATGTAAATAATAAGTATAGAGACCATATTTTTCTCCGTATACAAATTTATTCAAAGCCCCCAAACAGACAAGTTGCACTTACAAGATAAAAACTTTTAAAATCACATAAAAACCTCCAGAGTAGCACTGCCGTGTCCACATACACAGTGCCTGGCTGAACGTGACTATCAGCTCCTCCCTTCTGTATTCAAATACGAGACAAGGCTCTGTCTTGAGGTTCAAGCAGGAATTAATCTTTATTCAAACATGTTATACAGATCCCACTTCAAAACACTCCCCCCCCCACCCTTGGAAAACAGGGCGGGTTAAACTGTCCAATGACAATGGACACACAGGTCAGGTGTGTATAACTTCAGTAAACAGTCTTATCAGCAGGGAGAGCTGTTGGAGGAATCCCCCCTCCCTCCATAGGGATACACATCCTGTGATTTTACACGTAGCGCTACATTTATTTATTTACTATCCATTTTGAAATTAGTGTGGTGTACTACTTGGAATGTTTAGCAGCTGTGCACGTGTATTATTAGGTTATCTTATTTAAACATCACAATGTTTTTTGCTTGTGGCGCTGATTGTTTCATCTTATAATTTATATTAATAAACTACATTACTATGTTAACTGCAGTGACCTAAGCAGCTATTTATTTATTTTTATTTATTTACTTGAGAGGAAGCTCTGTATTTTGTGCATGAGAGCACTGGGCATTTGAATTTCAATTGTTATAATAAAGCAGGCTTACCATTTAAGGATTAAATCATTTTTGATGTTTTACTTGTATTCCCTCCCTGTCAGAGCAGAAGTAGAATTCTGTATTTTTTGTACGAAAATTCTAAGTACAAAGTACATTCAATGGCTTGACAAATGCCATCCAAAAGTAGCTCAAAATTTCCTTTAAATATATTGTTGTGCCAACATCAATTTAGTTCAGCGACTGCCAGAGGGTGCAACACACCTCAAATACACTTTTTTACATCAGGACATAGTCAGTCTTTATCATATTATTTTATTTATGTAGTGTCACACATGCACACAAGTTTTTATCCACAGCACAAGTACTGGGTTTGTGTAGAGGGTGTAGCACCATTATACAACAGCATAGCATTACCGTCCCCTTCAACTATTTTTCTTTATTACATCACCTACATTCACAAATCAGCTTCTCTACATACATTTATTCCTTCTTTTATACTTGGGCGTATCCATTAGAAGGCAATATATTTGAACAATCATAAGGTATCACACCCTGCAGAGGGTATATATACACTGTTATTGGCACCTTCAACTGAAGATTTATTATTTGTACTTTGTACATTCTATTGGCAATTGGTTTATTGATTCTTTCACACATTTGTACCTGGGTCCGGAGGACTGCAGAGGGTGCAACACAGAACAGCGCCACACCTACATTCTCTTTCAAATTAACTCTAGTACACTCCACCTAGGTGGTGGTGTATCTGTAAGGGCAAGCACTTTTCTGCAGCAAAAAATGTCATTTTCCGAACCGACTTTGGGGCCCTGTATCTCGGGGCCACTTAGTGCTAGGAACCCCAGCTTTGGATATGTTATAGTTCTAGTTCCACTGGGTTTGCACTCCACATTTGGGGTTCCTAGCACCAAGTGGCCCCAAGATACGGGGCCCCAAATCAGTTCGGAAAATGTCATTCTCTGCTACAGAAAAGTGCTTGACATTTTCTGAACTGATTTTCGGGGCCCTGTATCTCAGGGCCACCTGGTGCTAGGAACCTAAGTGGCCCCGAGATGCGGGGCCCCAAAGTCAGTCAACTGTGTCCATCTGCAGCAATGTCATTTCGGGACCCCAAATTTTGGCTGCAGCTAGGGGGCATCTAGGAATCCTTAACTACCGAGTTTGAAGTTCGGGGACCTATGGCTGCAAATGGGCACAGTGAGGCTGCAAATGGGCATTGTTGACCCTCTTTTCCACTTACAGTAGCTGCACATTTCTCACCCTCGTCTTATACTCGAGTCAATAAGTATGCCCAGTTTTTTGTGGTAAAATTAGGTGCCTCGGCTTATATTCGGGTCGACTTATACTCAAGTATATACGGTACCTGAAACTGTCTATTACTGTCACAAGGAATGTTTACATTTCTTGTGACAGCAATAAAAGTGATTAGATTTTTTTTTTTTTAAAGGGACAGTGTAAAAAAATGTAATAAACAGGGAATTTTTTTTTTAAAAGTGCTCCATCCCTCCGTGCTTGCGCGGAAAAAGAAAACGGATACGTAAATGTAAACGGCGTTCAAATCACACATGTGAGGTATCGCCGTGATTGCTAGAGTGAGAGCAATAATTCTAGCACAAGACCTCCTCTCCCTATAGGCATTTACTTCCTTCTCTACCATCGAATCTACCATCTTCTCTACCATTCAATAATTCCTTTTCATCCCTTCCTTTCCACTCCTCCCCCTATTCCCTCATTCCCCCTCTCTTTTTTTTCTCTTTTTATTTTATTTTATTTATTTCTTTCCCCCAAATTGGAGTGATAGCAGACTCTTCAGCTTGGAGGAACCTCATGGGACTACTATATTCATATCTGTCACAAATCAAGCGATTGTGTGCTTTTATGACGAATTTGTTTGGCTTCAGCTTAGGTTCCTCCCACCAGCCTTCTTTTTTTTTTTTTTATTAGCCAGGACATCTATTCACCTTTCTATAATTGTTCTGTAAGGTGTTTTTGTACACTTTTTAATGACTGTCTTATCTTGATGTGTCCTGCTGTGCTTCATTTAAGATTTTGTGTGTATAAAACCTTCAACAAAACCTTTATGGAAAGAAAAAAGATAAAGAAGTTGAATACTCAGTAAGTGATTAACTCCGCTGCTGAAAGTGCTTAAAAAAACTTAAAGCTGAACTCTGTGCAATATTTAATTCCCAAGCAGTGGGGCTGTGTTAACTGCTGGTTTTGTTAAGGGGCAGCCAAAAAGGTGTATACTCACCCGATCCTCCACTACAGCGGCAAACAGCTCTCCCCCATGATCCAGCGGTGGACTGTTCCTGACTTCTTCCTATCCAGGGGAGGTCTAGGGGCGTGATGACGTCAGTAACAGTCCACCGCACAAGACTGATAGACTGCAGGGGGGCAGGAGCCGCAGGGACCGGTCTTGTGCTGTGAGGATCAGAGGATTAGGTAAGTATATCTCCCTTCTCCAATTCCCAAGACAAAAATGAGCAGGTAACCCATGCAGTGCAGGCAAAAAAAAACATTTGCCCGGAGTTCAGCTTTAATATCACTTTAATCCCTAAACTAACCTAACCCCTGCAGGAGAATACGTAACCTTATAGTGTACCCGAAGCAGTTCTGCCCAATAATGACAAAGCATATGTGACGGATGTGGGTATCAGATCCCTGCCCTCTTCACTAACTGGTGACAAAGGACTGGACAATCTCACACCGTGCTGTCACTTATGTAACAATGCTACTCCCAGCTGCACCCGGCACAAAGATTTTCCAGCTTGTGGGACCCAATCAAGGTGCCAGCAGCCTGGGAGCGATTGTCACTGGGACTATTAAGCTATTGACCCTTTAACTGCCACCACCGACATTTACTGAAGAGTCAGAACTCCCACCAATTTATGATTTTAGAATAATCGTCTGTAACACACGCTATCACCAAAGACAGATATGTTCATAGGGTTTATCCTATACAGTAGCACTCTTCAAGAGACAGGTTCTTTTTTAGCTTGCATTAAGAGCTTAGGGACAAGGTTAACACTTTTTAAAATAATTAGGGCTGTTACTGATTACATTTTTTGTGTTCAGTTAATTGATTTTTTTTTTAATCGTTTAATCGACTAATTTCGATTAATTACAACGCACATACACATCCAACTACTTTTAGCTGATTTAGCACCGTTGTTATGGCAACGGCTGAAGCCGGACATAGCAGGGCATGGCTAGGACATCGCACGTCATAAACTCACTGTGCCTATAATCTCAGCCTTACCTTGCCCATAATCGCAGCCCTACTGTGCCCATAAAGCAGTCTCACCGTGCCCATAATCGCAGCCTCACCGTTCCCATAATACAGTCTCACCGTGCCCATAATCAGAGCCTCACCGTGCCCATAATCGCAGCCTCACCGTGCCCATAATCGCAGCCTCACTGTGCCCATAATGCAGTCTCACCGTGCCCATAATGCAGTCTTGCCGTGCCCATAATGCAGTCTCACCATGCTCATAATCACAGCCTCACCATGCCCATAATGCAGTCTCACCGTGCCCATAATGCAGTCTTGCCATGCCCATAATGCAGTCTCACCGTGCCCATAATCGCAGCCTCACCGTGCCCATAATGCTGTCTCACGTGCCCATAATGCTGTCTCACCGTGCCCATAATGCCCATAATGGCAGCCTTGCCGTGCCTATAATGGCAGCCTCACCATGCCCATAATGCAGTCTCACCGTGCCCATAATGCAGCCTTGCCATGCCCATAATGTAGTCTCACCGTGCCCATAATCACAGCCTCACCGTGCCCATAATGCTGTCTCACCATGCCCATAATTGCAGCCTCGCCGTGCCTATAATAGCAGCCACATCATGCCCATAATGCTCTCTCACCATGCCCATAATGCTGTCTCACCGTGCCCATAATGCTGTCTCACCGTGCCCATAATGCAGTCTCACCGTGCCCATAATCGCAGCCTCACTGTAGTCAGTGCCTGTGCCTGGATTACACAGTCTGCGGGCATCTCCCGCTGTGTGTCTCGGAGCTGAGTGTGAAAACTTTGGCCGCACTGTGAGAAAAGTCCCGCCCTCCTCCTAGATCAGCTTGTGTGATAGACAGAACACTGCGTCTATCACACGAGCTGATTTAGGAGGAGGGTGGGACTTTTCTCACAGCGCGGCCACACAGTCAGACTCAGCTTGGAGACACACAGCGGGAGATGCCCCCAGACTGTGTATGACATATAGTCGAGGAGGTGGAGGAGGGAGCGGAGCGCTGCAGCCACAGCTTGGCCCAAAGCAGCCCCAGGGCAGGCAGCCTACCAATCAAAAAAAGTTTGATCGATCAAAAAAATGAACGATTAACCAAGGAAATAATCGTTCATTTCCGCAGCCCTAAAAATAAGGTTTTTAATAACGAAAAGGTCAAAATTGGTGCAAATAAAATATTTACAGAAAAGGGTGTTTCAAAGAAATAAAGACATAATTCAGCAACAGAGAAATAAAACAGAGTGAAAAGTAGAATACTTGCGCAATGTCCTTGGGTTGAACAGAGTTTGGTCCATGAGCCAGGTGTTATTGGTTCTGATTTGATGGTGAAGGAGAACTGTCAACTGTCTTGGCATCTCCCCTTTTCTCAGGATCAAAGGGGTGTTGTCAGATGCCCCTGACCAATAAAATGTCTAGGGAGTGTCCATGGGCTGTCCGGGGTTGATGACAGTATAACGGCCCTCCCTTACACACAGTTTTATACCACTATTCATATCTTTCTATATGTACCAGTTGAATTCTTGAAACTGATAGATTATTGCTCAGTATTGAATTTTGCATGCAGGGATACCAAACACAGGGTAGCTCAGATAAACTTGTCACCCAGGGGATACCTGACAGCTATCTTCCCTTCTGTATGTGCTAGTGTAGTCATGTATGACCTTGATTCGTTCAGTATGAAATTTTGCATTCAAAAATATACTTATTATTAATGGGTCATGTTCCTGTCTGAGTTTATGAATCGTGTGTGGATTTAAGTTTTGAATTGAGCAGAAATCTCTGAAAGGTCACTTCTGGCTCTGAATGCCTTTATGTTCTGGGTATCCTTTTATGGCATGCTATGTATTCTTAAAGTGGAGTTCCACCCAAAAGTGGAACTTCCACTTATCAGATTCCTCCCCACCTCCGGTGACACAGTTGGCACCTTTCAGGGGGGAGGGGGGTACAGATACCTGTATATTACAGGTATCTGTACCCACTTCCGGCATAGATAGCCGCAGAATCTGCGGTTATTTACGCCACTTCCTGCTCCCTCCCCGCTGCCTGCTGGGAAACACACGGGTCCCAGAGACAGCAGGGACCATCCGTATTGCGCTGCGCGACTCGCGCATGCACAGTAGGGAACGGCTTCACTTCCTGATTCCCTTACCGAAGATGGAGGCGGCAGCACCCGAGGACAGAGAGACGGTTCGGCCTCGGGTGCCGACATCGCGGGCGCCCTGGACAGGTAAGTGTCCATGTTTTAAAAGTCAGCAGCTGCAGTATTTGTAGCTGCTGACTTTTAAAAAAAAAATTTTCGGCGGTGCTCCGCTTTAATGGATTTGGTCATAGTTTTACGATAGGCCTGGACAGCGGAAACAGACATCCTGCCAGGACTCAATTAGCTGTTTACAGCTCTTCACAGGCCTAAGTGCTGGTTTTTGATGTCTCTAAGTTGAGATAATGGCTCTTTTGAAATGTGCCAAAGTTAGGTCTATGAATTCCGTGACTTAAAGGAGGAGGGAAGGGGGTAAAATCACTGCTGCAAAGTGTAATGCCGCGTACACACGAGCAGAATGTCCGACAGAGTCGGACGAAAGCTTTTCATCGTCTATTCCGATCGTGTGTAGGCCTCATCTGACTTTTTTTTTCCAAAATTCTGACGGACCTAGAAATAGAACATGTTATAAATATTTCCGACGGAACCAATTCCTATCGGGAAAACCGCTCGTCTGTATGCTGTTCCGACGGACAAAAAACGACGCATGCTCTGAAGCAAGTACGAGACAGAGGCTATTGGCTACTGGCTATTGAACTTCCTTTTTCTAGTCCCGTCCTACGTGTTGTACGTCACCGCGTTCTTGACGGTCGGACTTTGGTGTGATCATGTGTAGGCAAGACAGTTTCAGCGGAATTCCGTCGGAACTCCATTAGAAAAACCTTCAGAGTTTATTCCGACAGGAAAACCGGTCGTGTGTACAGGGCATAACTGTTCTGCAAGACTGTCATGGCTGACCTATGATTTCTGAACAACATTATTATTTACTAGCTACAGCTTTTCGTGTGTCCAGTACGTGATATCATTACAGCAAGGATTTGTCAATACCGAAAACAAAGGAACCATTTCAATGGCTGTTAATAAATGCCAAGTTCTACCAGAATAAAACCCCTTTGTGTAAATACATGATCATAAAAAACAAAGGATTTTCAGTTTACATGGAAATCCCCGTTAATAAAGCGTTTAATACTGGCTTCTGTCCAAAGGTTCCAGACGTCTAGTACATGATGTAATGTAAGTACACTTCCTATTTATTATAGTGCACTGAAACCAAACTTTTACAGATTATTACATCACCTTTTCAGTGATATCCTGCGTGGTTATTAATTGTCAGCTGCACATTTCTAGCATTTCCTTTCCCATTATTGTTAATTATTTACTATGCAAATGTGTAGTAGTCATTCTTCCTGCGATGCCATCCTTACTTTAGCCTCATGCAAGGCAAGCAGGAAGTTGTTTCCATTTGCTTGATTAGCAGAGACAAAAGAAAAATTAAGGATGAATGTAGACTTTAAATTAGTAGGCACTGGTAGACCCAAAATGAAATGGAGAGCAATCAATTGAATAAAAATCCAAGTTTATTTAATATCATAGTAAAAACATATTAAAACCAAACATGAAATGCATGTCAATTGATACCATGAATATATGGTGTTGTCCCACCTAGGTGAACACTTAAGAAACTCTGTAGGTGTGCCCATAGATGTATATGCAGAAGGTCTTACATATCAGGGCCCCACAGGAAATCAATGTACCGAGGGATCACTGATATGTAAGACCTTGTGCATATACCAGCCACAGAGTCCATCATATCTATGGGCACACCTACAGGGTTTCTTAAGTGTTCACATGGGTTTCAACTAGGTGGGACAACACCATATTTTGACATGTATTTCATTTTTGGTCTTAATATGTTTTTACTATGATGCTAAATAAATTTGGATTTTTATTCAAGTGAGTGCTCTCTTTTTCATTTTGGGTCTACCAGTGGCAACAATTTAAAGTCCACGTTCATCCTTGATTTTTCTTTTTTCGCTTACATTTGGATGTGGTGCCACATTCTGAGTCATGTGTCAACCACTTCTTACCTTAATTAGCAATGCAATATTGTATGGAAATTTTATAAAATTACAAAATTGTATAAGTTGGTTTTCGAATTTTAAAAACCGAACTCCAGGCAAATATTAAAAAATCAAACATATACAAAAACTGTGCCACCGCAATGCCCAAAATTGCCTTTACAAATATCAACTTTCTCAGAGCTATGCATGCCCCCAACCCCTCTCCATCTGGATGTAACAGCACTCAGTCCTGGAGGTTAAAGTGGTATTAAATCCAGCTTCAGGACTATTCCTTATATTAAAGCTTGTAAAATGTAAACCTTGTAAGTACCCTCAAAACTCAACATTGGCACCATTTGGGAAAATTTTATGTTGGCTCTTGCAGTTCATCCTGCATTCAGGGCACACTCCTTGTACCGTGATTGCAGAGAGTTCCGTGCTGTGATGGGTACTCCCATACGCATGTGCGGAAGTGATGTAATTGCAGCTCGGCCATTTAAGTGGGTAGAGAGTGAAAACCCGGGCAAAGATGGAAGTGTCCGGAGCAGTGACAGCTCACAGGATGACTCGCAGGATTCCCTCCCCCATTCACAGAATGTGTTAAAGGCAGTAAAAGAAATGAAATAACTTTTTTAATGGAGGCAGAGGTAGGAGGTGGCTGGTCCAGGTGGGAACTTTCTCACAGCAGCTTAGTCCAGAGCTTGAAGCTATTAACCCCCTGCGTGCTGGAAACAAGAAGAGGACAGGACACCCCTGCAATGAAGATTTATTCAACACCCATCTGCCTGCACAAAGTGCGACATTACGGGAAAGTAATGTAACTACAGCTAAAGCTATAGGAATCTTAATTTTCCACTGAACATCAGCTTTAATAAGATCAATTTATTGGCAGCTCTCTTAAACAACTACAGGTACTGATGCTATCTGATACTTACAAGCCCCCTGCTAGGCGGTGTGGTTCCTCCTACTAGCGACTATGCCATTATTACTACAGTGCCCAGTGGCGGAAGTATTATATCGCACAAGGGAGTGAAGATTTTACTTCAGATTTTTTTTTTTTTTGTGAAAAATACATCCTTTCAAAACCCAGCCTGTGTCATTTACTAATGACTATTTTTCTTAGCAGTAACCCACCTTTTGACTACTAACAATACGGATCCAATTCAATGTTTACAACCTATGGCATAGTGTTCTTCCACAAAAATTGCAATTATCCCTAAAGTGACTACTTACAACTAAAAAAGAAAATCCATACCCTCCTAGACTCTTCTTGCTTATAAGTCTATTATTGATGCACTGGCTGGCCGGCATGTGGATGGGAGTATATATAGGTTACCTAGGTTTCTCACCTTCACATGGTGAGCATCTCAGGTTTGTGTCTGCTATGAAGAAAACAGACTTTGGTTTTGTGGAAAACAGGGTTTTGTAGAGCTTTGGATGAGATGAAGCCTCCAGTCCTAGGTTGCTTTTTTTTTTCTATGGGAGTCTGCTGCTGGGTGAAAAGACTGGCTGCTGACAGAACACTAAAAGGGTATAAGAGCTGCCTGTTTGTTCTGGGAAACCCATTAGGGGGCACCATTGAAGAGAAGAGATTTTCTATCACTTTGTGTTACTAAAAGGGACAATGAAAACCCGATCCTCATGCTGGTCTCACAACACTATATCTAGGACTCCACACTCCAGGCTGGCCACTACTTGCCCATCAACTTTGAACCCTCCTTCCAGAAACTGTGCCTTACAGCAGGGGCCCCCATGCTATGTAAACAAAAGGGCTAGCTCATGATCCCCCACACTGTTTGTGGGGTAAATTGTGATCTACAGAAGTAAAAGATTACCCTGGTATCAGAGGTCACTGGAAGTAAAAATGTGGTCAGTAGGAGTAATAAATGGCCCTTGTTAGTGGTCATTGGGGGTAAAAATGCCCTTGCATTGGTGGTCAGTGGCATTAAAAAATAAACCCCCCCAGCAACAGCAGGAGTAAAAAAAAATGCCCTGCCCTAATGATCAGTGGGAGTAAAACAAATTCCCCTTTCTTAATGATCAGTGGGAGTAAAAAAAAAATACCCTTGTGCCAGTGGGGTTTTATAAAAGCCCCCCTACCACTGCACTGGTGTCAGTGAGAATAATACAAGAACCTTTTGCCCTTCCCCCGGGCACTGGTGTCAGTGAGATTAATAAAAGACCACAACCAACCAACCCCAGGCATTGGAGGCACTTGTGTCAGCTAGAAGGGCCTTCGTTTGAAGAAGACTGCTTTACAGTGTGATAACTGTTATGTTCTTTTTATAGCTGACAGCATCTTGTAATGTTTATAACATTTGAAAACTTTGCTATTTCTTCTATAAAAAATGTTTAATTCTAAAAAAAAAAAAAAAAAAAAAAAAACGGACAGAGGTTCTTTCAGACATATAAAGAAAACGTCTCCACTTTCATCTCCGTCTTTATCCAAACTGGCAGTTTTTAGTCATTTTCCTCAATAGAATGTCTGAAAAAGCTGCAGTTAGAAGCTGCCAGTATTTAAATGAGCGAGAACCTGTGTAATAGCTTTTGCACACTGACTTTTTTAAGTAAAGTATTCCAAAAAGAGGAGAAGATGAATTCCAGGTATAGATATTTTATACAAAGTTACATTGGTTCAAAATTTACACCCACCAGCCACTTTATTAGGTACACCTTTCTAGTACCGGCTTGGACCCCCCTTTTGCCTTCGGAATTGCCTCAATTCTTCGTGGTATAGATTCAACAAGGTGTGGGAAACATTCCTCAGAGATTTTGGTCCATATAGACATATATGATTTGTCGGCTGCACATCTATGATGCGAATCTCCAGTTCCATCACATCCCAAAGGTGCTCTATTGGATTGAGATCTGGTGACTGTGGAGGCCATTGGAGTACAGTGACCTCATTGTCATGTTCAAGAAACCAGTGGTGAGATGATTTGAGCTTTGTGACATGGTGGAAGGAGCCATCAGAAGATGGGGACACTGTAGTCATAAAGGGATGGACATGGTCAGCATCAATACTCATTTAAATGATGCTCAATTGGTACTAAGGGGCTCAAAGTGTGCCAAGAAAATTTCCCCCCACACCATTACACCACCAGCCTTGATTGTTTTGAGACTCAAATCCTCCAATGGGGATGCTAATTATGGTGACCTGGGGGGCCCCAATTCATTCCCTTAACCAGTTCCCCGGCCGGCCTATAGCAAAATGATGGCCAGGCGGGACTTGATGGAAGTCATATGACATCCTCCTGGATCGGGCCACGCTGCAGTGCGTTCTGTCACCGGCTGTGTCCATCGGACACAGCAAATGACTGATCAGTGTACTGGCCCACTGTCAGCATATGACCGCTGTGACCAATCACAGCAGACCATATAACAATTAAAAACAATATGCCATATATTGTGTACAATTGTGTTGCTAGCTGTGATTGGTCACAGTGATCACATGATACAGACTGGGCCAATGACAGCCCATCTGTACCATGTAATTATCTGTGGCTAATCACAGCTAATCACAATAAAACAATGAAAATGAATAGATTTAACTCAGTAAAATGCTTGCTTTTAGAAAAAAAAACAAACAAAAAAAACAAATACTGATCACTTCCCCAGAGTAGTACAATGTTACTATGGTAACATTATATTGCTCTGGTCACATAGTGTTAAAAAAAAAAATTGCACAAAAAGAAATATAAAATTTAATAAAAAAACAAAAAACAAAAAAAAATGTATTCCCTGATTACCGCCACTGCAGTTATATGAGGATACTGTACAGGTCACAGTATGTTAAAAAAAAAAAAAATGGGATTTTTTTTTTTCTTTATTTTCCAAAAAAATTATGACAAAAAATTGCAACTTCAAAAAACTTGCCATGCCTCTTACTAAATACCTTGGACTGTCCACTTTGCAAAAGGGGATATTTGTACTGTCCTGACATTTCTACGCCTCAAAAATGTACATCAGGATTGATCGATTTTCAGATATATGGAAGATTTTCCCCCTTAATGACCAGGCCATTTTTTGTGATATGGCACTGCGTCACTTTAACTGACAATTGTGCGGTCGTGCGACGTTGTATCCTTTTTTCCCCCACAAATAGAGCTTTCTTTTGGTGGTATTTGATCACCTCTGCGGTCTTTATTTTTTGCACTAAAAACAAAAAAGAGCAACAATTTTGAAAAAAAAAACAATATTTTTTACTTTTTGCTATAATAAACATCCAAAAACAATTTGAAAAAAAAATTATTCAGTTTAGGCCAATATGTATTCTTCTACATATTTTTGTTAAAAAAAAAATCGCAATAAGCGTATATTGATTGGTTTGCGCAAAAATTATAGCATCTACAAAATAGGCGATAGATTTTTTTACTAGTAATAGCAGTGATCAGCGATTTTTAGCGGGACTTTGCGGTAGACAGATCGGACACTTTTTTGGGGAACGGTGACATTTATACAGTGATCAGTGCTATAAAAATGCACTGATTACTGTATAAATGACACTGGCAGGGAAGGGGTTAACACTATGGGGGCGATCAAGGAGTTAAATGTGTTCCCTGGGAGGTGTTTCTAATTGTGGGTGGAGTGGATTGACTGGGAGTAGAGAGAGAGAGATCGCTGTTCCTGATCGCTAGGAACAGCAGATCTCTCTACTCCCGTCAAAACGGGGATCTGATTGTTTACATTGACAGATCCCCGTTCTGGCTCTCTGTGGAGCGATCGCTGGTGGCCGGTGGACATTGTGGCTTCCGGCCATGCGCAACAGCTTCCTTACCGTGCCTGCATGCTATAGCTGTTAATGGGACCAACGTAAAGCTACGCTGATTTGTGGGAATGAGCTGACTTGCCGCAGTATTATGACGGCAAGTGATCGGCAAGTGAATAATTACAGTAACTACTATATGTGTGTGTATTGGGAACATATATTTTACAAGGAAAAAAAAGCGTTGTTATTGTTGTACGGACAACATATTTTCATAAATATAAAATTATACTTTCTGTTTTTATTTTAGATATTCTCTTATGATCTTTCAGACATGTGTATTTATGGTTGAGATGAATTGCTATCCTACAAATGTGTAGCGATAGTTTCCCATCTGGCAGACATATGCAGCACATCTTCATACGGTACATTACATAAGTCTACAAATCCCGCACATTTAAGGCTCTGTGACTTGATCACAGTGCTTCATGGCAGGATGCTAGAATATTTTCTGTCATTTTGTTCTATGACCTGAAGCATGCCTCCCAAATCTCTGTCCCATTACAAAATAAAAGGACACCTTTTAGCATAAATAATTGTATAAACCAGCACATCTCTGGCCTAATTCACATTAATATAAACCATCAAAAACAGGTTTTCATGTGTTTAAAGACACCTTACTGGTCTCAGCAAAAAAAAAAAAAAAGGAATTACACCTAAACAACTAACGCACAAAGAAATGATGATGGTATAAAAATAGCCGTGCTACCAAAAGCGGACACATTTCATCATACTTTTGGAGTAGGGCAAAAAAACAAGCCTTTGATAGGAATATATATATATAAAAAAAAAAATGACGAGCACTCTGTGGCCATATTTGGTCAGTGATGTCAAATTATTTCGGCCTCTTTGTTAACTTGGCAGGGGATTCCAGGCCAGTAAATGAATGGGGCTGAATAACGTCACTGGTAACTAACACGGCTGCGGGGTGCATTCCTTGAACTCCGCCAGTACCCTGTTCACCTAACGGAGCCCTGGGTAGAGGGTGTAAGCTGTGTGTTGCTCAGTGGCAAAGTTGCACATGGCTAATTAGCTTTCCACAAATGGGGGAGAAGAGGAACATGGCCAGCCACTCCAACAATCCTCTAAATACCAAATGGGCAAAGTAACAGGCAGTGTCTCCTGACTCTCACCAGAATTGAGCATTGTTCATGTCCATATCACAGAAGGAGAGGTCTCGGCACGCTACTGGCCGACAATTAGTATAACGGGTCCTGAGGTTCCAGGGGGTCCCTGTGTAGCTTTACAGTCTGCAAAAATGGTATGTCCACCCAGGGCCGAATTTATAAGGGGGCAAAAGGGGCAATTGCCCTGGGCCCCCCTGACAGAAGGGGCCCCCCTCTATACAAAAATAATATAAAACAACATACAAAAATTAAATTAAATAATAATAAAAAATAATAAATAACATAATATAAAAATATAATATAATATAAATATATAATAGTAAGAAATAATAAGTAAGTTACTTTCTTTTATTAAATCTTTTGATGTCAGATTTTGTCAGCCATCACCTAAAAAAGATTTACTCAGGACTGATATTTTCTATCGTATTTTAAAACGAATTTTGGCAGCTTCAGTGAACCACGCATAGGGCGCTTATGTTTCCTAATGAAGGTGGCCTATGACTGCATGTGTGCGTGCATGCGTGATCTCAGAATGATGTTGTGTCATGCATTTTAAAAATGTGTGTCTGTCACTGTAAACCAACTCTGCATATAAGGCGCCCCCCAAACCTGAAGTGCCCCAAAATCCACCCCCCCCCCCTGGGTCTAAATCTAGCCCTATGTCTGTCCCTGTTAACAGATTTACTTTAAAAAGAACATAATATGTACACTTTTTTTCTTCCTTTACAATAAACACTAAAGTAGGCACTCAAAGTGGTTGTAAAGGTAATTTTTTTTTTTTTTAAATAACATGTTATACTTACCTTCACTGTGCAGCTCGTTTTGCACAGAGTGGCCACGAACCTGATCTTCTGGGGTCCCTCGGCGGCTGTTTCAGCTCCTCCCCGAGAGAACTAACCACCTTAATGCGAGCTCCCTCGCATGGTGGTTAGTTCTTGCGGGCGCGCTCCCGTGATACAGTCGGCGGCTATAGCCGCTCACTGTATCGCTCGGCCCCGCCCCCCGGCGCGCCGCGTCATTGGATGTGATTGACAGCAGCGCAAGCCAATGGCTGCGCTGCTTTCAATCCATCCACTGTAGCCAATCAGCGGCCAGGCTGAGCGGCGAAATGGATGTCGGGAGCGAGCGCGGGACTTTCGAGGGGTCAGGTAAGTAAAACGGGGGGCTGGGGGCGGCGGTATTGTCGGAAGTTTTTTCACCTTAATGCATAGAATGCATTAAGGTGAAAAAACTTTTACCTTTACAACCCCTTCAATGATTATCCCATAAATCACCTACAGAGATTATAGTAAAAATAAACAAAAGAAGAAAAAATGGCTCCAAATAGTGGGAGTATATCGGTAACTAGAAAAACCCAGTTAAAAGACCTGCTTTGAACTCAACCACCAGAGAACTACATAGAGTATATATAACGTACTGTATATATATATATAGCATTGCTCACAGGAATTCACATTTTATTAATCAAAAATATAACAAAAACATGTAAATTGTGTATTGCAATAAAATGGTATTAAACCCACATCATAAACACCTAAAAACATGCATCCGCCTCTCTCACTTAACACAAATACTCAACAAGACCCTAAAAACATCTTTATAAAGTGATTTAGCAGACAAATATCAAATGCTCTTCTTTCTTTATACTGTGAGCTGTAGGAATGCCTGGGCTCATTTTTACTTTCTAAACTCACTCTCAGGAAACGTATTCAAGTGCATCCAACACAAAAGAAGACTAACATATTCTACACTACATATTTATGGCTAAATCTTGTGCTTTGTGTCCGTTCTCTTCTTACACCTTTTTTTGATAGGAAGTTTGCTTGTTTAAAATATCAGACAATTTATTTTTGTGCCTTTTCCTGTTCAAACAAGACCAAAAAAAGATGTTATTATTTAGGAAAACATTACCCTGAGCTGAGTACATAACATGGAAATAGGCATGTTCACTTTTAGCTGACTTTAGCCAGTGACTTGTTGTTTGGGTATTCATGTGTACTGTGTCTGTGCTTGGTTTCCTGTTTCCGTTTTCTCAGGAATTTGTTGTCTGCATCAAAGACAAGGTAGGAACTATTCTGCAGCTATAAAACAACATGCTGTACATGGCCTCTACTCACTGATGCAATGGATTGCACTGATGCCTATTACATGTTGCTTCCTTTACCTCTAACCAATTATTTTGCAGTTCCGCTTCAGTCCCCATCCCAAAGTCTCGAGATGTCCTTATAAGGCTTTCCAAACCCTTTCAGTATGACCCTTTATTTCCTTAGGTATTGTTTTTGCTGATTAATCTCTATACTTACAATACATCAGAAACATCAGATGTGCCAGTGTTTATTCCTGTAGTAGGAAATGGAACAAGGGATTGGTACCCACCACAATGTGTTAGAACAGTTGTTCTCAACCTTTCTAGTGCCGTTACCTCTTGATAAAGTTTCCCAAGTTGTGGGGACCCCTAAGAGTAAAATTATTTTCGTAGCGTGGGTTGTCAGCACCCAAGGCAAAACAAGTAATTTGTGCCCCTAACCCACGGACATTTAGCGCTCCCTGAGTCCCTAACACTCATACAGTATTAAAACCCCTTATTGTACATTTTAGGATGTACGACTCTTTCTCTTTGTTCTCGTTTTATCTCTCTCTATCCTAATTTCTTGTTTTTTCCCCCCATCCCTCTCTCTAGCTGTCGTTCTTGTTCTTTCTCTTATTCTTTCTCTCCCTCCTCTTTTCCTCTCCCTTCCATGTATTCTCTATTTTTATTCCATCTCTTACTCCTCGTTGGGGGGTGGGAGGGAATGGGAGGAGTGGCAGTGCTAGTGGGGAGTGGGATGAGTGGCAGTGCTGGTGGGGGGTGGGATCAGTGGCAGTGCTGGTGGGGGGTGGGATCAGTGGCAGTGCTGGTGGCGGGTGAGATCAGTGGCAGTGCTGGGGTGAGCTCTGATCAGCCAGCTTAGGTGCTCTTGATCAAGGTCATCTGCTGATCTGAGAACTGTTGTGGGGACTTTTAATGGCAACTAGAATTACGACTTTGTGGTGTCTCGTAGCAGTGACACCTATACCAAAATCAGGAGATAGGGTCTCCTCCAGCCCCTCCCACTTCACATTCCTCACCAGTCAGCTGACCTCTAGTCTCTGCCCCCCAGCCGTGCCGTGAGCTGAATGGGCAGTTGCGAAGAGGCTAAGTGCGTGGCCGCAGGCTCCAAGGACAACCCTGATGGGCGGCCCCGAAAAGGCTTGGAGAGCAGCGTGGGGTTCAGGAACAGCTCAGGATTCGGTGACCCCTGACAAATCATCACTTGGCCCCCGTGGGGGTCCCGACCCCCAGGTTGAGAACCACTGTCTTAGAAGGTAAGATAATAGGGCCAGTGTATGCATCAATACTTCTATGGAAAGATTAAAAAAGCACACTCTCACTCCTACATACAGACTATCTAGTTCTACT
This sequence comes from Lithobates clamitans, assembly GCA_037952925.1. Taxonomy (NCBI): domain Eukaryota; kingdom Metazoa; phylum Chordata; class Amphibia; order Anura; family Ranidae; genus Lithobates; species Lithobates clamitans. The sequence continues at coordinate 2,608,027 of JBBGZY010001198.1, forward strand.
CCCAATTCTATTCCCTCCTCTCCTCTATCTTTCTCCATCGGGATTCCCCAAGGTTCTGTTCTTGGACCTCTCCTATTCTCAATCTACACCTTCTCCCTGGGTCAGTTAGTAGCCTCCCATGGCTTTCAATACTATTTCTTTGCCGATGACACCCAAATATATCTCTCTACCCCTCGGCTTGTCTCCTCACACATCACTAGTTTACTAGCAAACATATCAGCCTGGATGTCACACCACTTCCTCAAACTCAATCTATCCAAAACCGAGCTCATAATATTTCCTCCCCCACGTGCCTCTTTCCCTGACTTCTCTGTCATAATCAATGGTCCCCACACACCAAGGTTCTAGGTGTAATCCTTGACTCTGAACTATCCTTTCGGACCCACATCCAATCACTGTCCAAAGCTTGCCGCCTCAACCTACGCGACATCTCCAAGATAAGCCCCTTCCTAACCAATGACACCTCAAAGCTTCTAATTCACTCCCTGGTCATCTCTCACCTCGACTACTGCAACTCCCTCCTCATTGGCTTAACTTTACATAGGATATCCTCCTCAGTCCGTCATGAATGCTGCTGCCAGACTCATCCACCTTACAAAACCTCTATGCCTGCTACTCCTCTCTGTCAATCCCTCTACTGGCTTCCGCTCACCCAACAAATTAAATTCAAGATACTAACAACAACTTACAAAGCCATTCACAACTCGGCTCCCCACTACATCATTAACCTAGTCTTAAAATACCAACCAAATCGTTTGCTTAGTTCCTCCCAAGACCTCCTGCTCTCTTTTCACCTCATCCCATGTTTGCCTTCAGGACTTCTCCAGGGTCTCTCCCATCTTCTGGAACTCCCCAACCCAATCTGTCCAACTATTTCCTACTCTGTCCACTTTCAGGGATCCCTGAAAACGCATTTCTGATGATGGTGGTTTGGTGGATTTTTATTTATAAATGTTGTTATTATTACATTTTGGTATAATAAAGAATTAACTTTTGATATACCAGGTGTTGGCCCATGTGTACCACCACATTTCTCTTTGAACTTTCTCTTCTACTTTTTTAATTTACTATTGATATTTCTGTCATGTGTTATGTATTAATAAGCTTTTGTACTATTTTACACGATTGTTTATATACCTGAATCTACCTTCATTGTATAGTACCGAGATAGTCCATTTGCCCCCTATTTTCTTTGGTGAGACCTGGCTGGGGACCAGGCTCCCAACCGTTTGTTTTCTACATTTATCATTGAGAATGTTACGTGGTTATGGGCCAGCATTCCGTTTTGAATAAGCCAGCTTGACTCAATTCAAATTAGGGGAGACTCCCATGAGTTTTTAGGATAGTGCTGGTGATTTGATGCCTTTGTGTGCACAGTATAATTATTATATAATATGAATAATATGAATTTCAAACATGTGAAACCTGATGTGCTCAGAAGTAATTGTATCCCCTGCCTCTGCTCATGAGGCTGTGCAATGAGTACATACTGCTATCTTGCAGCCCTGAGGTTCCGAGATAAAATCCCACAAGGAACAGCAAGTTGGTATGATCTTACTTGTGTGGATCTCCTGTGACTGCTTTAGTTTACTCGGCAATCCAAAAACACATAAGTAGGCTAGATGGCTACTGGCAATAGTCTGTATGAGAATCTAGTTAAAATGGATCTATTTTTTTCTTAGACAGCAGATGCAGAAGCTAACATTACAATAGCAGAATGGTAGCTCTTTTATGCATTTCCTAATTAACTCCTTACTGGCATATTAAAGCTGTATTAAACCCAAAAGCAAGCATTATATTGCAGCTTACCAATTCTCAGATGTGGGGGCTGCATTTGTTTTTGTTTTTTTTAGGTTTTATTTCCCTTAATTTCACCTGGCAAGCTGGGCAGTAAATCTGTTTGTTTTTTTTTCAAAAGAACCAGCTGTCCTGCAGATGTAGCAGTTAGAGGGATGAGACAAACAATTTACCACTGACTGGGTTGCTTACAAAGACCAGCTTTTGATTTATCTATGTAAAACCATTGTCCCAAAAGGAAAAAAAAAAAAAGTTGCTGTAACCGCCTATAAAGTGTGAGCTGGAGTTTGGCTTAAATTTTTTAGTGTATCTAAATCTGCTAGTACACTCCCCTCCCCCCAGACTGACAATGCTGCTTTCCAGAGGTGCCCCTGTGCTCCTTTATCCTTTATCCTTCCATTCATAGTTTGCTTTTAATTTATAGAAGCTATAGTACAGCTTCTATGAATGGAGGAGGGGGGCAAGAAGGACAGGTATAGTCGTCATTTTTAATCAATTCAAATGGCAGGTCACTCATCTCTAATCTAATGTCGGCAGGGGTGGGGATATTAGAGGAGGAGGATTTCAACTAAACAAGGAGCAAGATGCACAAGGGTCACATCACATTTATAGTAATTTATGTCCCTTGTGCTGATTTTTGTTTTCTAATCTTAAAGGATTTGTAAAGTCTCAAGGTTTTTCACCTTAATGCATTCTATGCATTACGGTGAAAAACCTTCTGTGTTGCAGTCCCCCCAGAACCCCCCTTTTTTCTTACATGAACCCGATCCTTGCAGCAACGAATACGAGCCCAGCAGCTCCAGCGGCTGTCTCGGGTCCTCATTGGATAGATTGATAGCAGCAGGACCCATTGGCTCCCGTTGCTGTCAATCAAATTCAGTGATACAGGAGCCAAGGGAGGGGCCGAATCCTGCTCTCTGTGTCAATGGACGCAGCAGCAGGACTCGGGAGCGGGCTCGCATGGGTGCCCCCATGGAAAGCGGCTCCCCGTGGGGGCACCCAATGAAGAGGAGGGGCCAGGAGTACTGCTGGGGGACCCCAGAAAAGGAGGATAGGGGCCACTCTGTTCAAAACCCTTGCACAGAGCAGGTAAGTATGACATGTTAGTTATGTAAAAAAAAAAAGAATCTTTACAATCACTTTAAGCTTTAACTGGTAAAGAGGAAATTAACTGTGGAAGTCGTGCCCAAAAAAAAAAAAAAACAGTAGCGGGCAAAAAAAAACAGTCACAAGAAGTGATTTCTGATCTACAGGAGTACCTCAGATCTCATATAGCAGATATACGTGGTATATGAGCGGCACAGTGGTGTAGTGGGTAGCACTTTCACCTAGCAGTAAGAAGGGTCGCTGGTTCGAATCCCAACCACAGCACTACCTGCCTGGAGTTTGCATGTTCTCCCTGTGCCTGCGTGGGTTTCCTCCGGGTACTCCGGTTTCCTCCCACACTCCAAAGACCTGCTGGTAAGTTAACCTCCCTGGCGGTATTCCCGAGTCTGGCTCGGGTTGGATTTTTCCATACCAAAAGCGGTAACCCCGAGCCAGACTCGGGCTTGCATCGCAGGATCCAGGAAGAGCATACTTACCTTGTCCCCTGGATCCTGCGATGTCTCCCCACTGTGATCGGCGAGCCGCTGTGTCTCGCTCGATTCACAGTGCCGAGCTCCGTTCCCTGCAAGCGGTGCGACGCACGGGGACGGAGTTCGGCGGTAAATTCAAAAGTGAAACACACAGTATAGATACAGCATACTGTAATCTTACAGATTACAGTACTGTATCAAATAACTACACATCCCCTTTGTCCCTAGTGGTTTGCCCAGTGTCCTGCATGCAGTTTTATATATATAAAACTGTTCTTTCTGCCAGGAAACTGGAGATTGTCCATAGCAACCAAAACTGTCTCTTTACATCAAAAGTGCTTTTAGACCAGCTAGAAAAAAGCGATAATAAATTAGAATCACTCGCAGAATTGATCGATAGTGATTTGTGGGGAAATCCGTCACCAAACACTAAAAGTAACAAAAGCGACAATTCTGCAACTGAGCAAATTTCAGTGTTTTTGATTTGATTACATTATTATATCATTTTTATTATTATTATATTATTATTTGTTATAATTATTTATAGTTATTTATTATATTATAATTTTTTATTTTGTTTTTCAAACTTTATCATACCCGGGATGTCTACTAGACTCTTGTTTGGACAGATTTAAGTGAACTATTCCTAAGAATTACAGGCCTACAATATAAAACGCCAAATTTCTGTGCAAAATAATTGTACCGCTTTCAGCACCTAAAATCAGAAATAATCATACCGCCAGGGAGGTTAATTGGCCCTAGTATATGAATGTGAGTTAGGGACCTTGGATTGTGGGCTCCTTGAGGGTAGGGACTGATGTGAATGTACAATGTAAATGTAAAGCACTGCGTAAGTTGACAGCGCTATATAAGTAACTGAAATAAATAAATATACATCTGAGGCTGGCTGTAGGCACAAGAGCAGCTATGTACCCTCACATATCAGGAAGTGCAGTGCTATTTTTTCAAAGGGTATTTCAAGGGGAAAAAAGGGTATTGCTTAGGCAAAGTTAGTGGTATTTAAAGGCTTAAGGTTTCTTACCTTCAAAAAAACGTTCTGGGTGCAGCAGCTCCCCCAGCCCCCCCAACACCTAGCTGAGCTCCCCCTTGATCCAGCGATGTACACGAGAGCCAAGCTTCTCCTGGGTCTCTCTGAGACAGCAGCGGGAGCCATTGGCTCCTGCTACTGTCAATCACAGCCAGTGAGCCATTGAGGAGCAAGCAGGGAGGGGGTGGGGGGGATCTATGGCTCTATGTGTCTTGCATAGAGTGGGGCTCGGGATCAAGCACGCACCGGTGCCCCCAGAGCAAGCAGGAGAAGCAAGGAGCGCAAAAACACTGCACAGAGCAGGTAAATATGACACGTTTGTTATTTTTTTTTAAAAGAAAGAGAGCCTTTAACATTTGTTGATGTTCCCAATAACATAGCAAATGTTCACTTTATGAGTTCACTTCCACTTTGGCCCCTTTCACACTGGGGCGGTTTGTGCTAAAAATAGCGCCTGCAAACCGACCTGAAACTGCCGCTGCTGTGTCTCCAGTGTGAAAGCCCCGAGGGCTTTCACACTGGAGCGGTGCGCTGGCAGGAGGGAAAAAAAACTCCTGCAAACCGCATCTTTGGAGCGGTGAAGGAGCGGTGTATACATCGCTCCTAAACCGCTCCTGCCCATTGAAATCAATGGGGCAGCGCGGCTATACCGCCGGCATAGCGCCGCTATAGCAGCGCTTTACGGGCGGTTTTAACCCTTTTTCGGCTGAATACCGCCGCTAAAACGATGGTAAAGCGCCGTTAAATTAGCGGCATTTTACCACTGAAGCCCCCACCGCCCCAGTGTGAAAGGGGCCTTAAGGAGAAGGGCAGCCATGAATTTTTCCTTATGTCATTGGCTACCCTGATAACCATTAAGTACAGATTTCATCCTCAGCAGTAAAAGGTTAAAAATACCTGAACAGATTTTTGAATGAACATATAACCGTATTAAAGGATGTTGTATGCACTGGGAAACACCTTCTTTATCTCCATTTTTTACAATGTTTTGTTAATAATTTTATAATTATTTTATTAATATAATGTTTTGTTTATACATTTATAATGTTATAATTTTAAGGGCACTTTCACACTGGGGTGTTGGGGGCATCCGCGGTAAAGCGCCGCTTTTTAGCGGCACTTTACCGTAGTTTTAGCGGCGCTTTTCGGCCACTACCCCCGCTAGCGGCTGAAAAAGGGTTAAAAGCGCTGATGCCGAGGCGCTTTGCAGGCACTTCGGCAGAGCTGCCCATTGATTTCAATGGGCAGGGACAATTAGGAGTGGTGCCTACAACCACTCCTAAAGCGGTGCAAAGATGCGGCTTGCAAGACTTTTTTTTTTTTGTTAAATTATTTATTTATATCAGAAAACCGGTTCACCGGAACATACAACAATAATGTAATTGCATTCAATAACAGTACATACATAGGTTATAGTGACAATACATGTGTTGCATTCAGATATAATATAAGGAGCATAACGTATAATTTTCTGTATGCTTGTGTTGTCAGTGTGCTTTGTGTGTGAATGCAGGAATAAAGGGGAACATAAACCCAGTTGAACGGTTCCCTGTTTATTTTATCATTTTAAGAGAGAAGAGAGAAATCTAGCGAGCGAGAGTGCAGAATGGTAGAAGGGATAGATATAGACAGAGTTAGAGAAAAAGGAAGGGATGGGTATGGGGGGTGTGTGTCCACATGAGGGGGGGAGGGGTAGGGGGGGGGGTCGGGGGTACAGCTAGTGGTGCACGGGTACGTGTATTTACTTACGTCTATCTGCGAATATTTCTATACATATACTACATTCTAACCTCAACAACCTTGGAGTGCCTGTCCTTCCTCTGAATACTTGAACATATTCCATAATTGCCAAGTCTTGGTGTATGTTTCTTGTCTGTTTTGGCTTGTGAGGATTAAGTCCTCCATTTGGTTTATTTCCTCTACCTTTTGGAGCCAAAGGGCTATGGTTGGTGTTTGAGTGGACTTCCACAAAAGTGGAATGCAAGTTTTTGCTGCGTCTAATAAATGCCGTATGACTGATTTTTTGTAGATCTTTTGGGGGGTGTCGTTAGCGTGAAGAAGGAAGTATGCCGGGTCATCGGGTACGGCCCGGTCTGTGAATTTTTGTATTAACTGGCGGACTTCTCTCCAAAAGGTCTGGATCCGAGAACAGGACCAGAAAATATGGAGGAGTGTGCCTTTCTCTTCTTGACATCTCCAGCATAACTCTGAGGACGCGGGGAAAATCTTGTTAAGCAATGCTGGGGTTCTGTACCAATGAGTAAGGATTTTATAGTTTGTTTCTTGGATCTTGGTGCATAGAGAAGATTTATGGGTGAACTGTAGAATGTGTTGTTTTTTCTTGGTGGTAAATGTACTTTTTAGTTCCTTTTCCCATTTGGTGAGGCCCTGTATCTTATGATCCTCTGATGGGGTGATTAGCATACTATAAGTTAGAGAGAGTGCGTGTAGTATGGGTCCCGAGCCCGAGCACAGTTCCTCCATTGAAGTGAGGGTTTGATCGGTAGTGCTAGGTGGTGTCATGCTGCTGAGGAAGTGGTGAAGTTGTAGCGCTCTCAGGAAGTCTAGGCGGAAACAACCCTCCGGGTCAGACAACTCTGTAATAGTCTTCCATCTACCCCTGTTACTGAAATGTGAGGCTTGGTATATTCCCTCTTCCCTCAGCTCCCTAAACCTCCCGTCTCCCATCCCGGGTTCAAATGCAGGGTTTCCTAGTATGGGCTTAAGTGGAGACTCGCGAGCAAAGAGGGGAGATGAGTCAACCAGGTGAGCGCACACACGAGCCGTGTTGCCTATTAACGGGTGATGTTTGAGATCTGTTGGGAGATTAGCGTAGCACCAGGGGATTCTGTGTATAGGAGTCACGCTTTGTGCTTGTTCGAGTTGAGTCCATAGTTTGGTGGCTGTGTGCCGGCACCAGTCGATGAGCCTGCCTAGATGTGTTGCCCTGTAGTAAGTCTGGAGTTCAGGCATTGCCAGTCCTCCGTAGCGTTTGGGTAGAGAAAGGGTTTTCCTATTGAGTCGTGGTTTTTTCCCTGCCCAAAGGAATTTGATGAATAGTGAGCGTATTTGGTTGAAGAAGCTTGCTGGTATATGTATGGGGATGGTCTGTAGGAGATACAGGAATTTAGGTAGGATTGTCATCTTGAGGATATTGCAACGTCCAAACCATGAGTGGAGTCCTACGTTCCATTTATCTAGCATTTGTTGGACTTTTTTTAAAAGGGGAGGAAAGTTTAGCTTGAATAGATGGGGAAAGGTTGGGGGTATAAATGTGCCTAAATACTTCAAAGCTGTAGTAGTCCATTTCAGGTGGAAACTATTCTGAAGTTGTGTGAGTTGTGGTTGTGGAATTCCCAGACCCATCGCTTCAGATTTACTGAAGTTGATTTTCAGATTAGCCAATTTACCATATGTGTGAAATTCTTTCATGAGATTGGGGAGAGAAATGGTTGGGTTTGTGAGGGAGAACATTAAGTCGTCAGCGTATGCGGAAACTTTAAATTGTTTGTTGCCTATTTCTATCCCTGTAATGTCTGGGTTTTGTCTAATGTGACATAGGAAAGGTTCCAGGGACAGTGCAAAGAGCAGGGGTGATAGGGGACACCCTTGACGGGTTCCGTTAGTAATTGGGAAAGTTTTTGAGAATACTCCATTTGCCCTTACCCTGGCTGTTGGGTCTGTGTATATTGCGGAAATCCAGTGTATCATTTTGTCTCCCAGACCTATGTGTTTCAGTGTCGCGAACATAAACCTCCAGCTTACTCGATCAAACGCTTTTTCGGCGTCGGTTCCGAGTAGGACGCATGGGGATTTGGTGCTATTAGCGATATGCAGTAGGTTTAGAACTTTAATCGTATTATCCCTAGCTTCCCTCGTTGGGACGAAACCCACTTGGTCGAGGTGTATAAGTGAGGTGAGGTGTTGTTGTAATCTGGTGGCAATGATCTTTGTGAAAAGTTTGAGGTCCGTATTTAAAAGGGAAATCGGGCGGTAGGACCCACATTGGCCCGGATCTTTACCTTCTTTTGGTATGACAGAAATTTGTGCCTGCAGCGTGGACTTATGAAACGTACCCCCTGAGCCTAAAGTATTATAAAGTTCGACCAGGTGCTGGCCTAGGGAGGGGAGTAGGGTCTTATAATAGGGGATTGTAAGCCCGTCCGGGCCTGGTGCTTTCCCTGACTTAGAATGTTTTAGAGCGATTTGCAGTTCGGTCAACGTGATGGGTTCTTCTAGTATGGATTTTGCATCGTCTGGGAGGGTCGGCATGAGGGAGGATGTTATGTATTCTGTCGTGTTTTCAGTGGGGATTTGTGTCTCTTTTAAGTTATATAGAGAGGAGTAAAATGAACTAAACTCCTGCACTATGTGCTGGGGCAAGGAGGCTTTCCGGCCCGTAGGGGTCATGATGTGGGGTATATATGAGGCCATTTTTTGTTCTCGTAGTGATTGAGCTAATAATCTTCCGCATTTGTTACCAGATTCGTAATTTTTCCTTTTGCAAATTTGTATGGCCGCTTTCGCTTTATATCGTAAAAGGTCAGTGATCTGTGTCCGGACCAAGTTTAGCTCTGCTTCTAGTTGTTTGGTGGGTGTCTGTTTATGTCTCTCTTCTAATGTGTCTAATTTCTTCAGCAAGGTGTTCAGTTGTGCCGTTCGTTGTTGTTTGAGTCGTGAGCCGTGCTTGATCAGTATTCCCCTAATTACGGTTTTGTGTGCCTCCCATACTAGTCCAGTGTCTCAGTCAGGGGTGGTGTTGGAGGTGAAATAGTGGCCAATTTCCTTGGTTACCTCAGCTAAAATTTCTGGGTTTTTCAGAAGTGTTTCGTTTAGTCGCCATGGTGGTTTCTGTGTCGACCGTAAGTCTGGAAGGGTGTATCTTAGTGTAATCGGGGCATGGTCCGACCATGTAATTGATCCTATGTTAGTCTCTTTAATCGCATGCAGGTCTTTGTGGGGGATCAGGAAATAATCGATTCTGGAGTACGTCTGGTGTGGTTTAGAGAAGAAGGTGTAATCTTTTTCCCCCGGGTGAAAGAGACGCCACGTGTCGATCAGTTGGAGATTGTGTAGTGTCGTTCCGATGCGTTTACGCAAGTCTCGCGATGTGGAGGAAGTTCCAGTGGAAGTATCCTCCGTAGGGGCGAGGGGGACATTAAGGTCACCTCCCACGATCAAGTTTCCGTCGGTGAAGTGTGATAGTAGGTCTAGATGACGTTTGAGGAATATGTCTTGATGTGTATTGGGAGCGTACAAGTTAGCTAAGGTTACTTTGGAGTTCCCAATCATCCCCTTTAGGAAAAGGAATCTGCCCTCCTTATCATACTTTACATCTGTGAGTGTCCATGAGATTTTGGACGAAATTAAGATGGAGACTCCCCTGGATTTGGCTTCTGTGTATCTGGAGTGGTAAACCAATGGGAAAAATCTGTTTTGAAGTGTCGGCAGGGAACCTTCCCTAAAATGGGTTTCCTGCAGAAAAACAATGTCTGCTCCCATGCGTCTCATGTCATTAGTCAGCATTCGTCTTTTCTCTGGTGTGTTTAGGCCTTTCACGTTAAGAGAAATTATGTTTAAGGATGCCATGGTCTGGGATGATGGGTGTATTAATAATCGGTAAGTGGGTAAAGGAGGGGGGAAGGGAAGGGAGCCAGGGAAGGGGGGAGGAAAGGTAGGGGGGGAGTGGGAGGGCGGAGGAGGGAGGGGGTGTCAGACAAGATCAGTAGGGGGAAAGAGAGCAAGAACAGAACAGAGAGAGAGAGAAATAATAGAAGCTGCCACTAGATAGTGCAGCTAGATGTGAGTGCTAAGTTAGCCAAATGGGCTATTACGCTCCCCAGTCGCTACACTGGGAATGGAGCGCTGTCCTATGTGGGAGTGTGGATAGACAGGGCCAGGAAGTGAGCTCCCGAGCCTCTCCCTCCACCCCCGGCCATCTATGGTTTCTGTTTGTGCACGCGGTGTGTCTAAAGCAGTAATATAGCAGACCAGTGGGTTGCAGCGTTACAAATGTATTAACAGCCTAAGACAAGACCAACAAAAAATAAAAGGCATAAATTAACATAACATGTAATGAGATACATTGAAATAGAGCTCCCATAACTAAAACCCAAGGAGCCTATCTGCATAAGTAGAGGAACACAGTAATTGCCATAAAGTAGATCACATTTCCCTCCCCATCCCTCGACATACCCGTCAGACGAGCTCATTAAGGTGGCCTGAAAGTGAGCTGAAAGATGAGGTTCATAGCCAACCCCTGACTTTGCCGGTCTCTGCACATCCTCAGGACCAATAATGTTCAGTCCCGCCTCAAGCTGTGTGTAGGTGGTCAAGATCTATCATGGACCTGGACAATAAACACTTTAGACCAGCAAACGGGAAGTCCCCTCCACCACCCCCCTCCCAGAATACCCGCGTATAGTTTCCCGCTGGTATATTTGCGGTGTGGTAAATAACTTTAATCATCTATGGTGGACTTTTCTTAACACGTGTCATGGTTCCTGTTGCATTCTTGGGTCCATGGCGAGTAGTCCTTGACGTGCAGGGCCAGGGATATTGAGTGTCTTTTGATTCTCTTCCTCCCTTGTTGTTAAACCATTCAGCTTCCTGCATCCGTATTGCATGTATGGTTCCGAGTCCACCCGGATGAAATGACTCTGGGCATCTAAATTATGTATTGACTGATGGGTGGGAAATTGTAGGTTCCGAGCCCCTGATTCTATGGTGTCTGGAGTGACTTCTGTCCGGTATTGGGGCGGGTATTGTTTAGGTATTTGGTCTGTGGGTTTCCACCAGCTCTCTAGAGGGGCCTCCAGTACTCAGTGCTGCCTGAAAGTGTGTTCAGTTAATGTCCTGAGGAGTGGAGGGGAAGGAGGGGTGGGGGGGAGGCCGGGCGGGAGGGAGTGGAGCCAGAGTTTATCCAAACATCTTCCCCGCTGGCATGCAATGATGGCCTTATAACAGTTCCCTGTGTGCGGGGGTTGGCAACCTCTCGTTCTATCTTGGGCATGTGATAATGAATGGGGATGGATGGCCCAGGGCCTACTCACGTGGTTCCCCCTCTGAGGCCGTCCTGCGTCTCCTTCTGTTCCTAAAGTGACGAGGAGGAAGGGGTCCATGCATTCTCAGGGGGCCCGATCTTCCTTGTGGTCGTGGTAGGAACTGCAGCCAGTCAGGTACCTGTATTGGTTCCGTATCCATGAACCTGAATAGTGCCGGGAGGTCTTCTGTTCTTTGTAAGGAGAAGGAGCTTGTATCCTTACGGAACACCACAGAGAGTGGGTATCCCCACCTGTATGTTAAGCCTTTTTGTTTGGCAAGTTCTAGAAGAGGGCGCAGTAAGGCTCTGCGCCTCAGCGTAGCTCTCGATAGGTCTGGCAGTATTTTTGCTTGCTTGCCTCCTATCTCCACATCACCATATTCCCAGGCTCGGCGCAGGATGCTTTCCTTCTGGGTGTATCGATGTAGTCTGCATACTACATCCCGTGGTCTGCTTGGATCTTCAGATCGGGGGCCTAGAGCTCTGTGAACTCTGTCTAGTTCAATGTTAAGGTCCGGGTCTTCAAGCACAGTGCAGAACATTGTTCTCACCGTCTCCCCCAGGTTTTCCACTGCTATGTCCTCCGGGATTCCTCGGAGTCGCAGATTGTTCCTGCGACTCCGGTCTTCGATATCTTCCAGATGCAATTGTAGGGCAATGGTGGAGTCACGGTGCATGTCTCTAGCTTGTTCAAGTGCTGCTACTCTTCCCTCCAGGGAGGTGACCGATGCTTCACCTGTGTCTATGCGATCCGCTAGAGTGGCTACCTCCCCACGTATCTCTTGCATGTCCCGTCGATGCGTTTCCTCCAGCCTGAGGATGAGCGCTTCGATGTCTGATCGGGTGGGAAGGGCCTGGAGTAGGGCCCGAATGTCCTGGTCAAGCATAAGGGGTACAGGTGGTTGCGGGGATGCCATTGTGACCCTCCTTGGACTTCCGATGGTTCCCGGGGGGTTGTTAGTGACCCCGCTGGGACAGGGTGAAACGGGAGTACCGCTCTGTACGGAGGCTCTGTGTCTCTCACCACGCGGAAGGCCTCGCGGCGCCGCTACTGTGGCTCCTGGAGATGAACCTTGTAGCTGCTGGAAATAGTGGCGGATCTCTCCAGGACTCCTGCCAACGGGTGTCCCCCGGGTGGATGCTCTTGTCCTGTGCCTTTTGGATGGTATCATGCCTCTAATAAAGCGTATGTGGCCGGGGTTTTCGGGACAGGCCGGGAGCTCCAAGAAAAAGCAGCTTCACTCAGCCATGTCCAGGCCACGCCCCCCCATGTCCAGGCCACGCCCCCTATGTCCAGGCCACGCCCCCCAGCAAGACTTTTTTTTCCCGCCCCGCAAGCGCACCGTTCCCGTATGAAAGCATTCGGGCTTTCACACTGGATTTACAGGAGAGGTGCTTTACAGGCGCTATTTTTAGTGCTATAGCGCCTGTAACGTGCCTCAGTATGAAAGTGGCCTAAATGTTATAAATTCATAAAGATATTTTTATGACTGTATAATTACGTATTTTATAATTCTACAATGATTTTATCATTAAAATGTTATGTTTTATTGTTCATCTTCCTCTACATTCTGCAGTTCACTTTATCTCCGTTTATTATTCATCGCTTTATCAATTACACTCACACTTCCCATTATTGACTTCTATGTGAATCAGGCTGTACTTACTGGCTTTGCCTGTGTTATCAGCAAGGAAAATCACACAATACAATGCCACACCAGTCTGTTGTCAGTATATGTCTGGTGATAATTAAGCTTACTTCAACAGTACTATCCTCTAATATAGTGCAGAGAGTAACACTAGTGTGTAAAGTTATCAGGAGATAATAAACATTACAGTGATTTGCACCTAATGAACTTTGACAATAAGTGCAGTCAAAGCGTATCTAAACCCAAATAACAAACAGCTATTTTTTTGCAGCTTAGCAGTCCCCTTAGATGTGGTGGCTGCATTATTTTTCACTTTTCAGAAAGTACAGAAAAAAAAACGTCTTTAGAGGTATTTATTAACCACTTGAAGGGGGGTATAACCACTTATATCCCCTTCCTGCCCAGGCCAATTTTCAGCTTTCAGCGCTGTCACACTTTGAATGACAATTGCGCGGTCATGCAACACTGTACTTATATAAAATTTTTATCATTTACTTTGAGACAAATAAAGCATTCTTTTGGGGGTATTTAATCACAACTGGGTTTTTTATTTTTTGCTAAACAAACAAAAAAAAAACCTTTTCTTAGTTTCTGTTGCAAATAAGTACTTTTTCTCCTTCACTGATGTGTGCTGATGAGGCTGCACTGATGGGCACTAATAGGCTGCACCGACGAGGCTGCACTGATTGGCACTGATAGGCTGCACTAATGAGGAGGCACTGATGGGCAGCATGGAAAGGCAACACTGATGGGCAGCATTGATGGGCACTGATGGGGCTGCACTGATGATCAGTGCCTTGATTATCTATGTACATGTCCCCTGTCAGGATTGTCGATAACCGGCAAGTCTATTTACACTGTGAAAAGCTGTGATTGGCCCTTTACCATGATCAGTGATCAGCTGAGTGCGGGAGGACATTCATGGGTGCCCTCCTGGAACAACAGAGCCGTGCTGTACTCATATTTCGGCTATAGCATGGTAAGGAAGTGGTTAATTTATTTAAAAATTTTTAAGCCTCTGAACACAGCTTAATTTTTGCCAATGCACATCGTGCCATTTAGACTTATACTATAGAGCAATGTTCAGGGGCATAAAAAAATGCCACAAATCTGTGTTCTGAGAGATACTTACTGAAATATTAATAAAATACAAGTCCCATCAATCCACCATGTAATGGAGATGAACAAAGGCAGGCATGTTTGAAATCCAGCCTGTATGACAACCATGGCTGCCTCCGATTCAATTAGGGAATATGTGTAGACATAAAAAGATAGGATATGTGTAATTTTCAGAATTACCAGGTAAAAATAAAGAGGAAAAAAAAGCCTTGTAAAAGAAACCTAATGCAGCCACCACATCTAAAGACTAGTAAGCTGCAATATATCTAATTTTTGTTTAGATACAGTGCCTTGCAAAAGTATTCACCCCCCTTGGCACTTTTTTCATGTTTTGCTGCCTCACAACCATGGATTGTTTGAGGATTTGCATAATTTATATTACAGAACATGCCCACAACTTTGAAGATGTTTTTTTTATTGTTAAGCAAACAACAAATAGGAAAAAATAACATAAAAAGTCAATGTGCATAACTATTCACCCCCTAAAGTCAGTACTTTGTAGAGCCACCTTTTGCGGCTATCACAGCTCCAAGTCGCTTTGGATAAGTCTCTATGAGCTTGCCACATCTTACCACTGGGATTTTTGCCCATTCCTCCTTGCAAAACTGCTCCAGCTCCTTCACGTTGGATGGTCTGCACTTGTGAACAGCAATCTTTAAGTCTGGCCACAGATTTTCTATTGGATTGAGAGACATAGCGTTTTCTTTGATGGCCAAAAAGTTCAATTTTAGTCTCATTAGACCAGAGCACCTTCCTCCATACATTTTGGGAGTTTCCCACATGCCTTTTCGCAAACTCGAAACATGCCATTTTGTTTTCTGTTGAAAGTATTGGCTTTCTTCTGGCCACTCTGCCATAAAACCCAACTCTATGGAGTGTACGGCTTATTCTCGTCCTATGTACAGATACTCCAGTCTCTGCTGTGGAACTCTGCAGCTCCTCCAGGGTTACCTTAGGTCTCTGTGCTGCCTCTCTGATTAATGCCCTCCTTGCCCGGTCTGTGAGTTTTGGTGTGCGGCCGTCTCTTTTCAGGTTTGCTGTTGTGCCATGCTCTTTCCATTTGGTTATGATAGATTTGATGGTGCTCCTAGGGATCATCAAAGATTTGGATATTTTTTTATAACCTAAACCTGACTTGTACTTCTCAACAACATTGTCCCTTACGTGTTTGGAGAGTTTCTTGGTCTTCATGGCAGTGTTTGGTTAGTGGTGCCTCGTGCTTAGGTGTTGTAGCCTCTGGGGCCTTTCAAAAAGGTGTGTATATGTCATGACAGATCATGTGACACTTAGAATGCACACAGGTGGACATCATTTCATTAATTATGTGACTTCTGAAGGTAATTGGTTGTACGAGAGCTTTTTATGGGCTTCATAACAAAAGGGGATAAATACATACGCACATGCCAATTATCTGTTTTTTTATTTCTGAAAAATAGTTTTATATATATATTTTTCTAATTTTACTTCACCAACTTAGACTATTGTGTTCTGATTCATCACATATAATTCAGATTAAAAAAACATTGAACTAAAGGCTGTAATGTAACAAAATAGGATAAAAAGCCAAGGGGGGTGAATACTTTTGCAAGGCAGTGTACATTGAACCTGCTATGTTTTTCCATCTTCCATTAAATTAATGCCAGAAGTCATAGAAATAATAATTTCTGTACAGCACCTGCCTAGGTGAAATACCTGGAAGCGTGTGCAAAAGGAAAAGCCTTCAATGCTTTCCACAATATATTAACAAAGGCACTCTAGCATTTCTTCAAATGATTTTGCCCTTGAAGCCTAGATGCCCAGGTTAAATTTAGCAGTGCTATTATGCATCATTTAATTTGACTATAACTAATTTGCCTGCCTAAATAATTTTTACATTTCAAGGACATACATAGAAATAGTTTTAATAGAAGTCTTGCTTTAGTATAAGCTAATAATTGGATACAAATGTAAAAACAAATGTTTTAAATATTATTAATTAATTGAATTATTATTTTCATACATTGTCATCGGAATTGTTTTGACAATTACAATATAAAATAAAGGCACATTGTCATCTTTATGCTGCAGTGGCTCTGCAGTGGCATCTGCAGCCAGAAAATTTTTTCGTGTTATGGAAATTAAATCTCTAGCCTGCATGTTATCGCTATGTCATACCACCCTGACTGGTTCCCAGGACTTTGTGGGGACCAGAGCTGTCAGTAACAGCACCGTTTGATGGCTTGCAGCCAAGCATAGTGTTCTCCAAATGTGAGTGTAGATTAAGGTTTGGTCAGCACCTGGCATTGTGTAGGACAGGGGTCTCCAAGCTGCAGCCCATGGCCTGGATGCAGTCCTTTGCTTGACTTTATTCAGCCCTTGGGGCACTATTCCTCCCACTGATATGAGGCACAATTCCTCCCATTGACACCAAGGGTGAGGAACCATTATTTCCACTGATACCAAGATTAGGGCATTATTCCTCCCAATAACACCAAAGATGGGGAATAATTACTCCCACTGACACTAACAATGAGACACTATTCTTTCAACTGACACCAACGATGGGACACTTCCTTCAACTGACACCAATGATGGGGCACAATTCCTTCAACTGACACCAAAAATGGGACACTGTTCCTTCCACTGACACCAACAATGGGACACTATTCCTTCCACTGACACCAATGATGGGACACTATTCCTTCAACTGACACCAACGATGGGGCACTATTCCTTCCACTGACACCAGCGATGGGGCACTATTCCTTCCACTGACACCAGCGATGGGGTACTATTCCTTTCACTGACACTAACAATGAGACACTATTCCTTCAACTGACACCAACGATGGGACACTATTCCTTCAACTGATACCAATGATGGGACACTATTCCTTCCACTGACACCAACGATGGGACACTATTCCTTCAACTGATACCAACGATGGGACACTATTCCTTCCACTGACACCAACGATGGGGCGCTATTCCTTCAACTGACACCAACGATGGGGCACTATTCCTTCCACTGACACCAACGATGGGACACCACTCCTTCCACTGACACCAACGATGGGACACTATTCCTTTAACTGACACCAACGATGGGGCACTATTCCTTCCACTGACACCAACAATGGGACACTATTCCTTCCACTGACACCAACGATGGGACACCACTCCTTCCACTGACACCAGCGATGGGACACTGTTCCTTCAACTGACATCATTGATGGGGCACTATTCCTTCCACTGACACCAGCAATGGGATACTATTCCTTCCACTGACACTAACGATGGGGCACTATTCCTCCCATGGATATAAAGGATTGAGCACTAATCCTCCCACTGACACCAACTATGGGTCATAATTCCTCCTACTGACATTAAAAATAGGACACTATTCTTTCCACTGACACCAATGATGGGGCACTACTCTTCCAATGTATATAAATGATTAAACACTATTCCTCCCACTAACACCAACAATAGGGCACTATTCCTCCTACTGACCACAGGTGCAGTGTAAAATGTTTACTCCCTTGTATACAAAAATGACACCACCATACTTGATAAAGCAAGCTTTACCCACCTAAGTCCATCATCCATGTCCCTTGACCCATTTTTGGTGCAGAGGACAGGTAATCCAGTGCTGTAGATGTGCTTACTCATGCTGATGTCATCACCTGCAAGCAGTGTTGCTAACCGTCAGTATTTTTACTGTCAGCCAATAAAAAACAGGCACTTTTCTCCTGCCAGTAAATGCCTGTGCCAGGAAAAGGTTGCCAGTAAAAAAAATATGGCTGTGACACTTGGCTTGGAACTGTGCATACGCAGTTCTGGTCCAGAGCCGGCTGAGACCATGTGAGTGCCTGTTACAGTGTGTTCGGGTATCACTGGCGGGGGGGGGGTGGGTCTAGCGGAGGCAGTGCCTGAGCGTGTCGTGTGATGTCATGGTGTAAGGGAACTGAGTGGAGTGGGCGGAGACTCGAATGCGGGTCTGCAGGACAGGAGCAAGGCAAGCCGGGGGTCATGTCCTTAGCTACTTACCTACTATATCAGAAATAAAATAATAACTATGTTTTTTGCCTTAGATATCTATCTTAAATCATATTGCTAATTGCATATTTTACGTGTTTGTAGCCTAAATACAGAAATGTGCACCTAAAACTGCAATATTGTAATTTTTGGAAATGCCTTTAAAAACTTGGCTGTGCCAGTAAATTCTGGGTGTCGTGGCAGTAAATTTCAATCTGGTAGGTTGGCAACATTGCTTGCAAGGTCTTTTCTGAATCCTAAGAGGATCCTGGAGCTAGGCAGCCAATATGACATTTTCATACACCACCAGGTACATACAGGTGACTGGTGATGTAGACACCTGAAGAAAGACCCAACCTCCTGTGCACAGATGAAGAGAGAAGACTTGGGACCTAAACATCACATGAATGGGGATGTAAGTGAATAAAGGTGGCATTTAAGTAGGGTTTTTTTATTTTTATATGTGATGAGAAGAGGGGGGTAGGGGAACTTGGAGTTCAGATTTAAAGGGTTAGTTCATAAAAAATAAAACAAATTACTCTATGCAGCCCACAAACCCCATTCCATAATTCTAAATTAATCTGATTTTTAAAAATATGCATTTATGCTCCTCCCATACCTATAGGCCATTTGTGCATGAGTATTTTATTTATTTATTAAAATGCTTAACCTACGCAGTCTTACCCGAAGGCCTTGATGCGCAAAAACAAAAGGACATTGACATTAAAAAAACCTTAAGAGAACCAACAAACCAGCATAGCAAGATACAGAATAAAAGCCAGGGAGTCTGTCCATCACACCCTAATTAAAAATTAGGTGACTCCAAAAGCTTGTACAAAAAGTACGGTTTTCAATTTCTTTCGAAACTTCAAAAAGTCATTATCAAGTCTCAGTTTCAGAGGCAAGGAGTTCCAAAATTCAGCTCCTTGTACTTCACTTGTTCTCCCTCCGCATGTTTTCTTTTTAATTTTTGGAATCTTCAGTATGGCCAAGTTCGCCGATCTCAAGGACCAGGTAGGCACATACTTGACAAATTTTTCCTTCAGATATTCTGGGCCATATCCATGCAGCGACATACAGTTTTAAAGAGAACCCGTTCTTTCACGGGCAGCCAATGCAGGGCTCTAAGGGATTGAGTGATGTGGTCACGGTGACCAACACCTGTCAATAACCTTACCGCAGCATTCTGAATCAACTGGAGCTTGTAGATGGTGCAAGCAGGCAAACCCAAATACAGGGCATTACAGTAGTCCAATCAACTGCTGATAATGGCATTCACCATGGCAATCTTGTCAGAGTCTGCGATATAGCGAAAAGTCGACCTCAGGAGTCTCAGGTAGAAGTGACATGAACTCACCACCTGATTTACCTGAGGGCGCAGGTTCAACTTAGAGTCAAAGATGACACTCAGGTCCCTGACCTGAGTGGCTGGAATCGGAAAAGGTTTGAAAGATTCCAGCCATGACAAAAACAAGTTGGAATACACCTGGTTACTGAAGATGATACATTCAGTTTTGGTGCCATTTAGCTTTAGATAATTGGCACCCATCCAGGATTGGATTTCCTCCAGACAGGAGGCCAGCATGACCTGATCCTCCCCTTTCTTGGATAATTTGAAGCAGATCTGGGTGTCGTCAGCATAGACATGGAACGGGAAATTGTGACAGCGAATGATGTACAGTAGCGGCCTCATATAGATGTTAAAAAGGATCGGAGATAAAGCCGATCCTTGTGGGACCCCGCCAGTGACACCTGGCCATTTACGTATACCTAGTGGACATGTCGGGTTTTTAGGCAATTTTGGTCATAGTCAAGACATCTAGAGGCAGAAAATAATAAGTGGAGGAAAGCCCAAGAACAAAAGGGAGTACTTTTTATATTTATTGTTAAATGGTTATACATTTGTTTAGCTGGACTCCTCCTTTAATGACCATTTTGTCTGTTATTCTTGTAAGTAGGAAGCAAATTTTAAAAAATCCAGGATGCACATTATCTGATTTACGTAACTTTATCATTCAGGGGTTTTTAAAAACACTCAAACTATAAATTAATGTTGAATATATATAAACTTTTAAATATAATACATTTCTTTCTCATATGTCTGCTCTACACTACAACTTTCCAACACAAACTTCAGAGTTTAAAAATACATTTGATGCACTTTAAGGTTTTGTAGGTCACTTTGAGATGCATTCAAAGATAAGATAATGTCTTTTGACAGTCTTAAGGCCCATAATGCAGACAACAGACCTATATCTCTAGCAACAAAGATGTTTCCAAAGCCCTATATTATGAAATATTGATTTGAGCTAAATTAAGACGTTGAGTCACAACCTTGTGTCTTGCTGGGATACATTTGTGTTGATGAAATAACTCTGCAGTAAGTTTGGCACAAATATTTCAAGTCAAACATCATATATTTTCATTGGTGTGCTAACTACTTTCTTCTTCGTATCAATAAAAATGTATAACGTCTTCATGTTTTATTTTGTTTTTTTGTCTCTGAATTGTTACATACAATCCTCAGCCACTTTATTAGGTACACCTGTTCAATTGCTTGGTAACATAAATTGCTAATTAGCCAATCACATGGCAGCAGCTTAATGCATTTAGGCATCTAGACATGGTGAGGATGAATTGCTGAAGTTCAAACCGAGCATCAGAATGGGGAAGAAAGGGGATTTAAGTGACTTTGAACATGGTATGGTGGTTGGTGCCAGACGGGATGGTCTAAGTATTTCATAAACTACTCTACTAGGATTTTCACACACAACCATCTCTCGGGTTTACAGAGAATGGTCTGAAAAAGAGAAAATATCCAGTGAGCGGCAGTTAGTTGTGTGGACAAAAATCCCTTGTTGAATTTTTTAAATGGTGCTGGATTGTCACAGAGCAAAAGCTACACTGACCCACACCATTAATCTGTTGCAAAAATGATGAAGACAGAGATACCCAACGCGTTTCAAGTCTACTATATTGGTTCTCTTCTTCAGGGGTAGGAGGTTACAACGGGACGTGAATACATCTATAATTAGTAGAGGAAAATATGTAAGGGTATATATATATATATATATATATATATATATATATATATGCATGGCAACATCATGTTAAAACTAGCATAGAAATTACATTTCGCAATTATATATATACATACTTATTTATGCAATGTACCGAATTTTTCAGCATGTTTTTTTGTGCTGAAAGTGCCCCCCTCGACTTATACTCGAGTCAAGCACTTTTCTGCAGCAAAAAATTTCATTTTCCAAACCGACTTTGGGGCCCCTGTATCTCAGGGCCACTTGATGCTAGGAACCCCAAATCTACTGGGTGTGCAAACCCAGTAGAACTGGTACCACAACATATCCAAAGCTGAAGTTCCTAGCTATAAGTGGCCCCGAGATACGAGGCCCCAAAATCGGTTCGGAAAATGTCATTCTCTGCTGCAGAAAAGTGCTTGACATTTTCTGAACTGATTTTTGGGGCCCTGTATTTCGGGGCCACTTGATGCTAGAAACCCCAGCTTTGGAAATTTTATGCTGCTCGTTCCACTGGGTTTGCACACCAAATTTGGGGTTTTTAGTACTAAGTGGCCCCGAGATACGGAGCCCCAAATTTGGTCAACTGTGTCCATCTGCAGCAATGTCATTTCGGGACCCTTTGGGTTCAGAGACCCCAAATTTTTGCTGCAGCTAGGGGGAATCTAGGAACCCTTAACTACAGAGTTTGAAGTTCAGCGGACCTATGGCTGCAAATGGGCACAGTGAGGCTGCAAATGGGCATTGTTGACCCTCTTTTCCACTTACAGTAGCTGTGCATTTCTCACCCTCGTCTTATATTCGGGTCAATAAGTTTTTCCCAATTTTTTTGTGGTAAATTAGGGCCTTGACTTATACTCGGAATGACTTATACTCGAGTATATACGGTATATGGTTAGTAAACTTACAATTGGACAAATTTCCAAAATCCCTTGTTGATGTCAGAGGTTAGAGAATAATGGGCAGACTGATTAGAATCTGAATCTGAATGCACAACACATTGAACTTTAAAGCAGATGGGCTACAGTAGCAGAAGACCACACCGTGTGCCACTCCTTCCAGCTAAGAACAGGAAACTGAGGCTACAATTCACACAGGCTCACCAAAATTGGACAATAGAAGATAGGAAAAATGTTGCCTGGTCTGAGGAGTCTCGATTTCAGTTGCGACATTCAGATGGTAGGGTCAGAATTTGGCATAAACCACATGAAAGCATGGATCCATCCTGCCTCGTATCAACGGTTCAGGCTGGTGGTGTAATGGTGTGGAGGATAATTTCTTGTCACACTTTGGGCCCCTTAGTACCAATTGAGCTTCATTTAAACACCACGGCCTACCTGAGTATTATTGCCGACCATGTCCATCCCTTTATGACTACAGTGTACCCATCTTCTGATGACTCCTTCCAGCAGGATAATGCACCATGTCACAAAGCTCAAATCATCTCACCACTGATTTCTTGAACATGACAATGAGGTCACTGTACTCCAATGGCCTCCACAGTCACCAGATCTCAATCCAATAGAGCACAATAGAGCACCTTTGGGCTTTGGCGGGAGATTCGCACCATGGATGTGCAACTGTGTGATGCTATTATGTCACTATGGACCAAAATTTCTGGGGAATGTTTCCAACACCTTGTTGAGTCCATGCCATGGAGAATTAAAGGAGTTCTGAAGGCAAAAGGGGGTCCAACATGGTACAAGCAAGGTGGTGCTAGTAAAGTGGCTGTTGAGTGTACTTTACAGTGCCTTGCAAAATATTCACCCCCTTGGCATTTTTCGTGTTTTGTTGCCTCACAACCTGGAATTAACATGGATTGTTTGAGGATTTGATTGTTTGAGGATTTGCATCATTTAATTTACAGAACATGCCCACAACTTTGAAGATTTTTTTTTTTTATTGTGAAGCAAACAACAAATAGGACAACAGAAAAAGTAAATGTGCATAACTATTCATCCCCTGAAGTCAATACTTTGTAGAGCCACCTTTTGCGGCTATCACAGCTCCAAGTCGGTTTGATTAAGTCTCTATGAGCTTGCCACATCTTACCACTGGGATTTTTGCCCATTCCTCCTTGCAAAACTGCTCTATCTCCTTCAAGTTGGATGGTTTGCGCTTGTGAACAGCAATATTTAAGTCTGACCACAGATTTTCTATTGGATTGAGGTCTGGGTTTTGTCTAGGCCATTCCAACACATTTACATGTTTCCCCTTAAACCACTCAAGTGTTGCTTTAGCAGTGTGTTTGTGGTCATTGTCCTGCTGGAAGGTGAACCTCCTTCCTAGCCTCAAATCACACACAGAGTGGTACAGGTTTTGCTTAAGAATATCCCTGTATTTAGCACCATCCATCTTTCTCTCAACTCTGACCAGTTTCCCAGTCCAGACTGCTGAAAAACATCCCCACAGCATGATGCTGCCAAAACCATGTTACACTCTAGGGATGGTGTTCTTTGGGTGATGTGATGTGTTGGGTTTGCGCCAGACATAGCATATTCTTTGATGGCTGAAAAGTTCAATTTTAGTCTCATTAGACCAGAGCACCTTCCTCCATACATTTTGGGAGCCTCCTACATGCCTTTTTGCAAACTCAAAACATGCCATTTTGTTTTCTGCTGAAAGTAATGGCTTTCTTCTGGGTACTCTGCCATAAAGCCCAACTCTATGGAGCGTACGGCTTAGTGTCATCCTATGTACAGATACTCCATTCTCTGCTGTGGAACTCTGCAGCTCCTCCAGGGTTACCTTAGGTCTCTGTGCTGCCTCTCTGGTTAATGCCCTCTTTGTCCGGTCCATCAGTTTTGGTGTGTGGACATCTCTTAGCAGGTTTGCTGTTGTGCCATGTTCTTTCCATTTGGTTATGATAGATTTGATGGTGCTCCTAGGGATCATCAAAGATTTAGATATTTTTTTATAACCTAACCCTGACTTGTACTTCTCAACAACATTGTCCCTTACTTGTTTGGAGAGTTCCTTGGTCTTCATGGCAGTGTTTGGTTAGTGATGCCTCTTGCTTAGGTGTTGCAGCCTCTGGGGCCTTTCAAAAAGGTGTGTATATGTAATGACAGATCATGTGACACTTAGATTGCACACAGGTGGACATCATTTCATTAATTATGTGACTTCTGAAGGTAATTGGTTGCACCAGAGCTTTTTATGGGCTTCATAACAAAGGGGGTGAATACATACGCACATGCCAATTATCCGTTTTTTATTTCTGAAAAATTGTTTTATGTATATATTTTTCTAATTTTACGTCACCAACTTAGACTATTTTGTTCTGATCCATCACATATAATTCAGATTAAAAAAACATTGAACTAAAGGCTGTTATGTAACAAAATAGGTAAAAAGCCAAGGGGTTGAATACTTTTGCAAGGCACTGTATACGGTACTTGTAATCCAAAATGCTTATCTATCTTGGTGCTAGCAGGGACCTAGCATGTCACATAAACAATGCAAAACCACAAAAATAATGTAACTAGCAACAGCCCACATGATTAATGGATGTATGCAGTAAAAAAGCCTTTAGAACAAGCCCTTAATGACCTCTGCATTTGCAGACATTGTGGAGTAATGCATTCTCAAAGTTTGCAAAAGAAGCTTCTCAGTTTTACATTTACTCTCTCTCTCTCTGCAGGTCAGCTCCCCCTCCCTCCGTGCTGATACATACCGTAACTTGAATGACTTCACTCCATGTATGTTGAACTTTGAGGATGGAAGCTACAATGGTAGTCAGGGCCTCTTTTAACCACTTGACCTCCGGAAGATTTTACCCCCTTTGTGACCAGGCCATTTTTTGGTGTCCGGCACTGTGCTACTTTAACTGGTAATTGTGTGGTCACGCAATGCTGTACACAAATTAAATTGATATACTGTACACATTTACAGCAACATAAGGATTAAAAATAGTCAATGTTGGTTGAGAGAATGAAATTCTGCTTTAAAATTGTTCTAAAAGTTAGGTTCTGTATAGTGAAAGGGACTTTGTCCTCAAAATGATTTGTAGACTTTTGCTATTTAATATTCTTCCATGTGTTATGTTTCCCACTAATTCAGTAGGTCTCTGAAAAGTGTTATAACAGTCAATCTGGCTTAGTCATTGTATAAACAAACACCATCCCACAGAAATCCCCACAAGCTATTAAAGACCCGGAGAGATTTTGGCATCTACAAGCCTACAGCTATATTCAACAGAAACAGAGGTAAGCCTCCAGGATGGAAAGATTAAAAGCAAAAGGTGAATGTTTTGAACCTATAATGTTTAATGTGAGTATGTCAGGTAATTTAAAAAGTAAAAGCCCTGCCTGGTAGCAGATCACTAGCTAGAAATGCCGTCTCTGTGCACCCCCTGATGCAGGCATCATGTTTTTTACTGAGGCCTGGACTTCAACTTTGGGGCAAAACCCCACAGATGAAAGTTAGCCCACCTGGCTGTCCAGTGAAAGCAAACCTTACTGGATAGTGGGGTGCTAGGTTGGCAAAACTTACCTCCAGGGACAGAGCTTAGTCAAGGAACTGATGTAGGCCATAGGATTGTGCATAATAAACAATACATAACTAAAAATATTCCTGAGTGGTTGATCACAGCATTATAAAGAAGGCTTCAAGCATTTAAAGAGATAAATATTTACTATTGTAATTCACAGTTTCGAGGTAAAGAACATTCGCCTCCGGATATAGTAAGCCTTCTGCCAAGCAGGTAGAGGTACACATAGAGAGAAAGGGACAGAAGAGGAAAAGATGAGATGGGGCTTAATGGAGAGAGGAATTGAGGATCAGGGGGGCAAAGTCCAAAAAAAAAAAACGGGGGGGGGAATCCATTGAGCAGAGTCCAAATGAAACAACTGGAGTCCAAGGAAAAGAAAGCCAATTGACATCCCAGAGGCTACACCTCTTGGGCAATTCCTACTCTCATAAGTCAATTTGCAGTGCAGAGTTCAGGAGTATGTCATGTGAAGAGTTCAGGAGTGTATCATGTACAGAGCATACAGTTCAGGAGTGTGTCATGTACAGAGTGCAGGGTTCAGGATTATGCTACATACAGGGTTCAGGAGTGCATTAGGTACAGAGTGAAAAGTTCAGGATTACGCTATGTCCAGAGTGCAGAATTCAGCAGTGTGTCATGTACAGAGTGCAGAGTTCAGGTGTGTCATGTACAGAGTGTAGAGTTCAGGATTGTGTCATGTACAGAGTGCAGAGTTCAGGAGTGTGTCATGTACAGAGTGCAGAGTTCAGGAGTGTGTCATGTACAGAGTGCAGAGTTCAGGAGTGTGTCATGTACAGAGTGTACAGTTCAGGAGTGTGTCATGTTCAGAGTGCAGAGTTCAGGAGTGTGTGTCATGTACAAAGTACAGCATTCTGGAGTGTGTTATGTACAGAGTGCAGAGTTAAGGAGTGTGTCAGGTACAGAGTACAGAGTTCAGGAGTGTGTCATGTACAGAGTGTGGAGTTCAGAAGTGTGTCATGTACAGAGTGCAGAGTTCAGGAGTGTGTCATGTACAGAGTGTATAGTTCAGGAGTGTGTCATGTACAGAGTGTAGAGTTCAGGAGTGGGTTACGTACAGAGTGCAGGGTTCAGATGTGCCCTATGCACAGACTTCAGAGTTCAGGAGTACGCTATATACAGAGTGCAGAGTTCAGGGGTGTGCTACATACAGAGTGTATTGTTTAGGGGTACGCTATGTACAGATTGCAGGGTTTGGGGATGCGCTATGAACAGTGTGCAATACCAACCCCCCCCCGGCTCTAGTAACTCCCTATGTAGACGGCTCTAGTACTGCCCTATAGGCGTCTCTCTCTACTACTTGTGTATTTGGCTCTGTTATACCTCCCCATGTAGGTGGTACTGCCTCACCTTGCAGGAAGATTGTTCTGGTTCTCACATTTTGGGGAGCGGTCCCTGCCATGCTCAGCCATGAGGGATCTGTTACATCTGGAAGCCACTGAAAGCAAAGTTGTCCCTGGTGAACACAGAAGGCTTCTGTGTTTACAAGTGAGGTAGCAGAATGGAGTTCTGCCACGTTCCAGCTGCAAAACCGGGTGGAAGGGCCACATGACCAGATTGTGTTTGACGTATGTGGTTTAATGTATCAGCTCACCTCCAAATCATCAACCTTTACTAACAGTAACAGCATACCCTTAAATTTATAAAAGGAGGAAGAGGGCTTTGCTTGGGAACTGACACTTTCTGCAGTAGTCAAAGGTCCAATTAAAAGGCACATTGCAAATGAATTCAAAATTGTTTATGGACAGAAAAAAAGCTGCAAGTAAGTAAGTAACCTGCAGTTTTTAAGTTGGTAACAGGGTCTCTTTAATGTGATTCTGTGCAGGGCAACCTTCCCACTGATGTTTCATTGTGAATGAGTAAGATGACAATGACAATTTTTTTTTGCTTAGAATAAAGATCACGATTCTCGGCGTAACATCATCTTTCACAATATACAAAAAAATTGGGCTAACTTTACTGTTTAGTTTTTTTTTAATTCATTGAAGTATATTTTTCTCTAAGAAATTGCATTTGAAAGACCACTGCACAAATACAGTGTGACATAAAATATTGCAACGATCTCCATTTTATTCTCTCTCTCTTATTCGCTCTGTGATCACCGAGTCTATGAGATCTCGGCCCCTTACCACCTGATCAGCTGTCAGCCAATGGCAGATGATCATGTGATGTAAACAGAAGATCGGTAATCTGTATTTTTTTCCCTCTTCTATCAGCGTGAGGGAAAAAAAAAAAGATGATCACCGGCTTCTGTCAGAGGGACATCGGTCACGGCTGCCTCATCAGTGCCTACCAGTGCCACCTGTCAGTGCCACCTATCAGTAGCCACCAGTGCACACAGTGTCACTTACTTTTGCCCACCAGTGCCACCCATCAATGCCCATCAGTGCCACGATCATTGCTGCATATCAGTGTCACCTAC
Source organism: Lithobates clamitans (assembly GCA_037952925.1). Classification (NCBI taxonomy): domain Eukaryota; kingdom Metazoa; phylum Chordata; class Amphibia; order Anura; family Ranidae; genus Lithobates; species Lithobates clamitans. The sequence continues at coordinate 2,636,245 of JBBGZY010001198.1, forward strand.
CAGTGCCCATCAGTGCCAACTATCAGTGCCTCTCAGTGCCACCCATCAGTGCCAACAATCAGTACCTATTAGTGCCAACCATCAGTGCCACCTCTTAATGTCACCCATCAGTGCTACCTCATCAGTGCTTATCGTTGCCAACTATCAGTGCCCATTAGTGCCGCCCTATCAGTGCCTATCAGTGCAGCCTATCAGTGCCCATCAATGCAGCCTCATCAGCGCATATCAATGAAGGAGAAAAATTACCTGTTTTCAAAAAATTTTAACAAGCTATGAAAACAAATTTTTTTTTTATTGTTTTTTTTTTAGCAAAAAAACAAAAAAAAACAGCAGTGATTAAATATCACCAAAAGAAAGCTCTATTTATGTGAAATCGGGTACAATGTTGCATGACCGCGCAATTGTCAAAGTCTGGGGTTTAAGTGCCCAGTAGGCACGTGGTTAAAAGGAATATTCCAGTCTACATGGAAGATTATTTTCAAAATTCACACAGGGGTCAGATCCCCTCGGGCATCTGTTGTCTATCAAGGTATTGCTGTAGTGTTCGATGCTTCTGGCTTTCATTCTAGCATCTGGCATACCTGTAGTTGAGTCAGGCCTCCCTAAATGTAACCCCTTTGCTGCTGATAATCTTATGATCTGGAAACACCAGTTCCTAATGAACGAATGTGTAGACCAGATGTTCTCAGACCACTGTAGACTTTTTCTCATGAGCAAACCTGCACACATCAAAATCATTCCTAGAAGCACAGACTGCGGAATCTGACCAAAGTGGGATATATAAAACGTTAATGAATGGATTTATCAATTTAAATAGAGCAGTAATGTAGCATTAGTGATTTCTTGATCACAGTTTTTGCCTGGAGTTGTACTTTAAAATTGTAAGTCTACCCAAAACAAATATCTCACGTATAAGTAGACGCTGGTTAAAAGGTTATTGAATGTGTGTCTGAACCTCCAAAAAGTTTAATATTTTACAGTTCATCAGTCAACTGTGGCAGCTACATTTGTTTTCTTTTCTTTTTCTGATTTTTCCTTGTCAAAAGAAGTTTATGTATCTTTATAACATTGTATACTCAATAAAGTAAGTTTACATGGATCTATAAAGTAAGCTCATTGTTTTACAGTAGGGTTTATATAGGTAAATATCATGAAATTTCAAATATTAAACATTGGGTTCACGTAAACCTAAATTAAAGATATATATCATTTCCTCAGTTACTTTTGTAGGTATTTAAATGATTTATAACCCCCTTTTTCTGATTTTTAACACACTTTCTGCGTTTCTGTATTTTAACACAGCATCACACTTCCTGTGCTAGAGTGACAACGCTCACTCATTGTATTGTATTGAATTGTATTACCCTAGACCAGTGATGGCGAACATTGGCACCCCAGATGTTTTGGGACTACATTTCCCATGATGCTCATGCACTCTACAGTGTAGTTGAGAATCATGGGAAATGTAGTTCCAAAACATCTGGAGTGCCAAGGTTCACCATCATTGCCCTAGACTGAGCTTCTTATCAGGACTACAAACATCTCCTTCTATCATCATCTCCAATACATAGGGTGAAGGTGTTTGGTAGGTACTTCCCATGAGATAGTTGGGAAAGCTGACAACATCATTTAAAACAGTGGTCATCAACTCCTGTCCTCAGGGCCCACTAACAGGCCAGATTTGCAAGATAACTGAAATACATCACAGGTGATATCATTTGCTGCTCAGTGATTGCAGTATTCTAGTCTGAATTTCCCCAAGGTGGTAATACATAAAACCTGGCCTGTTAGTGGGCCCTGAGGACAGGAGTTGATGACCACTCATTTAAAACATCAGTTTAGCGCACAGCAAATTTACAAGAGGTTTGGAATTCTGGCAAGATCAACAGATTTTTTTTGGGCTTGAAGAAAAATGTCTGAAAAAAGGACTGGTAAGAATAAATATTTGTTCCTGGGTTTAGATGGGTTACTTTGACTCTGAAAGAAAAGTTGAATGTGAAAGAGCCTAGACCGATGGTGCCCAAGCTGCAGCCCAGGAGGCATATTTAACCCTCGGGCACTGATTATGCAGCCTTCAGGGATTTTGCAGACAGTATTATGTGTTTTCATTACCTTGGTGCTTATCCAGGCTAGTAAAGGATTATATTCTATAAACTGGGTTCTAGTAGTTAAATTACATTTTCCATTAAATTACATTTTCCTCTCTCCTTTTGCAGAAGTCATTTTAAGGAAACTGTAGGAACATTGATTTGTAAATGGATTGTAATAGCTGTGATCCCTAGCTGTCTCATGTAATATGTTTCCTGTCTCTGACAGTTTCCTGAAGATTGTTCACAGTCTCCAAAAACTCATATAACATGTCTGCAGTCTCTGACCATCTTTTGTGGCATGCTTGTAGTTTGAAAAATAAAATCACTTCAATATACGGTATGTGCCACGCTGTGCATACCTATACTAACATAAATAATTACTATGTGCAAAATCAATAAGTGTCAATTCATATGATAATAATACAATATCACAATATTATAAAAATTACATGTGATTATTGGTACTTATATAAAGTCCTCTGAAGTGCAATTCATATGTATCTTACGTGACGTGAAGCCATCAACAAATCACATTTCATTAAAAAATTTCCCTATCTAATGACTCCATTTATAGGTGCTCCAAAGTAAAAAAAACTACATGCATGCTCCCCCCTCTTAGGTGTATCCTCACCTCAAGGTGTGTGACCTCATTAAATTTGGTCACACGGCACTTGTAAGCCTCTCCAAGGCTTTATTAAAACATGTACAAAAATGGAGTACTCACATATTCCTGGTGCTTCCAGTGCACCAGGCTAAATCAGGAGTAAGACACGTGACCCTGTGCCGACACGCGTAGGGGAGGGGTGAGGACAATGAAGGCACCCTGACCCTTATTGTAAGAGAGCAGTCCGCAGAGAAACAGCGCTTGTGCGGCTTTGGGGGAACATTAACCAGTAGCCGACCAGGCGCCGTCATTATACTACGGCAGGATGGCTATCCTGGGCAAATCGATGTAGCTGTACGTCGGCTCTTATAAACAGCTATAGCAGGCGCGCCGCGCCAGCTGCGCGTCGGGGGTCCGATTTCCGCCTGCCACACGCAATCGTGGGCACGACAGCCAGAACGGGGATGTGTGTGTGTAAACACACACATCCCTGTTCTGACAGGAGAGGAGAGACAGATTGGCCTATTCCTACTAGCTAGGAACAGTGATCTGGCTCCTCCTCTAGTCAGTCACATCCCCATACAGTTAGAAACACTCACGAGGGAACACATTTAACACCTTGATCGCCCCCTAGTGTTAACCCCTTCCCTACCAGTGACATTTACACAGTAATCAGTGCATTTTTATAGCACTGATCACTGTAAAAACGTCAATGGTTCCAAAAATGTGTCAAAAGTGTCTGATCTGTCCGCCGCAATGTCCCGCTAAAAATCGCAGATTGCCGCCATTACTAGTGAAAAAAATAATAATAATAAAAATGCCATAAATCTAGTCCCTATTTTGTAGATGCTAAAAACTTTTGCGCAAACCAATCAATATACACTTATTGCTATTTTTTTTTACCAGAAATATGTAGAAGAATATATATATCGGCCTAAACTGAGGAAGAAATTTGTTTTTTTATATTTTTGGGGGGGATAATTATTATAGCAAAAAGGAAAAAAAAATGCTTTTTTTTCAAAATTGTTGCTCTTTTTTTGTTTATAGCGCAAGAAATAAAAACCGCAGAGGTGATCAAATACCACCAAATAAAGCTCTATTTATGGGAAAAAAGGATGTCAATTTTGTTTGGGTACAGCGTCGCACAACCGCGCAATTGTGAGTTAAAGCGACACAGTGCCGTATCACAAAAAATGGCCTGGTCATTAAGGGGGGCAAATCCTTCCGGTGCTGAAGTGGTTGAATGCAATTGCCTAATTTAGCCTGGTGGGCTGGAAACTCCAGGAATATATTAGTACTCAATTTTTGTACATGTTTTAATTAAGTTAGTGTTTAACGTTATAAGCACTTTTTATTCATATGCACCCTGACGTAGTCTTTGACCATCTCATGTAGCTTGCCAGTAGTCTTTGACCATCTCTTGTGGCATGCCCCTAGTCTTTGACCATCTCTTGTGGCATTCCCATTGTCTTTGACCATCTTTGTGGCATGCCTGTAGTCTTTGACCTTCTCTTACAGCATACTCATAGTCTTTGACCATTTCTTGTTATATTGCTTGTAGTCTTTGACCATCTCTTGTGGCATGCCTGTAGTCTTTGACCATCTCTTGTGGCATGCCTGTAGTCTTTGACCATCTCTTGTGGCATGCCTGTAGTCTTTGACCATCTCTTGTGGCATGCCTGTAGTCTTTGACCATCTCTTGTGGCATGCCTGTAGTCTTTGACCATCTCTTGTGGCATGCCTGTAGTCTTTGACTATTGCTTGTAGCAATTCACTAGACAGTTGTAATATAGTTTAATAAAGATAAAGAGACATGGGGTCCCAGATTATGGACTTTTTAACACATGCTATTGACTAGGGAGAGAGTGCTCTACCACACTTCACACAGTTGACAGGAGAGCTAGTGGACAAGACGGCCTTCCCTGTCCGTGAATTTTTTTGATACATTTCACAAAGAAGATGAATATAATTAAATTCAAGTTGCAACAATGAAGTCATACAGCTGATTGAGGAAAGCACAGCTGAATCCCTCTGCTGTTAAGCTCTAAACACACATTGATTTCCCTCTGTAAGTGTGACAGGACACTGGGGAGGAAGTTCTCTCATTATGGGACATCTGCTTGCCTTTGTACATATACCTTTGATTAGAAGCACCAGCTATTAATGATATTATAATAACACAAGATGCGAAAACAGGAAAAAAAACATCCCTGTTTTCTGTGCTGTCTTCCCATGAGAATAAAGCAGACATTATTTCCCATGTCTGGCCTTTAAGGATTTCTAGTTATTTTGTGCTTCTCATGTTATCTTTACGGTGTGAGAGGGATATTATCCAGCTAACTGTATACAACATAACTCTGTGTTCTTCAAACAATCAGTGTGATACCACAGTGTAAAGCAGAGCATGATCCCCTCCCTTCGAAGACTGGGCGCAGGACAGTATTCCAACATGCTAACAACCCCAAATACACCTCCAAGATGACCACTGCCTTGCTAAAGAAGCTAAGGGTAAAGGTGATGGACTGGCCAAGCATGTCTCCAGACCTAAACCCTATTGAGCATCTGTAGGATGCAGTTACCGCCGAACACCATCTGAACCAAGTAAGTTTATCTTGGTCTCATTAGACCACAGGAGATGGTTCCAGTAATCCATGTCCTTAGTCTGCTTGTCTTCAGCAAACAGGCTACAGGCTTTCTTGTGCATCATCTTTAGAAGAGGCTTCCTACTGGGACGACAGCCATGCAGACCAATTTGAAGCAGTGTGTGGCGTATGGTCTGAACACAGACAGGCTGACCCCCCACCCCTTCAACCTCTGCAGCAATGCTGGCAGCACTCATACATCTATTTCCCAAAGACAACCTCTGGATATGACGCTGAGCACGTGCACTCAACTTCTTTGGTCGACCATGGCGAGGCCTGTTCTGAGTGGAATCTGTCCTGTATAACCACTGTATGGTCTTGGCCACTGTGCTGCAGCTCAGGTTCAGGGTCTTGGCAATCTTCTTATAGCCTAGGTCATGTTTGTTTAGAGCAACAATTCTTTTTTTTAGATCCTCAGAGAGTTCTTTGCCATGAGATGTCATGTTGAACTTCCAGTATGAGAGAGATAACACCAAATTTAACACACCTGCTCCCGATTCACACCTGAGACCTTGTAACACTAACGAGTCACATGACACCGGGGAGGGAAAATGGCTAATTGGGCCCAATTCTGACATTTTCAGTTAGGGGTGTACTCACTTTTATTGTCAGCGGTTTAGACATCAATTGCTGTGTGTTCAGTTATTTTGAGGGGACAGCAAATTTACACTGTTTTTATTATTATAAAATGTTTTTATTAATATTTACAAAAATGTGACGGGTGTACTCACTTTTGTGAGATATATATATATATATATATATATACAGTATCATAAAATAAAAATAAAATATAAAGTAAAGTAAAAATAAAAAATAAATTTTTGTTAAACGTGCCCCGTCCTGCCAAGCTCACGTGCAGAATCAAAGATATGTGAGTAGCGCCTGCATATAAAAACAGTGTTCAACATGTAAGGTATCGCCGCGATCGGTAAAGCGAGAGCAATAATTCTGTCACTAGACCCCCTCTGTAACTTTAAACATGCAAGCTGTAGAATTTTTTAAACCTTGCCTATGGAGATTTTTAAGGGTAAAAGTTTGTCGCCATTCCACGAGCAGGTGCAATTTTGAAGCATGACATGTTGCGTATCAATTTACTCGGCGTAACTTATCTTTCACAATATAAACAAAAATTGGGCTAACTTTACTGTTGTCTTATTTTTTAATTAAAAAAAGTGTATTTTTTTCAAAAAAAGTGCGTTTGTAAGACTGCTGCGCAAATACTGTGTGACAGAAAGTATTGCAACGATCTCAATTTTATTCTCTAGGGTGTTAGAAAAGAAATGTATAATGCTTGGGGGTGCTAAGTAATTTTCTAGCAAAAAAACCCTGTTTTTAACTTGTAAACAACACATCTGAAAAAGAGGCTTGGTCCTTAAGTGGTTAAGATCAGCCTGTACTGTACTTCTGGTATGTTATAATAGGTACAGTAGGGCATAAAGATGCTGTGGCTTCAGTTTTAGTTTCAAAGTATTTTATTGAGCTTTCACAGAGAACAATAAACAACAAACATGTTGTGTACACGTATATCATCAAATCAGGATGCTCTGATCCTGTTGGACCCAAAAGGAATAGGGATATGAATATCAAGTCCTACATTAGCGTAAATGGTATAACTACACAATCTGTAATTTTACATATACATTTAGTAAAATGAAACAAAAACAAACAATAATCCAAATGTAGGATGTGTAATCGGTACATATCAGATAAGGGAATCCAGTCTGCCCCTAATAAGGGTCAGGATTTCTTAAGGGATGGGGGAGTAAGGTGAGATGAATAGGGCGGTTATGGGGTAGGAAGTAATAAGGGAATGGAAAAGAATAAGGAGAGTATTAGAGAGCAAGGGGTCAGGGGGTCAGGGGTGTCTCACCCTTCCTCTCCGGCTATTATCGGCTTCAAGGGTCACCGGTATGGGCGCTTATGATTTGGGAGAATTCTGTAGAATCTACGAATTCCAGCCAACAGGCCCAGGTATTCTAGAAATCTGGCTTGGTATACAAGATCCTCCATTTCTGCGACATTCTTAATACCTTAAAACTAATTGACCATAGTCAGAGGGGACTGTTTGCGCCAGAGTACAGGTATACACATTTTCGCCTATCAGCGATCGATTATAAATGGAGTGAGATAAGGATGTGTGGCGCAGAAGGAATTGAGCAGGGTTGTAGTCTGGCGTGTATGTTGTGATAGTGGAAATGAGGCAGTGGACCTCTTTTCAGAAGGGCTGAATATCTGGACGTGACCACCAAGTATGTAAACGTGACCGTGACTTCAGTTTTATGTTCCTGCAAGAGGAAGGTACTGTTGCTCGTGAGATAATATCTGATAGAAGCATGTACAGTATTGTAGCTTTAAATGCGTCTGCATTCATTGACAAGATACAGCATGACATACAGTAAATGCTTCACATTGCTCTTGTGCATTTGGCTTGATATACATTTTTTTGGGGATCAAAGAGTACTTTGTAAGCAACAGAAAACATAGAGAGTGCCCCATTTTAAGTTCCTATCCAGATTGCTGTTTCCCATTGTGATTTAGGTGACTCTGTGAGTAAGTTCTCTAAAGTTCTCCAAATTTAACTGGTGCAACCAAGAAAGTAGATTCTCATCATCTTCTTTTAAAGGTTAAGTTTAGTTTGGAGTAGATTTTGATTGGGCAGCTTTAGAAAAAGTCACCACTGCCAAATGAGTGACTCACACTAATGGCTATGCATCTTCCTCATCTTTTCTCCACGCATTTAAACATGCTCAGACCACTCTCTCTGGCTTTGCATACAGTGCAGGAAGAGAAGAGCATAGACAAGGTCTTTGATTGGCTACAGCTGCAGTTTTGGACTGGAGTGAATGGCCACTGTGGCTGAATTTTCAAGCCTGCCTCTAACAAAGCAACAGGAAGATTCCAATTGGCACCACATGTGCCCACCCATCAGACCTTAACTGCCCAGGGGGAACAGGCTGAGAAGTTGAGGCTGAGTAGAAGGATTCTGTGGCTGCTGGAAAGCAGTATGCACCCAGAACCTGGGGAGATGGCATGGGCTTTCGGGGAGAGCTGCTGAGGCTCTGAAAAGCTGTCCGGAGACTGTTTACTGCTAAGAGCAGGGAGAGACCCATGTGCTACTGTGTGTTCAGGGAAAACTGCTAGGGTATGTGTCAAAAACCATGGGACTCTGCTGCTAAACGCCAAATGGTGGGTTAGCTGTGCTGTGCAGAGTATGAGGACTGCGAGCTGTGCTACTGATCCTATAATGCTGAATAGGACCATATGCTGACCTGTGCTGTATGCCGAGTGATGGCAGAGAGACCAGGAAGTGCAGGCTTAAGAGGTAGCCTAGGGGGCTACCTTTTTTCTGAACCCGCTCAGGAGCTATGGTCTATCTTTGATCTTCATCTACCCTGAGCATGGGAGTGCCATTGGCAGAATGGGCTGTGTCATGGAGGACTTCACCATAGCACATGAATGGTGAGAAGGCTATAGGCTAAAAATGCCCTTTATGCTGCCTGCAGGAAGTTTTGCCAAAGGGTTCTGGTTCACTTTGCTCCATGGATTACAGATCTCCTAGTTGGGGGTGAGAGCTCCACCAAGAGTTAGGCGCCTCAATGCTGGTAAGACTAAGCTGTGAATCTCATTGGCCTATGGTCTAATTAGGGCCTCTGTCCTGTAGAAAGGCCTTAACATTGCCATTACCTTGTACATTATAGTACCGGTTTGTTCGCCTGTGCAAATTGTATTTGACATCTTTGTATGTTTTGTTGTTGCATTTCTTTGTGGAACCCAACCTTTCCTTACAGGGCTTTTACTGTTGATAAGGTCCATTCCAACTGTACTAGGTTTGTCAGTGTTTCTTGTGTCCAGGTACAGAGCAGGTCATCATGAGAGCAGGGCAGGTGGATCCAGACAATTCAGTGGCTCCTCTGGGAGTAGCGCTACAATTGCAGTGTCCCTAGCACAGCCCCCTCTAGCAGGTGACAAGACTTAAACTTTCTCTACTGCAGTTTCGCTTTCACTTAAAGGACCCTTCCCCACCCTGTGATTGGACAGTGAAAGGAAAAGCAGCCCACTAATTAGCTCATCTCTGGCATTCCACTTTCCTCCTATTCACATAGCTCCTGCACTGCAGCACACATGACTAGCTGCTTCTTTCTCTCCTTCTTTGTGCTCTGCTGTATGACAAGATGTTGATACCATGTAAAATTCAGCTACTTACAGTGCTTGCATTAAAAAAATAATTTAATGGTGTCTTAATAAACCCAGAGCCTAGAGTTCAGCTTTAAAATTCACAAGCTAAATCAGCCATTGTCACTTGAAATAATGAAGGGTCTTTAATATGCAATTTAATTTGACATCCTGCTACAACTATTCTATTTTGGCTCATGGAATAAATAGGACCAGAGTCTTTGTTCATGGATTTTGCAGCCCTGAATCGTTTATAAGATCGGTGGCTCATATTTAGCAGCAATTTCTGTACACATTGGCAAAAGAAAAGTGGTAATTTAAAGTGGTACTCCAAACATTTTTTTAGTCTTGGTTAGAGTGAGGACAAGACAGAATAATCATCAGGGTTTTTATGGTTGTGTCTCCACAGGTTTTCCAAGACAACAGTAGGTTAAACAAAAAAAAAAAAATCTCCAAAAAAGAAAAAAAAGGAATAAATTCCACTAGATCAGATGTCCCCATTGGTAGATTCTTGCTTTCTTAATTCTTTTGCTGCCAGAGCCATTTTCATGTTTTTTGCACACGTGTTTAAAAAAGCATTTTAGGCCTAAAGATTACTTAAACACCCGAAATACTATACATACATACCGTATATACTCGATTATAAGTCGTTCCGAGTATAAGTCGAGGCCCTAATTTACCACAAAAAAATGGGAAAAACTTATTGACCCGAGTATAAGACGAGGGTGAGAAATGCACAGCTACTGTAAGTGGAAAAGAGGGTCAACAATGCCCATTTGCAGCCTCACTGTGCCCATTTGCATGCCTCACTGTGCCCATTTGCAGCCATAGGTCCCCTGAACTTCAAACTCGGTAGTTAAGGGTTCCTAGATGCCCCCTAGCTGCAGCCAAAATTTGGGGTCTCTGAACCCAAAGGGTCCCAAAATGATATTGCTGCAGATTGACATAGTTGACCGAATTTGGGGCCCCGTATCTTGGGGCCACTTAGTGCTGAGAACCCCAAATTTGGTGTGCAAACCCAGTGGAACTAGCACCATAAAATATCCAAAGCTGGGGCTTCTAGCACCAAGTGGCCCCGGGATACAGGGCCCCACAAATCGGTTTAGAAAATGTCAAGCACTTTTTTGTAGCAGAGAATGACATTTTCCGAACCAGCTTTGGGGCCCCCTATCTCGGGGCCACTTGGTGCTAGGAACTCCATCTTTGGATATGTTATGGTACCAGTTCCACTGGGTTTGCACACCAAATTTGGGGTTCTGAGATACGGGGCCCCAAACTCGGTTCAGAAAATGTCAAGCACTTTTCTGCAGCAGAGAATGACATTTTCCGAACCGAATTTGGGGCCCCGTATCTCGGGACCACTTAGTGCTAGGAACTCCATCTTTCACTGGGTTTGCACACCAAATTTGGGGTTCTTAGCACCAAGTGGCCCTGAGATACGGGGCCCCAAAGTCGGTTAAGAAAATGAAATTTTTTGCTGCAGAAAAGTGCTTGACTTGAGTATAAGTCGAGGGGGGCACTTTCAGCACAAAAAAATGTGCTGAAAAACTCGACTTATACTCGAGTATATACGGTATGTTTTTCTTTTTTTCTGTTCTGAAAGCAGAGACCCTAGACAATAAAATAGTGGTAGTTCTATTTTTTTATGTTACACAATATTAGTGCAATGTTTTTTTCCAGCACAAAATTTCAGAAAAAAATACACTAAAGTTAATTTTAGAGCACACAATTGCAACATATTACCCATTTTTTGATAATACTAAATTAACGTAAATAGATACCCATATAGATAAGCTATGTGAAGCCTTAAAATTGCATGTGCCTTTCAAATGCAGGTCCTACAGGCTATCAGCTTAGAGTTAACAGTAAACAATGGTCCTATAATTGGTGCTCTCACTCTGGTGTGTGACCCAATATGTAAAATATGTAGGTGCTCCTACGTTCATATGTGGGGTGGCTCAAAATTTGGGCGTAGCTTTATTTTTTATTTTTTTACACCTTTTTTTCCAATAAGCTAATAAGCAGCAAAGAAAACTAACAGAGGATCAAACCTTTCTCCAATTTGTCCAATACTATATAAAAAATAAATAAATGTAATGCATTGCCACTTACTAGGCTTTAGATGTGGTGGCTGCAATTTTTGGCCAGATCATCAGGCATCAAACAGATATAACTAAACACTTTCAATTGTGTATTTAACAGACCGAAAGGAATCAAATTAAAGAAACTCATTGTTTTTACAGGCCTGTTACCTGTATGTTACCTTGCTGGCATCAACAAAGCAAAGCTTTTATTGGTTGGACGCACTTTGACAGGTCTAGAACGTTTTAGAATATGCCTGCAACACCAAACATTTTAATGACCTTCACACTCTCCAAAATGCCATAAAATGCTCATATCTAACAAAAAAGAAGGACTGTGCTTCCTCTCCTTCAGAGCAAATCATTTTCCCCAATACTACAGGTGCTCTTTAAACAGAACAGATTGGATCCACAACAAAAGTCATAAGAAGTTGGAGCTTTTAAACTTTCAAATTGTAAAACTCATTAGCAAAATTGCCATGCACAGCGTCTCATAGAAAAATTTACTAATACATTTTGTGTTTTGAGTGTGTCTAAAATTAACTCTCAAACCCCCAAAAATTTTAAATATAAAGATAGGTAGAATGTAATATACATTTTTCCACTTGTATCCTATGAGAAGGCTCTGCAGCACTGAGTCATGGTGTATTCTCCATGGTGTCATTTGGATAAGTACAGAGGACCACTTTCCATATATCTTCTTTATGATGTGCGAACTGTACTCTGCAGCTACAGAAAGTCTCTGCTATTTGGCAGAGCATTCTTTGTCAAATAAATTCCAATGCAGCAAAAAAAAAAAAAAGCACAAGGCTCTTATTCAATGAGACCGGAAAAAAAGCAATGCTGTACAAAGTTCAGTAACCCATAGTAACCAGTGAGAGATCTCCTGCAGTAAAGCTGTTGCAAAAAGCAAATTACCGGGGTGCTACTGCTGGAATATTAAAATGCTAGGTCCCTGGTTTGGCTGTTGCCATTTACTTTCAATATTTATAACCAACCCACCTTCCATGTGCTTTGCCACTCCCCCTCCCTCCAAACTTCCTTTGCAAGTCAAACCATATGTAGGATTTGAGAGTTCTTTCAGATGATTTTAGAGCTTACATTGACAAGGTCTTCTCTTAAAACTTACATTGACAAGGTCACTCTCTTGCTTACATTGCAGGGCTCAGGCCTAAATATTAACCCCCCCGCGACCCCCCCCCCTCTCCCCGCGTGCGTCTGACGATGGTCTTGTAGCCCATTCCAGCCTTGTGTAGGTCTACAATCTTGTCCCTGACATCCTTGGACAGTTCTTTGGTCTTGGCCATGGTGGAGAGATTGGAATCTGATTGATTGATTGCTTCTGTGGACAGGTGTCTTCTATACAGATAACAAGCTGAGATTAGGAGCACTCCCTTTAAGGGAGTGCTCCTAATCTCAGCTCATTACCTGTATAGAAGACATCTAGGAGTCAGAAATCTTGCTGATTGATAGGGGATCAAATACTTATTTCACTCATTAAAATGCAAATCAGTTTATAACTTTTTGAAATGCGTTTTTCTGGATATTTTTGTTGTTATTCTGTCTCTCACTGTTAAAATAAACCTACCATTAAAATTATTGACCGATCATTTATTTGTCAGTGGGTAAACGTACAAAATCGGCACAAGATCAAATACTTTTTACCTCACTGTACATCCAGTGAATTCACTCCATGTTCCCCTCCTTTGTCACCACACTCACCAGATAATAACACAAGCGCTTTGTATAAAACAGCTTTCCTTCTCCTTTCCCTGCTGCTCCCATTCTTGGATGGATGGATATCCCTCTGAATTACTCTGTCATGCATGCATGTAAGGGGAGCTCTCCATAGTGTACTTTCATTTACTTAATGTAAAAAAGCATATATAAAAAAATACTCAGACAATTTAATTGCTCGCATTACACAAGCCAAAATGTGCATGTAGTTTTACTTCCCGCCCACTATGTACGTCTGCCTTCCACAGGCCGGAAGTGAGGAAGCAGAAGTGACACCAACAAGTCCTTCCCAATGCGTTTCGTCACTTTGACGTCATCAGGAGCCCAGGCAAAGTGCAGGCAGCTTTGCAATTAGGAGAACTACAGCACAGATTTTACATTTACATTTTTAGGGTAATTCTTTGCTAAGGTGCCTGTACATAAATGAGGTCTAAAAGTTATTATTATTTCTCACAATCAGGTGTTCTGGTAACACCAATGCCCTGAGCCTGTACATAAGAAGGCTCAGGGCAATGGTGTTCCCAGAACACCTGATTGTGAGAAACAAGAATATTTTAAAGAGCACCTCTATTTTAATAAACAACAAATGTTATAAGGAAAGGGTGAATGTAATTTTGGAGGTTCCCTGTTAACAGCAGATCACAGGTATTACAATCTGATTGTAAAATCTTCTTAGGATTTCCAAGTTGGTCCCTCCGACAACAGCAGAAACTGATTCTGAAAACAGACAGTAGAAGAAAATAGCCTGCAAATTATAAGATTGAATCAAGGTATAAAGCCTTTGTATCACTCTTCAGCTTAAATCAGAAGTCAAAGGTTAAATGAAGTTTGAGGGCCGGTCCCCACTTGTGGAGAGACGCGTTTTTCTGCAGAAATAAAATGCAGATCAATGCAAAAGCACACAGAAAACAATGGTTTGCACTTACACCAGGCTGTCAACTGTGCGGCAGAGCAGTCTGGAAAACTGCAAGATGTCTGCATTTTTCCACACCGCTCCGCAAAGCGGAGCATCACCCTGCACCCTGCATTTTTAGCTGAGCTGCAGTGCATAGAAATGAAAAGAGTGTCACTTTGGAGTTGATTTACTAAAACCAGAGAGTGCAAAATCTGGTGCAGCTCTGCATAGAAACCAATCAGCTTCCAGGTATTTTTTTCAAAGCTGAATTGAACAAACTGAAGTTACAAGCTGATTGGCTACCATGCACAGCTGCACCAAATTTTGCACTCTCCAGTTTTAGCAAATCAATTCCTTTGTGACATTCCTATAACATTAACAAAAAAGGGGGGGGGGGAACAGTGCCTAGTGTTGTAAAAATGCAAGGCACCATCCCTCAAAGCCTGCCCAGCACAATCACTACCCGTAGAGAAAAACAGAACATTTTTCTCTGCGGGTAGTGTGAACCCACCCAGACAACTGCCTGACTTGACACTATCTTCTGATTATCTTCTGAGGGATCAGTGTGTCAAGTCAGGCAGGTGACATACATCGGATGAAAAAACAGAAAAAAGAGCGCACCAGCCTAGTGCATTATCCTTTAGTTCATTTATTCAAAAAATATAGTTTAAAAACTACTCACAAAGGTAGAAAGAAAATCACGCTTGGAGTGCGCGGGACTTCCAATATGGCAGCGCAAGCCGGGAGCTCCGCTCTGCCCAGCCCAGCCCAGCAAGCCACCCAAGCCCCGGATTAAGGCCAGCAGGACGCCTGCTGTTTGCGGGACCCGTACGAGAATCACCCCCAGAGCTGATTCATGCCAGGCAGCTCAGTCCACCATGACCTGGGGCCACAATTTTTAGCCGAGGATTCCTGGCCCGAATCCAAGATGGCGGCCGCGTCTCAGCAGCGAGACACACACTCAGGGGGACACGCGGATCAAAGACAAGTGATTGCTCCAGCCACACTAGCTTTCACTCCCCAGACCATTTCCCACAAAGCCCCCATGGTGACACCATCATCGGCCTCCACAGAATCGCTCATAGAGCGATCGATGGACAACTTCACACTGTCCCCCCTGAGCAACACACCGGCACACCAAGATACCATGATCTCACTGGGAGGCCCGGATGTAGATCTACCCCTGAATGCAGGAGATTTGTTTCTCAAGCTGTCTGAACTTTTGGATAGGGGGCTGACAAACACTGCTATCAAAATTACTAATGATATCCGCTCTGACTTTCAAAATCTGGGCTCCAGGATGGAAGCGATCGAGCATTAACTGGATATAACAGTGTCCAGGGCAAATCAGAACACTGACCACATTCATGTCATCCAAGAGCAAATTTCAGGGTCAGAGGCATCCCTGAATCAGCCACAGATGTCCCTAAAGCAGTCCAAGATGTAATTAAATCCCTCATCCCAGAGATTACCCCCCTCAAACTGGAGTTGGATAGAGCGCACAGGTCCCTGGGCCCCCCCAGGAAGGACGGGTCACCCAGGGATGTGGTAGTGAAATCGCACTTCTACAGCATGAAAGAGGAGATCATGAGAATCTCACGCCATCAACCCCGCATTCTCTTCCAAGGTCAGGAAATACAGATGTTTGCAGACATTTCACCCATGACCATACAAAAGCGCAGAGCCCTCAAACCTTTGCTGCAGATTCTCACGCAGAGGGAAATCAAATTTTGGTGGGCTTTCCCCTTCGCGCTAAAATTTGCCTACAAAGGTAAAACCTACTCATTTACTACGTTCCCAGAGGGTGAACAAGTACTCCTCTCCCTAAAATTCATTACACAGGACCCAGCAATGGACACATCAAATTTGCAAGCAGGATCCTCCAAACGCCCTATACCTACAAGCCCAATTTCTCCCACATGGAAATCTACCAAAAGCAGACGGATGAAGGAATAAATGCCAACTTGAAGACGCCCGAAAACTTATTTTTTCATCTCACCTTCAGGGGCTCCACCCTGTTTGACCTTGTCTCTCAGGTTTTTCTGCCTGTTCGAGGAAACCAGACTGCCTATCCCTTAAATTTTTCCCCAACTCTACTCATCTGAATCCATTTCCACCTGGTCCTCTACGATGATCTCTACTCAGGGACACCTACCTAAAAAAAAACACATGCAGAATCCTGCCTCACTTTTTTTTAGTTTGTGTTTGTTTGTTTCTTTGAGGATTGTTATAGCAGCTTTTGACAGTTCCAACTCAAAACGGATCAATTTCACACAACCCCCTCTTTTCAGGGGAGACGTTGGTCTTTTTGCATAATGTTCCCATGATTCACCTATTTTTGACATCTCTTCCTTCCCCACCCTCCCAGCTCCCTATACCCCTTCCCCCCCTCCTTCCCTTCGCATCCTCCCCCTTCCCTTCGCATCCTCCCCCTTCCCTTCTCCCTCCCTCACCGGTACGCACTGGTTTATAAAGAACTAGGTACTACCTGCCATGCTTGCTTTTTCCCTAAGTCGAAAAGAATGTTATAGTTATTAAGTTATTCATTGTTGATTTACCCTAATTATTTTCATATGTTCCAGGGTAGGCTCTGGCTGAGGCAGCAGCCCTGCGCCTCCATCCATCTTTTGACAATGGTATTCCCATTCTCGTTCGATGGACTAGTGGTCCAATTGATGGAATACTATTGTTTGTTGTTTGGCGACGTGGGAAGGGAATTTTCCCCCTCCCCGCGCCGCTGGCCTATGTTAGGCCGAAATGTACTTTCCTCTTCCTCATTTCTTTTTTTCCTCTCTAATCTCTTTTTTCTGGTTGCTAGCTCGCAGTCATCTCCATCCCACCAAGCCACTCCAGGTCCCAGGTATGGCTCCACGTTCTGCTCAAGTTCGCTCTGACTTCCACTAGGAGGGGTAAGCGACATATATACTGAGATCATAAACAACGCGCCAAGTCTCTGATAATTATGCTTATTGAAGCAGCGCTAAGTGTCCGATGTTGCAAAACACTATATTTAGAACAGATGTTGAAGACTATTCTCACACAGAGACACTTACTAGCAGCCACTGCAGGGTGGAGGAAGGTGAAGTTGGAGCAGTGGCTGCTAGTAAGTGTCTCTGTGTGAGAATAGATGCTGTGTGCGTCCAAGGAGCCAGAAGCTGTATGCATTGAAGGGCTTCAAAGCTGTGTGCATCCAAGGAGCCAGAAGATTTCCTAAAAAGTCTCAACAAGAAGCAGAGACGGGAGCACTATGGCGCAAAAGATTTTATCAAACTGAAGGATATCCCAACATGGAAAGACACAGCAAAAAAGGTAAAAGCCAAACCTTCTGAAGAAGTCAAGTTCCCGAAGAACAAAGACCTGATAGAGAAAATCTCTCTCATCAGGGGGGACATCACTAAACTGGAGGTAGATGCCATTGTCAATGCAGGGTATTGCATCATCTGGTGGTTGAACCAAGGAGACGGAGAGGTTTTCAAAGATCATTACCTAAAGGCTTGTGGTTATTAAAATTGTGGTGAGTGCATTCTCACGGGGGGTGACCCCCTCACGCAGTGATCATCACTGGTGGAAGGATTTCTACGCACATCTTTATATCCACAGACCACAGCTTTATTTTGAACTTTACTGTCTCTTCAACATCTGTTCTATATATAGTGTTTTGCAACATCGGACACTTAGCGCTGCTTCAATAAGCATAATTATCAGAGACTTGGCGCGTTGTTTATGATTTTAGACTTATTGTGTGATTACATGTTCAATTTTTAAAGTAGCTGCTTTAGTCTGCTGCATTAGATTACGGAATAATTTCAAAGCGCGGATTAATGTGAGGCAGACGCGGTCACATTGTCCACACATTTTTCAGTTTTTGATATATACTGAGATATTTCTATTCCCCGAGGTTCATGCCCAATAACACCTTGCTTCCTCCCCCCCTCAGAATTATCTCGCACAATGTCCAGGGCCTAAATTCACCAATTAAGAGGAGAAAAATCCTTCAGTCATATCACTCCCAGAAGGCGGCAGTGGTATTGCTACAGGAGACTCATTTTCCAATACGATACACCCCTTCTTTTCTACACGCTCACTACCCCCAATTCTGTTTGGCAATTGCTGAAGACAAGACTAAGGGAGTAGCGATCTTGTTTGCTAAGACATGCCCCTTCAAAGTTATCCGGACCCACAAGGACCCTGAGGGTAGGTTTATATTAGTGAAGGGTCAGACAGAGGATCAACTCTATTCATTCATTTCTTATTACACCCCCAACAGAGATCAGGGAAGTTTCTTTCAATTGATGTTCCACTCTCTAGGCCCCCTGCTGGAAGGGGTGGTGATTTTTGGAGGAGACTCCAATATAGCGTTTGACCAAAGCCTTGATAAATTAAAACCTCCCTCAAAACAACTTACCAGGCCCACCAAAATCAGCTCCAAAATAGCAAAATAATTCACAATAATATGACTCACAGACATCTGGCGAGAACTTAATCCGACTACCAGGCATTATTCTCACTTCTCGATCCCTCACCAATTCTACTCAAGAATTGATCACATTCTTATCTCCTCCATACATATACCAGCAGTTATTAAAGCCTACATTAGGGAAACCGCCCTTTCGGACCATTTTATGATGATTCTTACGCTTCAGGGACATCTCACTAGACCTCCTTCTCCCCACTGGAGTATTAAGGAACATATTCTTAAGGACCCTATTCAGATTTCAGTTTTAGATAAGGCTCTGAAAGAATACTTTCTAATGAATGATGTAGAGGGAACCTTGGCTGAGACCTTATGGGCGGCCCATAAAGCTACGATCCGTGGCAAGCTAATCCAAATTGCCTCACAGATTAAAAAAGAAAGAGCCATGGACGTTATAAAGTTAGAAAGAGATTTTCACACCTTATGCAAACAACACAAAAAAGACCCATCAACGGTCCGAATTGTACAGCTAGATGCTGCACGTGTTAAGTTGAACCTTGCGCTCACAGTCAAAGCTGAGAGTTCCCTAAGTTGAAATGGAGCTAGATTCTATCTAAATCAAGATAAAATGAGAACTATTCTGGCCACAAAACTTTCTCCTAAATTTCGATCAATTACCCTCCCAAAAATTAGACTACAAGACGGTACAACAACCCAAAACCCCCAACGCATTCTACAATCGTTCCAAACTTTTTACTCTGAATTATACCTAAAAAATGACATAGCAGACATTCACGCAATTGACTCTTTTCTAGAGGGGGGGCTCAGCGCAGCTTTTATATCATTAATTCCCAAACCTGATAAAAATCCGGAACTGTTAGAAAACTATAGACCCATCTCCCTAATTAATAATGATTTAAAAATACTTACCAAAATATATGCCAATAGATTGAACTCCTTTATTAGTCTTTATATTCATAAGGACCAGGTGGGTTTTATCCCGGGTAGGCAGGGACCAGACCAGGTAAGAAAGGCAATAGACATTGTTTCAATCCTGCAAATCGGGTTGGGATGGAGGACCCCCCCAGCAGGGTCTCATCTTATCGTTAGACCTTCAGAAGGCTTTCGATTTACTCACTTGGCCTTTTCTATTCACAGCTCTCAAATACTGGGGATTTGGCTAAAACTTCACAGGGATTCTAAGATCCCTCTATTCTGAACCTGAAGCAAAGGTCAAACTCCAGGGTTATTTTTCAACTTCCATCAAAATCGCCAGGGGAACTAGACAAGGCTGTCCTTTATCCTCCTTAGTTTTCGCCTTAGCAATCGAAACCCTCACCATAGCAATTAGATCAGATCCAAACATCAAAAGGTGTTATGTGCGGACAAAATACACAGTGTGCTCTTTTTGCGGACTACATCCTTCTTTTTTTCACCTCCCCAATAACATCCCTGCCCAACCTTAACAATCTCCTCCAAAATTTTGGAGATTTATCAGGCCTCCAGGTCAACATGCTTAAATCCCAAGCATTGAATATTTCACTCTGTCCAACAGTGGTTGAACAACTAAAACCCGCCCTCAGATTCAAGTGGAACGATTCATCAATCCGTTACCTAGGGATAAATCTCACACCTAGGATAGAATCTCTTTATTAAGCTAATTACCCCCCTATGTACCGCAAATTAGAAGACAATCTCCGGACATGGTCATCCCACAATATATCTTGGTTAGGAAAAATTCACTCTAAAATGACCCTTCTCCCTAGAATTCTCTATCTCTTTAGAGCTCTCCCGATTCCAATTAAAAAAGATCACCTTAAGAGCTTTCAGGGGAATATTATAAAATTCATTTGGGGGAAGAAGGGATACAGGTTTGCCAGAAACATCCTTTATAGCCCTAAAAATAGGGGAGGCTTGGGTCTACCCGAGCTCTTCAAATATTATCAAGCGGCTAGACTGGCTAAACTCTCGACGGTCTATTTCAGAGGAGAAAAACCTGATTGGATTAGTATAGAAGAGCAGGCGGTCCCAACATTTACCCTGGATTTTCTTCTTTGGTGCCCCCGCAAATCCAGACCCCCAATCATCGCTCCCACACTTTCAAACTCCATTAGGCTATGGGACGACATGATATTACTACCATCTCTGACATCAGAATTACATCCACTCACTCATATCTTCCATAACCCTCACTTCAAACCAGGGGTAGACATCAAATCATTCCAATGGTGGTTGGACAAAGGGATGTATTGTATTGGACATTACTTTTCTGTCTCTGGCCTGATCTCCCTGAAACAGTGCGTAAACAAATTAGATCTGCCAGACTCAGAGAAATTTAGATATTACCAGATTTCTCACTTTCTCCACACGATTTGGAAAAATAAATCCACCCCTCCAGAATTCACACAATACAAACGCTGGTGTGGCCAAGGGTCACTCCCAGTACCTCCCCAGTGTTCTGTTCCTGTTCGGAGAGGAGGGGATGTACAATGTTGGCGATGTCATTCCTGGGGTCATACCCGGGCACACTGCCCACTGCAAGAGAAGCCCATGGAATGCGGGGTTTTCCAGAGGGGGTCCCTTTTTGCCCATAAAGTATGCACCACGCATCTCGACCTTGGTGAGGGGAAATTTGAGTGTGAAGTCCAAGTGAATCACCTCCCAGCCCGGGCTTTGTTGGACTCCAGAAGCATCGTAACCCTGGCTCATCCTAGAGTAATTGGGAAGATTGGTCCGGGAAGCAAAACTTTATGGGTTGTGTGCATTCATGGGGAGCAGAAAGGGGAATATCCATGATCTATATGTCACTCGCAGAACCCTCATCCAAACTTCCATATATGATAGCGTGGGAAGGTGATCTGGGCGAATCCTGGGACCTGGAGGAATGGCATACAATGGGATCAAGAGCTTCCAAAAAGTATCGTGAACATTTCTTTGATTGAGGCAAACTTGAAGGTTGTCACGAGATGGTACCTGGTACCAACCAGGTTAGCATTGATGTTCCCTTCCTCATCACCATTATGTTTTAGAGATTGCCAAGCTCAGGGTTCCATGATCCATGTATGGTGGGAATGTCCGAGAATTAGAGGTTTTTGGAATAAATTGTTTAATCTGATTAGAAGAATCACAGACCTCCCCATCCCAAAATCCCCTCAGATTGTACTTCTTAATGGTCACATTCCCAACATACCTAAAAACTCTGGTAAACTAATTTCTTTCATGTTAACGAGAGCAAAAATCGTTATCGCCAGGGACTGGAAACAACCATTGGTCTCTCTCTCAGCCGCCAAAAGAAAGATCTCTTGGATCATGTCCCAAGAAAAATTGGCAAGTTCATTAACGGATTCAACGAAAACCTTTGAGGCTACATGAGAACCCTGGGCTAGGCATGTAGGCATTTCCCTTATCCCAGGAGTCAGCGCTTAATGGTTAGGCGCTCCTTCCTCGAGTACTGGCAACCCACCCATACCCCCTATTTCCCATTCTTTCTCTTTCTACCTTCTTTCCCCTCACTTCTCCTTCTTTTCTCTTCTTGCCTAAGTTAGAATATGTACGTGTTTAAGCTCTCTTCTTATTGAGCACAAGTACCTTACAACTTCGCTTTCTCAGATACTCTCAAATAATAGTCTATGGTTCTATGATCTTATCCTGTACTGTTACTTATTTGTAACGATCAGGAGCTTCACACAGGGGCGCTCTCACCACTTGGGACTTCTCTTGTATTCCCAGGAGGTGAGAAATGTCCCGGCCTCGAAAGTGCACATTCATAGAAAATTAGTTTATGTCAGAGCTTGACACAGTTTGTCCCCATTTGGGGTGTCAGGCCTGACGATAGTAATATGTGCATTACCTTATACCCTACTGCTAAGCTGAATCTTAAGATGATTTTAAAACAAATGGTTGTGTATGTTACACTTTTTATGTTATATATCTCTACTTTTCTTAAGCCGGGTCTCAAAGAGACTTGTTTGTCTTAATCTGTACTGTACTGCTTTTCAATAAACATTTTTAAAATTAAAAAAAAAAAAAAAGAAAATCGCGCTTATAACAGTCTTTGACATATGGCAATCTGTCCACTGACAGCAGTGTCCGGGTCCTAGAGAGAGGACATACGAACTGCTGCTGGCTGATGCGTTTCGCGAAGGGGTGGAGTTATCAATGATCCCCTGGTAAAATTTGCTAAAAATTTTGATTTGAAAAAATATATAAATTTGCCCAAATAAGATGTGCTTCCATTTGCCAAGCATTTTCTCAGGATAAATCCCCTATATTCTTTGGGTGAATCTTGTTATTCCAGATCTTGCCACGGTGAATTAGTAGTACAGTAGTACCTAATCTTAACTTTTGGACAAATCTCTTGTGAAGATATTTTGGGCGAATCTTGTTAAATAGCAGGAATGTTTTTTTCAGTCATTTTCTGGCATGCTTTCCATGGTGCTGAAACTGCTTTTATGCGCAGTGCTGATGTCATATGATGTCATGATGTCACGTAATGTCAGGGGACCCCATTCCCCATGTGTGACATCACGGCACTTCCTTCTTTGTTCTTGGTAACATCAGGAAGTGACGAGGTTACATCACAACATGCACCCATTTCCGGAACTGGAAATGACGTTGTTCCAGGGTGAGGGATCAGAAAAGGAGGATGTGCAAAGCGGCAGGTGATGGAAGTTTCCTGTTTGAAGACCACTAGATGGACCATTGGGAGGATGTAAGTGGACAGGACATATAAAATTTGGGGAAACCACTTCCAGGTAAAACATTGGCCTCTTGGTCCAGGTAGTACCTTGGCGTTCTTTCGCTTATGTGCTTCCTCTGTTTTGTTTTGTTTTTTAGCTTTTTTGCTGCTAGTGTCTGGTCTGGCCATTGTTGTCCCTTTTGGAGGCCAAGAGATACACATACAATATTTAGGATCCTTATATTATTTTGTACTATTCTTGTGCTGTTTGCTTTTCTGTATTTGGCAATTACTCATATATCTATAATGAACATTTTAGGTTGTGTCAACTTTCTGGCCATTTAAATGTATTTACAGATTTATCTTGCAAACCATCATATAGAGCTGCACGATTAATCGTTAAAAAATCGTGATCTCGATTAAACCCCCCCTCACGATCTTAATTCGACATTTCCACAATTCATGTTAAACAAGTACAGAGCCGTTCTCTGCTCTGAGCTGTCAAAAAAAAAAAAACTCAGCCAGAAAATCATTGTGACATTTGTTTTTTTTAGATCAAAGGTATTAACTCCAGTCTGCAAATGAGGGCAGTTTAACCACATAAAGACTAAACCTTTTTTGACACTTGTTGCTTACAAGTTAAAATCAGTATTTTTTTGCTATAAAATTACTCAGAACCCCAAAACATTATATATATATATATATATATATAGCAGAGACCTATTTGCGCAGCGGTCTTTCAAAAGCAATTTTGAGGGAAAAAATGCACTTAATACAATAAAAAAAAAACTAAACAGTAAAGTCAGCCCAATTTTTTTGTATAATGTGAAAGATGATGTTACGGCAAGAATTGTGACAAGTGTGACAAGTGCGGATATGATCTTTACTATTAATGAGACATAATTGTTCTGAAGAAGCGGACAAGATACTGAAACGTGTTAATTCTGTGGATTTCTAAATAAGTTTACGTACTATTAAGACCTTAATCAGAATACTCCAGATGGTTACAAATTCACATATACCGTATGTGTTTTTATGATATATATATATATATATATATATATATATATACACACACAGTATCTCACAAAAGTGAGTACACCCCTCACATTTTAGAAAATATTTTATTATATCTTTTCATGTGACAACACTAAAGAAATGACACTTTGCTACAATGTAAAGTAGTGAGTGTACAGCTTATATAACTGCAAATTTGCTGTCCCCTCAAAATAATTCAACACACAGCCATTAATGTCTAAACCGCTGGCAACAAAAGAGAGTACACCCCTAAGTGAACATGTCAAAATTGTGCCGAATTAGCCAGTTTCCCTCCCCGGTGTCATGTGACTCGTTAGTGTTACAAGGTCTTAGGTGTGAATGAGGAGCAGGTGTGATAAATTTTGTGTTATCGCTCTCACTCTCTCATACTGATCACTGGACGTTCAACATGGCACCTCATGGCAAAGAACTCTCCGAGGATCTGAAAAAAGAATTGTTGCTCTACATAAATATGGCCTAGGCTATAAGAAGATTGCCAAGACCCTGAAACTGAGCTGCAGCATGGTAGCCAAGACCATACAGCTGTTTAACAGGACAGGTTCCACTCAGAACAGGCCTCGCCATGGTCGACCAAAGAGGTTGAGTGCACGTGTTCAGCGTCATATCCAGAGGTTGTCTTTGGAAAATAGACGTATGAGTGCTGCCAGCATTGCTGCAGAGGTTGTAGGGGTGGGGGCCTGTCAATGCTCAGACCAAATCCCGCACACTGCATCAAATTGATCTGCATGGCTGTCATCCCAGAAGGAAGCCTCTTCTAAAGATGATGCACAAGAAAGCCGCAAACATTTTGCTGAAGACAAGCAGACTAAGGACAAGGATTACTGGAACCTCCTGTCCTGTGGTTTGTTGAGGCCAAGATAACCTTATTTGGTTCAGATGGTGACAAGCTTGTGTGGCGGGAACCAGGTGAGGAGTACAAAGACAAGTGTGTCTTGCCTACAGTCAAGCATGGTGGTGGGAGTGTCATGGTCTGGGGCTGCATGAGTGCTGCCGGCACTGGGGAGCTACAGTTCATTGAGGGAACCATGAATGCCAACATGTACTGTGATATACTGAAGCAGAGCATGACCCTCCCTTCAGAGATTGGGCCACGGGGCAGTATTCCAACATGATAACGACCCCCAAACACACCTCCAAGATGACCACTGCCTTGCTAAAGAAGCTGAGGGTAAAGGTGATGGACCGGCCAAGCATGTCTCCAGACCTAAGCCCTATTGAGCATCTGTAAGGCATTCTCAAACGGAAGGTGGAGGAGCGCAAGGTCTCTAACATTCACCAGCTCCGTGATGTCATCATGGAGGAGTGGAAGAGGACTCCAGTAGCAACCTGTGAAGCTCTGGTGAACTCCATGCCAAAGAGGTTTAAGGCAGTGCTGGAAAATAATGGTGGCCACACAAAATATTGACACTTTGGACCCAATTTGGACATTTTCACTTAGGGGTGTACTCGCTATTGTTGCCAGCGGTTTAGACATTAATGGCTGTGTGTTGAGTTATTTTGAGGGGACCGCAAATGTACACTGTTATACAAGCTTTACACTCACTACTTTACATTGTAGCAAAGTGTCATTTCTCTAGTGTTGACACATGAAAAGATATAATAAAATATTTATAAAAATGTGAGGGGTGTACTTTTGTGAGATACTGTATATAGTGTATACCCCTTTTTTTAACAAGTATTTGGAATTTGTGTAAAAAAAAAAAAAAAAAAAGATTTTCTATTTTTGTGACAAATTTACATGTGCTGGTCTAAGCCCCAGGTTGCCCTTTCTTTTGTGTCTTTTGTGTCTATCGCTAAAGTATATCTATGTATAGTTTTTATTACATACATATATAAATGCAATCACATTTTCCCCTAACATACATGTTTTGCTTTGTATTACTACATGGTGGTTGTTTTTTACTGCCTAGTCTTACAATATAATCCATAGATGCCAACTGTCCTAGGTTTGCTTTGCCGCAACAATCCCACATCTATGTGCTCTGTCAAAATAATGCTGCATCTTGGGCTGTGCCGCAGGATCACAGTATACCCCTTATTTGAGGTACTGAGCATGTACTTTAGGGTATTACTCGTTGGATTGTGGCAATGAGTGGATGGTTTCTGCAAAATTAGGGGTGTAACTGGCCAGGAAGTTGGCTTGATCTGGGCAGGATCATACAGAAAGAGGGCGTGATATGCATGGGCCATGGGTGGGGGTTATCAGCGTCCCAAGGGCTGGAATGAAGAATGTGGCAAGTACGCTGGGCTAAGAGTCAGCTTTTGTCATTGAGAATAATGCATGTCCTGTGTAGCAGATGCCTTATTTCAACAGCTGTTAAGCAGGGCAGTTGGATGAGGCAGCGTATAATTCAGTGCTCCGTCTATTTGTTATTCTTCAAATATCTGTTTAATTAAAACAGTAATACAATTATGGAAAAGTAAGCAATTAAAAATGTGAAAGACAAATAAAAAAATGTGAAAATTTCTTTAACCCCCTTCATGCCTAAGCCTTTTTCTGACACTCGTTGCTTACAAGTTAAAATCAATATTTTTTTTGCTAGAAAATTACTTAGAATATATTTTTTTTAGCAGAGACCCTAGAATAAAATGGCTGTTGTTGCAATATTTTATGTCACACTATATTTGCCCAGCGGTCATTCAAATGCAATTTTTTTGGAAGAAATAAAATTCATGAATTAAAAAAAGTTAGCCCAATTTTTTTTTTTTTTTTTTTTGTATAACGTGAAAGATGATGTTACGCCGAGTAAATAGATACCTAACATGTCATGCTTTAAAATTGCAAACACTTGTGGAATGGCGACAAACTACGGTACTTAAAAATCTCCATAGGCGACACTTTAAAAATGTCTACAGGTTACCAGTTTAGAGTTACAGATGTATGGTCTGAACACTGTTTACATTTGCGGGAGCGACTTATGTATGCGAGCACGGAGGGATGGGGGCGCTTAAAAACATTTTTTTTTCTTATTTAATTTATTTATTTATTTTTCACACTGTCCCTTTATATTTTTTTTTATTTTTTTATCACTTTTATTTATTTTATTAATGTAAACATCCCTTGTGACAGTATTAGGCAGTGACAGGTACTCTTTAATGGAGGGATCTGGGGTCTACAAGACCCCAAATCCCTCCTTTGCACTTAAAAGCATTCAAATAGCCAAGTTTGGCTGTTTTGAATAATGTAATTTTTTTTTTTTAATTTGGCGCCCTTAAGGCTTCCATAAACCGGAAGTGATGTCATGACATCGTTTCCGGGTTACTGGATCCGAGACCAGATCAATGCCGATTCTGGCATTGTTCGGATCTCCGGCCAGCCGGTGGACATGGCTGGTCATTCCGGCCTCCCAGTGGGATGTGAGAGCGCGGGTGAGCCGCGGAAGGCGGCAGGAGTGGTGGGGGGCAGTCCCCTCCCGCTGCTTGTAATAACAGCCAAGATGCTGCTTCGCCACATCGGTTGGTATTACAAGAAAGCTGACCCCTTGAAGCCGAGGCTGCATTATTGCGTTACGTCGGCGTGAAGGGGTTAATGACTTAAAATAGGTGCCGACTAAAAAATGCATTCCGCTTTCTCTTTAAAAATTAACAGCCAGTTGTGCATTTTAATACATTTAATTATGAATTACATTACAAAACAAGCACTCCCTTTGCTGCTATCAAGCAAAATGTATATGAAAGTATTAGTGATTAATATGCTTGTGCACTGGCTGTTTCCCTCTCACCCACATCTTCAGAATTCTTCAGCAACATCTCCGATTGCTAGGCAACACCTGTATGCGGCCAGCAATGTCTATTCTTCAGGAGCAGCCCAGGAGTGGAAGTGGTGACACTGCGCAGATCCTCAAGCAAAACAATGACCAGCATGTGCAAAAACAAATACTGCTTAAAAAGGGACAGTGTAGCATTAGTAGTCCGGGAGGAAAAAGCACCGCTGCTTGCTTTCAATCTGACAAATTGCTGCATCCCAGTACCGCATTATTTTGCCGGGGACCTGCAGTGGCTGCATGAAGTCAAACCAGACTACAATATCTACCTAACCAAAGGACATAAAAGTAGGTACCACAGCAGAGTGCGGGATGAGTAGTTTTAAAAACTAGAGAATTTTATGGCACAGGACTTTTATATTTCAGGTGCAGGGCATGGTAAATATACTGCAGATTGTGTCTGCTTTAGAGTTAGGACGTATAAGTTTGAGATGGACCTTTCTGTTTCAATCGTTTTATTCGGTTTTAACAAGTAGTTAGGATGAAAAAGTTCTGCTCATGCAGGGGCTAGCATTGACGGTTGTAACAGAAGTTAGCTCACAAAGGAAGGCAAAAATCAGGCAGTATAAAAAAGCATGAAAAACAAGAGATAACACAACAGCAGTAAATAGGCTTGTTCATGAAGCCATCAGGACCAAGGAGACCTGGAGGGGTTCCCCACAACAATGGGGCATCCTCTGGGCCCGTCAATACCCATACAGTGGTGCAGTATACAGCCTATACAGATCTAAGAAAGAAAAAAAGAGCGGAAACCAGAAGAAAGTTAGGCGGAAAGGTGACGCTAAAGAAAAGGAGCTTGTGCACCTACAGAGTAGGAAACCAGAGAAAGGATAAAGGAGTCTAGGGGAGAAGGGGGGAGGGGCAGAAGTTTAGAGGCCCAGACAAGGGGAGGAGATAAGGGCTCAGGAGCATCGGGACCATCCATCACAGTAGGCCCAAGCTGGCTCGGGGGGAAGGTAGGAAAGGCATGTGGTAGCCATGGTTCCCAGATTTTAAGGAATTTGGAATGAGAGTCGTTGCGGATGCTTGACATCTTTCCGTTGAGCATCAACACGGTCATACAATCTCTCACCCCCCCTCGAAGAGGATAGATGTTTTTTTCCAGGCTTGGGCAATTGTTCTTTTGGCTGACAAAAATAGATAAGAAGCGACCTTCTGCTGATAAGTGAACAGGCCCAAAATTGGACAATGTAGGCAAACTTGGTTTCTTTTTGTATAGTCAGATGTAGCAACGTGATTAGGAGCCCAAATACATGGGAGCAGAAGCCAATCATTCTAGGGTACTTCCACCATATGTGTACAA
Source organism: Lithobates clamitans (assembly GCA_037952925.1). NCBI lineage: Eukaryota > Metazoa > Chordata > Amphibia > Anura > Ranidae > Lithobates > Lithobates clamitans. The sequence continues at coordinate 2,665,685 of JBBGZY010001198.1, forward strand.
CATCACCTCGATGGCCACAACCCCAGAAACAGCAGTCACTGTAGGATGGGTTGGCATGGGCAATATGGGCAGGGACCCAATACCAACGTAGAAGCAGATTATATAGCGCCTCCAAGGTGGCTGTATTAAATGAGCACTAGGCCACAGAAGACCAAGCCTCGCTCCACTCTGCTAAGTCGATCTCAGTTGCCAAGTCTCATTCCCACTGATCTACATTAGGTGAGAGGAGTGGAGGATGAACAATTATTCAGAAAAGCATAGAGGGCTAGGATTGGGATGGATCTTGCAATAACTGTACTAGTCTGCATAAACAAATTCCTCTATCTGGAATAATGACACATCGCATCAATATTGATCAATAGACTTATATACTGTACATTGGGGTGAAGACTAAAGCTGTCCAGACATCCATCTACCATCACCTACAGTATGTAGTACAAGGGCCTTTCTGATTTGATACAAAGTGAATGGGTGGTTTTGGATAGGGTTGCACCGAATGGAAATTTTGGTGCCAAAAACGTAAATACAGGATGCACTTAGCTGAAAACGACAGTTTTTTTAAAAATATTTATATTTTTATATATAATTGTATTATATTTGGCTTTCTAATTATTATCATCAATTTAAATGAATATGAATTTATTTTTGGCCATTATTGGCACCTTTAGTGCAAGAAAAGCTCAAGAAAAATGCAGTCTGCAGTCTCTGACCAAATCTTTTCTTGCTCTATTCAAAATGATTTTTGGTTATACATACAGGTTAATGCCCCGTACACACGGTCGGACTTTGTTCGGACATTCCGACAACAAAATCCTAGGATTTTTTCTGATGGATGTTGGCTCAAACTTGTCTTGCATACACACGGTCACACAAAGTTGTCGGAAAATCCGATCGTTCTAAACGCAGTGACGTTAAACACGTACGTCGGGACTATAAACGGGGCAGTGGCCAATAGCTTTCATCTCTTTATTTATTCTGAGCATGCGTGGCACTTTGTGCGTCGGATTTGTGTACACACGATCAGAATTTCGGAATCATATCCTGCTCTCAAACTTTGTGTGTCGGAAAATCCGATGAAAAATGTGTGATGGAGCCTACACACGGTTGGAATTTCCGACAACAAGGTCCTATCACACATTTTCTGTCGGAAAATCCGACCGTGTGTACGGGGCATTAGGGTTTAGGTAGACTGAGTCGAATCTGTTAAACCCTCATGCCAAGTACCCATAGCTCCCAACCGTCCTTCGAAGGACCGTCCCTGACTTGGAACAAAGTCCCTCTGCCCCTCTTTCCTCCTCATTTGTCCCTCATTTTGGTCTGATCCATATAGTTGTATATAAAATGCACTTTTTATCATTCAAAAAGTTTCCCAGTGCTAAACCTTTCATCCAATTTCTAAAATGCTGCATTTGTAGATTTTAAAAGCCAATATAAAGGAATAGTAGTGGTAAAAAAAAAGCACTTCTGGGTTTAACTAATCATTTTTCATTTATAATTCTCCTTTAAGGGACGTGACAGGGGGTGTGTCCTATACATACATACTTTTGATAATAGTAGTCCCTCATTACCATCTCAAAAAGTTGGGAGGTATGCAAGTACTAATCAACCTAATATACTAACAAAGTGTCTGAAAAGTACCCATAATTCTTTAATAAGATTCTTGAGTGTGTCTGGGAAGTTCCCTCAAAACCCAGTTGAAACCAGAGGAATCATATCCCCAATCCCCGGACCCTGCCCCATTCACACACACATAATGCAATAAAGGTCCTGCAGTACTTTAAAAGGGGTATTATTTATACTGCATTGTGGGTGCATCTGGTGCACATGGGAGAATACCAAAATCCAACCATTTAAACCATACAAATGGCCCAACCACAGGCACAGCCCTGATTGGTTGAAACTTCATCCAATCAGCAGCTTATTGCATGGCAAATCCACAGCTTGACACTGCTTGAAATCACCATGATGTTCAGCAGCACATGCTGTGAGTTACTGCATATCACTTTCCCTTCAGTTTGTTGGCAGTTGAAAATCACGGCTGATGAAAGTTGATAACGTCACATGACACTTATTGGCAGTGGCAGTTGATAACGATGACAGGCAGCATAGAACAGTACTTCGATCAGAGTCTGATCAGTTCTTTCCATTTTGTAAAACATATTAAAAATCTACAAAAAAAAAAAATGATCCTGTAAAATCCAGAGCAGATTTGATTTAAATCAAGTCGATTTAATTCACTATTTTAAACCACTAGTAAAAAGGCTTGATTTAAAACAACTTGATTTAAATCATAATTTTTAAAGAGCAACTGTCATCTCTGTCCAGCAGTGGCTCCTCCTCTGAACCGCTGTTGACTCGCCGACAGTTCCATTCACTTTAATGGGACGGTTGGTGATGCGGCAGTGACACAACAAATTGAGAGACGTAACGGCAGAAGGTGGGTGGATGCCTGCTAACAGGCGCTGCCATGATGGATCTGAAATGACAGGTGCTCTTTAACCACTTCAATACCGGGCATTTTCACCTCCTTCCTGCCCAGGCCAATTTTCAGTTTTCAGCGCTGTAATGCCCCGTACACACGGTCGGATTTTCCGACGGAAAATGTGTGATAGGACCTTGTTGTTGGAAATTCCGACCGTGTGTGGGCTCCATCACACATTTTCCATCGGATTTTCCGACACACAATGTTTGAGAGCAGGCTATAAAATTTTACGACTACAAAATCCGTTGTCGGAATTTCCGATTGTGTGTACACAAATCCGACACACAAAGTGCCACGCATGCTCAGAATAAATAAAGAGATGAAAGCTATTGGCTACTGCCCCGTTTATAGTCCCGACGTACGTGTTTTACATCATCGCGTTCAGAACGATCGGATTTTCCGACAACTTTGTGCGACCGTGTGTATGCAAGACAAGTTTGAGCCAACATCCGTCGGAAAAAATCCTAGGATTTTGTTGTCGGAATGTCCGATCAATGTCCGACCGTGTGTACGGGGCATTACATTTTGAATGACAATTGCGCGGTCATGCTACACTGTACCCAAATGAAATTTTTATCATTTTTTCCCCACAAATAGAGCTTTCTTTTGGTGGTATTTGATCACCTCTGCGTTTTTTATTGCTTGCGTTATAAACAAAAGAAGAGTGACAAGTTTGAAAAAAAAACACAATATTTTTTACTTTTTGCTATAATAAATATCCCAATTTTGTTTTAAAAAAAACACATTTTTTCCTCAGTTTAGGCCAATATGTATTCTTCTACATATTCTTGGTAAAGAAAATCGCAATAAGCGTATATTGATTGGTTTATGCAAAAGTTATAGCGTCTACAAAATAGGGGATAGATTAATGCCATTTTTATTTTTTTTTACTAGTAATGGCGGCGATCTGCGATTTTTATCGTGACTGTGACATTGCGGCAGACATAAAAATGCACTGATTACTCTATAAATGTCACTGGCAGGGAAGGGGTTAACACTAGGGGGCGATCAAGGGGTTAACTGTGTTACCTAGGGAGTGATTCTAACTGTAGGGGGAGGGGACTCACAAGGGAAGGAGAACGATCAGTGTTCCTCTGGACTGGGAACACACCATCGGTCTCCTCTCTCCTGACAGGAAGTGGATCCATGTGTTTAAACACACAGATCCACGGTCCTGCTCTGTTATCGGGCAATCGCAGGTGCCAGGCGACCGGGTACAAGCATCGGCTCCCGAGTGACGCGGCGCCGCTTTACCGTCGGTATTCAGCCACTAGCGGGGTGGTTTTACCCTCGCTAGCAGCCGAGAAAGGGTTAAAAACCACCGCAAAGCGCCTCTGCAGAGGTGCTTTGCCGGTGGTATAGCCGCGCTGTCCCATTGACTTCCCCGCTCCGAAGATGCTGCTAGCAGGACTTTTTTTCCCGTCCTGCTAGCGCACCGCTCCAGTGTGAAAGCCCTCGGGGTTTTCACACTGGAGAGAAAGCAGCGGCTATTTCGGGTCGGTTTGCAGGCGCTATTATTAGCGCAATAACGCCTGAAAACCGCCCCAGTGTGAAAGGGGCCTTAGAATCTTTAATATTTGCAAACAAAATGAAGGTTTCCTATTTAGACTAATAAGCTGTCAGGTTAGTAAAGCAGAACCGATATCAGAACCGATTTTAGGTTAATAGGTTAATCACTCATAGTTGGAGGACTACTAAAATTCTTTTATTTAATTAAAACACTAACATTCTATTACCTGCTTTACCCATAGGTAGAGGACCTTCAAAATATTCCCAAACTGGGTCTCTTTTACGGCCTGCTGCCATTTTGCTCCTCAAGGGAGGAATTAAGCACTTCAAGATATGTGCAGAAATATCACAAGGTTTATAAGCTGCTTGGAAGGTTTCACTTTCATTTTTACTGCTTGCTCTTCCTCCTCACACGTAGAGCCTGGTGCAGATGTATTTCTCTTCAAACAATCATACAGTTTGTAGTGTACATAGATTTGCAAAACAATGTGATAAAGGAATAATCCTGAACTTTGTTTTATCTCATGGTTACTGTGAAATTGTGTGAATGCATCAATGCAGTACATGTTATCCCAGCTTGCAGAGCTTGGATTCATTGAATGAGTGTACCAAAATGTAAATATTTCAGAATATACAGCCTCATACTACATAACTAAGCTCCATTTCATGCTGAATAAACAAAATTATTAATGTATCTTAAATAGAAAACTATCTTTAGATAGATTTTTACTCCAAAAACATTTTATCAAAATTAAAAATCCGATTTAAATTTAAAAAAATCTAATTTAAATTTTTTAAAAAATCAGAATTTAAAAAAAATAAAATAAAAAATCATCAATTTTTATCCACCCTGGTAAAATCATATCATCCCACATTTGTTTAGGCTCAGAGGAGCAGGAATGATCCAGAGCTGAATATCTCATACAGGAAGAAGACAGAACAACAATATTTATCACTAACAATAACTGAGCTGTGTTTGCACCTGGGTGTACTGGGTCCCGTGTGAAAGAGAAGGCTGGAAACTGATATGAACATGGATCTAATGGGATTTGGGTGTTGTACAGGAGGACAGCTGTGTGCAGTCTACTCTGAGCCGAGCACTGTCCTCTGTCCAAGAGCCCATTGTAAGTGGCTGAATGCCTAATAATAACCGGACACAATTGTCTCATTAAAAAAAATTTGATGGCATCTATTTACAGTGTAACAGATGCCGATATTTACATCACATTTACTCGGGAACGCATACAAATTCGCTTGCTTTCTTGACACGCACAGAAAAGTGCTGCCCTTCAGCAGACATGCGGCGGTGCCATCATTTCTTAATGGCATCCCCATGCATCTGCTAACACACACATGTTCGTGCACGACAAAACGCATGGTGCCGCAGCATCATGAGGTTCCTTGCTGCACAATTTTGCAACGGGGTTGGGGACATTTTTTGTGAGTTTCTCACACATAGGGCAGCCCGCTGAAATGAATGGGCTGCCCTACAGTGGGAACGCTTGGAAAAAGCGCAGAAAGGCATGCATGCTCCGTCGCACCTGTACGGTATGAAGGGAGCCTAAACGATTATTAAAAGTAACACACTATGGGGTTTATTTACTAAAGCTGGAGAGTGCAAAATCAGTCTCACTTCTGCATAGAAACCAATCAGCTTCCAGGTTTTATTGTCAAAGCTTAATAGAACAAGCTGAGGTTTGAAGCTGATTGATTTCTAAGCAGAAGTGAGACTGATTTTGCACTCTCCAGCTTTAGTAAATGAACCCCTATGGACATCCTACAATGCCTTTACTTCTTTCTCTGCTCCTTTACCCCGCTGTGATCAGTGCCGACCAAGCATTGCATTGTGAGAATACAGGAGTTGGTAGTACATGGACACCAGAGGGCCTTCTACATGGGTTTTCTTTAATTGTAAAGGGCCTCAGCTCCGCAGAGCAGATGTCTAAGCCCCGGTTCACACAGGGGCGGCATGACTTGCAGGTCGCCTCACCGAGCGGCGACTTGCAAAACGACTTCTGTATAGAAGTCTATGCAAGTCACCTCAAGTCGCCCCCAAAGTAGTACATGAACCTTTTTCTAAGTCAGAGCGACTTGCTTTGCTCCTATTAGAATGGTTCCATTGTACAGAACGGGAGGCGACTTGTCAGCCGGCTAGGTCGTCTGACAAGTCGCCCCTGTGTGAACCGGCAGTAAGGTTAGCTGTACACACATAGTTTTCTCTTAGACCCCTTTCACACTGAGGCAGTTTTCAGGCGTCCTATCGCTAGAAATAGCGCCTGTAAAGCGCCTGAAAACTGCCTCCCATGCCGCCCGAATGTGAAAGTCCGAGTGCTTTTACACTGGAGTGGTGCGCTTGCGGGACGTTAGAAAAAGTCCTTCAAACAGCATCTTTGGGGCGGTTTGGGAGCGTTGTATACAGCGCTCCCAAAACGCCCGCCTATTGCAATAAATAGGCAGCGCCTGAAACGCAATTCGGAAGTGCCGCAACACGGGCGGTTTTAACCCTTCTTCGGCCGCTAGCGGGGGTTAAAAGTGCTGCTTAAACAGCGGTAAAGCTCCGCTAAAAACAAGCGCCGCTTTACCGCTAATGGGTCTTATTCTGGCTTCATTCATGCTAATCAGCATGAATAAAGGAATCTCCCCAGCCAGCTATTGTATTCAGACAGCTGTCCGAATACCCAAACAGTAACTGCATCTGATAGGATGCAGTCACTGCTGCAATGACAAATTTTCACCCCGTGGTGTTGGCAGGGCACTTACAGTTCAAATTCAGTACAATTTCCTTCTGAATCAGCCGAAATTTGAGCCAGAGTATTCTGACTATCTATCAATTTACCCGTCCAACTATCTATCTACCCGTCTATCCATCTATCTACTCTTCTGTCTGTCTGTCTATCTATCTACCCGTCTGTATGTCTGTCTGTCTGTCTGTCTGTCTGTCTGTCTGTCTGTCTATCCATCCATCCATCCATCCATCCACTTGTCTCTGCAATGACTATCTGTCTGCAGCCTATCTACCAATCATTATATTTAATTAAAGCACAAATCCAGGCAACAATGAAATTTAAAGATGAATCCCAGGTATGGTATACTGTTCATAGTTACAGGTCCAGCTTGGATCAATGTAACCATATATACACCATACCTTGTCGATGCCCTTGAAAGCTGGAAATCACTGAAGTAGATACCGCCACTCTTATTACATGACATCACCGTCCCGCCTCTCCACCTCATCCAGTCACAGAATGCTTTACATTCATTCAGAAAATGCAAAGCATTCTCTGAATGGTGCCTATGCTGAGCAGGCAACCTCCTGTGTTCAGAATGCAGCAAGGCAGCCCCTCGGCACAGGACCCAGAAGCAAATAGAGATCATTGGAACAGCGGTGTCTACTTCAGTGATTTCCAGCTTCCAGGGGAATCGACCAGGTATAGTATATACATAGTTACAAGCTGGACCAATGTAACTACAGTATGTATAAAATAAACCTTACCCGGAATTCATCTTTAACCTCCCTGGCGGTATTCCCGAGTGTGGCTCGGGGTTAAATTTCAGTCCCATTAGCGGTAACCCCGAGCCACACTCGGGATTGCATTGCAGGATCCTGGTGTGGCTTTACTTACCTTGTCCCCAGGATCCTGCGATTGTCCCTCGCTGTGTCTGTGGGCTCTGTCCTCCTCCGAAGCCTCTTTGTGCCAGGCTCCGTTTCCTGTGAGCGTCGCGACGCACGGGGGCGGAGCCTGGCGACAAATTCAAAAAAATGTACAAACCATAACACATACAGTACTATAATCTTACAGATTACAGTACTGTATGAAATTATTTCACATCCCTTTTTTCCCCAATGCCCTGCATGTAGTTTTATATGATATATACTGTTTCTGCCTGGAAGCTGGAGATTGTCTATAGCAACCAAAAAGTGTCCCTTTATGTCAAAAGTGGCTTTAGACCAGCTAGAAAACAGCGATAATAAATTAGAACACTTGCAGAATTGAGCGATAGTGAATCGTGGGGAAATTTATTTTGTTATTATTATATATATATTTTTTTAATTATTTATATTTATTTATTATATTATAATTTATGTTTTTGTGTTTCAAACTTCATCATACCCGGGATGTCTACTAGACTCTTGTTTGGACAGATTTAAGTGTGTTATTCCTAAGAATTACAGACCTACAATATAAAACGCCAAATTTCCATGCAAAATAATTGTACTGCTTTCAGCACCTAAAATCCGAAATAATCATACCGCCAGGGAGGTTAAATAGTGCAATGTGCATCAATTACCTTACTCCTCAATCTTGATTGCAAACACGTATTTCTAAGCCATCTTGCAATATAATGAAAGAAAGTCGCAGTTTCCGCGATAAATAACAGCATAAAAACCCACATGCAGCGTTCCTTATCCAAATGCTTTATTCCATATCAGGCAGATACATATAAAGATATCGCCGGTGGGTGATGTCTTTTTATGTATTTGCCTGATTTGGAAAAAAGCATTTGGATAAGGAACACCGTATGCCAGTTTTTATGTTCTTATTGTTGGATATATGGGCTGACGGAGGTCCTTTTGTACAACGATATCCCCCTATGAGTCCTACTGCAACAACCAGGTGAAGAAGTTATACTGGTTTCTCTTTACACTTTCTTCTAAGCCAAGCTAAATTCCTCCCTTTTGGACCAGACGTTTTTCCCTGCATGCTATCTTCATAGGCACTACTGGTCCCCTGTGAGTTCTCCTGCTTCTGCAGCCTATGAGAGAGGGCCCAGTCGCCGAAAATGTCACCTCCACCAATAAGGGGTGTGTACATCATGCAGGCAGTGAGTGGACATCTGAATAAACCGTAGGCGAGAGAAGGATCGGGCTTGCAGCGTCATGTGACCATGGCTTAAAGCGGATCTAAACCCTCCTTTCCTTTTCAACCAAGGAAGCTGCCATCTTAAGCCTTGTACACACGATCGGATTGTTCGCCAACAAAACCGTGGAATTTTGTCCAAAGGACGTTGGCCCAAACTTGTCTTGCATACACACGGCCACACAACTGTTGGCCAACAATTATAAACGTAGTGACGTACTACGTGGATTTTCAGCTCTTTAGCGCCACCCTTTGGGCTCCTTCTGCTAATTTCGCATTAGTAGAAGTTTGGTGAGTGTTGATTCCCGCTTTTCTTTTCGCGTTTTTCATTTAGCGATTTTCAGTTCGCCCTTTTCATTTTGTGCTTTTCAGTTCATTAACCAGACATGTTGCAGAATCGGAGGAGATAACGTGTTATTTATTATTGGCCTTGGAGTTATTGCTTTGACATTGTTTTTTTGGTTGAATAATGATTTAATTTGTTATATTTTCTATATTTTTGGATGCATAGAATGCACTTTTTGGTTAAGTTCTATTGGCAGATATCATGTCTAATTTTTTTTTTTTTTTTTTTAATGCACAATAAAAAAAAATTGTGGAGAATAATGCTTGGCTGTGTGTTTTACTTCAAATGACAGTTTGGGAGTAGGCAGTTACATTTAAAAAAATACAATGTAAAATTAACAAGGGACACCAACATAGTTGTATCTTTGTTCTTATAAACTACAGGATAATGGTGTTGTGGTAACTTGCCCAAATAAAAAAACATAATAATATTATTCTTGATATCACTAGAAAAAAAAAGCCTTTGAAAATTCGTTTGGCGGAACTCCATCAGTATCACCAGCAAAGCAGCTTCATTATTATCCCATTAAAGAAGAAGAGAATTGTGCACTGCATTTGGAGATTTCATAATTTGCCACGTCACGAATGTTAATTCTGCATTACAAACGCTTGTTTACAAGACCGACCACTTCTGGCTCATCCTTGCTTCCGAGCATGCGTGTTTGTACTTTGGACTTTTGACCGACGGACTTGTGTACACACGCTCGGAAAATCCGACAACACACATTTGTCCGCAGAAAATTTTAAAACCTGCCATCCAACATTTGTCCGTGGAAATTCCGACAACAATTGTCCGATGGAGCGTACAAACGGTCGGATTTACCGCCAACAGCCTGTCATCACACAATTCTCTATTCGGAAAATCTGGTCGTGTGTACGGGGCTTTAGTCTGTTTGATCTGTAACTGCCGCTGACATCCGACCCGCTCCGATCCGAAAAGTGTAACGGAGGAAAAACCTACTTTTCCATCCGTTATCGGATCGGATGACGACGGACACTACGGACTGTCATCATCCGATCCCCCCATAGGGGAGAGGGGCGCTCTGACAGGTCCGTCGCTGCACAGTGTGCAGCGATGGACCTGTCATCTTCCTGCTCAGCGGGGATCGGCGGAGCTATCCCCGCTGAGCAAGCGGGTGTTCACGGGGCGGATCATGACTGATCCGCCCCGTGAGAAAGAGGCCTTATTAATAATGTCACACCTTGAATATACCTGTTTAGGGAACCCATTAATTTGATGGGTTTAGTTCCACTTTCAGGTACATAAAATAGGCATTTGGATATTTTTTTTTTTTTTATATATATATATATTTTTTTTTTATATGAGCAGTTCATGGTGGTGGTGGGGAAGTTTGTTTATCTGCTTTGCCACCTCACATAGAAATATGGCAGAAAAGCTGCTCTCCTGCACTGAATCACGTACTAGATGTGTACTTAGTACTTCTGGTACTGACGTCATTTCCGGTCTCGTGGGAACGCTAATAACGGTGTTTGCCGCATCCTCTGATCATTTCAATGCCTGATTTTAAGTATAACCTTTTATGCGTAAATTTTCAATCTTAGCATACTTCACTATTGGTCCCCCATTTTTTCTTCCTTTTTGGACACCTGTTTTTTGTTTGGCTGAGTATTAACGTTGAAGGATCGTTTATCATCTCAGTGAACCTGCCATCCTGCAACATTCTCCTGATATCACTATAAACCTATATTGACTCCCAGACTGCAAAGTTGGGTGTCATTGTGATTTGGTGAGTCGGGACACATGTGGGGGTGTCTTGGTACACCTGAAAATGTTTCTGCAATGTTTTCTTTGTACTTTCCGCACACCAGATGTGAAGCATTGCCTGCATTTTTACACATTATTTGTGAAGCACCTTCACAGTTTCATATGGACTTTATGTTTTTGTTATCACTTATTATGAGTTTTTGTTTGTGAGCGCTGTATTTATATTTTATCACTATGTCCAGGTGTTTAGCACTTTGTGTATAGCAGCTTCATTCATTTTTTTATCACCCGTTTTTTTTTTTCACACCATCAGCGCGAGTTTATATATTTAGATGATATATTTTCCTAAACGCAAGCGCGGCATGTAAATGCGGCAAAACGGACGGTTTTAAATGTCAGTTACTATCTGTCAAGATAAATCGTTCAGAAGTTTCAAAACGTCCAATGTACATTAAGCCTAATGCCCTCTACACACGGTCAGATTTTCCGACGGAAAATGTGTGATAGGACCTCGTTGTCGGAAATTCCGACCGTGTGTAGGCTCCATCACACATTTTCCATCGGATTTTCCGACACACAAAGTTTGAGAGCTTGCTATAAAATTTTCCGACAACAAAATGCGTCCTTGTTGTCGGAATTTCCAATCGTGTGTACACAAATCCGACGCACAAAGTGCCACGCATGCTCAGAATAAATAAAGAGATGAAAGCTATTGGCTACTGCCCCGTTTATAATCCCGACGTACGTGTTTTACGTCACCGCGTTCAGAATGATCGGATTTTCCGACAACTTTGTGTGACCGTGTGTATGCAAGACAAGTTTGAGCCAACATCCGTCGGAAAAAATCCTAGGATTTTGTTGCCGGAATGTCCGAACAAAGTCTGACCGTGTGTACGGGGCATTAGTGTCACTAGTTCCCACAAAGTGTCAGTTAGTGGCAGATTTCCCGCCATACTATCACAGTTTGCTATAAGTCACTGATCACCGCCAATATTAGTATAAAAAATAAATAAATAAAAATTCTAGTATTTATAACATAGTTTGTAGATGTTATAACATTCACACAAACCAATCAATATACGCTTATTGGGATTTTTTTTTTAATACCAAAAATATGTAGCAGAATACATATCGGCCTAAATTGATGAAGAAATTTAATTTTTTACATTTTTTTTATTGGATATGTTTTATAGCAGAAAGTAAAAACTATTGTTTTTATTTAAAAAATAGTCTTTTCGTTTATAGTGCATAAAAAAAAAAAACAGTGGTGATCAAATACCACCAAAATAAAGCTCTATATGTATGAAAAAAAATTACAGTAAAATTTCATTTGGGTACAGCGTTGCATGACCGTGCAATTGTCAGTTAAAGTAACTCAGTGTCAAAAAGCAAAATATGGCCTGGTCATGAAGGCGGGTAAATCTTCCGGAGGTCAAGTGGTTTAATCCTGGAGTTGGGCTTTAACCATTTATTTCCACAGTATCTACCTATCTATCTATCTATCTATCTATCTATCTATCTATCTATCTATCTATGTTTTTCTTCAGCATCTGTCTTTCATACTTTATTGTATGTCTATCTCCTGGGTCTAAGTAATATTTATTTGCAGTAGCCCTCACTGCATCTTAATTAGCGCCAATTATGTGTATTACCATATCCCTTTGGCAGCACAATCAGACAGCTAAGCAAAGCTTAGTAAACTTATAATAAGTAAACATAGAGGCGGCACATGAGATAAGTTATCTTGGAACACGGTTTTAGTGATTACACGAGTATTAGGCGCTTTCAGTCCAATGAAATCCAGCAAGGCAGCAATATAAACAGTGACTCAGGATTTTCCTGGCACATCCCAAACTTTCTAACAGAAATACCTGGCGACTTGTGAAATCTGAGCACCATGCGCATTTCTGTTACCCCCTCACATAGTTCACATTTTTGGAACCGTTTCTCCTTTTCAGCATTTCCATAGAGTGCCTGTGATTCCTAAGCCAAGGTTATCTCCCCTCACTCATAATCACTAAATAAAGCATCTTTGTAATGGGCTGCTATTGTGCTCATGCAGCTGTAACCTCCAGTCTTGCAGCTTTCCAGAACCTACAACTCCTTGCTGGCCGATGATGTATGATGGGACTTTTAGTTCATCGGTTGCTGAAGGATGACCTCAGAGATGTCAACCTAGGAGAACATTTATAGCAGCCTTTATCAACCATTTTAACATGAAGGAACCCCTGAAATAACTTTCAGGTCTTGAGGAACCCCTGTAACTACAGCTCGTGGCACATTAGCATGAGTAAGTCATTTAAAAGAGAACCTAGGTGGATGCAGCATCGGTCCGATGTTGCATCTGTCCCCTGGTGCCTCTACACTGAGAAGCGAGCAATCGAACATCGCTGATCACTTGGTTCTGACAGCTCCTCGAGCAGAGAGCAGGTGACTGTCAATCAGCAGCTCTCCGATCTGCCTCCTCCTCGTTCACTGGAGCGCTGGGCTGTGGAGGGGAGGAGAGCGGCCATCTCGGGCTTTCAGCGGTTCGGCGAGAGCCTGAGACGGGTGTCATTCCAGGCACCTGGAGGATCCAGACTTCCATTGTCGGGATGACACGGGGCCTGGACTGATTTCTGTGATGTCAGCAGAGAGCGGACTTTAGTCCGCTCTCTGCTGAAAATGGGTCACAGGGGTGCAAAACAAACTGCACTCCTGTGACCCATAGGAGATGTACAGTCAAAAGAGCTTTGGCTATAGTTCTCCTTTAGGATATACCTCCTTATACTGGTGGTCAGTGAAGTTTCCATTAGATGGTCAGTGGAGACAAGTTCCCGCAGATTGGCAGTATGTGGGAGAAGGAACCCCTATACATGATCGTGGGAAAAAAAGCTATCTACATTTGTGATCAGTGGGAAGAATTCTCCCTACATTTGTGACCACTGGGAAGAATTCTCCCTACATTTGTGATCAGTGGGAAGAAAGCGGCTTATATTTGTGGTCAGTGGGAAGAATGTTCCTTACTCTTTACAGTTGTGGTCAGTGGGGGAAATGTTCCCCATACAAATAGCTAAAAAAAAGTCATTAGGCTCAGTTTTTCCTTGTGAAGAATACTCCTTACATTTGTGACCAGTGGGAGGAATGCTCCTTACATTTATGGTCAGTGGGAGGAATGTTTCTTACATTTGTGGTCAGTGGGAAGAATGCTCCTTACATTTGTGGTCAGTGGGAGGAATGCTCCTTACATGTATGGTCAGTGGGAGGAATGCTCCTTACATTTGTGGTCAGTGGGAGGAATGCTCCTTACATTTGTGGTCAGTGGGAGGAATGCTCCTTACATGTATGGTCAGTGGGAGGAATGCTCCTTACATGTATGGTCAGTGGGAGGAATGCTCCTTACATTTGTGGTCAGTGGGAGGAATGCTCCTTACATTTGTGGTCAGTGGGAGGAATGCTCCTTACATGTATGGTCAGTGGGAGGAATGCTCCTTACATTTGTGGTCAGTGGGAGGAATGCTCCTTACATTTGTGGTCAGTGGGAGGAATGCTCCTTATATCTGTGGTCAGTGGGAGGAATGCTCCTTACATGTATGGTCAGTGGGAGGAATGCTCCTTACATTTGTGGTCAGTGGGAGGAATGCTCCTTACATTTGTGATCAGTGGGAGGAATGCTCCTTACATGTATGGTCAGTGGGAGGAATGCTCCTTACATGTATGGTCAGTGGGAGGAATGCTCCTTACATTTGTGGTCAGTGGGAAGAATGCTCCTTACATTTGTGGTCAGTGGGAGGAATGCTCCTTACATGTATGGTCAGTGGGAGGAATGCTCCTTACATTTGTGGTCAGTGGGAGGAATGCTCCTTACATTTGTGGTTAGTGGGAGGAATGCTCCTTACTTTTGTGGTCAGTGGGAGGAATGCTCTTCATACAATTAGCTAAAAAGATATAAAGGGTCAGCAGATACTTATCTGAGAGTCATACATTTCTGATTTCTCAAGAAACCCCTGACAACATCTGGAGGAACCCTAATGTTCCACGGTATCCTCGATGAGAAAGGCAGGTGCATAGGTTGAATAGAAAGTGGCGTGGTTATATCATGTAAGCGGTGTGACTTCAAAAGCAGTACTTTGTCACTTTTACATACAAAAAACAAAAAACTGAGAATTATTTCCAGTGTATATAAATGACATGCTGCAATCTCCGTAAATAAACGTTGTCAGTATTCCGGTAACAGAAACCAAAACAGCAAAACAAACCAAAATAAGAAAAATAAACCTTTACTGCACATTAAACTGTTTTGCAAAATATGGAACACTGGAAATGATGAAAGGAGAAGATCTCTGGTCAATAAAGGGGAATAAAGGGAGATTTGTACATCATGCAGGGTGAGACTTTGTAAATTTTAGGCTGAGTTGACATTACTGTGACCTGCAGAGACGACTCTGTTCCCTATAAAGCCTCATGCAGAAAAAATGCTGCTTTTAGAGGCTTTTTTCTTTTTTTCTTATGCCTCTGAAGACCACTCTATATTAGCAAATGTCTCCATAAACATTTTGGCATCTAGATTCGTACTTAGGAGCAATGTTTAGGGGCATGAAAAAATGCCCCAAAACTGCGTTTGGCGAGATGCTTACTGGCATACTTTACGCACATATACAGTAAACGCACATAAATGTACGTAAATGCATTCTAGTGGCTAGAATAAATGAATATTTTACCCACTGAGTTTACACGCATATGCTTCTAAATGCCATACGCCTGTTAAAATGCTTAAACATGTGTAATTAAGAGCCAAAACAAGCATGTTTTAAAGGGGAAGTTTGGGGTTCAAAAAACAAAAAACAAAAAAAAAACTATACAGTACATACTTACTTCCATGCTGCAGCATTGGTATGATGCTGCAGCTGCCCCCCCACCGGCTCTAAAACCAAGAACTGACTGATCACATGACTGCTGATCGCTCAGTTCTTGGTTATCACAGAGAGCGGTGACTGTCAGTTACCGCTCTCTGCTCTGCCTCTCTAGTGCTCACTGGAGTGCAGGACTGGTACGAGGGTGGGAGCAGCTGGCTCAGGCGTGCTGAGAGGCTGGGCCAGCTGCCAATTAGGCATCTCGGTGAATCCCTTCAATATTGTCAGGATACATCCAAAGGCTAGAGTGGCTCTGTGATGTCAGCCGACAGCGGGCTGATTCTGGGTCACAGAAGAGCACAAGTAAGTGCACTCCTGTGACCCATACAGTTTCTGGCAGGAAGATCCAGCATACGTAGAAGTATTTTACCATGCCCATGTGCATGAGGCCTAATGCTCTTGCACATGGGTGGCTGAGCCCCTTTACCAGAATTCCCAAATTTTTTTATTAGCCTGGACAGCCCAGGTGAAGTGTACAGCCTCTCTCTGATATGGCTGTGCATAGCTGTACTCATGTATAAAGTAGTGCTATACCAAACACAAGTGCAGCGTACTAGCGTTACAAACTAGGGGTTGACCAAGCAGAGCAAACACGTTGGGAATTACTCTGAACAGGCTCAGCCCCCTGTGTGCAAGAGCTCTTAGAGGTCCATTCTCACCTTTAGACCCCAGGTCCCTATTGGGAGAGGAAAGTTAGTTTACAATTTTGAGGGAAAGGGGCGGGGGGGGGGGGATATATACAAACACATGTGCCCTACAGCATTCATTTTCTAAAGGCTCAAAAAATGTGCATGGGGCACATAAATCTACTTTATGGGAAGCTTGTCTGGAAGAATTGAGAAAAAGAAATTGCTAAATAAAAGTATAAATCTAAAAGTAAGTTGACGGTATGCAAGAATGCTCTCCACGGCTCCCATTAAATAGAGGCAATTCCTTATACAAGCCATGTGGGGTGATGTCAAGCTGGTGGATTTAATTAAAGCAAATTCACCATTCACTTTTCTTGCCCACTCTTTCATGAAATTACTCTGAAGGAGAAGGAGAAGGAGAAGAAGAAGAAGGAGACGGAGAAGGAGAAGGAGAAGGAGAAGAAGGAGAAGGAGAAGGAGAAGGAGAAGGAGAAGGATCTTCTGGTGTGTGAGAACTTTACATCATTCCTTCACATAAGGATGACTGTGTCATTAAAGTGGAGCTAAACCCATCAGATGAAAGTTTCCCCAAACAGTTACATTCAGGGCATGCCATAAGTGATAGCTGTCACAGTTGCTTGCGTCCCCCACCAAGCTGTGAAAACATCAAATGGCTTGGTCATAACTGGTACCATGGCAACTTCAGATGAAACAGAAGCTAAGATGGCAGCTCCCTTGGACCATCCGACAATGGTCTGCACAGATCCGCCATTAGGACAGACTTTACACAATTTTTTTTTTTTAGAGGAACCCTTCAAATAATTTCCAGGTCTTAGAGAACTTCTGCTGCTAAAAATAAATGAATCGTAAGTCATTGGGAAATTGTCGCTTATATTGATGGTCAGAAGGATACCCCCTTAAAGGGGGCTAAAACTGATCATCGGCGCTGGCTCTCCCAAGTGGCGATGTAGCCGCAACCATCCAGACAACATCGGATGGAAGGGCAATAAGCTGAAGGAACCCCTAGACACCTCTCAGGGAACCCTGGAGTTCCACAGATCCCTGGTTGGAAATGGCTGCTGTAGAAATAACAGCACCTGGGACTCTGGCCCATAACAGCCAATCAAGCTTTAACCTTTTAATGAGACAAGGGATTTGGTTGCTATAGGCAACAGATCTCCACGAGCCAACCTGCACAAGTCAGCCATTAGGAAATAACAGCACCTTGGGACTGGGGTTCATGCCAGGCAATTAAGCCCCAACTTTTCAATGAGACCAAGGGATGTGGGATGCAACAGGTCCAGTAAAACAAGGGACGAGGTTGCTATGGGCAACAGGTCTAATAAAACAAGGGATGTGGTTGCTATGGGCAACAGATCCAGTAAAACACGGGATGTGGTTGCTATGGGCAACAGATCCTGTAAAACATGGGATGCGGTTGCTAACAGCAAAAGTTCCAATGAAACAGGGAATACATGGCCCCATACACACTATTAGATTTTCTGAAGATTTTTGTCTTCAGATTTACCAAAACCATGTAGTACAAGGGCCTGACTGATTGCATTCAAATAAAAACTTTTAAGGTTTAACCTCATATTATATGGTTTTGGTTAATCGGAAGACAAAAATCTGCATAAAATCTAATAGTGTGATGTATGGGGTCTTAGTATGGGTAACAGGTCCAATCAGAACAAAGGGTTGTGGCTGCTATTGGCAACAGGTATACTAAAACAAGGGATGTGGTTGCTATGGACAATAAAACAAGGGATGTGGTTGCTATGGACAATAAAACAAGGGATGTGGTTGCTATGGACAACATGTCCTCATCATCACACAGCATGCATGGGATGGAATGGCTGATAGTACATCTCTCTCTCTCTCTTTCTCTGATAGAATATTAGAAGTCTCAGCATCCCAAACTTCCCGGCTCAGAAGGAAAGTCCCCCCGGGGCACCTACCATCTCTTCTCAGGCTGGACGCTCTCAGGCTCCTCAGACCTCCAGGTTGGGAAGACAATCCCCGACTGCAAAAGTTTGCAAAGACGATGGTGAAAAGCCACGGCCACTGCATTGGGGCTCCTCCGGTGTCCGGGGTGAGGCGAGTCAGGTAAAGCGCCCGGGACGAGCCGACACCTCCGCTGGAGCGCTGAGCGGGTCAGAGGAGAGCTGTGCTGCGGGAGGGAAGGAAGGAGTGCGGGAGGAAAGGAGTGCGGGAGGTGTGCAGCAAGGCAGAGTGTGGAGAGGAGTCAGTGGAGGGGACAGCCGGATCTCTCAGGAGTTTGCAGGCAGCTGGTGTCTAGAGTTGGTGAGGCTCCCCCTGTACAGCCTGCATATCTGTACAACACAGCACATTGCTGGATGCCACACGTTCCCCCCACTGTACACACCGAGAGAGAGAGCAGACTGTGTATGAGAGAGAGGAGGAAACAGGAACCTCAGGAAAACTAATCACATCCCCCCCACCCTGCACACCCCCACCCTGCACACCCCCACCCTATACACTCCATACCCTGCACACTCCATACCCAGCACACCCCATACCCTACACACTCCATACCCTGCACACTCCATACCCTGCACACCCCCACCCTACACACTCCATACCCTGTACACTCCATACCCTACACACTCCATACCCTGCACACCCCATACCCTGCACACTCCATACCCTACACACCCCCACCCTACACACTTCATACCCTACACACCCCCACCCTCCACACTCCATACCCTGCACACCCCCACCCTCCACACTCCATACCCTGCACACCCCCACCCTACACACTCCATACCCTGCACACCCCCACCCTGCACACTCCATACCCTGCACACCCCCACCCTGCACACTCCATACCCTGCACACCCCCACCCTACACACTCCATACCTTGCACACTCCATACCCTGCACACTCCATACCCTGCACACCCCCACCCTACACACTCCATACCCTGCACACTCCATACCCTACACATCCCCACCCTACACACCCCCACCCTACACACTCCATACCCTGCACACCCCCACCCTACACACTCCATACCCTGCACACCCCCACCCTACACACTCCATACCCTGCACACCCCCACTCTACACACTGCATACCCTGCACACCCCCACCCTACACACTCCATACTCTGCACACCCCCACCCTACACACTCCATACCCTGCACACCCCCACCCTACACACTCCATACCCTGCACACTCCATACCCTGCACACCCCCACCCTACACACTCCATACCCTGCACACTCCCACCCTACACACTCCATACCCTGCACACTCCATACCCTGCACACTCCATACCCTACACATCCCCACCCTACACACTCCATACCCTGCACACCCCCACCCTACACACTCCATACCCTGCACACCCCCACCCTACACACTCCATACCCTGCACACCCCCACCCTACACACGCCATACCCTGCACACCCCCACCCTACACACTCCATACCCTGCACACTCCATACCCTGCACACCCCCACCCTTCACACTCCATACCCTACACACTCCATACCCTGCACACGCCATACCCTGCACACCCCCACCCTACACACTCCATACCCTGCACACTCCATACCCTGCACACCCCCACCCTACACACTCCATACCCTGCACACCCCCACCCTACACACTCCATACCCCGCACACACACACCCTGCACACTCCATATCCTGCACACCCCCACCCTATACACTCCATACCCTGCACACCCCCACCCTGCACACTCTATACCCTGCACACCCCCACCCTACACACTCCATACCCTGCACACCCCCACCCTGCACACTCCATACCCTGCACACCCCCACCCTGCACACTCCATACCCTGCACACCCCCACCCTACACACTCCATACCTTGCACACTCCATACCCTGCACACTCCATACCCTGCACACCCCCACCCTACACACTCCATACCCTGCACACCCCATACCCTACACACCCCCACCCTACACACTCCATACCCTACACACCCCCACCCTACACACTTCATACCCTACACACCCCCACCCTACACACTCCATACCCTGCACACCCCCACTCTACACACTGCATACCCTGCACACCCCCACCCTACACACTCCATACCCGGCACACCCCCACCCTACACACTCCATACCCTGCACACCCCCACCCTGCACACTCCATACTCTACACACCCCCACCCTGCACACCCCCACCCTACACACCCCCACCCTACACACCCCATACCCTGCACACCCCCACCCTACACACTCCATACCCTGCACACCCCCATCCTACACACTCCATACCCTGCACACCCCCACCCTACACACTTCATACCCTGCACACTCCATACCCTGCACACCCCACCCCACACACTCCATACCCTGCACACTCCATACCCTGCACACCCCCACCCTACACACTCCATACCCTACACACTCCCCACCCTGCACACTCCATACCCTGCACACCCCCACCCTACACACTCCATACCCTGCACACCCCCACCCTACACACTCCATACCCTGCACACTCCCACCCTACACACTCCATACCCTGCACACTCCATACCCTGCACACTCCATACCCTGCACACTCCATACCCTACACATCCCCACCCTACACACCCCCACCCTACACACTCCATACCCTGCACACCCCCACCCTACACACTCCATACCCTGCACACCCCCACCCTACACACTGCATACCCTGCACACCCCCACCCTACACACTCCATACCCTGCACACCCCCACCCTACACACTCCATACCCTGCACACCCCCACCCTACACACTCCATACCCTGCACACCCCCACCCTACACACTCCATACCCTGCACACTCCATACCCTGCACACCCCCACCCTACACACTCCATACCCTGCACACTCCATACCCTGCACACTCCATACCCTACACACTCCATACCCTGCACACTCCATACCCTGCACACCCCCACCCTACACACTCCATACCCTGCACACCCCCACCCTACACACTCTATACCCTGCACACCCCCACCCTACACACTCCATACCCTGCACACAGCCACCCTGCACACTCCATACCCTGCACATCCCCACCCTATACACTCCATACCCTGCACACCCCCACCCTGCACACTCCATACCCTGCACACCCCCACCCTGCACACTCCATACCCTGCACACCCCCACCCTACACACTCCATACCTTGCACACTCCATACCCTGAACACTCCATACCCTGCACACCCCCACCCTACACACTCCATACCCTGCACACTCCATACCCTACACATCCCCACCCTACACACCCCCACCCTACACACTCCATACCCTGCACACCCCCACCCTACACACTCCATACCCTGCACACCCCCACCCTACACACTCCATACCCTGCACACCCCCACTCTACACACTGCATACCCTGCACACCCCCACCCTACACACTCCATACTCTGCACACCCCCACCCTACACACTCCATACCCTGCACACCCCCACCCTACACACTCCATACCCTGCACACTCCATACCCTGCACACCCCCACCCTACACACTCCATACCCTGCACACTCCCACCCTACACACTCCATACCCTGCACACTCCATACCCTGCACACTCCATACCCTACACATCCCCACCCTACACACTCCATACCCTGCACACCCCCACCCTACATACTCCATACCCTGCACACCCCCACCCTACACACTCCATACCCTGCACACCCCCACCCTACACACTGCATACCCTGCACACCCCCACCCTACACACTCCATACCCTGCACACCCCCACCCTACACACTCCATACCCTGCACACCCCCACCCTACACACTCCATACCCTGCACACCCCCACCCTACACACGCCATACCCTGCACACCCCCACCCTACACACTCCATACCCTGCACACTCCATACCCTGCACACCCCCACCCTTCACACTCCATACCCTACACACTCCATACCCTGCACACGCCATACCCTGCACACCCCCACCCTACACACTCCATACCCTGCACACTCCATACCCTGCACACCCCCACCCTACACACTCCATACCCCGCACACACACACCCTGCACACTCCATATCCTGCACACCCCCACCCTATACACTCCATACCCTGCACACCCCCACCCTGCACACTCTATACCCTGCACACCCCCACCCTACACACTCCATACCCTGCACACCCCCACCCTGCACACTCCATACCCTGCACACCCCCACCCTGCACACTCCATACCCTGCACACCCCCACCCTACACACTCCATACCTTGCACACTCCATACCCTGCACACTCCATACCCTGCACACCCCCACCCTACACACTCCATACCCTGCACACCCCATACCCTACACACCCCCACCCTACACACTCCATACCCTACACACCCCCACCCTACACACTTCATACCCTACACACCCCCACCCTACACACTCCATACCCTGCACACCCCCACTCTACACACTGCATACCCTGCACACCCCCACCCTACACACTCCATACCCGGCACACCCCCACCCTACACACTCCATACCCTGCACACCCCCACCCTGCACACTCCATACTCTACACACCCCCACCCTGCACACCCCCACCCTACACACCCCCACCCTACACACCCCATACCCTGCACACCCCCACCCTACACACTCCATACCCTGCACACCCCCATCCTACACACTCCATACCCTGCACACCCCATCCCTACACACTTCATACCCTGCACACTCCATACCCTGCACACCCCACCCCACACACTCCATACCCTGCACACTCCATACCCTGCACACCCCCACCCTACACACTCCATACCCTACACACTCCCCACCCTGCACACTCCATACCCTGCACACCCCCACCCTACACACTCCATACCCTGCACACCCCCACCCTACACACTCCATACCCTGCACACTCCCACCCTACACACTCCATACCCTGCACACTCCATACCCTGCACACTCCATACCCTGCACACTCCATACCCTACACATCCCCACCCTACACACCCCCACCCTACACACTCCATACCCTGCACACCCCCACCCTACACACTCCATACCCTGCACACCCCCACCCTACACACTGCATACCCTGCACACCCCCACCCTACACACTCCATACCCTGCACACCCCCACCCTACACACTCCATACCCTGCACACCCCCACCCTACACACTCCATACCCTGCACACCCCCACCCTACACACTCCATACCCTGCACACTCCATACCCTGCACACCCCCACCCTACACACTCCATACCCTGCACACTCCATACCCTGCACACTCCATACCCTACACACTCCATACCCTGCACACTCCATACCCTGCACACCCCCACCCTACACACTCCATACCCTGCACACTCCATACCCTGCACACCCCCACTCTACACACTCCATACCCTGCACACCCCCACCCTACACACTCCATACCCTGCACACTCCATACCCTGCACACCCCCACTCTACACACTCCATACCCTGCACACCCCCACCCTACACACTCCATACCCCGCACACACACACCCTGCACACTCCATATCCTGCACACCCCCACCCTATACACTCCATACCCGGCACACCCCCACCCTGCACACTCCATACCCTGCACACCCCCACCCTGCACACTCCATACCCTGCACACCCCCACCCTACACACTCCATACCTTGCACACTCCATACCCTGCACACTCCATTCCCTGCACACCCCCACCCTACACACTCCATACCCTACACACCCCCACCCTACACACTTCATACCCTACACACCCCCACCCTCCACACTCCATACCCTGCACACCCCCACCCTCCACACTCCATACCCTGCACACCCCCACCTTACACACTCCATACCCTGCACACCCCCACCCTACACACTCCATACCCTGCACACAGCCACCCTGCACACTCCATACCCTGCACATCCCCACCCTACACACTCCATACCCTGCACACCCCCACCCTACACACTCCATACCCTGCACACCCCCACCCTACACACTCTATACCCTGCACACCCCCACCCTACACACTCCATACCCTGCACACAGCCACCCTGCACACTCCATACCCTGCACATCCCCACCCTATACACTCCATACCCTGCACACCCCCACCCTGCACACTCCATACCCTGCACACCCCCACCCTGCACACTCCATACCCTGCACACCCCCACCCTACACACTCCATACCTTGCACACTCCATACCCTGCACACTCTATACCCTGCACACCCCCACCCTACACACTCCATACCCTGCACACTCCATACCCTACACATCCCCACACTACACACCCCCACCCTACACACTCCATACCCTGCACACCCCCACCCTACACACTCCATACCCTGCACACCCCCACCCTACACACTCCATACCCTGCACACCCCCACTCTACACACTGCATACCCTGCACACCCCCACCCTACACACTCCATACTCTGCACACCCCCACCCTACACACTCCATACCCTGCACACCCCCACCCTACACACTCCATACCCTGCACACTCCATACCCTGCACACCCCCACCCTACACACTCCATACCCTGCACACTCCCACCCTACACACTCCATACCCTGCACACTCCATACCCTGCACACTCCATACCCTGCACACTCCATACCCTACACATCCCCACCCTACACACCCCCACCCTACACACTCCATACCCTGCACACCCCCACCCTACACACTCCATACCCTGCACACCCCCACCCTACACACTCCATACCCTGCACACCCCCACCCTACACACTGCATACCCTGCACACCCCCACCCTACACACTCCATACCCTGCACACCCCCACCCTACACACTCCATACCCTGCACACCCCCACCCTACACACTCCATACCCTGCACACCCCCACCCTACACACTCCATACCCTGCACACCCCCACCCTACACACTCCATACCCTGCACACTCCATACCCTGCACACCCCCACCCTACACACTCCATACCCTTCACACTCCATACCCTACACACTCCATACCCTGCACACGCCATACCCTGCACACCCCCACCCTACACACTCCATACCCTGCACACTCCATACCCTGCACACCCCCACCCTACACACTCCATACCCTGCACACCCCCACCCTACACACTCCATACCCCGCACACACACACCCTGCACACTCCATACCCTGCACACCCCCACCCTACACACTCCATACCTTGCACACTCCATACCCTGCACACTCCATACCCTGCACACCCCCACCCTACACACTCCATACCCTGCACACCCCATACCCTACACACCCCCACCCTACACACTCCATACCCTACACACCCCCACCCTACACACTTCATACCCTACACACCCCCACCCTCCACACTCCATACCCTGCACACCCCCACCCTCCACACTCTATACCCTGCACACAGCCACCCTGCACACTCCATACCCTGCACATCCCCACCCTGCACACTCCATACCCTGCACACCCCCACCCTACACACTCCATACCCTGCACACCCCCACCCTACACACTCCATACCCTGCACACAGCCACCCTGCACACTCCATACCCTGCACATCCCCACCCTATACACTCCATACCCTGCACACCCCCACCCTGCACACTCCATACCCTGCACACCCCCACCCTGCACACTCCATACCCTGCACACCCCCACCCTACACACTCCATACCTTGCACACTCCATACCCTGCACACTCCATACCCTGCACACCCCCACCCTACACACTCCATACCCTGCACACTCCATACCCTGCACACTCCATACCCTACACATCCCCACCCTACACACCCCCACCCTACACACTCCATACCCTGCACACCCCCACCCTACACACTCCATACCCTGCACACCCCCACCCTACACACTCCATACCCTGCACACCCCCACTCTACACACTGCATACCCTGCACACCCCCACCCTACACACTCCATACTCTGCACACCCCCACCCTACACACTCCATACCCTGCACACCCCCACCCTACACACTCCATACCCTGCACACTCCATACCCTGCACACCCCCACCCTACACACTCCATACCCTGCACACTCCCACCCTACACACTCCATACCCTGCACACACTTCATACCCTGCACACTCCATACCCTGCACACTCCATACCCTGCACACTCCATACCCTACACACCCCCACCCTACACACCCCCACCCTACACATTCCATACCCTGCACACCCCCACCCTACACACTCCATACCCTGCACACCCCCACCCTACACACTCCATACCCTGCACACCGCCACCCTACACACTGCATACCCTGCACACCCCCACCCTACACACTCCATACCCTGCACACCCCCACCCTACACACTCCATACCCTGCACACCCCCACCCTACACACTCCATACCCTGCACACCCCCACCCTACACACTCCATACCCTGCACACTCCATACCCTGCACACCCCCACCCTACACACTCCATACCCTGCACACTCCATACCCTGCAAACCCCCACCCTACACACTCCATACCCTGCACACTCCATACCCTACACACTCCATACCCTGCACACTCCATACCCTGCACACCCCCACCCTACACACTCCATACCCTGCACACCCCCACCCTACGCACTCCATACCCCGCACACACACACCCTGCACACTCCATATCCTGCACACCCCCACCCTATACACTCCATACCCTGCACACCCCCACCCTGCACACTCTATACCCTGCACACCCCCACCCTACACACTCCATACCCTGCACACCCCCACCCTGCACACTCCATACCCTGCACACCCCCACCCTGCACACTCCATACCCTGCACACCCCCACCCTACACACTCCATACCTTGCACACTCCATACCCTGCACACTCCATACCCTGCACACCCCCACCCTACACACTCCATACCCTGCACACCCCATACCCTACACACCCCCACCCTACACACTCCATACCCTACACACCCCCACCCTACACACTTTATACCCTACACACCCCCACCCTCCACACTCCATACCCTGCACACCCCACCCTCCACACTCCATACCCTGCACACCCCCACCCTACACACTCCATACCCTGCACACCCCCACCCTACACACTCCATACCCTGCACACAGCCACCCTGCACACTCCATACCCTGCACATCCCCACCCTACACACACCATACCCTGCACACCCCCACCCTACACACTCCATACCCTGCACACCCCCACCCTACACACTCTATACCCTGCACACCCCCACCCTACACACTCCATACCCTGCACACAGCCACCCTGCACACTCCATACCCTGCACATCCCCACCCTATACACTCCATACCCTGCACACCCCCACCCTGCACACTCCATACCCTGCACACCCCCACCCTGCACACTCCATACCCTGCACACCCCCACCCTACACACTCCATACCCTGCACACTCCATACCCTACACACCCCCACCCTACACAATCCATACCCTACACACCCCCACCCTACACACTTCATACCCTACACACCCCCACCCTACACACTCCATACCCTGCACACCCCCACCCTCCACACTCCATACCCTGCACACCCCCACCCTACACACTCCATACCCTGCACACCCCCACCCTACACACTCCATACCCTGCACACTCCATACCCTGCACACGCCCACCCTGCACACTCCATACCCTGCACACCCCCACCCTACACACCCCCACCCTGTACACTCCATACCCTGCACACCCCAACCCTACACACTCCATACCCTGCACACTCCATACCATGCACACCCCCACCCTACACACTCCATAACCTGCACACCCCCACCCTACACACTCCATACCCTGCACACCCCCACCCTACACACTCCATACCCTGCACACTCCCACCCTACACACTCCATACCATGCACACCCCCACCCTACACACTCCATACCCTGCACACCCCCACCCTACACACTCCATACCCTGCACACCACCACCCTGTACACCCCCACCCTACACACTCCATACCCTGCACACCCCCACCCTACACACTCCATACCCTGCACACCCCCACCCTACACACTCCATACCCTGCACACCCCCACCCTACACACTCCATACTCTGCACACCCCCACCCTACACACTCCATACCCTGCACACCCCCACCCTACACACTCCATACCTTGCACAACCCCACCCTACACACTCCATACCGTGCACACCCCCACCCTACACACTCCATACCCTGCACACCCCCACCCTGCACACTCCATACCCTGCACACCCCCACCCTACACACTTCATACTCTGCACACCCCCACCCTACACACTCCATACCCTGCACACCCCCACCCTACACACTCCATACCTTGCACAACCCCACCCTACACACTCCATACCGTGCACACCCCCACCCTACACACTCCATACCGTGCACACCCCCACCCTACACACTCCATACCCTGCACACCCCCACCCTGCACACTCCATACCCTGCACACCCCCACCCTACACAATCCATACCCTACATACCCCCACCCTACACACTCCATACCCTACACCCCCCACCCTACACACCCCACCCTGCACACCCCCACTCTGCTCACTCCATACCCTACACACCCCCACCCTGCACACCCCACCCTACACACTCCATACCCTACACACCCCACCCTGCACACTCCATACCCTGCACACCCCCACCCTACACACTCCTAACCCTGCACACCCCCACCCTGCACACTCCATACCCTGCACACCCCCACCCTGCACACTCCATACCCTGCATACCCCCACCCTACACAATCCATACCCTACACACCCCCACCCTACACACTCCATACCCTGCACACCCCCACCCTGCACACTCCATACCCTGCACACCCCCACTCTACAAACCCCCACCCTACACAATCCATACCCTGCACACCCCCACCCTGCAAACTCCAATCCATACCCTGCACACCCCCACCCTGCACACTGCATTACCTGCACACCTCCACCCTACACACTCCATACCCTGCACACCCCCACCCTGCACACTCCATACCCTGCACACTCCATTACCTGCAAACCTCCACCCTGCACACTCCATACCCTGCACACCCCCACCCTGCACACTCCATACCCTGCACACCCCCACCCTGCACACTCCATACCCTGCACACCCCCACCCTACACAATCCATACCCTGCACACCCCCACCCTGCACACTCCATACCCTGCACACCCCCACCCTACACACTCCATACCCTGCACACCCCCACCCTGCACACTCCATACCCTGCACACCTCCACCATACACACTCCATACCCTGCACACCCCCACCCTGCACACTCCATATCCTGCACACCCCCACCCTACACACTCCATACCCTGCACACCCCCACCCTACACACTCCATACCCTGCACACCCCCACCCTACACACTCCATACCCTGCACACCCTCACCCTGCACACTCCATGCCCTGCACACCTCCACCCTACACACTCCATACCCTGCACACCCTGAACAATATATGTCCTGCATACCCTCACCCTACACACTCCATGTCCTGCACACCCCCACCCTACACACCCCCACCCTGCGCACTCCATGCCCTGCACACCCCCACCCTACAAAATCCACGCCCTGTACACCCCCACCCTACACAATCCATGCCCTGCACACCCCCACCTCACACACTCCATGGCCTGCACACCCCCACCCTACACACTCCATACCCTGCACACCCCCACCCCACACACTCCATACCCTGCACACCCCCACCCTGCACACTCCATACCCTGCACACCCCCACCCTACACACTGCATGCCCTGCACACCCCCACCCTACGCAATCCATGCCCTGCACACCAGCACCTTACACACCCCCACCCTACACACTCCATGCCCTGCACATCCCCACCCTGCACACTCCATGCCCTGCACACCCCAACCTACACACTCCATGCCCTGCACATACCCACCCTGCACACTCAATGCCCTGCACATACCCACCCTACACACTCCATGCCCTGCACACCCCCACCCTGCACACTCCATGCCCTGCACACCCCCACCCTGCACACTCCATGGCTTGCTCACCCCCACCCTGCACACCCCCACAGTACACATTCCATACCCTGCACACCCCTACCCTGCACACTTCATGCCCTACACACCCCCACCCTGCATACTCTATGCCCTGGACACCCCACCTTGCACACCCCCACCCTGCACACTCCATGCCCTGCACACTTTATGCTGACACCATGCCCTGCACAAGGTACAACTCTGCTGAAGGGCTCCGGAATAAAGCTGAACTCCGGGCACAAATAAATCACTTTATATACGTTCTTCAATAGACAGAAAGGACAGAAATCCACTTTGTGTGCACCAAATGCCTTTACAAACCCAGATATTACCTTGCAAAGCAGCATTGACATAATCTCTGGGCTGTACATGTGCAGGGAGCGGCGCTGTGGGAGGGGCCCCAGCAAGCTCTACCCCTGGGGTCAGCAACCAGTAGATCGCAGACGGTTGACTGGTAGATCACGGTCTGGGTTTGGTGACCGGCCATTCCAGCCAGAACATCAAAGTGCAATTCAAAGGGACTGCTTGTAAAGTTGGAGCTGTAGTAGGGAGCAAGAGCCATATAAGCTAATGTCTCCTCTGTAGTCACGACTTATATCCCATGCAGAGTGGAACAAACTGCACTCCACCTCTTATCCCGGCTAGCGGTCTCCAGAGTGGTGCCAGCTGCAGGAAAGAAGAGATCTTCAGGTCAGTGTGAAGCAATACACTGAGCATAATGCCTTTAGTATAGGGCTGCTTTCACACTGATGCGCTGTGCTTTACCCACACCTGTAGATGTAGTGTACCTGCAGCTTTCCTGCAGTTTTGTTGTACTTAGCCATAGATTTCATTCATAATAGGTGTAGCAGGTACTGCTGCTCCTTTGAAAAGCGATCTAAGTGTGTGTTAACAGGTGGTGAGAAGGCAATAGGTTGCCTCCGCACCACCTGATTAAAACCCTTGATTGCTATGCACTGCACGTAATTGCAACACAGTAGTACGGCAATTAGAGGTTTAAATCAGGTGTAAGGAGGCAACACTGGGTGACACTGTGCCCCAGTGATCTTTGACTTCTCCCGTGTTTTTCAGATAGATCTCCACCTCTTTAAAGCAGAGTTCCGCTTAAAAAAAAAATTAAAAGTCAGTAGCTACAAATACTGCAGCTGCTGACATTTAATAATTGGACACTTACCTGTCCTAGGGTCCAGCGATACAAGGGGAAAGAAGCCCGGCTCATCTCCCCCTCCTCTCTGCAGCTCACTGTGGGCGCCCGGCTGTGGCTTTACAGCCGGGCACGCACTGCGCATGCGTGAGCCGCACGGCATGCCGTGACTGGTCAGGCAATCATCTGGGACCTGTGACAAGTCCCAAATGATTGCTGAGAGGGAGGGGGGAGAGGTGATCTCTCTTCCGGTGCCGCGGTGCGCTGGGAGGAAGTGGGAGCTGGAACCCTCAAAAAAGAGGATATCTGCTCCCCCGCCCAAAAAATATGACATACCAAATGTGGCATGTCGGGGGGTCACCTAGCAAAAAATCAAGAAACCCAGTGGGGATTAACTACTTAAATACTGGGCACCCCCCCCCCCCCCCCTCCTGACCAGGCCAATTTTCAGCTTTCAGCGCTGTCACACTTTGAATGACAATTGTGCGGTCATACAACACTGTACCCAAACAACATTTCTATAATTTTTTTTTCACACAAATACAGCTTTCTTTTGGTGGTATTGGATCACCAATTTTCCAAATTAAAAAAAAAAAGTTTTTCTTTGTTTCTGTTACAAAAATGTGTAAATAAGTAAGTTTTGTCCTTCACTGATGATGAACACTGATTAGGCAGTACTGATTGGCACTTATGTGGTGGCACTGATGAGGTGGTACTGATGATGAGGCACTTATATACAGCACTGATGGGCACTGATAGGTAGCACTGATGGACACTCATAGAATGTACTGATCAGGAGGCTCTGACAGCCAATCACTGATTGGCACAGAGCGCCATCCTAATGGACAGTGATTGGCATTCCTGGTGGGCTCACCTGGTAGCTTGAAATGGACATCCCTGGTGGTCTGAAGTGGTCATCCCTGGTTGTCTGAAGTGGGCATCCTCGATGGGCCTGCACTGATACTTAATGCGCTGATTATCAGCGCAGACCCCCCCCCCCCCGCGCCAGGAGAGCAGCCGATCAGCTCTCCTCTACTTGCGCCTGTCAGTGCAAGTGGAGAAAAAGCCGATATACGGCTCTTCCTGTTTACACTGTGAACAGCTGTGATTGAAAAAAAAATCACCAGGACCACATGGCTTACACCCGAGAGTCCTCAAAGAACTCAGTCAAGTTATAGCCAGGCCATTTTTCCTGATCTTTGTGGACAGCACATAATGACAGGATTAGTACCAGCTGATTGGAGAAAAGCCAACGTGGTACCATTCAAAAAAGGGCAGAGACATATTCTGGGGAATTACAGGCCAGTCAGCCTAACATCAATAGTGGGTAAATTATTGGAGGGGATGATTAGGGACTATATCCAAAGATTTACTGAAGAGAAGAATATCATTAGTTGTAATCTGCATGGGTTTATGAGAGGACGTTCCTGCTAACATTCTACGAGGAGGTGAGCTGCCATCTATATAGGTGGAGACCTGTGGATGTGGTTTATCTGGACTTTGCAAAAGCATTTAATTCAGTCCCCCATAAACGCTTAATTTACAAGCTGTGATCTGCAAGCTTGGACCATAGCGTCTGTGCTTGGGTAAAAAAATGGTTACAGGGACGGGTCCAAAGGGTGGTGATAAATAACATGTACTCAGACTGGTCTGGATTGGTGAGTGGGGTACCCCAAGGTTCTGTCTTGGGACCAATTTTATTCAACATATTCATAAAATGATATAGAGTATGGGATAACTAGTTCAGTCTCAGTCTTTGCGGATGACACAAACATAAGCAGAGTAATAGACTCACATCAGGACATAGAAATTTTGCAGAATGGCCTAAATAATATAAATCAGTGGGCAGACAAATGGCAAATGAGGTTTAATGTGGAGAAATGTAAAATAATGCACTCAGGGGCAAAAAACATAAATGCTAAATATTCACTAGGTGGAGAACCTCTGGAAGAATAAAGGATGGAGAAGGATCTAGTGGTGCTAATAGATGACAGATTGAGCAACAGCATGCAGTGTCAAGCTGTAGCTGCCAAAGCAGGCAGAATATTAGCATGCATAAAAAAAAGGGATCTACGCCAGGGACAAAACTATAATTCTGCCAATTTATAAAACTCTGTTTAGGCCACATCTAGAGTTTTCCGTTCAATTCTGGTCACCAGTCCTCCGTAGGGATGTACTGGAGCTGGAGAGAGTCCAAAGAAGGGCAACTAAAATAATAAGGGGACTGGAGGACCTCAATTACGAGGAACAACTGCAAACACTAAATTTATTTTAGCTGGAGATGAAACGCTTGAGAGGAGACTTGATGGCGATCTACAAATATCTGAATGGGGATCCCAACATAAGAAATAAACTATTCAGTTCTAGGGACTGTAAAGGACACACATTGAGACTGGAAGAGAAGCGGTTTAACCCTAAACTGCGTAGGGGGTTCATTACTGTTAGGGTTATAAGGATGTGGAACTCTCTCCCACAATTGGTGGTGGCTGCGGGAAGTATGGATATTTTTAAAAGTCTCTTGGATGTACATCTTAAAGGACACAACATACAGGGATATGAGAAATCATTATAGACATTGATACATATACACCTACACAGGTTGAACTGGATGGACTATTGTCTTTTTTCGGCCTTACCGACTATAAAACTATGTAAAGAACCTACATCAGAGGCTCTTTACCGGGATCAGACATGCGGTGTTTTAGACTGACACACCACCGATCGCCGTGGGAGCGCGCTAGTGGTTTATCCTGTTGGACGTCATATGACGTTTAGTCAGGATAATGAAACCACTTTGCACACGTCATATTACTATATGGTGGACGGGAAGTTAAATACCACCAAAAGAAAGCTCTATTTGTGTGAAAAAAGTATAAAAACATTATTTGGGCATGACCGCACACTTGTCATTAAAAGTGTGACAGCGCTGAATGGGGGCAGAGCTGAGGGGGGCTGTAATGTGAATGGGGGGGGGGAGCAGAGTTGAGGCGGCGTTGCAATGTAAATGAGGGGAGCAGAGTTGAGGGGGGGTTGCAATGTGAATAAGGGGAGCAGAGCTGAGGGGGCTGCAATGTGAATGGGGGGAAGAGCTGATGGGGCTGCAATGTGAATGGGGGCAGAGCTGAGGGGGGCTGTAATGTGAATGGGGGGGAGCAGAGTTGAGGGGGGGTTGCAATGTGAATGATGGGGGCTGCAATGTAAATGGTGGGCTGCAGTGTGAATGGAGGGCAGAGCTTAGGGGGCTTGCAATGTGAACGGGGGGGGGGCGGGGCTTTGATGTGAAGAGGCGGTAAAGTAGACCACCGTGGGGGGTAAAATGGGGACAGCGGACATCGCTGTGGGGGGCTGTTAAGGGAGGCAGAGGACACTACTGTGGAGGGGGGTCGATGTGAATGGGGGGCAGGTACAGTACATGAACAGCTACTGGCACTTAGCCTTTGTGAGGCTGTTAAAAAACAGGGTAGGTCTAGGCACACAGGGGGAAGGTGGAGGAGTTTCTGGGCTGGCACCACAGGCGAGCAGCTGGAGGAGTCCTAAGACTGGTACCAAAGGTTGGCGGCTGGAGACATAGGGCCACACCACTTAAAAAACATTACCTGGTCAGCAATTGGGGCATTTCTCTCCGCAGTGGCTGTGCCTTCCATAGAAGCTGTGTGCTATTGGGCTGCTTCCTGGTTGCCAGCATGCCTGGGACTCACAATGAAGGACTATACACCTGGCTGCAGATCACGTGCCTACCCACCTTGCCTCATCTGGTGCAGCTTCTTGCAGCTGCAGAGGGTGGGAAATTTAGAGACTTATTTTCCCCAGGCGTGCCTAGGAGCCCTGGGGCTTGAAGTAAACCTGGGGTAATATGGGAAAAGGAGTTAAAGGAACCCGCGCCTTCATCCAAGTATGGTGAGTCAAGGGGAATTCCTCTAAATATACCGTGCCTTGAAAAAAGTATTCATACCCCTTAACATTTTCCAAATTTTGTCATGTTACAACCAAAAACGTAAATGTATTTTATTGGGATTTTATGTTATAGACTAACACAAAGTGGCACATAATTGTGCAGTGCAAGGAAAATGATAAATGGTTTTCCAAATTTTCTACAATCAAATATCTGAAAAGTGTGGCGTGCATTTGTATTCAGCCCCCTTAACTCTGATACCCCTAACTAAAATCAAGTCGAACCAATTGCCTTTAAAATTCACCTAATTAGTAAATAGAGTCCACCTGTGTATAATTTAATCTCAGTATAAATACAGCTGTCCTGTGAAGCCCTCAGAGGTCTTTTAGAAAACCTTAGTGAACAAACAGCATCATGAAGGCCAAGGAACCCACCTGGACAGGTCAAGGATAAAGTTATGGAGAAGTTTAAAGCAGGGTTATAGTATAAGAAAATATCCCAAGCTTTGAACATCTCATGGAGCACTGTTCAATCCATCATCTGAAAATGGAAAGAGTATGGCACAACTGCAAACCTACCAAGATATGGCCGTCCACCTAAATTGACAGGCTGGGCAAGGAGAGCATTAACCAGAGAAGCAGCCAAGAGGCCCATGGTAACTCTGGAGGAGCTGCAGAGATCCACAGCTCAGGTGGGAGAATCTGTCCACAGGACAACTATTAGTCGTGCACTCCACAAATCTGGCCTTTATGGAACAGTGACAAGAAGAAAGCCATTGTTGAAAGAAAGCCATAAGAAGTCCCATTTGCAATTTGAGAGAAACCATGTGGGGAGACACGGCAAACATGTGGAAGAAGGTGCTCTGGTCAGATGAGACCAAATTTGACGTTTTTGGCCTAAAAGCAAAACGCTATGTGTGGCAGAAAAACTAACATTGCACAGCACCCTGAACACACTGTCCCCACCGTGAAACGTGGTGGCAGCATTATTTTGTGGGGATGCTTTTCTTCAGCAGGGACAGAGAAGCTGGTTAGAGTTGATGGGAAGATGGATGGAGCCAAATACAGGGCAATCTTAGAAGAAAACCTGTTGGATTCTGCAAAAGACTTGAGACTGGGGCGGAGGTTCACCTTCCAGCAGGACAACAACTTTAAACCTACAGCCAGAGCTACAATTGAATGAATAAGATCAAAGCATATTCATGTGTTAGAATGGTCCAGTCAAAGTCCAGACCTAAATCCAATTGAGAATCTGTGGTAAGACTTGAAAAATTGCTGTTCACAGACGCTCTCCATCCAGTCTGACAGAGCTTGAGCTATTTTGCAAAGAAGAATGGGCAAAAATGTCACTCTCTAGATGTACAAAGCTGATAGAGACATCCCCAAAAAGACTTGCAGCTGTAATTGCAGCAAAAGGTGGTTCTACAAAGTATTGACTTGGGGGGGCTGGATACAAATGCACACCACATTTTTCACATATTTATTTGTAAAAATTTCTGAAAACCAATTACCATTTTTCATCCAATTCACAATTATGTGCCACTTTGTGTTGATCTATCACATAAAATCCCAATAAAATACATTTACGTTTTTGGTTGTAACATGACAAAATGTGGAAAATTCCAATGGGGTATGAATACTTTTTCAAGGCACTGTATCTCATGCTAGATCCGCTTGCTCTGCTCCACCCACGCAGTCCCTGTTTGCCAAAGCATTTCCCCCACCCTCCTCTACCCAAGTGCTAGTGCTGCTGGTGATAAATAGGTGGGAGGAGGGTGGCAAGGAGTGATAAATGGGGGTTATTATTTGTCCAGGGAAGGGCTTTAAACTCGGGGACATCAACCATCAAATTATAGAGTTTTTTTGTATCTTTAATAGATTTTTACATAAAACTTTTATGGAAATTCTAACCAGATGTTTTGGACTTGGATGTAGTTCATAGTTAATGTTTGCTGATAAAATCAGTTTAGTTAGACCCCTTTTTTTTTCTGCGCTGTGTACGGTGATCCCATAAAAAATTCATGGGACATCAGCTGTCCTTTGATCATTACCAACTTTATCTCCTAATCATTGTACGCATCTTTCTTTGGTGCGCTTGTGAATAATTTCTTTCATTTCCTTACCGCTCATATTAAACTGACTTGTCTTCATTTTGAGGATTTGGAAAAGCACGTATAGAACCTTCCCCGCAGTAATAAGGTTTAATTGATTTGGGATTGCTGCCATTTCGCATTCGAGTATCTTTCTATGCATCTGGCTGACTTGTAGTTTTTCTTGCTGTCTTTTTGTATTTTGCTTACCTAAATGTTTTCTCTGCAGATGGATAGGTAATGATCAGCAGCTTTGAAGGACCCCTTGATTTTTAAGTAGTGTGTCATTACTGAAGATCAGTCTGGCCCGATAGTCTTTGATAAGCACTCCTTGGTAAAGCGTTTCCTCTATTTTGGTGTATTATCTCTGCCAGGCATGAATCCACTCTGCTCAATTAAAACACACGCAGCAAAATTCAAGGACCCTGGAAGCTTTTATCATTTATGTTGGCTTTTAATATTACTCATCATCTTTGCTATGATAAAATATAGCATGGCTACAATTTTATACTGGATTACTTAATTATAATACCTGTCCCATTAAAGAGGAACTGCAGTCTGCTCACATAATTTGCAATAAAAACATCTTTGCCGTTCTGAAGCTTCCCTCTAACCACTTTGCATATTATTTTATATATACTGTCATTTTGTACTTGCCAAATATGCTGCAGATATCTCCCTCCACTGAGTCTGGCTGCAACCATTTTAACTTTGGGCAACTGAAGCTGCTGCCTGTTCACTTCCTGGATTTACACAGACACACAGAGGCACACCTCCAGCTCTGCAGCCTTGCAGCTCTCACTGGCCCTCTTATGACTCATCCCCCCTCCCTTCCTGGCAAACTCTCACGAGAGTGAAAGAGAGAGCTGTGCATGATGTCATAAGCCTAGACCAGTGATGGCGAACCTTGGCACCCCAGATGTTTTGGAACTACATTTCCCATGATGCTCATGCACTCTGCAGTGTAGTTTAGCATCATGGGAAATAGTAGTAGTTCCAAAACATCTGGGGTGCCAAGGTTCGCCATCACTGGCCTAGGCCAGGGGTCTCCAAACTTTTTAAACATTTCTAAACAAAGGGCAGGTTTATTGTCCTTCAGACTCTAGGGGGGCCGGACTTTGACCAGTGGGATTAAAATTTTCCAGGCATCAGTTAGAGTAAATATCACCACATTTGGTATTAGGAGGAGGAATGCAGCCCATTGTGGTCATCATAGGGAGGAATAGGGACCCAATACTGATGTCAGTGGGAGAAATAGTGCCCTGTTGTCAGTGTCAGATGTGGGAGGAA
The DNA here is from genome assembly GCA_037952925.1 of Lithobates clamitans. NCBI lineage: Eukaryota > Metazoa > Chordata > Amphibia > Anura > Ranidae > Lithobates > Lithobates clamitans. Next base: position 2,704,549 of record JBBGZY010001198.1, read on the forward strand.
TAGAGCCCCAAGGGCCCCTGGCCACAGTTTGGAGACCACTGGCCTAGGATAATGACCAGACAAGAAACAGGAAGTGGGCTGTATAAGGTATTTACTGGCAGAAAACGGAAAATTGTATACTCACCTTTCCGTAATTTTCCTTTCCTGACGCCTTTCCATGGCAGCACACGCTGGGTTGTGACTCCGCCCCCACAACCTGACAGGATTGGTTAGCTATAAGTTTGAAGGGGAGACACCCCGCTGCATTCTCTGTAAATATATCACCATAAAACGGGGTGGGAATCTGTGTGCTGCCATGGAAAGGCGTCAGGAAAGGAAAATTACGGAAAGGTGAGTATACAATTTTCCGTTTTCCTGACGCCTCCATGGCAGCACACGCTGGGAAATAACTCGCCAGTCGGGTGGGTGCAAGAAAATAATATTTATTCCTTATAATGCTGAAGAATTGGCTCTAACAACGGATCTACCGAAGTCTGCCATAGCCAAGTGAGCAGAATCTACTCTATAGTGAGAAATAAAAGTATGTCTGGAGGACCAAGTTGCTGCTTTGCAAATAGTCTCCGGTGAGACCCTGCAATACGCTGCCCAGGAGGTAGCCACTGCCCTGGTCGAGTGAGCCCTGATGCCTTCAGGAATTGCCATATGCTGCATGGAGTATGCCTTCTTGATGAACTTGACTAACCAGGAGGCGATAGTACGTGAAGTAGCCGCTTGACCTCGTTTGTTTCCATGTGGGATGACCATGAGGGTATCCGTCTTCCTAAAAGAATTTGTAGCCGCCAGGTAACTAATGATGGTAGTTTTAACATCCAGAGGATGAGGTTCACCCTGATCATTAGTAAAGGATGGTAAGACAATATCTTGGTTGTAGTGGAAGGAAGTTGCTACCTTCGGGATGAAGTGGTCTGAAGGTCTTAGTACTACCTTATCAGGAAAGAATACCAAGTAAGGTTCTGATGCCATCAGTGCTTGGATCTCAGACACCCTCCTTGCTGATGTGATTGCAATGAGAAAGGATAGTTTTAGAGTCAGATCCCACAGAGATATTGATTCAGATGGAGTAAAAGGAGGATTGGTGAAGGCCTCAAGAACTACTGAGAGATCCCATGATGGAAAAACTGGTTTCTTAGGAGGTTTGATTTTTAGGCAGGCTCTCAGGAACTGGATAACCAACGGATGTAATGCCCATCTGGTGCCTGTTTTGGCCGACAAGGCAGATACTTGTACCTTAAGGGTACTTGAACATAGACCTTTGTTGATTCCTGATTGGAGGAATTCTAGGATTTGAGAAGGTTCTGGAGTAATAGGATCCCATCCCTTCTGCTGCGCCATTGTAAAGAATTGGTTCCAAATTCTTGTATAGGTGGTGTTGGTGGTGCTTTTCCTGGCTTGCATCAGAGTCGATATTACTTCCTGTGAGCAGCCCTGTTCCCTTAACCTAACCCTTTCAACTTCCATGCTGTCAGATGCAGTTTCTCTGGAGCTGGATGTAGAAATTGGCCTTGGAATAGCAAATCCGGAGTTACCGGAAGGAGGATTGGAGGTTGAAGGCTGAGCTGCAATAGGGTCGTGAACCATGGTCTTCTCGGCCAAAGAGGGATTACCGCGATTACCGTGGCTGAAGATCTCCGAAGCCTGGACAGGAATCTCGCAATTAGTGGAGTTGGCGGGAATATGTACCCCAACTTGAAGTTCCAGGGGTGAATTAGGCAATCTATCCCCTCGGCTGAAGGGAAAGATGCTCTGGACAGAAACCTCCGACACTTCGTATTCGCAGGAGTGGCTGCTAAGTCGATCTCTGGTACTCCCCATGTTTCCGTAAGAAGAGAAAAGGCCTGGGGACTCAGGGACCATTCGTTGTTCGAAAGAGTTTCTCGACTCAAGTAATCGGCTAACATGTTCTGTGCCGCAGGAACATATATTGCTTTTAAATCTGCCAGGTGTACCTGTGCCCATTCCAAGATAGGGCAGACTTCCTCCATCAGTGTGAGACTCCTGGTACCCCCTTGCCTCTGGATGTAGGACACTGCCACCTTGTTGTCCATCCGAATAAGCACGTTCTTCCCTCTGAGGACTGGTGCAAATGCCATGAGGGCCTGGAAAGCTGCCCTGAGTTCCAGTATATTCGATACTATATCCTGGGCCTGGAACTGCCATCGGCCCTGTGCTGCTTGATCTTGACAGTGAGCTCCCCAGCCGCTCTGACAGGCGTCCGAGGTGACTATTATCGGATCTGGGGGAACTATCAGTTTGTATTTCCTGAGGTTGGTCAAGTGTGTCCGCCACCATACTGATTGCTTCATTGGTCTGGAGATAGTAATGGTCTGACGCATCGATACTCCATCCCACTGCCTCAGAAAGGGGTTTTGGAGGACTCTCATGTGCCATTGTGACCATTGCACCATGGGCAGGGTTGCAGCCATGGACCCTAGCACACTCAAGCAGATTCTGGCTGGAAGATGCCTTGCTGATAGTAATCTCCACATCTTTTGTACTAGAGGCTGAATCTTCTCCTGAGGGAGTTGTACCGTGTTCAATTTGGTGTTCAGATCTGCTCCCAGGAATACCATGTTTTGTGTTGGTTGTAAGCTGCTCTTTTTCCAGTTGATTAGCCAACCGAAGTCTTGGAGAGTCGTGAGTAAGATTTTCTGATGGCGTAGCAAGGTTTCTTGATCTTCTGCCAAGAGCAGGATGTCGTCCAAATAATGGTGGACTCGCAGACCCTTTTCCTTGAAGAATGCAACCAAGGGTAGGAGGACCTTGGTAAATGTCCTGGGAGCCGACGAGATGCCGAAAGGAAGGCACTGAAATTGGAAGTGGCTTTTGTTGATGGCAAATCGGAGGATTTGAAAGGCGGGATGAATTGGAATATGTAGGTAAGCGTCTGATAAATCTACTGAGAGCATCCAGTCGCCCAGGATCACTGCCAGAAGTATGGACTGCAGACTCTCCATTTTGAAGGCCTCTATTTTTATGTTCCTGTTGAGATTTTTTAAATCCAACACAGGACGTAAGTCTCCGGTCTTCTTCTTTACCAAAAATAGTGGGGAATAAAACCCCCTCCCCTTTTGATCTGACGGAACCTCCAGGATTGCCTCTTTCTCCTTCAATTCCACTATATATTTTAATAGTAACTTCCTTTTGACTAGTGAAGATGGCAGTCTTGTTGATTGGAAGTGATTTTTTGGAATTTTGCCCATAAACTTCCACTTGTGTCCAAATTTGATCGTGGAAAGAGTCCACTGGTCCTTTATATGGGTTGACCAAATCTGTGCGAAGTCCTTGAGCCTGGCGCCCACCTGTATTGAGTGGGCAGGCGAACCTTCAAAAAGACTTCTGCTGTTCCCCTGCCGGGGTAGGCTTGGACTTCTGCATCCTTAGGAAGGAAGGTCTTGTGTTCTTCCAGTCTCTTGCTGGGCGTAGGCCTATCGATTAGTGGTGCTGTTGTCTCCCTTATGGATTCCCGCACAGATTCTCTTATGAGCTTATGAAGCAGGATCTGCAGACTAGCTTATCTGGCAAGGCTGGCGCGCCGCATACCCAGCAAGCGTTTGCTGCAGGACGGGTGTGGCGGCTTTGGCGGTGTGATGAAGGTGACCGTCTGCGGTGTGACCGACTGTGACGGGAGCGGCTGCGTCTTGAGCGTCTGTGACGTGAGCGGCTATGTCTTCGGTGGCGAGAAGAGGATCTTGAGCGGCTTCTGCGAGACTTCTTGCTTGACGCATGACTAGATCTCCTCTCATGCCTGGAACTTGCGGCTCTTGACCTGGTGAGGCTGCCAAAAACGCAGCGTTAGTGGTTGGCTCTCTTTTTCTCTCCCCTTCTTCAATACTTACAAATGACGAATGGCCTCTTTACCTCGTTTGCTGATGGTGGTCTGCGCGGGCAGTGGTCTCCATAGTAATAGTAGGACAGTAAGACTGAAGGAAAATAAGAGAAATGGAAAAAATTTTTTTTTTTTTTTTTTAAAACTTTACTACTTTTTTTTTTTAAAAAGGCTGAAATCAGATGATTTGACTTACCTGGTCTTACCTGGTCTTGCTGAGTTGTTTTCTGGCAAAGCAGTTGAACGCACGGTGAACATTCAGGTATCTGTGCACTTCTCAGCAAAGAAACACAGAAATACCTGTGTTTTTAAATCTGCCGCCGCCGTCGCGGCAAAATGACGCTCCCGCGCATGCGCAGAGCGTCCCGAACGCCTCGGCGCCATCTTGGAGAAGGGCATTCCCTTCTCAAGGCAGAACCTGGGCCCTGAGGCCAATTGTAGAGTGAGGAGGCGGCCTCGGCGGCCATGATGGATCCACAGCGGTGGACAGCAAGTGCCAGCAAGCCCCCTAATCAGGAGAAACACCATAAACAAGGAAACAGGCAAAGTACAGGCAAAAAGAAAGGAGACCACTGCAAAAATGTGAAGCTTCTTTAAAGCTTACTGTGCCAGATGTCCCGACGACCCCTGAGACCACCAGACCGGGGGTTCCCTCCATAGAAGCTCCTTTAGAGACTGTACAGGAGGGACTTCCAAACAGGAGAGGCTTGAACCTGCTGGGGCGAGTGCGGTAAGAGGCTTTTTCTTTATCTTGACAACAGGAGCAAGCTGCTTATCCCAATCTGTCAGGTGAGGATAAAAAAGAGAATGCAGCGGGGTGTCTCCCCTTCAAACTTATAGCTAACCAATCCTGTCAGGTTGTGGGGGCGGAGTCACAACCCAGCGTGTGCTGCCATGGAGGCGTCAGGAAAATGTTTTACTATCCAAAGTTAAGACAAGAGCAGAGGATTTAATAGATGGAAAGTTAAAAAAAATGACTGAAGGTCCGCTTTAAGAGTTTTAAATGTAGGTCCACATTAATGATAGAAGAATACAAAGTGTGACTTGGGATTAAAAAAGTTGGGTTCTTCATGAAACGTTATTCGTTTCATTTTCCCAGTTTTGCAGAATGTGCTCCTAAAGAGGCACTCCGGGCCCCCCCAAAAAAAATTCAAAATCAGCAGCTACAAATACGGTAGCTACTGACTTTTAATGCAAGGACACCTGTTCAGGGACCCAGCGATGTCCTCATCCAAACCGATTCTTCAGGTGCAGGCTGTGTCGTCACTAGTAAGGGAAACAGGAAGTGAAGCCTTGCGGCATCACAGCCTGCTTCCCTTAGGAGAGGGTGCAAACAAGCGGAGCTTCCTCTTTTGGGTGGAGCTTCGCTTTAATGTGGAATTAAACCTCTGCATACAAAAATCTTTTTAAAAAATGGCCTTTGGGAGCTTTTTGTCATAATGTGCTAGTATGCACCACAGTATGTTAGCACATTATGGCAGACTTACCTGTTAAAAAAAGTCCCCTCCAGTGCTGTGGTGTCAATGCTTTCCCCTGTTATGGGCCCTTCCATCTTTTCCCAGTCTTCTTTTAACCACTTAAGGACCAGAAGGATTTGCCCCCTTAACGATCAGGCCATTTTTTGCGATACGGCACTGCATCGCTTTAACTGACAATTGCGCTGTCATGCGACGTTGTACCCAAACAAAATTGATGTCCTTTTTTTCCCCACAAATAGAGCTTTCTTTTGGTAGTATTTGATCAGCTCTGCGGTTTATACTTTTTGCGCTATAAACAAAAAAAGACCGACAATTTTGAAAAAAAAAAAACATTTTTTTTTTAACTTTTTGCTATAATAAATACCCAAAAAAATTAATAAATTCTTCATCAGTTTAGGCCAATATGTATTCTTCTTCATATACTAGTTAAAAAAAAATCGCATTAAGCGTATCTTGATTGGTTTGCGCAAAAGTTATAGCGTCTACAAAATAGGGGATAGATTTATGGCATTTTTATTTTTTATCTTATCTTTTTTACTAGTAATGGCGGCGATCTGCAATTTTTAGCAGGACTGCGACATTACGGCGAACAGATCGGACACTATTGACACATTTTTGGGACCATTGACATTTATACATAAGTTGGACTTTATGAACTTGATGTGTCTTTTTTCAACCTTACCTACTCTGTAACTATACAGCGATCAGTGCTATAAAAATGCACTGATTACTGTGTAAATGTCACTTGCAGGGAAGGGATTAACACTAGGGGGCGATCAAGAGATTAAATGTATTCCCTGGGAGGTGTTCCAAACTGTGGGGGGAGTGGACTGACTGGAGGAGGAGAGAGAGGTCGCTGTTCCTAATTACTAGGAACAGCAGATCTGTCTCTCCTCTCCTGTCAGAACGGGGATCTGTCTGTTAAAAATTGACAGATCCCGTTCTGGCTCTCTGTGGAACGATCGCGGGTGGACAGTAGACATTGCGGCCACCGGCCACGCGCATCGGCTCAGGCGTCGCGCCGCGCCCCCCTGTATCGCACGCGTGCCCTTTAGAGCTCTTAAAGCGGCCTACATACAATGACGGCGATTTACCCAGGAGAGCCAACCTACCGCATTACAACTGCGGTGGCTGGTCCTTAAGTGGTTAAGCATGTTTGGACTCTTCTGCCACTCGATGGGCTGGAGCGCAATGACTTCACTCTTGCACATGCGCACAGGAGTCACATCATTATGGCTCCGGAGGGAATGCCGTAAATGTAAGCTGGACTATGCATGAGGGGCTCAGTATACATTAATGCTGACAGCAGAGAGAAGGGTTGGGACAGAAGATTGCTGGCAGGACACTGGCTTTGCTATTAATCCTTGATGATGCCTAAAAAAGATGGTGCCAGACTTCTGGGGAAAAAGGCAGATAGAGGCATTGTCAGGAGAAGTACCATGATGTCTTTAAGATGTAATTCATACCTGCTAGTGTTACACTTACATGTCATTCGGTATACATACAAGCAAGATTAAAAAAATATATGTAACAGGTAAGAGGAATCAATCAAGCAGAGCTTAGCTGTAACTTGAACTTTTCTAAACAGGTGCAGAGTAAAGGTCCGTACACACGATAAGAAAATCGTAAGTTAAATTTCATCCGGCGAATGGTCTGCCGATCTTCGGATCGTTCGTATAGTGCTTTCGACAGACAATTCCGAATTTTCATACGTCAAAAACTGAATGTGCAGGCTATAAAATTTTAATCGTACGTGAACACAACGTTCGATTTTTTCGTTCCTTTTAGGATAAAGGTTTTAAATAAATAAATTAAATCATTGTAGGCACCCCTGTCAGTGTTAAATGGTTTGTCTTAATCCTTTAACGGCTACATCTGCAAGACAGCTTGTTCTGTTGAAAAACAACAGACTTACACAGGCCAGAGCACCAGGTGAAAGTAAAAGAAATATAGCCTAAAAAAAGAGAAAACAAATGCAGCCATCATATCTAAGAATTGGTAAGCTGCAATATAATAAATGTTTGCTTTTGGGTTTAATACTGCTTAAGGCTCAGTTCACATTTATGCGCATTGGGTGCGTTTTTAACCGCATCCGATTTGCATAACATGTGAATCAGAACGGCTCTCAATGGAGCCAGTTCACACATGTCCGGGGCAGCCGCGCTCCATTTCTCAAAAGGATCCTGTGCGATTTTGGGTCCAGTTTAGGTGCGAATTCAAGTAAAAATTAGCACCTAAATCGCTCCTGAACCGGTGAACAAAACCGCACCAGACTGCAAACCGCATGTGTGAACCCAGCCTAAAAGATTAATTGTCTTCCAATTTCCTCCATGTTTGTATAGGCCCCTTTTACATTAGCCGCTCGATCAGGTCCCCTTTTCAGCCGGATCCTCCATTCTCCTCTATGGAGTGTGGGTGTCAACGGACATGTGTCTGTTTACATCTGCTTAAATCCAATCCGGTCCAATCCCCTAAAAACAGACAGATGGAGATCGATTCCCCTTCCATCTAGCTAATCAGATGGCAGTTGGGTGTAAACAGAGAGGTGGTCCAATAACATCCGCCCACCCATAGAGGAGAGTAGGCTGTGTCTGTGTCTGTGTCTGCTCTCCATAAGCAGAGTGAAGCAAACACGGACCAACCATCGGCCTGCTCAGTGGAGATCAGCAGACAGCTCCCTGCTGATCAAGCAGAGTCCTGGTGGAGTCCGCCCTGTAAGAAAGGGGCCTTGCTGTGCTAGAGGCGTATATGATATACTCCTTTTGGAGGCAACAAAGCACTGATCTCAATGGTTACACATACTATGTAAAGTGCTGTTGAACTTGTTAGCACAATCTAAAGAAATAAAACAAAGACAATTGTTTGACAGCTCCGGAGGAACCTCTGTACTAACTATCTGACATTAGTACCTGCAACCTGCAAGACAAAGGCATAATGAGCTAGTATGCATCGCATACTAGCGCATTATTAAATACTTACCTTAGCTGTTGCAGTGGTCCCCGCACATCACTTTGACCGGCAACATGTCTCCCGGAGTTGTTTCTGGGTTCGCTGGCTTCGGTGCCGCGATGACGTCACTCCCGCGCATGCGCGTGGAAGCTGCCAGTCTTGGCATGGCTCCTGAAGTGCGCATGTGCCGATGACGCCGGCACATGCGAATACAGTGAATATCTCCTAAACTGTGCAGGTTTAGGAGATATTCACGGTATCTACAGGTAAGCCGTATTATAGGCTTACCTGTAGATAAAAGTAGTGTAACAGGGTTTAAACTCTATAAGAATTAAGTTGGCTCCAATGTTCAAAAGTCTGAAGTCACCTATAATTCCAAACTGATTGGGGTTGATTTACTAAGGAAAATGAGGCTGTTCACTTTGCAAGGGAAGTTGTAATGTGCAAGGGAACTTTCCCTAGAACTTAGTGAATGAAGCAAAATTTCACTTCGTAAAAAATACCCAATCACGTGCATGGAAAAAAAAAGCATTTTTGCTTGCACATGATTAGATGATAGACATCACCTCATTTACTAAGCTCTGGGGAAAAGTTCCTTGCAAAGTGAACAGCCTATTCGCCTTTAGTAAGTCAACATCTTATGTCCTAAAAAACGAATCTCTGCTGATGTGGCCCACACACATACAACACATACACACTCCTAAAAGTACCTGCAGAATTAGCTGGAAATGTTTTCCTTATTCGAAAAGATATCCTTTATCGTAACTTTTAAAGTTATCATACATTCATATGAAACTAGCATGTAGACATGTGCACTGCCAAAAAATGTGTTTGTTTTTGTTTTCGTTTCATTCGTTTTACTTTTTCGTTTTTCAGGTCATTCGTTATGATCGCAATTAGTAAACTCGTACATTCGTAAATTCATACATTCGTAAATTAGAAAATTCGTAAATTTGGAAATTCGAAATTAGAAAATACGAAAACCAGAAAATTTGAAAATCTGAAATAGTAATTAACAATTAAATTCTAGGTATTGTAATTTCTTTTCAAATGTGGCTGTTAGTGAACGTAACGAATAAGAATTTATCCGAAGTTACGAATTATCCGAAATAACCAATGCCGCATCTAAACAAATGGAATGAAACAAATGAATAATAAATAATAATAATAAAACGTTTTTTATTATTATTATTGTTATTTATTATTATTAATTCATTACGTTCCATTCGTTTGGATACGGCATTTGTTATTTCGGATAATTCATAACTTCGGATACATTTGTATTTGTTATGTTCACTAACAGCCATTTAAAAAGAAATTACAATACATAGTTACATAGTAGGTGAGGTTGAAAAAAGACACAAGTCCATCAAGTCCAACCTATGTGTGTGATTATGTGTCAGTATTACATTATATATCCCTGTATGTTGCGGTCATTCAGGTGATTATCTAATAGTTTCTTGAAGCTATCAATGCTCCCCGCTGAGACCACTGCCTTGGGAAGGGAATTCCACATCCTTGCCGCTCTTACAGTAAAGAACCCTCTACGTAGTTTAAGGTTAAACCTCTTTTCTTCTAATTGTAATGAGTGGGCACGAGTCTTATTAAACTCTCTTCTGCGAAAAAGTTTTATTTCTATTGTGGGGTCACCAGTACGGTATTTGTAAATTGAAATCATATCCCCTCTCAAGCGTCTCTTCTCCAGAGAGAATAAGTTCAGTGCTCGCAACCTTTCCTCATAACTAAGATCCTCCAGACCCTTTATTAGCTTTGTTGCCCTTCTTTGTACTCGCTCCATTTCCAGTACATCCTTCCCGAGGACTGGTGCCCAGAACTGGACAGCATACTCCAGGTGCGGCTGGACCAGAGTCTTGTAGAGCGGGAGAATTATCGTTTTATCTCTGGAGTTGATCCCCCTTTTAATGCATGCCAATATTCTGTTTGCTTTATTAGCAGCAGCTTGGCATTGCATGCCATTGCTGAGCCTATCATCTACTAGGACCCCCAGGTCCTTTTGCATCCTAGATTCCCCCAGAGGTTCTCCCCCCAGTGTATAGATTGCATTCATATTTTTACCACCCAAATGTATTATTTTACATTTTTCTACATTGAACCTCATTTGCCATGTAGTCGCCCACCCCATTAATTTGTTCAGATCTTTTTGCAAGGTTTCCACATCCTGCGGAGAAGTTATTGCCCTGCTTAGCTTAGTATCATTCGCAAATACAGAGATTGAACTGTTTACCCCATCCTCCAGGTCGTTTATGAACAAATTAAATAGGATTGGTCCCAGCACAGAACCCTGGGGAAACCCCACTACCCACCCCTGACCATTCTGAGTACTCCCATTTATCACCACCCTCTGAACTCGCCCTTGTAGCCAGTTTTCAATCCATGTACTCACCCTATGGTCCATGCCAACGGACCTTATTTTGTACAGTAAACGTTTATGGGGAACTGTGTCAAATGCTTTTGCAAAATCCAGATACACCACGTCTACGGGCCTTCCTTTATCTAGATGGCAACTCACCTCCTCATAGAAGGTTAATAGATTGGTTTGGCAAGAACAATTCTATCCTATTCTACCTATAATTTAGTAGTTAGTAATAGTTAAGTTATTATTAGTTAAGTATTATTTCAGATTTCCGAAGTTACAAATGTACGAATGTGCGAATGTAAGAATTTATGAATGTACAAATTTACTAATTCTTTCGAATATTTGAATTTACGAATATTTGGAAAAATTTGTTAAACTGGTATTTGATAAATTTGGATATTTCCGAATTAACGAATTCGTCGAAATTCGTTAAAAAACGAATTTGGAACGAAACTAATTGCACATGTCCTACTAGCTTGCTATGTAGAATGTTTCCATTTAAAGTGCATGTAAACTCTAACAATGAACTCTTACATGCTTCCTTTTGGTCTGTTAAATACACCATTGTAATAAATCCATCCAGCACCAGACCTATATGTTTCCTTCTTTAGTTGGGAGCGCGCGGCCCACAATGAAACCATCAACAATCATTTGATAAAGGCGCCAGCGCTTAGCCAATACACCTCACAATTTTAGTAAGGTCAGATTGCAGAAATGACAAATATCACTGACGTTTTTGGGGCCATAAAAGAACCCCTTTCTCAAGGGGGTTGATTTACTAAAACTTGAGAGTGCAAAATCAGGTGCAGTTCTGCATTGTAGCCAATCACCTTCTAACTTCACCTTGTTCAATTAAGCTTTGACAACAAAACCTGGAAGCTGATTGGTTTCTATGCAGAGCTGCGCCAGATGTTTCACTCTCCAGTTTTTAGTAAATCAACCCCAAGATGTCCTAGGTGTAGGTGACTTAGGGGGTTATTTACTAAAGGCAAATCCACTTTGCACTACAAGTGCACTTTCAGTGCACTTGTAAGTGCAGTCGCTGTAGATCTGAGGGGTAGATCTGAAATGAGGGGAAGCTCTGCTGATTTTATCATCCAATCATGTGCAAGCTAAAATGCTGTTTGCTATTTTCCTTGCATGTCCCCCTCGGATCTACAGCGACTGCACTTCCAAGTGCACTTTCAGTGCAAAATGGATTTGCCTTTAGTAAATAAACCCCTCAGTCTTGTTAACCTCCCTCATTTTTCCTAGCCAAAATAATTTTACAATTCTTTAACTTTACTTTTTAAAGCTTGTCTCATCAATTCAACCATGTTAATTATATAAATCGGAATGTTAATTGTAGTAGTTTAATGTACATATTTGCACGCTGATTCTGTACTATTTTCTGTACAGTTACCAGTTTAGCAGAGATTTGTTTTTTCTTGCAGATGCAATTTCCCTTTGTGAATCTGTGAGCCTTTTTATAGTTCCTCAGGGAGAACCGCTGTCGTTATTGATGTGCTGTGTAATTTTGTTTTGTTTTGTTTTTTTGTTTGTTTTTTTTTATATTGTGGGTCACTTGATAGATCACATATAGTCCGCAGGTTTTTTCATCTTTGTTTTTGGTGGTGACACATATTATGTAGCATCTACTGCTAAACTGAGTAAGTTCCTTTTGGGAGTCTGTAGACTTCTTGGCACTAGGAATTACAATGCTTCTTTTGATCTATATATATGTATATGTTTCATCCTGTCAAGGGAAGTTCTCTCTTCCCTAAAAAATTATATTCGCCTTTAGTGAAGCTCTTCTCTAGCACGTGCTGGCCTGTTTAAAGTAAAGCCTTCCCCTTGTGAATTGATTGGATCTATATAATCAAAATGAGATCACATCCAAAGCTAGTATACTATTTTAGTTTTACCAGTCAGTATCCCTAGTTAAATCCTTTGCATGAGACAAAAAAACAACAACTAAAATTCATACAGAATTCGACCACACTAAGAATTGCTAGTTATAGCCTCTACAGTCACAAACTTATAGAAGGCCTTGGAGTTCCAAACTTTGGAAAATACTATAGAAAAGCACAATTAGACCCCCCTGGATTTTAATAATGACGATAACGTCAAAGAAAAAATATAATAACAATGACAGTTAAATTATGAGCTATGGTACAGGAGATGTAAAAACAACACAAATGAAGCTAAACACAATGGTACACAACATTGAAACACAAAAATGTTGATAGTACACAAATTCTGATGCGTTTCAACCCCACTGGGTCTTCTTCAGAGGATTTGTTCGCTGTAGAAAAATTTGCATAGGATTCGTGTACTATCAACAATTTTGTGTTTCAATGTTGTGTACCATCGTGTTTAGTATCTCCTGTACCATAGCTCATAATTTAACTGTCATTGTTCTTATTATTTTTCTTTGACGTTATCGTCATTAATAAAATCCAAGCAATTTTAAATCCTATGTAGCATTTTTCTACCTTACCCACTGCCTAGAAAACCCCTCTTGGGGTACAATCCCTTTTTCGTTATTACTCGGGGTGTGCAGCATTCCTCTTTTCTCATGTAAGTGTCTTCCCCTCCAATTAGACCCCCCTAACCTCCCTAAATGGTCAATGAAACTACTCCTATGGGCCTATGTAAATATAGTTAAATGCTGCCCTACCCAATCTACAACTTCATATAAATTTCTCCAAATACTTATTCATGCATTACAGCTTTATGGTGTTCCCTTAAACAGTGGGGCATTGTGAAATTGTCTGGCAGCCTCATCTCCCCACATTTTCCTTTAGTAGATATCATGCATTGCCCCTTATTTCAACCTGCTTACAAAAAATCTATAGGCGGGCTATGCTGTGCCACGATCCTCGGGCTACTCCCTCAGCTCCACACCGCTCTCTGCGTGTCCCCCAGCGAGGCTGTCAGGTCTCCTTGCTAGCCTGATCAGATCCTCTGCTTCTTCACGTCTCCCAGTGCCCAGTTGGGCGGGAGATTCAAACATCCCACATGCCCCTGCAGCCCTGACTCTACCATCCACATCTCCACATCTCCCAGCGCCCGGCTGGGCGTGAAATTACAGTGTTCCATGCCCGTTGCCAGACTGGACAGTGTCTGCTACACCTGTTCATCTCCCAGCACCCGGCTGGGTGGTAGATTCCAGTGTTTCATGCCCCCTGCCAGACCAGGCAGTGTCTGCTACACCTGTTCATCTCCCAGTGCCTGGCTGGGCGGGAGATTCCATTGTTTGATGCCCCCTGCCAGACCGGACAGTGTCTGCTACACCTGTTCATCTCCCAGTGCCCGGCTGGGCAGGAGGTTTCCTTACTGCGCCTGCTCCATCTCCAGCTATCCCAAATGGCTTGGCTGCACCCAGGGGTTCTCCTAGAGGGTCCGGTTGCTCACCGCTACCTGGGCTCATCCGTGTCGGTGGATGGACCTCTAACCCTGGATCTCTCCATGCTACTTCCTCCTGCATCACCTTACGCCATTGTTCTTTCTGACGCTGGATGTCCCATGCATCTGCCAGCTCCTCCCATGGATGATGCTGCCGCGGCCAGGCCTCCTGGTTCTAATGATGGTCGTCCTTCTTTGGCTCTGCATCCACACATCAGTGAGTATGATTGTAATTTAGTTTGGGGTAGGTCCCGTGACACTGCGGGATTGGGCTCGTCAGAGCAACACTTATTTGCGGTTGTCAAATCTGTTTTGTCTCACTTGGGAGTGTCAGCGCCTGCGTTTAGTTCAGGTACCGTTGCCGGTGGCTCTCTGTGGGCAGTTTTGCCAACTGGCATGCATCTACCCGCAGAGGTTAAGGATAGGATATGGCGTCGCAAATTTATTGACTTGCTCTTTTCCCTCCAGACAGGAAGATTGTGGACAAATCCCGGCAGGTTGACCTTATGGCCCAGAGTGAGAAACTTAAGCAGCTTCCTAGGACGTTCAGGAACTGGCTGCAGGGTTTCTGTGCTTATGCTGGGGTGCTGTGCGAGCGTTTCCCTGATTTAGGTCCATCCCTCTTTTGTTACCTGGATTTCATCTGGGGTGCCTATAAGGTCTATTGGGGTCAGATGGGGGTCAGTGCTGGTTTCACAAAGACACTCAGTTTTGACAAAAAATGGCGGCACCCAGGGAGTTTTGTTTTGATTGTCAGGATGGGAGCCTGTGGTTGTTACTCATGTGCCGTCACCCTTCAGTCTCCGGCCTGCACCCTCAATGGAGCGTCAGCTGCCCCCAAAATAGGTGTTTGCTGGCTGTTTAATGAGAGCCACTGCAAGTGGTACACCGCCTGCCTATTTTAAGGACGAGTGTTTCCTTTGCGGGGGAGCCCACCCAGCTGCCCACTGCTTTCAGTAGTCTAGACAGCCTCCTCCCAGGCCCGGGGCCAAGCCTGACTTTTCCAGGCCAGAGGACACCTATGAGTGTTTTAGAGATGCTTCGCTGTCTAGACCAGTACCTCCTCAATAGCAAGGCTTTCATCTTGAGGTATGGGTTCATCTGTGGATTCTGGACCCCCCCTTCCAACCTCTACACCTTCCGATGAACCTACAATGGCGGCAAATTTAAAGTCGGCTGTTTCAGTTTGAACACATAGTGGGCCCAGCCTTCAGTGGCCAGTGTCAATGGCTCCTTCCTGTCTTCTGGGATACATGTGAGCGGCTCCCCTGTTCCCGGCGCCTTGTTTTCTCTCCATATTCTTTCCTTGTTGCCATCGGTGTTTCTTTATTTTGAGACCCTATTTTTCAGGTTACCTTTTTCTGGGTGTCTTTTGATGTGACTGAACACTGTGTGTCAGTTTTGCTAAGTACCTCTAAAACGGTTAGCTTAGGCATGGGAAGACGGGTTGTTTTTTTCATCCTTGTGGGCCCCCCTTTTTTTACCCAGTCTTGTTGGCCTCGCTTCAGGTCTACATGCCCCCTGTTAACCTTGTCTTCGTTCATGCTGATTCTTCCTACCCTGTGCAGGTTTCATTTACTGCCGGGTTTCGTTGTTGCCTCGACAATTTAGGCCCCCCCCTCGTGTGACTTTTCGACGCCTTCTTTCCACATCGGTGCTGCTACTGCGGCTTCTGGCATGGGTTTTTACTAATTCAGAACTCCATCGTTTGGGTAGGTGGGAATCGTCTCGTTGTTCTTTGTACATCCGCCTACACTTGTTGTTTTGATTCCATGCTTTTATCCGGCTTTGAGCTGGATCGTCGGAGATTCCTTTATTTACTGGGCCTCTCGTCGGTCCGGAGTTCGGTGCTACAGGAAGAATTTGGGTTTCTACCATGATATCGCCAGAGTCCATTGGCTTGGGCTGCGTGGTTTACGCTGGCCTCAGGTCCTCCCGGAGTGTTTATGTCTTTGTTCTCATGTTTCTGGCCCCATTGTCTTGATTTTCCACGCTGGGGAAATGACGTGGGTTATACACGTTCCGTGGACCTCATCTCTGCTATCAAATAAGACATTGCTCATTTTTATGCAGTCTTTACCAACTTAGTTCTCGTTTTTTTTTTTTTTTTGTAAATTATTTTTATTAGATTTTCAATGTAAGTACCGAACAAAACAGAGCCTATTGGGCATACCCAGGCTCAAACAAACAACTACATAAAAAAAAAAAAAAAAAAAAAAAAACATACACATAGAGTCTATATCTATATTCCTAACTAAACCATTGTACGCTCAACCACCTTGCGACTGTTTAAAGTAGTCTTCCAATTCCATGTGTACACTGCCATACCCACTATATTCATTTATGTAATGAGATGTGCAATATAATAACAACCTGTTCAATTCCCCCCCATTCCATACCTATCGACTGAAAAGCCCAGGGACTTTTATGCGATCAGGAACGCCATTTGAGCCCTTCCCGGTTACTCAATAGAATGAACTAATCATCAATCGAGTCTGAATTAGTAGACCGGGATTCCGTCCAAATATCCCATATTTTGTGGAATTTTTTTTCACAACCACGTGACAGGTAAGTAGCTTTGTACAATGGTAGGGCCGCATTCACCAACCTCTTCCAGAAATTTATTGAAGGTGCACATGAGGCCTTCCATCTGAGTACTATAGATTTACGGGCATAGTAAAGTAATAATCCTAGCAGGGTTCTGATTGCCCGGCGTGGGGCCAGTGGCTTAACGAGTCCCAGCAGACATACCTAACTTAGTTCTCGTTTGGTCTGATTGTACCTCGCTTGCTTTGGGCCCGGGACATCCCTGGCCCCTGCTTAGAACGTTTCCATCGGAAGGCTAATGCCCAGGTAGCCAAGTTTGTTCGGCGAATTGGGGGGGTTAGTAATTTGGGACAAGGATTTGGAGGGTGCAACTGGTGATCTGTTGAGACCGGATGGTGTTTGCCATAATGACATGGGCCTGGACATTTCAACCTTAGCCTTCAGCGTGGTGTGGAACAGGCGCTGGCTGCGGTGGGGCGCCTGTCAGTTAACCACTTCAGCATCGGAAGATTTGGCTGCTCAATGACCAGGCCATTTTATGCGAGGCACCGGAAGTGACGTGGGCGAGCTCGCAGCTCGTTTGTTATATGCCTGTTTGATACTTCTTATTGTGAGTACCTTGATTTTACTTTTACCATTTTGTCAATAAACATTTGGGAATACTACATTATCATGCATCCCTTTTTACATCCCTCCATGCCCCATTGCGAGGTTCATTGGATGCGGACACACCAGGGACAATAGGGGGACTCTGATTCCAGACTAGAAACACACACCAGTGGAGCCGGATATGCCATACTGGGAGGCTGCCAAGAAACACATTGAGATATACCCACATGCTGTTACCTTACAGCGGTAAGGTAAGGGTACATCTATACATTGCTCTGCACAGGAACCAGCAAGTCACCTATCATCAGCACTTTATGCCAGAGGATTTTCACCAGCACTTTGCCATTTTATGCTGACACTGCTAATATACAGCCACTTACCTACCTTGCACCTTATATGGACTACACTACTTATCTTATTTGCTTTCACCTATGAGAACATTTGAAGCATATACCTATATGAAGGAAACTTTTTTTTTATGCTTTTATATGCCGTTTAAGATTTTATCTATTCCTTCAGGATTTATTGCAATTGTAGTGCACCTTCTTTTGAGCACTGTTTTTTCACTTCATCTGCACACCATATGAATATATTTCCTATCACTGTTCTATGAAGAATCATTTGAGTGTTTGATATACTTTTATTGTCTTATTGATACACTTTTATTGTTTTATCCGAAGAAGTCGCAGGGCATGCAACACGTTTTTATACTGCCTAGGATTGGATATATATTGACCTTTGAACATTGCCTCTTTCAACCATATCTTTCATTAAGCACCTTTGCACTTTATTACCCACAGTATTTAGGTTCATAGTGCAGCACTACCTTCAGCGAGGAATTCATGCCACTCCTTGCCCTTGCTCTACCAGTCCTATCTATCAGGGCACAGGGCTAGAGGTATAAGAGCGGCCGTACTCCTTTTGTCAGGCTTCCCTGCCAGGTATGTGACAACTACCTTTGGTGTAGATAAAGGGAAAGTCAGCAGCTTGAACTTCTGTAATGAATACATTTATTAAATTGGGTGTGGTACAAAATAATACAGGGCTTACGCTTTTTAGTGTGTAGCTTTAGTCATAGCCATGACATCTACCTTTTAACTTAATTTATGTTCTCTTCTTATCTTTACTCATCCTTGCTTCCCTGGACACTTTTCAATACATCTCTCAGACTTTTGTTCCTACTATCTTCTGCCCACTTCAGCTTCTATACTTCAACATCAGTTTCATTCCTTGATCTTGTTTGCACCTTATCCAAAGGTGCAAACAAGATCAAACATGATTTGTTTTGGACAGTTGCTTCTGATGTTGCCCTAAAAGGACCGGTTGTATCTGTAAGACTATATGTCCAAAGCACCCCACTCCCCTATACATAAGATGTCAGGAGCCCCCCACCATCACTTACATCACAGTACACCCCCCTTACCTTATGCTGCAGCCGAGAAGAAGCTCGGGGGAAAGTTGGAAAGCAAAATGTGCAGGGTCTGGAGGCGGACCAAAGGAGAGCTGGAGACTAGGCATGGGCGAATGGTTCAATGAACACGCAAATTTTCGGGGCGTTCGACCGTTTGTTCAGATCGCCAAATGACCACAATTCATTGCGCCACCACACAGTGCATTGAAATCCCTGATTGGCTGAAGCAATGAAAGCTTTGCCCAATCAGGGCACAGAGCACTGTCATAGATATGATTGGACGCTGTCATGGTCACTCTATCTAATCATGGCTCATTGCTCTTAGTCCCGCCCCACACTATAAAAGTATTCTTTCAATAGCAGCCATTTGTAGTGTGATAGCAGCGTGGAGAGAGATAGAACAGGGCTCTGTTCAGTGCTACTAGAGAGTTAGTGTACTATAGTGTGCTATTGTGATTCTATTGTCAGTGTAGAATATCAGTTTAGTGTGAATCTAGTAATAGTTCAGTCAGTGTGAGTGTAGTGACCATTCATTTTTACATTAGTGTCACTTTATTCAGGGCAGGTTTACTGCAGTATTTTTCAGTGCGTTAGTGCACATTACACTGGGTACATGTCATTTAATGCAGTATATTTCAATGCGTTACTGCAAGTTTAACACCGTATATTTCAGAGCGTTATGTGCCATTTAACGCAGTATATTTCAGTGCGTTACTGCAAATTTAACGCAGTATATTGCAGTGTGTCAGTGCAGTTTTATTGCTGTAACTTATAGTGTATCAGTGGAGTGTGCCTGTGTAGTGAGTACTCAAGTTAAAGTGCACCAAACACCACTTTCCATTGATTAAAGTGCATCCACGTACACATTTCCACATCTTTATTACATTTTGTTAACAAGCACCCCCCCATCATGTCCGGGAGGACAACAAAGAGAGGCAGACGTTCCCATGGCACTCTGAGGAGGCCAGCATGGTGTCCACAGGCAAAGGTGGACATGGTCAGTCCTCAGGCAAAGCATAATTTCCTCTGTTTATTAATGTTGCTCATGCTATCCAGCCACAGCATGCAGAGGAGATGGTGGACTGGCTTACTAAACCATCCTCATCCTCCTCATCCTCCGTCACCCAACCAAGAGACTATTGCGCAGTCCACTGCAGTTGCCAGAGTGGCTAAACCTGCCTCCTTGTCCACAGCTATTGCCATAGCCCCAGCATCAGGCATGGAGGAATCAGCTGAGTTATTTGAACACAGCATCAGCCACTTGCTCCTTGACAATGCACAGCCATTACTTGATTCAGATGTGGGTTCTGAGGTTGAGGAAGGCAGGAACATGAGCCTACAGAGAGGATAGAACACTGATACGCAAATTGGCAGTCATGTTTCCCCAGCAGCAGCGTATTGCCAAGTTGTCTCCAACGGTAATGAGGATGAAGAAGATGATAATGATGAGGTCACTGACGTGACTTGGGTGCCAGATAGAGCAGAGGAGGAAAGTGAGGGTGAGGCACACCCCCAACGAGGCAGCCATCATGGAAGAGTATAGAGCAGCCACCCTATTCCATCACATTGTGGAGCTGTTATCTCCCGGTCCACTTCCCATAGCTCAGCTGTCTGGGCCTTTTTTAGCACGTGTGCACCTGATCGCACTGTTGCAGTTTGCAAACTTTGTCTCAAGCACATCCAGCGTGGCAAAAACATCAGCCATTTGGGTACCACATGCTTGACAAGGCATTTAACCTCCCACCACTCAGCCCTTTGGCAAGAGCACCTGCAAGCCACACAAAAGGGGTGCAATTCTGTTCCTCCTCCTCTTCTACTTACTCACCTCAGTCTGCCCCCGCTAATCCCTTATGACCTCTCAGCAGCCTCCACTGACAGGGTGATGGTATAGCACAGGGTGTCCCAGGTCCTTGCAGCACATCTGCCGGTAGCACGCCACCAGCTGTAGTCTATAGCCAGCAAATTTCTCTGTTGCAGCGAAGAAACTACCACCCACATGTCCAGCGTCTAAATGCAAGCTTGTAAAAGCTGCTGGTTCTACAACTTCTGCCTTTCCGTTTGGTGGATTCTGCCCCTTCCGTGAATTTGCAGAATGTGCTGTACCACAATGGCAGGTTTCCAGTCACTATTTATTTTCACGTAAGGCCATTCCAGCTCTGTATAGTCATGTGGAAGGCAATATTGTGGCATAATTGGGCAAGGCAGTCAGCCGCAAAGTCCACGTTACTGTTGACGCGTGGTCCAACAAGCATGGTCAGGGACGATATATTTAGTTCACAGCACACTGCTTGCAACTCAGAAGGGTGCAGGACAGGGGTCAGTGCTGCAGCTTGTTGTGCCACCACATCTTCATACAACTAGTGGTGATGATGTGAGATTTGTCAGTTCTACCCCTCCACTTCATCCTCCTCCCCCTCCATGCCCTCTTCCGCTGAATTGTCCTATGAACCACAAGTACCCTTAAGCATTCAAGGGGCTATTCAATGAGTCAGGCTAAAAGGTGCCATGCAGTGCTTCAGCTGGTGTGTCTAGGGGACAGGAACCACACTGGAGCAGAGATTCTTGCAGCTCTGCAGGGGCAGGCCCAAAGGTGGTTCATGCCACGCCAGCTGGAGCCAGGAATGGTGGTTTGCGATAATGGCACAAACCTCCCGTCCGCCCTTAGACAGGGAAAGTTGACACATGTGCCATGCCTGGTACATGTCCTCAATTTGTTGGTGCAGCCTTTCTTAACCGGTTCCCGAACTGCTCACGCAGATATACTGTGGCAGAATGGCTCAACTGGGTGAAATTCCGTATGGGTACGTCCTTCCCATTTTCGGCCACCAGAGGGCGCGCGCGCACCGCCAGGCGGGCATGATCATCACTGGCCACATGCAATCCCGTGCACGAGTGCCAGCACGGGGATTTGTGAGTGTAAACACACAAATCCCTGTGCTGTCAGAGGAGAGGAGACATGTTGTTTGTTCCTACCAAGTAGGAACAGTGATATGTCTCCTCTCCTACTCAGTCCTATCACCATACAGTTAGAACACACTGAGGGAACACTGAGGGAACACACATTTAACCCCTTGATCTCCCCCTAGTGTTAACCCCTTTACTACCAGTGACATTTACACAGTAATCAGTGCATTTTTAAAGCACTGATCGCTGTATAACTGTCAATGGTCCCAAAAATGTGTCAAAAGTGTCCGTCGCAATGTTGCAGTACCGCTAAAAATCACAGATCACTGCCATTACTAATTAAAAAAAATAATAATAATAAAAATGCCATAAATATTTCCCATAAAAACTAAAAAATAAAAACCCCAGAGGTGATCAAATATCACCAAAAGAAAGCTCTATTTGTGGAGAAAATAGGACGCAAATTTTGCGTACAGCATTGCATGACCACGGAAATGTCAGTTAAAGCGACGCAGTGCCAAATTGTAAAAAGTGCTCTGCTCAGGAAGGGGGTAAAATCTTCCAGGGCTGAAGTGGTTAAATAGGTACCCAGGGTTGGAAGATCTGCTAAAGAAGACCAGAAGAGCCTGCAGCCATTTCAGGTGGTTATACACAGCCAGTGCTCGGTTGGCTGAAATTCAGCGGGAATTCCTCCTGCCCTTAACCGCCTGATTTGTGACATGCCCACCAGGTGGAACTTGAATTTGGCAATGCTGCAGTGGCTGCACATGCAGCAGAGGGCCATCAACGAGTACCTGTGTGAGTATGGCTCAGGCCGGTGCAACTTTTTTTCCCCACGCCAATGGCTGTTTCTTAAAGGATGCATGCACTGTACTGTCATCTTTTAAGATGGCCACAAGGATGGTGAGCCGTGACAATGCATGCATCAGTGACACAATCTCTGTTGTGTTCCTGCTGGAGCAGACTCAGTGTGGGATTATGGACAAGGCACTTGAGGCAGAGCAGCGGGAGGAAGAGGAGAACTTCCTTTCCTCTCAAGGCCCACTTTATGCAGATACCATTGTTCCTATGCCACAGAACACAAGAGAAGAGGGAGGAGGAGCAGGAGGATTCTGGCAGTTTTGGAGGCATTGAAGCAGAGGAAGACATACGTCAAACATTAAGAGATGGTTTTCCACCTCCAGAACCCTTGGGAGTAGTACATGGCTGGGAGGAGGCAGTTACAGATACTGTAATCCTTAGTGACCCCGAGGAGTCTGTTTCTCATGCCTCTGCAAATTTGCGGTGCATGGGCTCCCTCTGCCTCTCCCTCATGCTTCAAAGCCTGTGAAGGGACCCAAGAATACGTGGCATAAGGGAGAAGGACCAGTATTGGTTGGCAACCCTTCTTGACGGCCATTAGAAGGGTAAAGTCTCAGAACTCATCCCGTCCCCACAGAGAGTGCAGAAGATGAAGTCTCTTGAGGAGACCTTAAAGAGGAGTTTATCTAATGCTTTTCCTGACTCTGGTAGGTTACAGTGTCATGAAAAACGTAGTTTTGAGGCTTCTGTTGGTCAAGAGAGAATTGGTGGAGAAGGCGGCCGCTTAAGTGATGCATTTCACAATTTTTTTAGTCCTTGCTGCCCAGGGCTGTCAGCTTCTACATCCCATCAGCAGTGTCTGCATCATATGGTGGACAATTATCTATGGGCAAAAACATAGATGGAGAGCTTTCCATTCAACGATCCACTGGCTTACTGGGTCATGAGAATAGACCACTGGCTAGAACTTGCCCGGTATGCAATTGAGCTGCTGGGCTGCCCTGCATCTAGCGTGCTTTCCGAATGAGCATTCAGTGCTGCTGAAGATTTTGTTACTGCATCTGTCTACTGACTCCGTGGACTGTCTGACTTTTATCAAAATGAATCAGTCCTGGATTACCAGCAGCTATGACGCCCCTGATGCCGATGTCGCTGATTGAAGCGGACCTTCAGTAATTTTTTCAACTTTCCATCTATTAAATCTTCTGTCCTTGTTGTTTTAACTTTGGATAGTAAAACATTTTTTTCGGGCAGTAATTACCTTATACTTGAGTAGAATTATAGGGGTCTGATAATATTGAGTTACAGTCAGGTCCATAAATATTGGGACATCAACACAATTCTAATCTTTTTGGCTCTATACACCACCACAATGGATTTGAAATGAAACGAACAAGATGTGCTTTAACTGCAGACTTTCAGATTTAATTTGAGGGTATTTACATCCAAATCAGGTGAACGGTGTAGGAATTACAACAGTTTGTATATGTGCCTCCCACTTTTTAAGGGACCGAAAGTAATGGGACAGATTAACAATCATCCATTAAACTTTCACTTTTTAATACTTGGTTACAAATACTTTGCAGTCAATTACAGCCTGAAGTCTGAAACGCATAGACATCACCAGACGCTGGGTTTCATCCCTGGTGATGCTGTGCCAGGCCTCTACTGCAACTGTCTTCAGCAAGTGAAATGCATGCTCAATCGGATTCAGGTCAGGTGATTGACTTGGCCATTGCATAACATTCCACTTCTTTCCCTCTTTGGTTGCTTTCGCAGTATGCTTCGGGTCATTGTCCATCTGCACTGTAAAGCGCTGTCCAATGAGTTCTGAAGCATTTTGCTGAATATGAGCAGATAATATTGCCCAAAACACTTCAGAATTCATCCTGCTGCTTTTGTCAGCAGTCACATCATCAATAAATACAAGAGAACCAGTTCCATTGGCAGCCATACATGCCCACACCATGACACTACCACCACCATGCTTCACTGATGAGGTGGTATGCTTTGGATCATGAGCAGTTCCTTTCCTTCTCCATACTCTTCTCTTCCCGTGTATGAATACTCTTTAGGGGCGGATGCTCAAATACATCTATAGGGTATAAAGAAGTAATAAAATTAGTCTGGTTAGAACTAGTAATAATATAAAGAAAAGGCAAATTAGCCCATCCTAAATACTTACAAGGGGTCCAACACGATGAAATACTGCGACCATAAAACCAAGGTCTCAGAAATGGCCTTTACAGGGAGCTGAGGTAAATAGAGCCGTGTGCAGCAGGGCGCACACAAACAATCCCCCCCGATGACCCAAAACTCAAGTTGCTTGTTCATAGGTGAAAAACCATGATGAACCCGTGATGGCTGCGGGCACCTTTTTTCATATTACCCCAGGCAGCCATCACGGGTTCATCATGGTTTTTCACCTATGAACAAGCAACTTGTGTCTTGGGTCATCGGGGGGATTGTTTGTGTGCGCCCTGCTGCACACGGCTCTATTTACTTCAGCTCCCGGGGAAAGGCCATTTCTGGGACCTTGGTTTTATGGTCGCAGTATTTCATCGTATTGGACCCCTTGTGAGTATTTAGGATGGGCTAATTTGCCTTTTCTTTATATTATTACTAGTTATAACCAGACTAACTTTATTACTTCTTTATACCCTATAGATGTATTTGAGCATCCGCCCCTGAAGAATATTCATACACGAAACACGTAGGATTTTGTAATGCTGACTCATGTCTGTAATGGGCATTCATGATGCTGATCCCTGTCTGCAATATACCATTATTTTTGATTCTCATGTATCTATCAATTACGGCTCTATTGTTCTATACACTCCTACTCTTGCTGCTAGTGCTGCTCACACATTTCAATACTTTACTTGGAAAAAGTGCAAAAATAGACATTTCACAGTCCAACAGGCAAGACATGATACTTCCCTATTTCCCTAACTGTACAGTAGCTACAGACTTCTGTCCTGCCCCGGCATACCTGCAAAGGTGTAGTCCAGTAATCATAGTTGTTCAGAGGCACTCTCCAGTTCTGGTATCTTCAGGGCGAACCCCAAGTTAAGTCTCTACATGTATGCAGTAGTGAGCAACATCCTCCTGCTCTAACTGTTCCTTACTCAATCCAAAATGAAAAAATTGGCTATAGTTTTACTTAAGCAGCCTCTTTTCAAGGATGTTTTATAGTATTTCTATTCAAGTTCCTTTAGCTCCTACAGGTCTCATCTTTTGTCTCCATCTCCCAGGGGTCTTCCAACCCACAGCTGCACTGGAACCCTCTTGGACTCTCCAGGGATTCTCACTTCCCCAACTACCTCTGGGGGAAGACCACGACCACTACCATAACCACTCTCGCTCTGGACCATTGTCCCAATTTATATGATACAAAACAAGTGGATCAGGCCCGGAGCAGAACCCACCAAAAAGTCCAAGAAACTGGGAACCGAATTAACTGTCCCCGGCCAGGACAGCAACTAACTAACTTGTTCAACATGCCCACAAGTAAGTCCCAGGAAAAACAGAAGCAAGATTACAAAGTGGAGAGCTAATTTGTTATAAATTTGTAGCTATGAAGAGATAGGGATGTATATAAAGACATGACTAGTCCTTAGACCTAAAAGTAAAACATTTCTTGGATTTATTTAGGTTTCTGAGGATATGTACAGTAGTGGAATCATCATAACTGGAGATAAGGTAATTTCCTGACCAAAATATCATAATTCACGAAGAATAAATTATGTATACAATATATAGTGCTGGCAGCACTAGGAGAGTCAGGCTGCTGTTCTCACACACAAGCATCAGGTCATTTTTCTGACACACTCCCCATGAAAATTGCTTCAATCAACAGCTCTATCCAGGGAGTGAGAGTGTGACATTGATTAGAGCAGTGTTCAGTGGGGTTTGCCAGATTGCAGGAGATACAGGGAATGTAGCTTTCCTGTAAATTGGTAGCACAGAGGGTTTTTTTAACTTTCTTGTAGGACTTAGCTGATAAAAAGTAAAAAGAGGCATATGAATTATGCAGCCCAACTACATCAAAGTAATAAATTTAGCAGGTTTAGTTGGACTTTAAGTCACCAAAGCTGAATTCAGAGATGACTATACAAAATGTTTATGCCAGTACAGAGAAAATTGGGCAGAGTCAATGAAAGTGACAAGGGATAAAAGATTGCAGGTAGGTGGCTACTTTGTATTATCTTGTTTTTTGCTGCTAAATTTCTGTAGTGTACCTTTAAAACTTGGCTGGTGCATGTAGGGGGTCAATGTGTTTTTTTTACATGGTTTCCCCTGCATATGTGCTACTGACTGTTGGTAGAGCATGTATACTGGGGAACTAAATTAGGCCAGGGCCATCCAGTGTGGGAGCTGCATAGAGGACTAGTGTATGATGTGATCTGTTTCTTTGACCGCAAACCCTCCAGTGAAACCTGTTACCTAGGGCAGCCACAGCAATGGACTTTGCACTATGGGCTACCATATCTTTAAGGTATAACAACCAATAGTTATCAGGATCACCAGCAGCAGCACAACCAAAGATATGCACAGCCAGCAGAATGCAATCTACAATCATGTATGTGAGAATGAAGATGCAATATGCATTGTACTAACTCAAATGTAACTTACAGAATTGTTCAGTAAAATAGAGAATTTCCATTCAAAGAAGATATTGTCTGTGTCAGTTACTGGAAAAGGGAAATACTGTACATGGTTTATAGCAATGTGTAATCATGGAGCATCACAAAGACCTGAGAAATGGGAGATAAGTTACTACTTGTACATCTAAACCTCCTGGTTGTAGAGACTGAGGTATATGATAACAAGTGTTATCTGGTTGACCCACGAGGAGTACATTTGGAGAATCAGGAGTAGCAGCCAGTTGGCACTGGAATCTGTGACGGTGGCAGATGACAGAGGCCTTGGTATTGAGGGAAATGATGATACTTTAGAGTGCCCTTTTAGTAGCTGGGACTCCATATTGGAGCTTTCTGAGGTACAAGGTCTGCCTAGGGATGAAGCCTAGGGTTACAGAACACAAGGCCTTGGTGAAGTATGGTGGCTTCCCTGTGTGCCTCAGAGCAGGACATGTTAAAAAGGTGTATAGTGAAAAAATTAAACAAGCTGGCAGAGTTAAGCAGACACTAACTATTGCTTGCTCAAAATGCTATGAAGTTATATGTCGGGACAGGTAGGTGCAGACCTTGTCACCAGCTAAGAGAAAGGAGAAGACGCCGTCCTTCTGCATGGGTGTCAAGCTGTAAATGCCTTTCGGCCTACAGCCTGGAAATTGGAGTTACCAGAAGTTATGATAAGACAAACTGACTTGAGTACTCCCAATTGGCCTCTAGGGGGCAAGTACATAGGACCCACTCTGGACACCCTAACAAGCTGCTGCTTTGTCTTGGGTCCCATTCTGCCTTTATCTGTCTCTGGATCCAAATGATTTTTCTAACTGCCATCAATATTGTAGGTTCATAAGGGAGGGTCTTATTTCAAGTATACATTAGCATCTGCATCATTTTGATTATGTTCGCTGTCCTCTGGTTTGGCACAGCTAGACACATAAAGTTCCTCAATCACATCCCATCCAAAATTTAATTATTTTCTTTCAGAGGAGGTTCTAATTTAACAGAGGCTTATGTACTGCACAACGTCTATTAGCTACTGATCGTCTGCTACCTCCTAATTTTTCTTATACAATATGTCCTACACAGCAGAACAGTTACAGTATCGAAATCACATATTCTTCTCTAATCCTTTATCTTTTTTAGTTTGCATTTCCACTTTGCTATTAATTGCATTCTCCTGTCACCACATTAAGTTTTAACATTATGTTCTTTATGTGAGGTTGTTCATTAGACATTCTCGCGGAACTTGATAGAAAATCATTCAAGTCACTGAGCAGCGCCAAATCCTGGCCAATTTGAATGCAAATTAAATCAATGAAATATGACCTTGAAAAAAGGGAGGAAGCTTGCACCCGCTTTTGATAAATCCTGAATAGGTCTCATTACTGAGAAGAGATCATATTTCTGTAAAGAGCTATGAATTTTACAAAGTCATTAAATTGTCTTAAATTTAAACTAATTTTGGGGGATCCAAATGAACCTTCAAGCTTGGCTAGGAATTATACTAGTTAATAATGCATTTTATACATTGTGTTCTGTAGGTCATGGAAGGGCAAGATTCAGCATTCTTGCTGTTGCCAAATCCATTTTGCCATAATGCTGGTACAGTTGGATGGATACTGAAATGAATAAGGCACATAAGTTTTCCATGTGCAGTAAAATTCTTAAAGTAGAACTATGGCCTCCTATTAAAAAATGTGCTGCAATAATTAATTATATCTGCAATTTCAGTTTTCTCTGCAGACTCCCATAAATACCTGTTGAGCTTGCCATTAAAGTCCATATAATGCAACTTCCTTTGATGTTGTGCAATAATGCTTCCTTAAATCATTAAAGTGGAATTCCTGCCTGACCATAACTATTTTTAAAAAGTGTCCCTTCCCCCTCCTGCTACCTATCCTGCCTATGATATGTAAAAAAGATGTGTATACTTACATACTTACCTTTTTTCAGGCTGATCCAGTCTGGTCACATGATCCCCTGTGTCAGTGAGTGGTGGCTCCAGGGGAGAGGAATGAATGCTTGACAACACCCATAGACTTCCATGCCCCAGCTGTTGTCAGAGCTCCATCTTCTCACTTGCAGCCAGCCACTCATAGACACAGGGCAGCTGCAGGATCATGTGGCCGGACAGGAGGATGGCTGACAATTGGTAAGTATACAGATCTTCTTTACATAGGGTAGATACATTGAAGAGATAGCAGGAGGGGGAGGGGATATGTTTAAGAATATTTACAGTGCCTTGAAAAAGTATTCATTCCCCTTGAAATTTTCCACATTTTGTCATGTTACAACTAAAAACACAAATGTATTTTATTGGGATTTTATGTGATAGACCAACACAAAGTGGCACATAATTGTGAAGTAGAAGGAAAATGATAAATGGTTTTTAAACTTTTTTACAAATAAATATGTGAAATACTTTGTAGAACCACCTTTCACTGCAATTACAGTCTTTTTGGGATGTCTCTACCAGCTTTGCACATCTAAAGAGTGAATCTTTAGGCCATTGTTCTTTGCAAAATAGCTCAAGCTCTGTCAGATTGGATGGAGAGCATCTGTGAACAGCAAATTTCAAGTCTTGCCACAGATTCTCAATTGGATTTAGGTCTGGACTTTGACTGGGCCATTCTAACACATGAATATGCTTTGATCTAAACCATTTCATTGTAGCTCTGGCTGTATGTTTAGCCTTATTTTCCTGTTGGCAGGTGAACCTCTGCCCCAGTCTCAAGTCTTTTGCAGACTCTAACTGGTTTTCTTCTAAGATTGCCCTGTATTTGGCTCCATCCATCTTCCCGTCAATTCTGATCAGCTTCCCTGTCCCTGCTGAAGAAAAAGAACATGATGCTGCCACCACCATGTTTCCCGGTGGGGATGATGTGTTCAGGGTGATGTGCAGTGCTAGTTTTCCACCACACGTAGCGTTTTTATAGAGAAAGATGGGGGAGGAGGAAAGGGAATCCCTGGGGACTACTCCAATTAAGTCCCACCCTGCCCCCCCAAAAAAACTAATTGGACTATTGCGGTACCTCATACAGAAATGCAATTGTAAGTAAAATTTAAATTTATTCAAAAAACATCAGTTTAAAACATCTATATAGTCAAAATATAGATCTCGCACATCGCTGTTATTTACAGTACATCAATTACAATAACATTTAAAAGTGCCCACAGAGGTGGTTGAAGGCTGTTATTTAGAATACTTGAAAACGTGTCCTCCACAATTTCGCGGATTGACCGCTTCTTCAGGAGGCGTCCAAGTGTAATCTCTAAGAATCAAATAACCACAATTATATGGACAATAACTAACAATACATTTGTTAACAGTAACATAACATTGGAGTGGTGATTCATTTCAATTAGATATAAATACACTCACCAACCACTGCCCGACCTGGGCTAAGGCGGTACTGTGAGACGCCCGAAGATACGGGCGTTCCCCCAGGGGCGAGCACGGGGAGTTTTGACGGCAGGGTACACTAATGTGTGGAAAAAATGGAAAACATATTAGCTGGTAGAAATGTAGATCAATTGTGGGTAATTTAGGCCACCCGGGTGCAATGGAACTAGAGCTGGAGTGAGGGAGGAGAAAGAAAGGGGAAGAAAAAGGGGGGGGGGGAGGGGAACGGGGAAAAGGGGGGAGGAAAAAAAGAGCAGGGGTAGAAGGGGGAGAACAGGAGAAGAAAGGGGAAAAAAGAGGGGAAAGGGAAAAATAAAGAGAGGGGTGGAGGGGGGAAGGAAAGGAAGGGGGAAGGGGGAGGGGAAGGTGGGGGAAAGAGGGGGGGAGACAAGGGGGGAAAAAGGGGGAGGAGGAAAGGGAAGGGAAGAGGGAAAGGGAGGGTGGGGGGGGGAAGGGGGAGGGGGGAAGGGAAGGGGGGAGGGAAGAGAAGGAAGGAGTGTGACAATGGGGAATAGGAAGGGGCGACCCTCCACCTCTGGTGCATATAGTAATTCTCAAAGGGCACCCACCATTGCTGGAGTACCAATGAGGGTCCAATTATATGCTCCTTGGGCAGGATTCATACTTGAGGATCTTATACTATAGAGCTTGTTGTAGGATGGAGCATAACAGCTTTTCAATGCTTAGGGTGTCACAGATAAGTGCTGCGAGTATCAATAGTATAGTCACAGCAGGTCTGAATGATCAAGCTGGGAGCAGAAAGGGAGAGGAAAAAATGCCATCAAACTCAATAGAGTAAAGATGAGTGCTGGTGCAACAGCCAATGCACGTAAACAAAAGGAAAGAGATCTACTGAGCGCTCCTAAGTAAACTTACTTGATGGTTCATCCATGTAAGGGGGAGGGACACATACTGAGAAGATATAGAGTGCTGCACACCCTGATTAATGTCAAAAAGAAAAAGAAGATATCCCCCGTGGGGTTTTAAAGCAGCAAGAAATTATGAAAATAATAAGCTGTAACTTGAAAAGGATTTTATTTTGTAGGACTTGACCATAATGGTTAAAATAAGAGCTGTGCTACAGGAGATAACACAAATGAAGCTGGCACAAGTTTATACAATGTTCAAGCGCTATAATAGGATAATAATTCTGACGCGTTTCGACCCCGTTGGGTCATCTTCAGAGGATTGAGGCGCTGTAACAAAATTTACGTATTAAAGTTCATGGATGTAGCCATAAAAAATGTAGTATAATATATATATATGTTTAACAGTATAATTACCAATCACATTGTGTTTGAACAGTTTCTCCTGAGCCTAAAATTCTCCGAAGTCTCCCCCACGGGTCCCGACAGGGGTCCCCGGCCGTCCACCACGTTGACAGGGGGAAGACGGGGGGCTAATCGTCCGTGCGTGTCCTACAAGGAGTCACACCAAGTTGATATTTCCCAAAAACAGGGAGGGGCTTCTTGGCTGCTTCTCTGATTAATGCTATGCTTGCTCAGCCTGTCAGTTTAGGTGGACGGCCATGTCTTGGTAGGTTTGCAATTGTGTCATACCCTTTTCATTTTTGGATGATAGATTAAACAGTGCTCCTTGAGATGTTCAAAGCTTGGGATATTTTCTTATAACCTAACCCTGCTTTAAACTTCTCCACAACTTTATCCCTGACCTGTCTGGTTTGTTCCTTGGCCTTCATGATGCTGTTTGTTCACTAAGGTTCTCTAACAAACCTCTGAGGGCTTCACAGAACATCTGTATTTATGCTGAGATTAAATTAAACTCAGGTGGACTCTATATACTAATTAGGTGACTTCTGAAGGCAATTGGTTCCACTAGATTTTAGTTAGGGGTATCAGAGTAAAGGGTGTTTAATACAAATGCATGCTACACTTTTCAGATATTTATTTGTAAAAAAAATTGAAAACCATTTATCATTTTCCTTCCACTTCACAATTATGTGTCACTTTGTGTTGGTCTATCACATAAAATCCATTTATGTTTTTGTTTGTAACATGACAAAATGTTGTAAAACTTTTTCAAGGCACTGTATGGTTATCGCTCTTAAAGAGCAAAGCTAGTGTGAATCAAGGACTATTGGTTTAAAGGGTTATGCCGCGTACACACGGTCGGACTTTACGGCAGACTTTGCCCGGCGGACTTTTCAACGTACTTTACGACGGTATCAGGCTCCTACTTACCAGACCGGCAAGTCCTGTCGGGCAGAGGGTAGGCTCCCTTACCCTCCGACAATCGGCCCCCTGGTAGAGTAAACAGGGGGTGCGACAGTACGGAGTGGTATGAAGGCCTGTATGGCTGTCCTGGTATTGCAGTCCGGGTGTCACAGGGTTAATAGCTGGAAAGACTGGAGTAGGCTGGAGCACCTTCACTGAGCTGAGCAGGCTAGTGTGGACAACAGGCAGGAAGTCTGCAGACAGGCTGATAGGATCCCAGGGAGCAGGCAGATGGATGGTCAGGAGGCAGGCCGGGTTTGGCAACAGGCAGACGGCAGAGGCACAGTGGAACAGGCAAGCGGATGGTCAGACAAGCAAAGGTCGGTGCAGGCAGAGTTCAGAGAGAGGTCGGGGGACAAGGCCGGGTCAACAGGTATAGCAGGAACAGACAAGGTACACGGTCAGGCTCTGGAACGACTAGCTGTTGATTAGGCAGCACTGGTCACAAGAACTCACTGGCTTAAATGGGGCTTTTGGCGCCAAACGACGTGCACGCGCGCGCCCCGGCACACACAGGCACGCGCGCCCGCCAACGCCCGCGCGCCCCCGCACACCGGCGTGCACAGTGGAACGATCCTGGACACACACACCGGCGCCGCGAGGAGCCCGCACAGCGAGGTCCGCAGGAACGCGCGCGCCAGCGCGCGCCGACGCACCCTGACGCACACCACCGCGGGCGCCCCGCCTGCCGAGGTAAAGACCCTGACAGTGCCCCCCCCTCAAGGGCAGCCTCCGGATGCCCAGCTGGGCCAGCCTGGGTGCATGGGAGTTCTTGAAGGCTCGTAGCAATTCGTTGGCATGGAGGTTACCTTCGGGTTCCCAAGAATTATCCTCGGGTCCATACCCCTTCCACTTAATGAGGTACTGGAGCTGATTCTGCCTCTTCCTACAATCCAAGATTGCCTCGACTTCGAACTCCTTCTCATTGTTGACCAAAACAGCCTCCGGTGGCTTGGCCTTACGGTCAGGAAAAGGATCGTGGATAACTGGTTTCAGTAACGAAACGTGGAAGACCGGGTGGATTCTAAGGGACTCTGGCAGACTAAGTTCAAAGGCAACATCATTCACCTTTCTTTTCACCCCAAACGGGCCCAGGAACTTAGGTCCCAACTTCCTGGAGGGACAAGCCAACTTTAGGTTAGTTGTAGAGAGCCACACTTGGTTGCCAGGCTCAAGGACGAGTTCTCCTCGCCTTTTCTTGTCGAAAATCCTCTTGAGGGAAGCCTGGGATTGGGCCATGGTTTCCTGCAAGATCTTACAGTTACTAGAAAAGAACTCCATTGTTTCCGTTACTGCGGGTAGAGAACATTCCGGGATAGAACTGGGAAGGAAAGAAGGGTTGAATCCATGATTCGCAAAGAAAGGAGTCTGGTTGATGGCAGAGTGTAGGGAGTTATTATACGAGAATTCAGCGTCTGGTAACAAGGACACCCAGTCGTCTTGCGTAAATACAGAAAAACAACGGAGGTATTGCTCCAGCGCCTGGTTAGTTCTTTCTGTCTGGCCGTTCGTCTGAGGGTGGTAGGCCGAGGAGAACGCCAATTCAATTTCCAAAGCGGCACACAGTGCTCTCCAAAACCGGGAGGTAAATTGAACACCCCGGTCGGATACAATATTCGCGGGCACCCCATGTAACCTTACTACTTCCTTGATGAATATCTTCGCCGTTTCTACGGCTGTGGGAGTACCCTTCATAGGGATGAAGTGTGCCATCTTGGATAGCCTATCGATCATCACAAAGATGGTTGAGAAACCTTCAGAGGGGGGTAACTCCACAATGAAGTCCATTGATAGCATTCTCCAAGGTCTGTCAGGAATCGGTAAGGGTCTCAATAAACCCCAGGCCTTTGAGCGGTTGCATTTATTCCGGGCACAAGTGTGGCAAGAACCCACATACCTCTTACAGTCCTCCAGGAGACATGGCCACCAAAAGGTGCGTAGCACCAATTCCGAGGTTTTCCGGGCTCCGAAGTGACCCGCCAGCTTGTGGTCATGACATCGTTCCAGTACCAGTACCCTACATCTTTCAGGTACAAAAATCTTTCCTTCATGCCAGAGCAACCCATCGCTTAAACTGGTTCCAGTAGGTAGAGGAATTTCAGAGGAGGCCTGTTTAATCCTGGAAATTAAATCTCCCTGGAGAAGTAAGAAACTACCTGCAGGCAAAATAGTATCAGGAGGAGTACTTTCCTTGGAGTCGTGAAACATTCGTGATAGGGCATCAGGTTTTCCATTCTTGGATCCGGGCCTGTACGTGATATGAAAGGAGAAGCGGGAAAAAAAAAGTGCCCATCTAGCCTGTCGTGGTCTGAGTCGCTTGGCTGCTCTTAGGTATTCCAAGTACTTGTGGTCGGTAAAGATGAGAACCGGATGTACCGCACCCTCTAGTAGATAGCGCCATTCTTCCAAAGCCGCTTTGATGGCCAACAGTTCCCGGTCTCCTACATCATTTTTCTCAGATGACGAGAGTTTACGGGAAAAGAATGCTACAGGAAACAAGAGGGCCTTGGGGCCCTGGCGTTGAGAAAGTACTGCCCCCACTGCGATCTCAGAAGCATCCACTTCCAGCACAAACGGTAACGCAGGGTCCGGGTGCTTGAGAATAGAAGCAGAAGTAAACAGTCCCTTTAATTTCTCGAACGCTGCCTGTGCTCAGGACGACCAACAGAATCGTGCCCCCTTTCTAGTAAGTTCCGTTATTGGTGCAATGATCTTAGAGAAGTCTTTAATAAATTTCCTGTAGAAGTTGGAAAATCCTACGAAACGTTGGACCCCTTTCTTGTCTGTAGGAGCAGGCCAGTCCAGGATGGCCGATACTTTTTGTGGGTCCATTTTGATTCCTTCAACAGAAATAATGAGTCCCAAGAACTGGATACTCTGACGTTCGAACTCACATTTATCCAGTTTAGCGTATAAGCCATGTTGCCTGAGCCGGACGAGAACATTCCTGACGTGCCTGCGATGATCCGCCAAAGAAGAGGAGAAGATGAGTATGTCGTCCAGATAAACGATGACGTAGAGGTCCAGGATATCTCTAAAGATGTCGTTCACAAAGTGCTGGAACGTAGCTGGGGCATTACAAAGACCGAAGGGCATGACCTGGTACTCGAAATGCCCGAAACGAGTGCGAAACGCAGTCTTCCACTCGTCACCCTCTCGGATGCGGATTAAGTTGTAAGCACCCCGGAGATCCAATTTAGTAAAGATTCTGGCAGTGCCCAGCCTTTGGAATAACTCAGGTACCAGAGGGAGCGGGTAGCGATTTTTAATCGTCATCTTATTCAATTCGCGGTAATCGATACATGGCCGCAGGGAATGATCCTTCTTTTCCACAAAGAATAAGCCCGCACCGGCCGGGGAGGTGGACGGGCGGATAAATTTCTTTTTCAGATTTTCATCTAAGTACTGCTTCAGGGTGTCCAGCTCCTGCTCAGTCAGGGGGAAGATCCGGCCAAAAGGTACCTCGGTTCCAGGAAGCAATTCAATTGGGCAGTCGTAGGGCCTGTGTGGAGTTAGCAATTCTGCCCCCTTTTTGCTAAACACATCCGCAAAGTCTCGGTAAGGCTCAGGGATAGCTTGAAGCAGATCAACATCTGGATGTAGACAGAGGAGTTGGGTAACCTCACGGCCTGTCCCTTGCATGCAGTGTTGAAGACAATATCCAGAGAGGAACTCGACATTACCAGAAGCCCAGTTGATTTGGGGGTTGTGCACCTGTAGCCAAGGTATTCCAAGAATGACTGGAAAGAGGGGGGACGAGATGGCGTCCAGACAGAGATATTCACGGTGTTGCTGGCCCATGATGGCTTCTAAGGGGACGGTCTCC
The DNA here is from genome assembly GCA_037952925.1 of Lithobates clamitans. Taxonomy (NCBI): domain Eukaryota; kingdom Metazoa; phylum Chordata; class Amphibia; order Anura; family Ranidae; genus Lithobates; species Lithobates clamitans. The sequence goes on from JBBGZY010001198.1 coordinate 2,740,938, forward strand.
TGAGTGACCGGGCCGGAGCGGAGAGCAGAACTGTCAGCAAGATGAACAGCAAGGCTTTGAGTTTTGGTTTGGAGAGGAATGGCATGTTGAGAGGCAAAGGTCCGGTTGATAAAACAGCTGCAGGCTCCAGAATCAATGATAGCTGGGACTTGGATGGCCTTTCCAGGAAGCTGTAAAGTGACAGAAATGGTTAGGTGCGTGCCCATAGTGGGTACAATAGTAGCACAGGTACGAACATCAGAACGACACTTACGCATCTTGTTGGGGCAACCGCTGGCGTAGTGCCCCGATTCCCCGCAGTAGAGGCAGAGGTTGTGTGCCCGCCTACGTGTCTTCTCCTCTGGGGTCAAAGAAGGACGGAATAGACCAAGCTGCATTGGTTCAGGTGCATCATAGGTCGAGGCAGGTGGTGGAGCGGGAGATCTGCTGGGAGGACAGGGTACTTGTGGAATCATCCAGGTGGGACGAAAGGTACTGGTGGTTCTTTCAGTACGTCGTTCTCGCAGTCTACGGTCTATTTGGATGGACAGATTGATAAGCTCTTCCAGGGTCTGTGGTACCCCTACTCGTGCCAACTCATCTTTGAGGGGTTCTGACAACCCCATCCTGAACTGATGGCGCAACGCGGCGTCATTCCATGCCGTGTCAGAACTCCAGCGTCTGAACTTGACGGCATAGTCTTCAGCTGCTCGACGGCCTTGACGAAGGGCCTGTAAGGTGGCTTCCGCGGTGGCAGTGAGCTGGGGGTCTTCGTATAGTTGGGACATGGCTCCAAAGAAGGCCTCCAGACTATCCAAGGCGACTGATTTTTGCTCCAAGAGTCGGTGGGCCCATGTTTGTGGTTCACCAGAAAGTAAGGAAATAACAAAGCCCACCTTAGTGGCTTCCAGGGAGAACGTGCGTGGCTGTAGGGCGAAGTAAAGGTTGCAAGCATTCCGGAAGGCACGATACCTACTTCGGTCTCCGAGAAATCTTTCGGGTACTGATACTTTTGGCTCAGGAGGTAACATGACCACAGAAGGTGTTGAGGTGGCTGCTGCGGACCCTGGTGGACCGGAATGTGCGGACAAGGCCTGTACACGTTCTTCCAAGCTGGAATATCCCTCTTGTAGGCTTTTCACAGCCTGGGTTAGACCCGCCAGATGTCGGCAAAGTTCATCCATGGGGGAGGCCCCCTGCCCGGACTCGGTCATGGCTGCCTAATACTATCAGGCTCCTACTTACCAGACCGGCGAGTCCTGTCGGGCAGAGGGTAGGCTCCCTTACCCTCCGACAATCGGCCCCCTGGTAGAGTAAACAGGGGGTGCGACAGTACGGAGTGGTATGAAGGCCTGTATGGCTGTCCTGGTATTGCAGTCCGGGTGTCACAGGGTTAATAGCTGGAAAGACTGGAGTAGGCTGGAGCACCTTCACTGAGCTAAGCAGGCTAGTGTGGACAACAGGCAGGAAGTCTGCAGACAGGCTGATAGGATCCCAGGGAGCAGGCAGATGGATGGTCAGGAGGCAGGCCGGGTTTGGCAACAGGCAGACGGCAGAGGCACAGTGGAACAGGCAAGCGGATGGTCAGACAAGCAAAGGTCGGTGCAGGCAGAGTTCAGAGAGAGGTCGGGGGACAAGGCCGGGTCAACAGGTATAGCAGGAACAGACAAGGTACACGGTCAGGCTCTGGAACGACTAGCTGTTGATTAGGCAGCACTGGTCACAAGAACTCACTGGCTTAAATGGGGCTTCTGGCGCCAAACGACGTGCACGCGCGCGCCCCGGCACACACAGGCACGCGCGCCCGCCAACGCGCGCGCGCGCGCCCCCGCACACCGGCGTGCACAGTGGAACGATCCTGGACACACACACCGGCGCCGCGAGGAGCCCGCACGGCGAGGTCCGCAGGAACGCGCGCCGACGCACCCTGACGCACACCACCGCGGGCGCCCCGCCTGCCGAGGTAAGGACCCTGACAGACGGACTTTCTGAATGAACGGACTTGCCTACACACAATCCACCAAAGTCTGTCGAATTCGTACGTGATGACGTACGACCGGACTAAAATAAGGAAGTTCATAGCCAGTAGCCAATAGCTGCCCTAGCGTGGCTTTTTGTCCGTCGAACAAGCATACAGACAAGCAGACTTTTCGACCGGACTCGAGTTCGACGGATAGATTTTAAAACATGTTTCAAATCTAAGTCCATCCAACTTTTGAGCAAACAAAGTCCGCTGGAGCCCACACACGATTGAATTGTCCGCCGAAATCCCGTCCGCCGGGCAAAGTCCGCTCGTGTTTACGTGGCATTAGTTTACCTTCCCTGCACATTTTTGTTTTGGCAGGAAGGGCCAGAGGTTAGAAGTGCACACCCAGTGGGCACTCTGGCTTTTTCAAACTTTTCGCAGACGCAGTTCGCTCTCTCCATCTCTCTATCAGCTGCAACTAAGCTTACTGTTGGTGCTATTCAGCACCTGATATATGGAGAGACAGACATATTTACTGACAGTGATAATTATGGTAAAGCACTAGTTTGTATCCAATACACTATACACTAAAAATGACTTAGCCACTGTTATAGCTGGTCTGCAATATACGCAGCAAACAGGGCTTCAGACATTTTAAGCAATTGCAGGAAAACCCTTTCTTGGTCTTGGCAGTGTCTCTTTCTCTCGTAGTGTGAGTCCTTTTCTTATACTTAGTAGCAAGAGGTCTAGCACACTCTTTCATTCCCAATAATATCAAATTCTATATCATCCTAATCACTATCACCTGAGGAGAGCACATATTCATAAAAGTTGTGACAATGGTGCATATCCTGTCTTACTAACAGGTTTTGCCTTAAAGTGGTTGTATACCCTCAATGCGGAAGTTGTACCTATAGGTAAGCCTATAATAAGGCTTACCTATAGGTACCGTAAATATCTCCTAAACGTGCGGCGTTTAGGAGATATTTACCTTGTAGTGTGCTGATGATGTCTGGGACGTTTCTTCACTAGCAAGTGCCATGACTGATGGCTCCCACATACATGTGTGATGTCACATGACTCCGGCCAGTCACAGAGCCTGAGCCCGCAGCTCCCGGAAGGAAGAGGAGCAAAGATGGAGTGACCATCAGTGGGGATAGCGCAGGCTTCGTTTGCAGATAAGTGGCAAAATAGCCCATTATGCTTTTACTTTGCAGGAGAAAAAAGAGAAAGTAAAATCCAGGGTTTACTTTCTCTTTAAGCCATTTACCGATTGAGCCATGAGGGCTGCACAATGCTCTTGCAAATCATCTGCCCAACTAGCAGTTGATTGTACACACTCAGAAGCAACTATTAGTTGGTCTTTAAAGTGGTTGTAAACTGAGGATGTTAAAAAAAGCAATGGCAAGGCAATGGCATAATGTGCTAGTATGCATCGCATACTAACACATTATGAAATACTCACCTTGGAACAAAGCCCTCCAGTGCTGTAAAGTCACCACTGAGAGGGCTGACATGTTCCCCCTGTCTTTCCTCCTGTGTTTACAAGCTCTGGTGCTGTGATTGGCCAGAAGTGCGATGGCGTCACTCCCGCGTATGCAGGAGCCCTCGGTTCCGGCACAAAGTGCTGAAGTTCTGGCAAGGTATGCTGGACCTTCAGAGCGCATGCACCAGCGATGTCACTGAGCACAAGCAACAGAAAAAAATGCAAAAAACAGATCTGTTCCAATTAGTTTATAGTTCAATTCCTAGATGACTTACCTTTTTTTATAGGCTTACCTGTAGGTAAAAATTACCAAGCAGGGTATACAACTGCTTTAAATGCCTTATTTCTGGCTTTTCCTTCTGTGTTTTCAGCACAGAGAGCAAGAGGGATCTTCCAGCCAATTAAGGACACAGCCTTTTTTTCTTCCAAAGCACTCAACATGAAATTTTGCAAAATGATCTGAGACTTTATGACTCCACATCCTATTTGAGTGAGAATACTTTGCTAATTCTTTAGCAAGGGGCATGCATTCACTGTCTCCGGCCCAAGCAATCAGGCTCCATGCTCCTTTTGCAGCCTTATTGTTCCTGAGCAGTCCACTCAGCATTTTGCTAAGCACAAGCAACAGAAAAAAACTGCAAAAAAACAGACCTGTTCCAATTAGTTTATAGTGCAAATCCTGTATTTCAAACTCTTGCTACTTGTTTAATTCTTATAGTAAATACAATGAAATGAGCCAGTAGTATATTAATGTGCATTTATCAAGCATGAATGCTGTGTATACAAACTATTTATAGTTACAGGAATACAATACAAGATATACAGTACAGGGTGCTGCAAATATGCATACATACACACTACTAACACACTATCTATCCTTTACTAGCAAATCAACTTTTCTGCATTCAATAGGGAATACACCAAAACTTGTATAGCTGGTATTAGGTTTACATAGCAAACAGGACTCCAGGCATTTCAAGCAATTATAGGAAAATGCGTTTTTGGTCTTGGCAGTAGATTCTAGTGTTGCCCCTCAGCAGAGTCCTACTATGAGCTTGCGCTGTTGGTCTTTTTCTGGGAAAGTTTGGTAGCCATTCCAACATGGGTGCAACCCTTTAAAATTGGGTTCCTACATCAGTTTCTGTGAAAGACACATTTTTATTTGCAAACTCTAGATGGCAGCATAGTACCAGAAATGTCATAGGTCAAATATGTCAAAAGCTTAGACTATTGTTGATTCCTATTGAAAGAATTATAGTTATGCTTGGGTCCAGTGTTTGACAATAGCTCATCCAAAACAATGCGAACAGCTAAAAATGTGTGCTTTGTCAGCTAGTAGTTTAAATTGCCAACATATACCACAATAATATATATTTTCCCACTGTAAGGATATCAAATGTCAGGACCAGGATCTGAACCTGCAACTTCTGCTGTGCCTGGCATTACCTCTTTTTCTGAGCCACCTGGGATGCTGGACAGCTCCCTGGATGAATTCCTTGGAAAATCTTGCCTCGAACCTTCAACTCTAGGGTTCTCCTTCCATGAACTTTCTATTTAAGCCAGATTATTGTGCTCTCTCCAGCCAATAGCTCACTTTTTTCACTCCCGCTGCTTCTTTATATTTGCTACCACTTGTTACCGACCTTTAGCTTGTTCTTTGACTATGCTTCCACTTGATCCCAGGCTGCAACCTCTTGTTACCATCCTTTGGCTTTACTGACTAGGCTTCTGCTTGATCCCTACCTACTATATCTGCTACTAGACCATGGCTCGCTCACCTCCTGGTGGGGTGACCTAGGGACCGCGACCTGGTACTAACATGCAGCAAACCATCTCAACCATCAAGAGCTCTGGTAAATACTGATTAACGCACCTTGGGTGAGCCCACGTCATCCACCAGGGTGACCTGCTTTTATACTTATCCTGCTGGTCAGGGGGATCCTCTCTACTGCTATAGGTTGTGATCTCCGAGCCTGACCCCTGACCTTGACAGCAAAACTACTGACATGTTTGAGTGATAGTAAGTGTAAAGAGGAAAGGATCGCTGCAATCCTTTCCTCTTTACACTTACTAGCCCTCTGGATTGGTATCAGGATAAGCCTGCACCCCTTGTTCTGGGACACAGGAAAATGCTTTCACATGTAATTTGAGAATGCAAAAAGTAATAAACAGGTCACATGTTTGAGAGATGGTCCCAGAAGAAGGTCCCTATGTCACATTCACATATACACACACATACTAAGGCCAAATTAGACAGGTGCCAGTTAACCAAGAAGATTTTGGAGTGTGGTTTTGTATGATGATACCTGTATAAATGGATTTGTATGATGATTGGGTACTCGGAGGTTCTGTATAGTGACTGGATAATGATGGTTCCCTATGGTGATTGGGGTACTGATGGTTATGTAATATTACTGGGGTACTGATGGCTCTGTATGATGATTGGGGTATGGATCGTTCTGAAAAATTACCGAATTCTCACAGATATGCACCATATGATTTCAGCACCAAGGTATGATCAACAAGTACAACTGAGCTCCTAAATGGAAGTGGCAGAACTACCAGGGTTGCAATGCTTGCACTTGCTGGGGACTGGGCCCTGGCGTTCCGCCAATGTGAAGGGGGCCTAAGATGGCAGGAAGGGGGCCGCTGCAGAACATGTGAAATGGTTCATACAAAGTCGTGCAACTTGTGATTTCCTTGCGACATGCTTGCTGTTTTCTTGCGACTTTTGTGATTTAACATTGCAGTCTATAGCACTCAAATCACACCAAAGTAGCAGAAAAGTAGTGCAGCAACCTTTTTTTGGAACTTTTTTTTGTAGCTGTCACATTGACAGCACACATTGAAATTAAAGTGTTTTGACTTGCCATGTGACTTTATGGGGGATTTACTAAAACTGGTGCCCACAGAATCTGGTGCATAGTAACCAATCAGCTTCTAGGTTTTTTTTTGTCAAAGCTTAACTGAACATGCTAAAGTTAGCAGCTGATTGGTTACTATGCACAGCTGCACCAGATTCTTCCATTTTAGTAAATCTCCCCCTATATGTCACAAGTTGCATGATAAGTTGCAGCAATGTTAACTTGGGGCTTAAAAGGGCCCCACAACAGGAATAAAGGGCCTGGGATCAGTGGCAAGGGCTCCAGGATCGGAGGGAAGGGCCCCAAGCTCGGAGGGAAGAACCCCAGATGAAAAGGGCCCTGGGACTGATGGAAAGGGCCAGGGGGGCCCTTTGTGGTTTCTTGCATCGGGGCCCTGAAAGTTCTTGTTGCACCACGGATCCATGATTTGGTGTGGTTACTGTACATATTGCGAAAAAACTTTTATGTTGTTCCTTTTATCTGCATACTTCTGCAAAAAAAAAAAAAAAAAAACTAATATTTGTAGCATTCATCTGGGATCATATTTTGTAAAAGGTTAAAATAACTGACTCAAAATACAATTTCCCCTGCCAGGTCCAGTTTTATGCCTGGGTTTTGTAATCACCTACTAACTGCACTGCAAGGTTCACAGACCATAATGACCAGAAATTGGATGTATGGATGGCTACATTCCTTTTAAACACTGTTAGCTTTGGGCCTGGGGCTTCCAATGCCAAAAGCAACAGTAAATCACAACTTTTCTCTAAGGGCTTATACCTAAAGCAGTGAATTTTTTTAATGCGTTTGAAACGACAGTGATTGATGAAAGTCACATTCACTACTTTGTAAATATTCCTCTAAGTGTTCCACTCCTAGTGTCCCTAACACTGCAGCACCCAACTGCTACAGCATTGGGTTCTATGACAAAGGACCAGTTCATAGGAATGAAGGATTTTGTCCATTTATGTGCAGAAGATGTCAATCATCCAGGAGAGTTTCTAGCAGTGTGGCTCCCTGTAGGTGGGCGGTATAGCGTTGATCTGCCAGGAGCGTGGACAGGTAAGTTTCAAATCTTGGGAAATGGTGGGGAAGTCATTAAAAAGGATAAGTGTATAAAATTACAGGTTCCTATTAACCCTTACAAGGCCTGCTCAGAGAACTAAAGTGTTGTAATGCTGGTGGTGAAAAAAGCTGACCCATGGATGGATGGAAGGATTGAAGGATAAATGGATGGCTGTATGGACTGATGGACATATAGATGAATTTATAGATGGATAACTAAATGGAAATATGGATGCATTAAAGTGTATGCCCAAATCCCTTCTTTTTCACTATATTTGACATGATGATCACTGTATTGTTTACCATTTACTCACCTTCTTTGTGGTTTTGCACAGAACAGCCCTGACCCTCCTCTTCTTGGATCCCCTGATGGTGCACCTGGATCTCCCCCCCCCCACCGTGTGCCCACCATAGAAAGCTGCTTGCTATGGGGGCACTCGTGCGTGTTCACTCCCGAACCAGCTCTGTGTGTTCATTGACACACACAGCGTGGCTCAGCCCCACCCCTTGCTCTTCCTCACTGGCTGTGATTGACAGCAGTGGGAGCCAATGGCTATCACTGCTGTCTCTGAGCCACTGAGAAATGAGATAGTGGATAGAGCCACTGTTCATGTGTAAATCGCTGGATTACGATCGGGCTCAGGTAAGTATAAAGGGGAGGGGTGGGGGGATGCACTCAGAACTTTTTTACTTTAATGCACAGAATGCATTAAAGTGGTTGTAAAGGCACAAGGTTTCTTACCTTCATGCAAGAAAAAACTCCTGTGTGCTCCACCCCCCGGTACTTACCTGAGCCCCCTCTGGATCCAGCAAGGTCCACAAGAACCTTGGCTCTCGGGGAACTTGCAGTCCTGATGGGCTTTTGGCAGAAGTTGGAGCCAATGGCTGTCAATCACAGTGAGTGAACCAATCAGGAGAAAGAAGGGGAGCCGCGGCTCCGTGTGTGAATGGACACACAGAGTGCAGCTCGGGAGCGCCTGCTTGGGTGCCCCCACAGCAAACTGCTTGCTGTGGGGGGCACCCAGCAAGAGGGAGGGGCCAGGAGCACCGGCGTGGGACCCGAGAAGAGGAGGATGCAGGCTGCTCTGTGCAAAACTACTGCACAGGGCAGGTAAGTATGACAAGTTGACAACGCTAAGTCACTGGCTTGTAATTAGCAGCAACTTTGTCACCCTGCTGTATGCCAGTTGGGTATTCGGCTACCTATCTGATAGACCTGATATGGACCCCAACAGCCAACTGAAGGGTGAGGGTGGGGGAGGGTGAGCAGAAGGCTGACAAAGCTGCTGCTGATTGAAAGGCAGCAGCTTACTACGCTGTTACTAGTAGAATTTTCAAGTAAGAAACTGCAACAGAGCTAAAAAAAAAAATTCTAAAATAATATTAAATGCTTCCAGTTTTTTAATTAAAAAATATCAAACCGTTCAACATTCCCCAGTACATAACTTGCTCAGTATGTGTGTAGTACATTTACTTACTTTACTAACTGTTCACCTCTGTCAGCTCCAGGTAGACAAGCACTGCTTGCCGATATTTCCGGTAGGGGAACATGCACCTTGAATATCTCACAGTTTACAAGGAGGAGGAAGAAGGACAGAGCAGGGGAGTGGCTCGCCTCCTGGCTCTTTCTGTAGATTCATGTAGGTGTCAGCAGGGGGCGCACACACAAAGGTAACTCCATGGGACCCTGTGCCACCCAAAAAAAGGACCCAGATGTTTTTGAAGGAAGCAAAGCAAATAAAGGCTTAGAAAGCAACTGGCACAACAAAGATGGTACATTTGTGGGTTTAACAATCCTTTCGAAAAACTGTATACTTTAGACATAATGGCAAACATACTGAGAAATAGATTTTGGGTTTACATACACTTGAATGGATTCACGGATGGAAAGATTTGTAGACAGATGGAAGGATTTATTCGCTGGCAAATTAATCTGTCCAAATTTGCTGATCTATGTAGAGCAAACGTGGAAAATGATGTCCTCAGAATAGAGGGCAAAACTGGTCTACTCTGTGCCATTATAATTTGAGTCATGTTGTCTCACGGAATCAGGACATTTTTCTTGGGTCAGGTCCTTTTTAGTTCAAACCATTTGTTTTGTTCCATAGCATCTGATATAAGAACTACCATGAGGAAACAGCAGTTAACATGACTTAAATCAGATTATATCACATTTATCCCCTCATTACTTGATCTAGTCTCTGTGGTGTGAAGCTTTATTTTTCCCAGCGTGTTCAAATATTGGAATTACAAAATGCTGGCTCATCATTGCCAGCCAAACCACATGGCTTCTATTAGCGCACAGAATGCAAGGCCTCTGGGTCTGGCACAAATTAAAAGTTCACTTTTAAATGGAACACAACTGAAAAGATGTTCTATGTTAAATATTTTATCAATCACAGTATGAGCTTCATTGTTTACTTACTTGAATGACCTTGGCGTCCAGCGTGCCGGAAGAACCAAAATAGCTCTGAAAAAAAAAAAGCTCAGAATATGTGGCTGAATATTTACAGATGCATAGGAGCAAATCTATTGTACTGAATTTTGTGTTTCGCATAATACTGAGGGTAAACAATTCCATAGTCATTAATCACTGGAAGACAACATCTATATGCAAAGGAGTTATAGGTCGGCTCCCAAACACAATGATTTTCTATAGGAATCTTTTTATTTAAAGGACCTGACTTAACTGTGCCAGGCACTACATACAGAAGCATATCAGTGTTTTCAGTATAAGTGCTATTGAGGGAGGTGATGAACAGAATTCAGGCAGGCATGATATGGCTGCTTAGGCTTTCAGGGCAGCCAAGGCACTTGGGGGAATACATAATTAGGGTTGCCACCTGTCCGGGATTCACCTGGACAGTCCGGGTTTCAGACCGCCTCATGTGTCCCTGGGTTTCAGACTGCCTGAAACCCGGACACATTATTTAGACCAGACTGTGGCTCTGGCCCCCCAGTAACCAAGTACCACAATTGCTGAATGCATAGGCTTGCTCACAGGCTAGGTGTGCCTGGGCACACCCTAATCACCAGGGTTGCCAACTGTCCAGAGGGATGGCTGCAGTTGTCTAAGTGTCTGTGACATTTTCTCCCAGCATAACTCCCCCCACCGCATACGGATGTAAGGAGTGCTTGATTTGCTCCACCTCCTCCCGCTGCTAACCCTCTGTGTCTGTCCAATGAATGTGTGGGTGGGAAATTTGAAGCCCAGCAGCAGCCAGAAGACATATAGTAGATGAAAGGTGCCAATGCCTGAGCCTCCATCCCCAGGTGAGATAGCTCATCATCCACTGTCTGTGATTGATGTCTCCCCCCTCCCTCCTGTTTCTCTCCTGCCTCCAAGCATGTGAGTACACTAAGGTAAGGGGGATTCAGATGTAAGGGTTGCTCTGCAGACTTTGATGTAAGGGGCATGGGGAACCCTCATTTTTTTGGGGGAATGCTGGGAACTCTGATGTAAGTGGTAGCTTTGTTGAGCAGAAACCCCCTTACAGAGTTCCCTTTTATACCAGAGTCCACAGCTTTCCCCCTTAAAAAAAATTGCTGAGTGATGCTAAAGTGTTCAGATTTGGCTTGAAGAAAGGGTGGCAACACTATTCATAATGGGTGTCGTAAACACTATTTTGAATTCCCCCACACCTGCCACATACCTATCAATGAACTTTGAGATGACAAGCATGGCCTCCTCCATAGTTCCCATCCAAGCACCCCTGGTAGTAGAAACTGGGACTGCTAAGGCAGCAGAAAGGCAGAGGTGCCATGAAGTTGGATCGGTGAACTTGAGCTTGAAAGTACTGAGGTCAGATGAACAGAAGAGTGGAGTCAGGTAACAAGCCGAGTTCAGTAACAGCTGTGCAGATAGGTATAGAGTCACAATCAGAGTTTGGGTCAGAGGCAGGCAAGGGGTAGCAATGTGCTAGCAGCTAAGTAGAAAATCAGAAGGCAGAATCTTAGTTAAAGGTCCAAGCCAAAGTCAGTAATACGAGTGAGCCGCAGACATGAGCAGGCAAGGGAAATCCAAAGAAGAGTCAGACATAGTCAGGTCAGTAAAAGCATCAAGCAGGTTTCCAAAGACATGGGTCACAAGGCTATAAGCTGAAGACCATCCAGTGGTCAGGTCAATTAGAACTCAGGTTTAAATAGGCCAGCGGGCGCAAGCATCTTTGGTGGACGTGTCTGTGCATTTATGAGCACTGAGGCCAGAATCTCCTAAACGGACACTCTGCCCCCAGTGCAGATACACATTACTGAGTTGCCTCCCTGGCTACTGCACCCATCACACAATTTTGGAGTGGGGTGGGTGGAGCCCAATGTAGAAGTGAAACACTAGTTCCCCATCAGGTTCACCCTGCCTGTGATTAGCAGTACATGGTAGTGGACGACCATTGGGTGGCTGGAGCCTGCTGGTGGAACTCTGAGACTAGTTCCCCATCAAGTCAACCTCCTGTGTAATTGATCACCTAAATATGGGCATTGTCATATTTGGGCAATGATGTCATCCAGCATTCCCTCCCCTTTATTGATATTCAGCTGTCAGCTGGGGAATCTTCTTGCCAGCAGCTGAATAAGGCCGGGGATGAGTTATTAGCTACTAAGAAGCCAGCAGCCACTGGCATCCTATCAACTATGAGCCTGGGGCTGGAAGCTGCCACATTCATGTACAAAGTACAAGTACAAAATGCCCCACTCTGAGCACTGGAGGCTCTTTGTATGCCAGCTCAGTGTTGGTCCCAATTGCGAACTGATGGCAATTGTTTAAGAAACTATAGCAATAACAGCAGTAGAAAAAAAATACCTGAATTTGTTGCATGTGTTGGTATTGTTACCAAAACTGTTGCAAACTGTTGCAAATGCTAGCCTGAATTAGGGCTAGGACATTTTAAAGGGACCTATCGCCAGAAAAGTATCATAAATGCTTTATTGAATTCCCGGGACTGTGTTGTCAACTCAATCAGGAAAATAGGGGCACACTGAATTTCTGGCAGATCATCAAGTATTTTTCTGTACTTGCAACGTTTGTTAAGGAATATCATTTGGGGTAATGTGCATGTATCGCAGAGATTTTTTTTTTTTTTTTGCAAAGCCATATAATTAATCTCAAAATGTTTTATTTGTCTGGTACCCTTCAATTTACAGAAAGGTGCTACTGAGGCATACCTTCAAATAAAATATTACTTGCAGAGCCACCTGCTGGTGGAACTCTATGATAGAAAATAAATGCAGGGAGTATTGTCTTCTTATTGTCTTACTACACTCCTCCAGATCTGTAATGCATTAGCTTTAGATGTGTTGCTGTACCAAAATGGGACCTTGGGACAATACACTTAGGATTGGTCTTCACTCACAGTGCACATGAGAATGGGTCTTGCTATGCCTGAGTGTGTAAAACTCTCTAATTTCTGTGTCTGGAAAATGACCTTATAGTATGGTATAAGCAAGTAAGTATTTGCCATTTTGCACAGTAGAGTAGGGACTGACCAAAGATAGATCATTTTGACACAGTTGGCCAACTTGAACATGTATTTGGACATATGTGAACATTGAATCCCTGTCTTTTTGCAAGCATTTGCTAGAAATACGTGTGTAGCAGAGTGTAAGGGGCTAATTGAGAATCTTCAGTGTATGCATGTGGTCACATCCCTTTAGCACCTTATATGTTATACAGTATCTCACAAAAGTAAGTACACCCCTCACATTTTTGTAAACATTTTATTATATCTTTTCATGTGACAACACTGAAGAATTGACACTTTGCTACAATGTAAAGTAGTGAGTGTACAGCTTGTATAACAGTGTAAATTTGCTGTCCCCTCAAAATAACTCAACACACAGCCATTAATGTCTAAACCTCTGGCAACAAAAGTGAGTACACCCCTAATTGAAAATGTCCAAATTGAGCCCAATTAGCCAATTTCCCTCCCCGGTGTCATGTGACTCATTAGTGTTACAAGGTCTCAGGTGTGAATGGGGAGCATGTGTGTTAAATTTGGTGTTATCGCTCTCACTCTCTCATACTGGTCACTGGAAGTTCAACATGGCATCTCATTGAGATACTGTATATAAGGTATGTGGATTTTAACACAGATATCTTCCCATTTTTATTGCATAGAGCATATCGGTAACCAAGCTTAGGTCTGTAGCACTCCCTTAAATGGTCTGCCTGGACCATATTGGCACTATATGTCCACTAAGGCAGTGGTCATCAACCCTGTCCTCAGGGCCCACTAACAGGTCAGGTTTGCAAGATAACTGAAATACATCACAGGTGGTATCATTTGCTGCTCAGTGATTGCAGTATTCTAGTCTGCATCTCCCCAAGGTAATACATAAAACCTGGCCTGTTAGTGGGCCCTCAGGGCAGGGTTGATGACCACAGCATTAAGGTATAACTATTCTATAAGTAAGTAGGTATTTGGAAAATTGCACAGAAGAGTAGGGACTGGCAAGAGAAGGATCACTTTGACCCAGTTTGCCAGCTTGAACATGTATTGCAATATATGTGAACCAAGAATCCTTGTTTTTACGCAATGCTTTTTAGAAATATGTAAGGCTGTATAGCGGTGTGCAGATGGTTAATTCAGATTCTTCAGTGGAAAAGGTACTCTAGTGCAATTTGTAGACACCTGTTTAGGTAGACTGCCTATTGCTTTTATCTTTGCTTACAACCTACCCAACTGACAACCGGGTCTATGTAGTGTTGTGTCTCTGTAACTCTACAGCAGGGGTGTCAAACTCAATTTCATCAGTGGCTGCTTCAGCATTATGGGTGCCCTCAAAGGGCTGGTTGTATCTGTATTACTATATACTGTACATTTATCCAGGGCTTTTTGTCTTGGAGAATAGGTGCAAGAACCCAACCACACCAAACCCCCTAGCCGAACAGCATCAAGTATGTTATGTGCAGAGTTTAGGGATATGCTATGTACAGAGTGCAGAGTTCAGGGTGTGCTATGTACAGTTTCAGGGGTACCCTATGCATAGAGTGCAGAGTTCAGGGGTGCATTATGTACATAATGTACAGTTCAGGGGTGTGCCATGTACAGATTGTAGGGTTCAGGGGTGCGCTACGTACTAAGTGCAGGGTTCAGGGGTGAACTATGTATAGAGTGCAGGGTTTAGAAGTGCCCTTTGCACAGAGTGCAGAGTTCAGGGGTACACTATGTATAGAGTGCGGAGTTCAGGGTTGCGCTACATACTAAGTGCAGGGTTCAGGGGGTGCGCTATGCACAGAGTGCAGAGTTCAGGGGTACACTATGTATAAAGTGCGGAGTTCAGGGGTGTGCTGTGTACAGAGTGCAGGATTGAGGAGTATGCTACATAGAGAGTGCAGGATTTAGGGGGTGTGCTATGCACAGTGTATGAGGGTTCAGCTCTCTTTCACAGTCTGTCCACTTCTCACTTCCACCCCTCCTCGGCTCTGACATCTGCACCACTCTCCACCATCCCCCACCTCTGCACACATCTCCCTCCACAGCCACCCCCCCCAACTCCTCCCGAACGTGTTAGGGGCTCAGCCTCTCTCACTTGCAGGGAGATCATTGGTCGGCATCTGTGCACCCGGGCACAGATGGGGATCACAATGCAGTTTGCCACGTGATGCCCCAATCCCATACTACACCTGCGTCTCCCTTGTCCCTGCCATGAGTACAGGGCAGGCAGGAATCCATAAAGGCTTCTGAGTTTACAAGTGACAGTGGTGAGCAGGGAGCAGAGGGCGACAGCTGGAGATGGCAGAACAGAGTTCTACCACGTTCCCGTTAAAAAAAGCCATGGGTGTGAGGACCACATAGAATGGCCTGACGGAATGGATTCAGCCCGCAGGCCTTGTGTATGACACGTGCTCTAAAGTGACACAACCCTAAAGCTGTTCGGTCCCATTACCTAGTGAAACAACTGGCAGAGTAATAAAAGGTGTTGCATATGGCATACAACAAAATTATGTTTTTAATAAAGTAATTTTCTTGACTACTGTCAGTTTTTTGGCTGTTTTCACTTCCATATCTATAGCCAATTCTGTGTACATCTTATTTGTTATAGACAATGTGTTACATCACATTTAAAAAAGCCTAATGAGGTTTGTTCGGAATTTCCTCCTCCCTATCCCTCCCGTTTTTCTTGTATATTTATACAGATGGGACAAGAGACATAATGTCCATTATATATATATACACACACACATACACACACATATATATATATATATATATATATATATATATATATATATATATATATATATTATATATATATATATATATATATATATATATATATATATATATATATATATATATATATATATTTATCATAATCTTAACCCCTTCGTGCCTAAGGGTAAAACAAATCTTAATACCTAAGCCCAATTTTGCAACTTTGACGTGTTAGTAAACCTGTACATATCAACATCAACTAATTTGTGGATTGGTGGATTATACCTTGTTTTTATCAGGACAAATTGGGCTTTCATTTGGTGGTAAATAGTAATGGATATCTCCTGATTGTTTTTTATTATCTAAGGAAAACTGGCCCAAACTAGTAAAAAAAAAAAAAAAAAAAAAAACTTTTTTTAATCAGTATCTCAATGAACACTAGAACAATTTCCAACATTTTGACAAAACTGAGATTGATAGAACATTTGTTTAGCTCCATTACATGAAAGAAAGGTTAATAAAATAACTTAATGACCAAAATCTTAAGTTTTACGCAAATTAGTTGATACAAAAATAAATTACACCTCACAAGAAAAACTACTATATCTAGTATTTTGTATGACCTCCGTGATTTGTAAGGACAGCACCAAGTCTTCTAGGCATGGAATGAACAAGTATGCGACATATCGCAACATGTATCTTTTTCCATTCTTCAAGAATTACCTCTTTTAGGGCCTGGATGCTGGATGGAGGGTGATGCTCATCTCTTCAGAATTCCCCAGAGGTGTTTAATTGGGTTGAGATCAGGAGACATACTTGGCTACTGAATCACTTCACCTTCTTTCACCTTTTCACGTTCTCCTTCAGAAATGCAACAGTGACCTTAGATGTGTGTTTTGGATCAATGTCATGTTGGAAAAGTGCACAATGACCAAGGGCACGGAGTGATGGTAGCATCTTCTTTTTCAATATAGAGCAGTAAACCTATGAATTCATGATACCATCAATGAAATGCAGCTCCCCGACACCAGCAACACTCATGCAGCCCCACAGAAGGATGCCGCCACCACCATGTTTCACGGTAGGCACCATGTATTTTTCTTTGTACTCCTCACCAGGGTCGTCTTTAATATTGATTTGACCCTGGGCAAACATTTTCTTGGGCCCCCCCCCATGCAATTTGGCTCTCCACCCCAACATCCCAAAAAAACAAATAAACACGCACATAGACTTATCTTAAAAACTTTAATAATGTAAACATAAAGAACTGGTTCACACTCACTGAGTGGTTGCCAGAGGTTACTGCACATCCTTACACAGGCCTGTGCTGGCCATCGGGACTACCGGGAGTTTCCCAGTGGGCCGATTGGCAGCGGGCCACTACAACAATGACTCTGACTGTCAGTGTCACTGTCTCTCTCCGTCCGAGCGTTGCCGGGCGGCTCCGCTCAAGCACTCGGCGGGCGGCGCCGGCCGCGTCACACAAACACAGTGACAGGCATTATCACTCCCCCAGGCACTCCCCCTAAAAATATAGCCATTTGGGCGGCCTCTTTGTCCCGGCGCCGTGACGTCACTCACGGACGGAGGGCAGAGGCGGCCCGGGGACATAGGAGGAGGCGGAGCCAGGGCGTAGCAAAGCAAGCCTGCTGCCTGCAAGACTGCAACCTAGAGGAGCCGAGGCCGAGGAGGAGGATTCCGAATTTCAGAATCGGATCGGAACCATAATACCAGACCAAGTTGCAGGCAGGCAGCCACCAGCAAGTACAGTGACAGAGACCAAGTCTATAGTGTCATCATTCAAGTAAGCAGCACTATAGTAATAACTTTACTAATAATAATAGTAATTAGTAATAGTAAGTAACTGAATATGCAGCATGGAGGGGGGGAGGGGTAAATCTGTACTGTATAAATGTACTGCCACTGGTCATGGTTAAATTATTCATCAGTTACCATGGCCAGTGGCATTAAATTAATAATTGACCAGTGGCATTAAATTAATATTAATGCCACTGTGGCATTAATATTAATTTAATGCCACTGGTCAATTATTAATTTAATGCCACTGGCCATGGTAACTGATGAATAATTTAACCATGACCAGTGGCAGTACATTTACGGTATAGATTTACCCCCCCCCCTCCCCCCGCCATGCTGCATATTCAGTTACTTAAAGTAACTGAATATGCAGCATGGCGGGGGAGGGGGGGAGGGGTAAATCTGTACTGTAAATGTACTGCCACTGGTCATGGTTAAATTATTCATCCATCAGTTACCATGGCCAGTGGCATTAAATTAATAATTGACCTGTGGCATTAAATTAATAATTGACCAGTGACATTAAATTAATATTAATGCTACAGTGGCATTAATATTAATTTAATGCCACTGGTCAATTAATAATTTAATGCCGCTGACCACGGTAACTGATGAATAATTTATTGCCACTGGTCAATTATTAATTTAATGCCACTGGTCAATTATTAATTTAATGCCACTGGTCAATTATTAATTTAATGCCACTGGTCAATTATTAATTTAATGTCACTGGTCATGGTAATTGATGGATAATTTAATGTCACTGGTCACGGTAACTGATTAGTAATTTAATGTCACTGGTCACGGTAATTGATGAATAATTTAATGCCACTGGTCACGATAACTGATTAGCAATTTAATGCCACTGGTCATGGTAATTGATGGATAATTTAATGCCACTGGTCACGGTAACTGATTAGTAATTTAATGTCACTGGTCACGGTAATTGATGGATAATTTAATGCCACTGGTCACGATAACTGATTAGTAATTTAATGTCACTGGTCACGATAACTGATTAGTAAGTTTTTTGCGCAATTGCGTATAGTTTATATACTGTTTTTGTGTGTGTTTGCAAAATTAAAGTGGGCCGGTCTGGATGAAGTCCAGGGCCAAATTTTTGTCCCAGTCCAGCCCTGTCCTTACAGCTCACTGATAGGTTGCTAGAGGTTACTGCACATCATTACCACTCACTGATTGGGTGCTAGAGGTTACTGCTTATCATTGCCACTTACTGGTTTCTAGAGGTTACACCACATTATTACCGCTCACTGATTAGTTGCTAGAAGTTACTGCACATCTTTACCGCTCACTAATTGGTTACTGCAGGTTACAGATTTTTATCCATTTTTATCATCTTTTTTTTACAACACATACCAGCGGAATAACAATAATTACCATACTTACGCACCAAAAACATGTCAACAGACACGAAATAGGTACCAAACTTACACACCAGTAATATGCCCGCAAACACCAACTCAGTTATAGAGTCAGTACCATACTGACACATCAGAAACATGTCCGCAGATACAGAGTCAGTACCATACTGACACCATACTGACACACCAGAAACATGTCCGTAGATACAGAGCCAGTACCTTACTGACACACCAGAAACATGTCCGCAGATACAGAGTCAGTCCCCATTTTCCCTGCATTAAAGACAGCCCTGCTCCTCACTTTTGCAACACCATACAGTTTTGAAGCAATCAGTTCTAAAAACATTTAACTTGGTCTCATCACTTCAGAGTACAGAGTTCCAGTAGTCTTCTTTTTCAGCGTGGGCCCTGGCAAATAATAGGTGGACTTTTTTGTGCATGGGCTTTGGGAGAGGCTTCCTTCTAGGATGACACCCAAGCATGCCATTCCTCTGCAGTGTACACCATATTGTGTCACGAGAAACAATCACCACAGTTTGGCTTTTTACTTCTTTAGCCCAGTGGTCATCAACCCTGTCATCAGGGCCCACTAACAGGCCAGGTTTTATGCATTACCTTGGGGAGATGCAGAATAGAATACTGCAATCACTGAGCAGCAAATTATTTCACCTGTGATGTATTTCCGTTATCTTGCAAACCTGGCCTGTTAGTGGGCCCTGAGGACAGGGTTGATGACCACTGCTTTAGCCAACTGCAGTGAACTTGCATCACGATTTTCTTCAACCCTTTTCATCAGAAGGCTCTCCTTTCGAGGTGTTAACTTCAGTGAATGGCCTGGACGTCTCTGTGAAATGGTTGCATCTTTGTTAGATTTTTGTATCACTTTTGCTAAAGTATTCTGACTAACAAGTAAAGCTTTGCTGATCGTCTTGTAGCCTTCACCTTTCTTGTGTAAAGAAATTATTTTCTTTCTCAGGCCTTGTGACATTTCTCTTCTCTTGCTGACAACATGAAATGGGGAGGGGTTTTCTTTGTTAAGTAATGCCTTTTTAAAATCACATGTCTGCTGGACACCTATTTAATGAATAATTAGACTCACCTGTAGTTGAATTCTTGTAATTAGGATTTTGTTGTCGAAAAATTTAGCTTTGCTCCTAAGACTTTCTTTGGGGTATATTCATTTTTGCAACATGGTCTTGAATTATTTTGTTAGGAAAAATACTTCTTTGTGTGTGCAAATGAACAAATCTTGGTTGCAATCAACATTTGTGGGAGTATTTTGTAGTATAGTGTCCCATAGAAAATGTTGATTTCTGAAAGGAAAGTTTTTTTGACAAATCTGTTAGCGTGCACTCATTAATGCTGAGTACTGTATACAGTTGTGATCATAAGTTTACATACCCTGGCAGAATTTATGATTTCTTGGCCATTTTTCAGAGAATTTGAATGATAACACAAAAACTTTTCTTTCATTCATGGTTAGTGTTTGGCTGAAGCCATTTATTATCAGTCAACTGTGTTTACACTTTTTAAATCATAATCACAACAGAAACTACCCAAATGACCCTGATCAAAAGTTGACATACCCCAGTTCTTAATACCGTGTATTGCCCCCTTTAACATCAGCTTGAAGTCTTTTGTGGTATTTGTGGATGAGGCTCTTTATTTTCTCAGATGGTAAAGCTGGAAATTCCTCTTGGCAAAAAGTCTCCAGTTCCTGTAAATTCTTGGGCTGTCTTGCATGAACTGCACGTTTGAGATCTCCCCAGAGTGGCTCAATGATATTGAGGTCAGGAGACTGAGATGGTCACTCCAGAACCTTCACTTTATTCTGCTGTAGCCAATGACAGGTCGACATGGCCTTGGGTTTTAGATCATTGTCATGTTGGAATGTCCAAGTACGTCCCATGCGCAGCTTCCTGGCTGATGAATGCAAATGTTCCTCCAGTATTTTTGATAACATACTGCATTCATCTTGCCATCAATTTTGACCAAATTTCCTGTACCTTTTTAGCTCACACATCCCAAAAAAATATGTGATCCGCCTCTGTGTTTCACAGTAGGAATGGTGTACCTTTCATCATAGGCCTTGTTGATTCCTCTCCAAATGTAGTGTTTATGGTTGTGGCCAAAAAACTCAATTTTGGTCTCATCACTCCAAATTACTTTGTGCCAGAAGGTTTGAGGCTTGTCTCTGTGCTGTTTGCCGTATTGTAAGTGGGATACTTTGTGGTATTTGCATAGTAATGGCTTTCTTTGACTCGACCATGCAGCCCATCTTTCTTCAAGTGCCTCCTTATTGTGCATCTTGAAACACCACATGTTTTCAGAGAGTCATGTATTTCACCTGAAGTTATTTGTGTGTTTTTCTTTGCATCCCAAACAATTTTCCTGGCAGTTGTGGCTGAAATTTTATTTGGTCTTCCCTTCCTGTTTTATACAGTCCAACTACCTTTTCCCGCAGATCTTTTGACAATTCTTTAGGTTTCCACATGTTCAGAATCCAGAAATGTCACTGCAGCAATAAATGAAAGATGCAAGGGTCTGTCAGGAGTCCAGAAACTCATTGACCTTTTATACACACACTAATTACAAGGAAACAGATCACAGGTGAGGATGGTTACCTTTAATAGTCATTCAAACCCCTTTGTGTCAACTTGTGTGCATGTTATCAGGCCAAAATCACAGGGTATGTAAACTTTTGATCCTGGGTCATTTTGGTAGTTTGTGTTGTCATTATGTTTTAAAAAGAGTAAACACAGTTGATTGATATTAAATGGCTTCAGCCAAACACTAACCATGAGTGAAAGAAAAGTTTTTGTGTTATGATTCATAATCTCTGATAAATGGCCAAGAAATCATAAATTCTACCAGGGTATGTAAACTTATGTATCCATAAGTATGTATGTATGTATTGTGTACATATATATATATGTAGCGCTGGTAGATTTTATCTACCGCTGATAGGTAAATTTAGTGGGTTGCTTATTATAGGAAGTTAGATTTGCCTCTGTTCCAGCTTGGCTGATGTTGCATGCAGTTCCATATTGTGCCGGTGGGTGTCGTTGTCACCATCGGCAGGTGTTGGAAAAGCAACGCGTTGAAGCGAATGAGTGCTCCTCTGTCCCGGAGATAACTCGGTGGAGGTGGTCCTCCCAGTTGCATTCTGGGAGACGGTATTTATGGGACAGACAGGGACAGTCATGTTTTAGGGTTAGTTTTCAGCCACCTGCTGGCCCTCCTGGCCGACAGGTATGCACTAGGAATATCACCTCATGGTCCTCCGTTCCGGAGGCCCGCGTTGCTGCGGCATGTGGGTGGGCCCAGAAGCCTGTCTGGGGCCTACCACAGCAGCGGACTAATGGTCCTGAGCTGTCTATCCTGAGTGAGGAAGCTGGACAACCGAGAAGATCCCAGGGGAGGACCCATCATGGAAGGATCATGCAGGATCAATGATCAGTGCTGGTCTGGAGAAGGGCCTGGTGACTCGGTTGGAGGACGCATTCCGAAGTAATCTTACAGTATAGTACTGCTGGGTTGGCTTACAGGTTCAAGTACTGTATCTGACATTCATCACAAACCAATACATCCTGTGGCAGAGGATCGTACGGGTTCTATTCCAGATAAGTCTGTGGCAGAGACTTTTGTTCGTGCTACATGCTGCCTGCTAGGCTAGTGAGAGGGGTCTATCCAGGTGGGCAAAGATTGAATTCTACGAAAGGGGGACTATTCAATTAAAAGTGTTCAATTACAAAGAATGTTCTGAAGAAATACAACAGAAAGGTATTTGAGCTTCCCTGCAGCTTTCCTATTACCTCTTTCCTGCTACTTCCCTTGTTCGTTTTATTAAAGCATTGGAAAACCTACTCAAGTGTTTGGTGCTTATATCGTCCAGAGGTAAACTCAACGGAACCCTAGACCCGGTGCCGGTGAAACAGAGGTATCAAGAGTGAAGGTGACAAGCCCGCCTTAAACCAGCAGCTCCACCGAGAGTTATTGCTACATATATATATATATATATATATATATATATATATATATATATTTGTTAACATCCCATTCACTATTTACCAAACATGTATTAGTGAGATTGTTGTTTGTTAAAATGTTACTGCCCAGTTCATTCAGCATCTCTCCCATGTAAGTCGGGAGCAAGATCGTGTTTTTGACACAATGTTTTAGCTGCTACTGGCCACACACAATATTAATCACCGGCCAATCTGATTCTATATAAGCTCATTGGCTAGTCAAAGGGGCAGGTTATGACAAAGACGGAGTGTACCTTTGAAACACGTTACCGCGCCCCCCTGTACTGCCCCCTTCCTCCTTCTTCCATCAGTATGTAGAGGCTCCCATCAGGCAGTGACAGCGGTGATACACAGAGATGAAGCGAACCCTCCTACATAAGTTGTACCTATTTATCCGCAGCCCTCTATATATGTTCAAAGTACAGAATTTAAAAATAATTTCTTAGCTCCAGGAGGCAGGGGGTGGAGATCTGATGTCACACACTGCGAAGCATAGAACAGAGAGCAGAGTGTAATCTGAGACCTGAGTGGAGGAGATGGATTCAACTCCCTCTAAATTGTCTCATAGCAACATGCACAGCTGAGGCGGCCAATCACCTACTGTGTGCTAGGAGGGGGTGGCGGGGGGGAACTTAGCAGTCTCCCAGGATAGTCTGGTGACAGCATAGACTGCCAGAAGTGACTCATGCAGATAGGAGAAGAGAGCAGACAGAAATCACACTAGGTGCTTTGGATTGAGACAAGTACAGACTATAGAAGAATATGGTTTGTCCATTTTTCACTTAAGAGGTTTACAACCAGTTTAATTAACAAATAAGCTTGTGTTACTCAATACCCTCTCAAATGTAAATTTGCACCCAAGTCTACTGCTTTCCATATATTATGGCGCCTTTCAGCACCGGGCTCTGAGGCCCACAGGAGGAAGGGAGAAGGGCCCCTGCACCTCTTCAAAAACTAGATGCGACTATGAATCACTGCATATTGGGCACGGTTTAGAGGGGCATGGTTAGATAGAGTGTGGGCCTACTCACAGTACACATTGTATACAATTGACACTGTCCTTGTGCCCACAAAATACTCTGTAATTACAGAGGGACACAATAGACGCAGCCATATATCCACAGGGACACCATTATTTCATACTGACAAAAGCAGAAACATGTCTGAGCACAAAACAGTATCATAAGGACACAACCAGAAAAGCATGTATTATTATCTTATTATAATTATCTCCGGCCTGTATCTTCAAACATTACTGATTTTCTGCTCCCCAGCTGTGGTAGCTGCAGAGTAGTAAGGCAGTGACTTTCAAAGAGGTCACAAGAAAGATAATAAATATACGCAGGGCTTTTTTTCAGCGGGAACACGCAGTGACGGGGGGGGGGGGGGGGAGGGGGGCAGTTCCGGCACCTCCAGCAATGACTGTATGTAATGGCAAGGGGTGCTGAAGTGTGCTGTAGGGTCTATTGATTGGGGAACTATTTTGCAAGGGGGATCTATTGTTGCTGGTTGGGGACCTACTGTTGCTGGGGGTGGATCTTCTATTGCTGGGGGTGGGTCTTATACTGCTGGGGGGGTCAGTTGTTGCTGGGTGGAATCAATTGTTGAGGGAGGGGTCTATTATTGTTGGCTGACAGAGAGTCTATTGATGGTGGCTGCAGGGAGATCTGTTGTTGCTTCCGGGAGTCTATTGTTGCCAGGGGGGAACTCTTGTTGCGGGTGGTCCATTGTTGTAAGGGGGATCTATTGTTTCCAGCAGGGGTCCTTATTGTTACTGGCTCCAGGGGATCTATTTTACTGCTTTTCTTGTTATCATTACCAAATTCCTTACAAATTACTTAGCACCACAAAATTATATGTGGTTCTGTATTCTTTAAAAGGGCAGTACTGGAAGGTGGGTAGGGGGTGGAACCAAGGAATGGTGCTCGGAGGTGGGTAGGGAGTTGAAAAAAGGGGTGACTCAGAAAGGGGGAGTTCCTGCACCTATTGTCTGAGAAAAAAAAAGCCCTGAATATACATGTTATTCTTTTACAACTCAGGCTTCTTTCATAAATTACCTTGTGGTGACAGGGTCATGTTAAAATCAGAAGCTGCAAATGAGCTGGGCCTTGGAGCAAGAAGAAAAGCATTGCTTTACGCTTTCTGGCACACAGGGCTCCCCTGTCCTGACAAGAGTCCTAGGCTGGAACAATGGCTGCAAGCCTCATACATGAAATTCTTCTCCCCTAAAGTCCACTGGTCCCTGACCACCAGTGTAACAGGTTGTGTGGTGGCCATTGCAGGCTGGAGAGTGAAAGGTGGGTTTAAATGACCAATGTGGATGAAGTGAAATATACACTGTATTACCAAAGGTATTGGGCCTTTACACGCACATGAAATTTAATGGCATCCCAGTCTTAGTCCGTAGGGTTCAATATTGAGTTGGCCCCCCCTTTGCAGCTATAACAGCTTCAACTCTTCTGGGAAGGTTGTCCACAAGGTTTAGGAGTGTGTCTATGGGAATGTTTGACCATTCTTCTAGAAACGTATTTGTGAGGTGAGGCACTGATGTGGACGAAAAGGCTTCGCTCACAGTCTCTGTTCTAATTCATCCCAAAGATGTTCTATCGAGTTGAGGTCAGGACTCTGTGCAGGCCAGTCAAGTTCCTCCACCCCAAACTTGCTCATCCATGTCTTTATGGACCTTGCTTTGTACACTGGTCCAAATCATTTGGTGGAGGGGGGATTATGGGGCGGAGTTGTTTTTCAGGGGTTGGGCTTGGCCCCTTAGTTCCAGTGAAGGGAAATCTTAAGGCGTCAGCATACTAAGACATTTTGGACAATTTCATGCTCCCAACTTTGTGGGAAGAGTTTGGGGATGGCCCCTTCCTGTTCCAACATGACTGTGTATCAGTGCACTAACAAGGTCCATAAAGACATGGATGAGTGAGTTTGGGGTGGTGGAACTTGACCTCAACCCGATAGAACACCCTTGGGATAAATTAGAGCAGAGAATTAGAGCCAGGCTTTCTTGTCCAACATCAGTGCCTGACCTCACATGCGCTTCTGGAAGAATAATGGTCAAATATTCCTATAGACACACCCCTAAACCTTGTGGACAGCCTTCCCAGAAGAGTTGAAGCTGTTATAGCTGCAAAGGGTGGGCCAACTCCATATTGAACCCTACAGACTAAGACTGGGATGCCATTAAAGTTCATGCAAAGGCAGGCGTACCAATACTTTTGGTAATATAGTGTACCATCAAACAGGCACCATCCCTATACAAGATTTATAGAAACAAATTCTTCACTCTCCTGCCCGCCAAGGGGAGAAAAAGAGAATGAATGGAACTTTATGTGTGCCATAAAAGAAAAAAAAATTCATAAAAAGATCAATTACAGCTTTATCACAACAATCAATAAAAACATAAAAATATTTAAAACCAACATATGTGGAGCCATATATGATATATTTTTGGATAATGTAGAAGGATATTACAATCCACAACATATTGTTTGCTTTCATCCAAACATGATGCAAAACAAGCTTACAGAATCAACTCGTTTCACTAATACTGCTTCATCAAAATCCACGCCATCAAGAAGAAACAAATTACTGGCATGGGATTCCCCCACAGTCCATTACCAGGCCCTTTGGGTCTGGTATGAATATTAAGGGGAACCCCGAACCCCGAATTTAAAGGAATATTTCACTTTTATTGTTTCACTTTAAGCATTATTAAAAAAACTGCTCCCGAAAAAACGTCAGTTTTTTAAAACTTTTTTGCATTGATCCATGTCCCCCGTTGCAGGACCCAGGTCCCCAAACACTTTTTATGACAATAACTTGCATATAAGCCTTTAAAATTAGCACTTTTGATGATTCATGTTCGTGTCCCATAGACTTTAAGGGTGTTCGTGTGTTCGAACAAATTTTGTGCTGTGAACCGAACCGGGGAGTTGTTCGGCTCATCCCTAGTTACAAGGCAGCATGGCAGAGGACAGGAAGTGGGGCAGATACACTCTGTCTTCTACATTCTGTGGCTTGTAGTAGTCTATTGGTTCCCAGGCTGGAGACCGCACCTGACTGCTGATCACTGCCATTACTAGTATAAAAATACATAAATAAATATAAAATTCCAATATATATCTCTTAATTTATAGACACTTTAACTTTTGCGCAAACCAATCAATATATGCTTGGGCTTGGGATTTTTTTTTTTTTTCGAAAAATATGTAGCAGAGTACATATTGGCCAAATATTATAAAGAAATTAGATTTTTTTTTACTTGTTTTTATTGGATATGTTTTATAGCAGAAAGTAAAAAATATAGTTTTTTTTTTTTCAAACTTTTTTGTTTATAGCGCAAAAAATAAACAAAACCCAGGGGTGATAGAATACCACAAAAAGAAAGCTCCAATTGTGGGGAAAAAAATGATACAAATGATGTTTGTGTATAGTGTCGCATGACCGCGCAATTGTAATGCAACGCCATATAGCAAAAAATGGCCTGGTCATGAAAGGTGAGGTCAAGTGGTTAATCATTGTTTTTCTTTTAGTCTAAAAAACTAGCACTATACCTTCTCTTTAAGGATGACCATACACACTACAATCTGACTGTATAACCCCTGTACATACTGATTTACATTTACTAAAATGATATAATATTAGGACATACCTATGTAATTCAATCAATTTTCTTTCACCCGAACATAGTACTAAATTACATAGTTGTTGGCAGATCCAAAGGAAATGAAACAATCAGATTGTATAGTGTATAGTCAGATTTGTATAATAAAAGATTAAAAGTCTCCAGCCCAAGAGGACCATGATTTCAGCATTCCTCCCTCATCTCCAACCTATGTGTCCATTCCTGAGCATCTCTCCAGATCACTATCTACATATCCTAAATTTTATAATAGCTTACTGTACTGTCATTTCTGCATCTAGGAAAAAAACACGGGTATTCCCTTGTTATTGTATGTGTAATTTTATAGTTGTCGGATTTAGTTCTCTTCCATGGATAACAAAGGAGCCTAATGTGTTTTGAAAGCTGCCATTTTACATCTATTGCATTAAAATATATGTTAATGCTACCATACAAAATTGATGTCAGTGAGGAATACTCTGACATACAAGCAATGCTGCTGATTTTTTTCTTCTAAACTCCTCGTTTTTTTTTAGCAGTCACGTGACCCAGTGCAGCGATGTCTGGGGGTCACTTCTTCTTCCTACCCCCAGACTAAACCCAGCGCTGTCTGCGCTCCCTATAGGCTGACATTGCCTGTGTGCAGATGTACCCACACTAGGAGGAGTAAGTGACAACGCCGCAGGAATTTTAGCAGCATTTTAGCAGAGTTGTCAGCCCTCTCCAGGAAATGACACAAGCCTCTCCAGGAAATGACACAAGGTGCTTAAAACTGTCAGGATCACCAGGTTTAAACAAGTGGAAGTATGGGAACATGAAAAAAAAAATGGGCTGACTTCAAATTGTTCAGGCTAAGGAATTTTTTGTTTTTTTCCATCATTGCAAGGTTTTTATACACTTTAACCACTTCAGCCCTCGGAAGGTTTTACCTCCTTAATAACCAGGCCAATTTTTGGTCCTTGATGACGCCCTGCGGGAGGACGAAATGCATTGACGCAATTTACCCAAATAAAATTGATGTACTTTCCCCCCCCAAAAAAATAGAGCCTTCCTTTGGTTGTTTTTGATTACCTCTGCGATTTTTATTTTTTGCGCTATAAACAAAAAAGAACGACAATTTTGAAAAAAAAAGAAACAATATTTTTTACTTTCTGCTATAAAAAGCATCCAATAAAAAAAAAATGTAAATAATTTAAATTTCTTTATCAATTAAATAGGGAATATATGTATGACATTTTTATTTATTTATTTATTTTACTTGTAATGGCAGTGATCAGTGATTTTTAGTGGGACTGCGACATTTTGGCAGACAGATCGGACACCTAGCTGACACATTTACAGTGATCAGAGCTAAAAATATGCACTCACACTGTATAAATGACACTGGCAGGGGTTAACATCAGGGGCGATCTAAGGGTTAAGTGTACTCCCTAATTGTGCTTTCTTACTGATTAGCAGAAACACCAAATCACAGTGTCCATGCCAGACAGCACTGCGGCCTGCTTGCTTACATCGGCAGACCGCCGTTCTGTCTCTGTGGGCAGCGATCGCGGGTGGCCAGCCGACATCGCGTCCGCCGGGCCTGTTGACTGGCTCCCCCTGTGGCCAATCAGTGCGCGATCACGGCTCTGGCGACTCATGCGCGTCCCACAGTGGCTATTGACAAAATCACATACAGGTATGCTGCTATATAAAATATATTCACTAAAAAAGAAAAAATCATGTCTTCATAAATTTAGGCCAATATGTATTCTGCTACATATTTTTTGGTAAAAAAAATCCCAATAAGCGTATATTGATTGATTTGTGCAAAAGTTAATGCGCCTACAAACTATGGGATATATAACTGGGATTTTTATTTTATTTTGTTTATACTGGTAATGGTGGGGATCAGCAACTTATAGCGGGACTGCAAAATTGTGGCTGATATTCGGACACTAACTAACTAACACTCTTGGGGAAGAGTGACAATAATACAGTGATTAGTGCTTAAAATATGAACTGTCACTGTACTAATTGCACTGGCTGGGAAGGGGTTAGACATCTAGGGCGATCAAAGGGTTAAATGTGTGCCTAACCAGTGTTTTTGTTCACTATGTGTGCTGCTTTTACTAAGGGAAGTGCTTTGCAGGGAAACAAAATCCACCACATCCCTGCTAAAAGTACAGAGCTCTGTCTTGTTTACATAAACATGTCCCCCCTCTACATTGTTAGGCCTCATGTACACTGCTGCTGGTAAACGGACGTTTAGGAGCAGTTGGGCATTTTTTTCAACTGCTCCTGAACCCTCCTCTATGTTATCTTATCAGTAGAAACAAAGAAGGAAGGGACTTTGGACTTTTTAGGCACCGTGACACCAAGTAAATTACAAAAATAGTTTATTGAAAAAACATATATAAAAAACTGGTATATTAAAAAACCACAAATTGTCTAAATGCATAAATAATTAATGAAGTAAATGCTGTACAAAACCATCTATATAGGTAGGAACTCGGACATATGGATATCCATCCAAGGTAGATAGGAGTCCGAGAGTATGGTTGGACAGCAGATCAACAATGCATTGTTTCAAATCGGAGATGTGCTCAACATGTTGTGCGTGCCTTCATGCTTCTTCAGGAGCAAAGAGCATCATGGCTAACAAAAATAGATAGAATCATACAATTAGTATACAATGATCTAGTAACAGAGAAAAGAACAAGCAACATAAACATCATTCCAAACAGTTCAAAACCTGTAATGGCTAGGCTGCAACGGCATAGGCTGGACGGACAGAGGGAGCAATGAAAAGTCACCACGGGTACATATATGCTGGTTCGTTTATAGTCGTTTCTAGGCAGTTGTGTTTAGAGGCTTTTTTTGGAACCCAAAAAAATACGTTCAGAAGCTGTGATTAGAGGCATTTCAAACACCGAACGCGGCTAAACGCGACAACTTGCGTTTAGCCGCATATCGTTTACAGGCGTTTTTCATTTTTGGCTATTTTGAAAAAAAAATTTTTTTTTCAAATGCTTTTAGACGCAAACGCAGCTAAACGCGACTAAACGCGGCATGTAAACGCGGCATGTAAACGCGGCATGTAAATGTGGCACGTAAACGGCCGTTTTTAGACGCCGGTTTATAGCTGTAAAGTTAAATCTTTCAGGAGCGGTTGAACAACGTCCCGTGTACATGAAGCCTAAAGCGCAGCGTAAACTGTTGGCGCTATATAAATGGTGAATATATAATAATAATAATAATAATAAGCAGAGCTCCGTCCTGTGTTTCTCCTCGCCGATCGGCGTGCGGCGGCGGACATCTAATAGCCGGCACCTGTTGAATCACAGCAGAAGTGATGCGCCAGCGACACGTGCATCCCCTATGCAGCAGTGCAGAACCACGTATGTATATATATATATATATATATATATATATATATATATATATATATATATATGTGTATGTGTATATATATATATATATATATATGTATATATATGTGTATGTATATATATATATATATATATATATATGTATATATATATATATATATATATATATATATATATATATATATATATATATATATGTGTATGTATATATATATATATATATATATATATATATATATATATATGCGATTAAGCACAGAACAGTAAACAGTAAGAGTAAATCTGCTATAGGGCGGTTTGCAAGTGGTTAAATATAGATTTAGCACAGTTTTTAAAAAGGAGACTAGTTCCGCTTTAACTCCACTTTTTCTGATACAGTAAAACATTCTGCTGCAAAGAGTATATGATTAATAAACATATTACTTGTATTTCTGTTATTGGCGATATACACCTTTTATATTGCATGCATCAAAAACTGTAGTAATACCTTCATCCTGTATTATAGCATGTTCTATCACTTATATCACATGTGTATAATAAACTTCAGTCATACTGCCATCTGCTGCCTTAAAGTAGACTAGCAATCTTGTCATTATGTCATTAATGTTTAAAGAAATCTGCATATATTATAGGCTGCGCTACTGCAAAAGTTGCCAAGCATCCCAAACTCCCAGAGCTAGTCCTAGGCTCAGAGCTTCTGTCTCTGCTTTTTCATACTGACTGACTGTAATGTAAAACTTTCTCTGCATGTCAGTTTCAATTCTTATCATGTAATTATTATATCTTGGGTGTTTACATTTATACTTGTTAATCAGTAGTAATGGTTTCTGTAAGTCAGTTCAAACAAGTATCAAACCCAGTAATTATATGATGCACATGCCTCAAAAAGTAAACAAAAATTTCTTTATTCCCCCTGAGTCTAATCCTTAACGTGTGTCCCCTCTCAGACACTGCAGCTCACAGCGGGAGGGATTCAGCAAGCAGAGACCGTGCAGTTCCTCCAGAAAGCAGTGGGCAGGACTAGGTGGGGCCAAGTGCTGCTTGACAAGATGACAGCTGCTATATCAGCAGTGGCATTGCTAATAACCATTCCCCTTCAA
This sequence comes from Lithobates clamitans, assembly GCA_037952925.1. Taxonomy (NCBI): domain Eukaryota; kingdom Metazoa; phylum Chordata; class Amphibia; order Anura; family Ranidae; genus Lithobates; species Lithobates clamitans. The sequence goes on from JBBGZY010001198.1 coordinate 2,772,774, forward strand.
ACATGTTTTCATCCTTCTGTAGTACAAGCAGGCAGTGGCAGCTGGTGCTCTAAATTTTTTTTTTTTTGGGGGGGGTGGGCGCAAACAAACTGAAAAATTCTAAAAAAAACCCCATTAAATGCAGCCACTGTGCCCATCAATCGCAGCCACTGTGCCCATCAAACGCAGCCGTTGTGCCATCAAACACAGCCACTGTGCCATCAAATGCTGCCACTGTGCCCATCAAATGCTGCCACTGTGCCCATCAAATACTGCCACTGTGCCCCATCAAACGCAGCCACTGTGCCCCATCAAACGCAGCCACTGTGCCATCAAATGCTGCCACTGTGCCCATCAAATACTGCCACTGTGCCCCATCAAACGCAGCCACTGTGCCATCAAATGCAGCCACTGTGCCCATCAAATGCTGCCACTGTGCCCATCAAATGCTGCCACTGTGCCCATCAAATACTGCCACTGTGCTCCATCAAATGCTGCCACTGTGCCCATCAAATGCAGTCACTGTGCCCATCAAATGCAACCACTGTGCATTCAAACGCTGCCACTGTGCCCATCAATCGCAGCCACTGTGCCATCAAACGCAGCCACTGTGCCCATCAAATGCAGCCACTGTGCCCATCAAATGCAGCCACTGTGCCATCAAACGCAGCCACTGTGCCCATCAATTGCAGCCGCTGTGCCATCAAATGCAGCCATTGTGCCATCAAATGCCGCCACTGTGCCCCTCAAAATTTGCCACTGTGACCCCCCTGCCACGCTCGCCATCTGCCAGGCACTTACCCTATCTCGGTGGGGCAGCAGGTGACAGCGTCGAGCTGTGTCCTTCATGCGTCTCCTCCCCTCCTCTCATCCTGATAGGCGTCCAATCACAGCGCCTGTCGTTTCAGCCAATCAGGTGACAGGTAACATACCCGCGCTTCCTGATTGGCAGAGAGTCGGTTCAGTGTTAGAAAAGCGAAGATTCATTCGCTTTTCTGACACACCTGGGTGAACTGCAAGCGCAATCATTTGCGCTCTCCGTTCACCTTTTTTTGAAGCCCATTAGAGCCTACAGGTCTAATCAGGTGCTTCAAAAAAACACCCCCGCCGCTGGAATTCAGGCGCCCGGCATCCGAAAAGGGGCCGGACGCCTGAATAGGGGGTGGTGGCAGCGACCATGGATAGATTCGATCCATTATTCATAGAGGGGGGTGGATGGAGAGAGGGAGCAGCGGCCGTGCACCCTTAACCACCTTAATACAGGGCACTTACACCCCCTTCCTGCCCAAGCCATTTTTCAGTTTTCAGCGCTGTCGCACTTTGAATGACAATTGCGCGGTCATGTTACACTGCACCCTAATTAAATTTTTATCATTTTTTCCCCACAAATAGAGCTTTCTTTTGGTGGTATTTGATCACCTCTGCGGTTTTTATTTATTGCGCTATAAACAAAAGAAGAGGGACAATTTTGAAAAAACACAATGTTTTTTACTTTTTGCTATAATAAATATCCAATTTTTTTTTTTTTTAACAAATTTTTTCCTCAGTTTAGGCCGATATGTATTCTTCTACATATTTTTGGTAAAAAAAAAAATTGCGATAAGCGTATATTGATTGGTTTGCGCAAAAGTTATAGCGTCTACAAAATAGGGGATAGATTTATAGCATTTTTATTATTTATTTATTTTTTACTAGTAATGGCGGCGATCTGCAATTTTTATTGTGACTGCGATATTGCGGCGGACACATCGGACACTTTTGACACATTTTTGGGACCATTCACATTTATACAGCGATCAATGCTATAAAATTGCATTGATTACTGTGTAAATGTGACTGGCAGGGAAGGGGTTAACACTAGGGGGTGCTCGAGGGGTTAATGTATGACCTAGGGAGGTGATTCTAACTGTGGGGGGAGGGGACTGACTGGGGGAGGTGACCGATCGCTGTCCCTATGTACAAGGGACACGCCATCGGTCTCCTCTCCTCTCTGACAGGACGTGGATCTGTGTTTACATGCACAGATCCACGCTCCTGCTCTGTTACCCAGCAATCGCGGGTGCCTGGCGGACATCGCGGCCGCCGGGCACACGCACCGGGTCCCGGGCGCACGCCCCCTAGGTGCTCGGGAGGGCGAGGACGTCATATGACGTCCTCCCAGAACAACAGAAGCCTCGTCCCGCCGTCATATGACGGTGGGCGGTGGCTTAGTGGTTAAACACTTTATCCCCGTAAGGATTTACCCCCTTCCTGACCAGAGCACTTTTTGCGATACAGCACTGCATTGCTTTAAATTGACAATTGCGCAGTTGTGCGACGTTGCACCCAAACAAAATTGATGTCCTTTTTTTCCCAAAAATAGAGCTTTCTTTTAGTGGTATTTGATCACCTCTGCGGTTTTTATTTTGTGCGCTATAAATAGAAAAAGAGCAACAATTTTGAAAAAAAGCAATACTTTTAAATTTTTGCTATAATAAATATCCCCCAAAAATATTTTTTTCTTAGTTTAGGCCAATATGTATTCTTCTACATATTTTTGGTAAAAAAAAAAAAAAAAAAAATCGCAATAAGCATATATTGATTGGTTTGCGCAAAAATTATAGCGTCTACAAAATAAGGGATAGATTTATAGCATTTTTATTATTATTTTTTTTTTATTAGTAATGGCGGTGATCTGTGATTTTTATCATGACTGCGGCATTATGGCAGACACATCGGACACTTTTGACACCAGTTTAGGACCATTGTCATTTATACAGCGATCAGTGCTATAAAAATGCATTGATGACTGTGTAAATGATAATAAACAATAGCTGCGCTAAATGACGAACATAATATATGAAAAAATCATCACATCAATAACAATATGGTGAAAAGTGAATAAAATTGTGGATATAACATACACAGAAAGCAAAAAGAAAAAAAGACCAAATAAAGTTACATAATTACATAGTAGGTGAGGTTGAAAAAAGACACAAGTCCATCAAGTCCAACCTATGTGTGTGATTATGTGTCAGTATTACATTACATATCCCTGTATGTTGCGGCCATTCAGGTGATTATCTAATAGTTTCTTGAAGCTATCAATGCTCCCCGCTGAGACCACCGCCTGTGGAAGGGAATTCCACATCCTTGCCGCTCTTACAGTAAAGAACCTTCTACGCAGTTTAAGGTTAAACCTCTTTTCTTCTAATTATAATGAGTGGCCACGAGTCTTATTAAACTCTCTTCTGCGAAAAAGTTTTATCCCTATTGTGGGGTCACCAGTACAGTATTTGTAAATTGAAATCATATCCCCTCTCAAGCGTCTCTTCTCCAGAGAGAATAAGTTCAGTGCTCGCAACCTTTCCTCATAACTAAGATCCTCCAGACCCTTTATTAGCTTTTTTTGCCCTTCTTTGTACTCACTCCATTTCCAGTACATCCCTCCTGAGGACTGGTGCCCAGAACTGGACAGCATACTCCAGGTGCGGCCGGACCAGAGTCTTGTAGAGCGGGAGAATTATCGTTTTATCTCTGGAGTTGATCCCCGTAAAGTGATATGCAGTGAAGGCAAACTTGGCATAAAAATTCAAACAGTCAGCAAATAGCTGGATTCAGAATAAAAAAGTGCAGTCTTCCATCACCATTGAGTGTGAATCACCGGAAAAAATGCACGCTTACCAGAGGCAAGCAAGAATAAGCTTGCGGCTATAAACCCAGCCAGGGCCTTTCCTTGGGATATCAGAAATATACACCCAGAGAACACTGATCCAGGATTGGCACACCGCTCAATTAAATGGAAGGGATCCTCAGGTAACGTATCACCAAAACATAAAAGAAAAGGGACTTCCCATGGTGTATTATCGTATGAATAATTTAATAGTTAACAAAAGAATCACACTTACAAGCATAGATAAAAGAATCACAAGTAGCCGGCCGGCTTGCGAGCGCCCGTACACTCCGGGAACCACACAGTGCGTCCTGTGAAAATGACAATGGCAGGGAAGGGATTTAACACTAGGGGGGCGATCAAGCGGTTAAGTGTGTCGTGTCCTAGGGAGGTGTTCTAGCTGTGTGGGGGGGGTGGGCTTCCACTGACATGATCATCACTGGAAGCAGTAGATCCCTATCATGTCACTAGGCAGAATGGGGAAATGCCTTGTTTACATAGGCATCTCCCCATTCTACCTCTCCACACCGCAATCGCGGGCCGCCGGCAAACATTGAGTTCCCAGGACCCGTAGGCATGCTCCCGCGCCGTGTGGCAGGCACGCACGTGCTCCGCCGGCGGCATGAGCCCGATAGGCGGCAGATTTAAAGGGACTTACAGGTATGCCTATTTGCCTGCCTGTAGCATTCTGCCGATATACATCTGTGTGCAGCGGTCAGCAAGCAGTTAATGGACACACCGTCACTGCAAGCAGGCACAATCTGCTTGAGAATGGCAACTCTGCTCTGAATTCAAAAGCTGTGCATCATCATTGCCACACCATCACAGGAAGCTCCATGAGGTGGACCTCACTGGCAGGATCAACAGATATTTATGGAACTTTGCAGGACGGGTAAGAGAAAGCTTCATTTTAATGGAGTCCTCCATCAGCTTAGACCATCAGCTCAAATTCTCTGACCCACATCCAACTTCCAGTCTCTCTCCTCTGCCATTAGTCCCACTCTCCACACCTGCTTTGGCCATCATCTCCAGTTTTCCCCACACCTCTGCTAAAAGCCACCACCCACCAATTAACTGAACACACAGCATAAGCTTTGTGGAGAGACTATAAAAAGTGTGTCCATCATTCACTATCCCTGAGGTCAAACTAAAAAGGAAGTGGTCAGGCTTCCTTAATATAATTTTCAAAGGGTTTGTATTATGTGTATTAGAAAAAATGACCAATTAGATGCTCCAAATTATAATCCTAATTGATATATGCATGACAAGTTTATAGTGGGTACAGTAAAAGGAACATGACCTAAAATGTTATATATAATAAATACAAATATTTTTTTTTCAGGAAATTACCGTATTTATCGGCGTATAACACGCACAGGCGTATAACACGCACATTCATTTTAAGAGGGAAGTTTCAGGAAAAAAACTAAAATTTCAAATAAGGAACTTTGGAGCAAAATAAGGGTCAGTGCCCATCTGCAGCCTCATCAATCCACATCAATCCAGCCTCACGATTGCCTTCAATGCAGCAGCCTCACCATTGACATCAATGCAGCCTGATTGACGTCCACCTGCAGCCTAGAGGGGATAGGGAGGGGGCGGGACGAGTGCCAACAGATTACATACAAAGAGAATCTCCTATGATAGACAGAACAGTGGTCCAATGGCGGCCCAGGAGACAGGACTTCCTATTACAGAGGCTGCCAAGTAAACAGGAGATTCTCGCTGTATGTAATCTGATAGCGCTCATCTGGCCCCCCTCCTTGTCCCCCCGAGGCAGCTAAAATTGAAGTATTGGCGTATAACACGCACACGCTACTTGCAACCGATTTTCATAGTAAAAAAGTGAGTGTTATACACCAATAAATACAGTAAGTCTAGAGCTGACTCAGTCAGATGCATTTTACCAGCAAGTAGATTTTGGGCTATAGGAAGAAAGCAGAGCATGCCATGGTCTGTATATACAGGCTCAATGCAGATAATGGCCCATGGTGACCAAGTATTTAATAGTATTGTTAGAATATTTGCATTTGTTTTACTTAACTGCAAACTGATTATTCTTGCTGCATATTGTACACAACCAGAATATCACTATCGAATTAAGGGGTACCTACAAAAGATACCCCTATAAATTGCTGATGATGGATATCCTTTAAGACACGTAAAATGTAGTGAAGCAGCACTACGTACGTCGTGCGTACATCGGTGTTACATCATCCTGGTGTGGTCAATCAGGATGGCTGAAGATCCTGAATCCGGAAGAAGACCAGGTGAAGATGTCAGCTCTGATGAGGGAGCTAGCAGACCTAGCATCACTGGAGTGGAAGTTAATATAATTCTATGTTCATTTTCTAATTTTATGTTCAGAAGCATTCAGACTGGGAGGGAGAGAGGCAGCACTTGGAACATATTAGGAGACCTGCACACATACAGTATCTCACAAAAGTGAGTACACCCCTCACGTTTTTGTAATTATTTTATTATATCTTTTCATGTGACAACACTGAAGAAATGACACTTTCCTACAATGTAAAGTAGTGAGTGTACAGCTTGTATAACACTGTAAATTTTCTGTCCCCTCAAAAAAACTCAACACACAGCCATTAATATCTAAATCTCTGGCAACAAAAGTGAGTAAACCCCTAAGTGAAAATGTCCAAATTGGGCCTAAAGTGTCAATATTTTGTGTGGCCTCTAGGGCTGGGGAAAAAATCGATTCAAATCTTGAGGTCGGATGCCGCGGACTAGGCCAAAGCCACGGCCTCGCATAAAAACTCCTGCCCACAGCTCCTCAGGACCAGCGCGGTGTCCAAAAAAAAAAAAAACTCGATTTGAATCGTGAATCAAGTTTTTTTTAAAGAAAATCTCATTTTTTTTTTTGGAAAATCTCCCAGCCCTAGTGGCCACCATTATTTTCCAGCACTGCCTTAACCCTCTTGGGCATGGAGTTCACCAGAGCTTCACAGGTTGCCACTGGAGTCCTCTTCCACTCTTCTATGACAGCATCACGGAGCTGGTGGATGTTAGAGACCTTGCGCTCCTCCACATTCCATTTGAGGATGCCCCACAGATGCTCAATAGGTTTAGGTCTGGAGACATGCTTGGCCAGTCTATTACCCTCAGCTTCTTTAGCAAGGCAGTGGTCATCTTGGAGGTGTGTTTGGGGTCGTTATATTGGAATACTGCTCTGCGGCCCAGTCTCCAAAGGGAGGGGCTTTTCTTCAGTATGTCACAGTACATGTTGGCATTCATGGTTCCCTCAATGAACTGTAGCTCCTCAGTGCCGGCAGCACTCATGCAGTCCCAGACCAGACACTTCCACCACCATACTTGACTCTAGGCAAGACACACTTGTCTTTGTTTTCCTCACCTGGTTGCCGCGACACACGCTTGACACCATCTGAACCAAATAAGTTTATCTTGGTATCATCAGACCACAGGACATGGTTCCATAAATCCATGTCCTTACTCTGTTTGTCTTCAGAAAACTGTTTGCGGGCTTTCTTGTGCATCATCTTTAGAAGAGGCTTCCTTTTGGGACGACAGCCATGCAGACTGCATGGCTGTCGTCTGTCAGGCTGTCAGACTGCATTGACAGGCTGAGCCCCCACCCCTTTAACCTCTGCAGCAATGCTGGCAGCATTCATATGTCTATTTCCCAAAGACAACCTCTGGATATGACACTAAGCACGTGCACTCAACTTCTTTGGTTAATCATGGTGAGGCCTGTTCTGAGTGGAACCTGTCCTGTTAAACCGCTGTATAGTTGTTGGCCACCATGCTACAGCTCAGTTTCAGGGTCTTGGCAATCTTCTTATAGCCTAGACCATCTTTATGTAGAGCAACAATTCTTTTTTTCAGATCAGAGTTCTTTGCCATGAGGTTGTTAGAAACCATGAATCAGACTGAGAGAAGTACAGTTAAATCACATTTGTTTAACCACATGCCGCCGGCCCACCGTCAAATGATGGCTGGGCGGTGCGGCTCTCGTTCTGGGAGCCGCACCGCCCGCTCTCGTGCCCCCAGGGCAATCGCAGCCACGTCGTGTTGCTAGGACATGGATGAAACCCGATCTGTGTAAAGAGCCCGTGGCCGCAGCTCTTTAACCATGTGATCAGCTGTGTCCAATCACAGTCGATCACATGTAAACACGGAGATGCCAGTAATCAGTGCTCCTCGCCTCACACTGACAGAGTGTGAGGAGAGGTAAGCCGATCAGCGGCATCTCCTCACAGGGGAGGTATGTAATCAGGGCAGTGATACTGGTCATCCAATCTGGAAAAAATATTACCAACACGTGGATTAACTGCATCTTCTGAATTCATGGCCTTCGCCTACTGTCAGAAACCATGAATCAGACCGAGGCAGAAGTACAGTTAAATCACACTTGTTTAATAATAAAAGTAAATAGAACAAACATAGTCAAAACATAGCCAAAGTTCGGTAACCGTGACGGATATTCAGACAAGCCAGAAAGTCAGGAAGCCAGGAATCATTGTAGTGGAACAGCAAGCAGGATGTGGAGCCAGAAGGACTTTCAGCCAAGCAATTCTTTAACTGGAGCACAGGAGAAAGTCTCTGTGATGTTGACCAAGGCGAAGGCAGAGATCATCTGGGCTGGACGGCTTAAGCAAGCAGGACTGACGAGCAGGATATCATCAACAGGTGAGTCACTGTGGAGAGATAGGAGCTGGCAATTAACTGACAGCTGAGCGGCCAGCTCAGAGAAGGAAGGGCTGAGCCCAGCCCTGACTGAGGTGCCATGTTGAATTTTCAGTGACCACTATGAGAGAGTGAGAGCGATAACACCAAATTTTAACCACTTAAGGACCGAGCCTCTTTCTGAGATTTGGTGTTTACAAGTTAAAAACTGTTTTTTTTGCTATAAAATTACTTAGAACCCCCCCAAACATTATATATATTTTTTTCTAACACCCTAGAGCAGGGATATGCAATTAGTGGACCACCAGCTGTTGCAGAAATACAAGTCCCATGAGGCATAGCAAGACTCTGACAGCCAAAAGGATGACACCCAGAGGCAGAGGCATGATGGGACTTGTAGTTTTGCAACAGCTGGAGGTCCGCTAATTGCATATCCCTGTCCTAGAGAATAAAATGGCAGTCATTGTAATACTTTCTGTCACACCGTATTTGCGCAGCGGACTTACAAGCACACTTTGTTTGGAAAAAATACACTTTTTTGAGTTAAAAAATAAGACAACAGTAAAGTTAGCCCAATTTTTTTTATATTGTTAAAGATAATGTTATACCGAATAAATTTATACTCAACATGTTATGCTGCAAAATTGCGGCCGCTCGTGGAATGGCGACAAACTTTTACCCTTAAAAATCTCCATAGGCGACGTTTAAAAAATTCTGCAGGTTGCATGTTTAGACTTACAGAGAAGATCTAGGGCTAGAATTATTGCTCTCGCTCTACCGATTGTGGCGATACCACACATGTGTGGTTTGAACACCGTTTTCATATGCGGGCGCTGCTCATGTATGCGGGCGCTGCTCGTGTATGAGTTCTCTTCTTTACGTGAGCTCGGCGGGCTGGGGCGCTTTTAAAAATGTAAATTTTTTCTTATTTATTTTACCTTTTATTTTATTTTTTTTAACTGTTCTTTAAAAAAAAATGGTGTCACTTTTATTCCTAAAAAAATGAATAAAAACCAAGTGCTGATGTGGAAAGATATGTGTGATATAAATAAATTGTGCTTAAAAATATATATATACCAATATAGTTAGTGCTATGAAAAAATCAGTAAATAAAGCTGCTATCAATATAGGGTGATCAGATAACCAAACAAATAGTACTAAGTATAAAATTGATGCGCTTTAAATAAATAGTGCACAATATGCTGCTGCGACTAAGCTTAAATCCAGGAATAAAAAATGCATACATGTGAATAAAATAAATTAATAATTATGGTGCTAATACATGTGTTAAAATTGCCAAAATAAATCTTCAAATTGGTGATGTGACGGTGAGTATAAATAAAATAATAATGACACTCTAAATACAATGTCCAGGCAGAGATAAATAGTGGGAGAAAGTAAAAATAATTAAACAGTTCCTTCCCTTAATCCAGATTGATTGACTCACTGGGTTAGATCGTTTGTATCAGGATATTTAGTTTTTCTTGTATCCCACTTCAGCATTTACACTGCTGGTGATTCGGCTCTCAGGATAAAAGGTTTTATGCAAAGCAAGCAAAGAAAAAATAGATCATTGTGCAGTGAACTTACTAGATAGTATATAAGCAAAACAGGGACAAAAGATACACTCACAAACTCCCGGTCTATTAGAAGCATTCAAATAAGCAGATTGCAGTCAGCCACTGTGGACGAGGTTTCCCATAGAGAAACAGCTGCTGTTAACCTTCAGGTGTATTGCAGCACTGAACGTCCTAAGCTCCTCCCACGCGTTACATCACTGACACGTGACTTTTTCAAGGAAAGGAGGATTTCAAGAGGATCCTTGAAAAAGTCACGTGTCAGTGATGTAACGCGTGGGAGGAGCTTAGGACGTTCAGTGCTGCAATACACCTGAAGGTTAACAGCAGCTGTTTCTCTATGGGAAACCTCGTCCACAGCGGCTGACTGCAATCTGCTTATTTGAATGCTTCTAATAGACCGGGAGTTTGTGAGTGTATCTTTTGTCCTGTTTTGCTTATGTACTATCTAGTAAGTTCACTGCACAATGATCTATTTTTTCTTTGCTTGCTTTGCATAAAACCTTTATCCTGAGAGCCGAATCACCAGCAGTGTAAATGCTGAAGTGGGATACAAGAAAAACTAAATATCCTGATACAAACGATCTAACCCAGTGAGTCAATCAATCTGGATTAAGGGAAGGAACTGTTTAATTATTTTTACTTTCTCCCACTATTTATCTCTGCCTGGACATTGTATTTAGAGTGTCATTATTATTTTATTTATACTCACCGTCACTTTTATTCCTATTACAAGAAATGTAAATATCCCTTGTAATAGAAAAAAAGCATGATACAACCTCTTAAATATGAGATCTGGGGTCAAAAAGACCTCAGATCTCATATTTACACTAAAATGCAATAAAAAGAATTTAATGTCATTTGGAAAAAAAATGTCTCTTTTGACGTCGCTTCTAGCTAGCTGCTGCCACAACTTTATTCCTCTTCAAAGTAGCGACGTAAAACGATGGTGGGCGGTCCGTCAGTGGTTAACACACTTGCTCCCTATTCACGCCTGAGACCTTGTAACACGAACGAGTCACATGACACTGGGAAGGGAAAATGGCTAATTGGACCAATTTGGACATTTTCACTTAGGGGTGTACTCACTTTTGTTGCCAGAGGTTTAGACATCAATGGCTGTGTGTTGAGTTATTTTGAGGGGACAGCAAATTTACACTGTTATACAAGCTGTACACTCACTACTTTACATTGTAGCAAAGTGTCATTTCTTCAGTGTTGTCACATGAAAAGATAGAATAAAATATTTACAAAATTGTGAGGGGTGTACTTACTTTTGTGACATACTGTATGTACAGAAAACTTACAGAAGAAGAGAGCAAGGTTAGCACAGACATTACTTCATTATCCTGCTGCTACTCACTTACTGTCCAATCAGATCAGGTAGGTGACAAGGCTGTATAATTTAATTGCTGTATTGAAAAGTAAGGGCACCAGGCTGGCACTGAAGAGAACTACAAATCTATCCTACCTCTAGCTAACAAATGATTTTGACTTTCTCAAACAACTCATCCCCACACAGTTATTAGGTTTTGTCCCACTTACCCCTCCCTATTAGATTGTAAGCTCTCACGAGCAGGGCCCTCCTAAGCCTCTTGTCTTGAATTGCATTGTAACTATACTGTCACGCTTTGCTTTGGAACCAGCTGTGCAAACTGTTGGCACTATATAAATATTAAACAATAATAACAATAATGAAAAAGATAAAACAGCTACCATATAAGTATTTGGCTAGTTAAGAATTTCAGAGACGCAAAAACTCAAAATTTACCTGTTCAAGGAATTGTCTCTCATTTGTGAGTGATGACATTGTTTCTTTGTCTCAATAAAATTATGAAGAAAACTTCTCATTCCACTGTCATAAAACCTCTTTATAAGTAAGTATATATTTATTTTAGAAGTGCTAAATAACTGCTCCATTCTATAGGAATTGGTACAGAAGTGTGACAAATGTAATTTACTGAGAAGTGAGCACTAGTGGATCAGGAGTGTGAAATTGGAATCTTATAGATGAAGAAGGAGAGAGACTTTAGGATCATGTCTAATTTACACATCTTCAAGATGAGGATTTCAAATTCAGTATTGTATTAGGTATTTCTAGTTCATCTGTAGATAAAAGCAAGTAAAAATACATGTATGTGTTCTGTTTGGTCATACAAAGGAATATATTTTTTCTCAATTTTAGATTTGAATTGTAAAAATAAAAGTGAAAGCATAACTGTGCATAACTACAGTATGCAGCACAATATACACAGTAGTATGAGATTTGGGAAAACTGGAAATATATCAGAAAAAAAGATTCTATCAACCTTTCCTATTGCTCATAATCAGCTCTGCCTGCAGTGGCAGCTGTAATCAGAACTGTATCTAGCTTGAGGCTGGGTTCACACTGATACGACAAATGCTCCGACATTGGGAGCTCATGTCGCATGATGTGTGAAAATTAATGTTTCCCTACGAGAGCCACCTTAACTGGTCCGACACAAGTCGGTCCGACTTTGAAAATGCTCCCTGCACTACTTTGGTCTGACTTTGATCCTACTTCAGCCCATTGAATATCACTGAAGATGAATCAAAGTCAGATCGCCGTCTCAACTGATCCGACTTTGGCATGTGACTTGTGCTCTGATGATCTTGAAGGGGAACTCTACTCTAAATTTAAAAAAAAACAGCATGAGGTCCCCCCAAAATCCATAACAGACCCTTATCCGAGTAGGCGGCCCGGCAGGTCAGGAAAGGGGGTGGGGACGAGCGAGCGCCTCCCCCCTTCTGAACTGAACTTCTGAACTATACCAGGCCGCATGCCCCCAACATGGGGGGTGCTTTGGGGCGGGGGGGCCTTGCGCCCCCCACCTCAAAGCACCTTGTCCTCATGTTGATGAGGACAAGGGCCTCTTCCCGACAACCCTGGCCATTGGTTGTCGGGGTCTGCGGGCGGGGGGCTTATCGAAATCTGGAAGCCCCCTTTAACAAGCCCCCACCCTATGTGAATAAGTATGGGGTACATTGTACCCCTACCCATTCACCTAAAAAAAGTGTCAAAAATAAAACACAGTACACAGGTTTTTAAAGTAATTTATTAAGACAGCTCTGGCGTCTCTTCCAATTTCTTCTCCCTCCTCCGTTGACGTCTTCGGTCTCTGCCAGTTCTTCTCCCCTCTACGGTTCTTCTCCGCTCTCCGCTGACGTCTTCTAGCCGCTTCGTCCTCCGATCCGCCTCAATGGGAGTCTCCCGCTGTGTGACGCTTCTGTTCAGGTGACAGCTCTTATATAATGGATGGCGGGGCCACCCAGTGACCGCGCCCCCCTCTGACGCACGGGGACTTCCCTATGGCTTTCCCCATGTTGTCAGAGGGGGGCAGGGTCACCCGATTATGTAAAACGGGTGACCCCGTATTACAAGGCTAGAATGTCGGAGAGCAGATAGCGATAACTGTTCTCCTTTAGAAATAGCCCCTAAGTGTAGTAAACCTTTTCATAAACCTTTCTATTTACATTTGGAGTGAGGGAGCATTAAAACCTTTGTCAAGTTTATTTTTGCTCTCTGTGTCCCGCTGAGGAGATATCCCTTAACTTCCTGTCCTGGAGACCCAAAAGCAAATGAAAAGAGATCTTTCCAAAGTAAGCGGAATTCCCACCTCGATGGTTGTCATAGGAATGGGTGTCCCCATTGAAAGATTTTCATTAATCTTTTGGTCTGATGACAACTCAAAATTTCCCCTCAAATAAGTAGAACTAAAAGCAAAACCTTTCTGTTTTTCATTTTGGATAGTGTAAGGGAGCATTATAATAAGTTTCAGTGCTTTTTTGGCCATCTGTGTCCCATTGGGGAGATTTCTCTTAATTTCCTGTCTGACAGCCAAAACAGAATGTAAGAGGAAATCCCACAAAGAAAGTAAGAATAAATCCCTCAAAAGTGAGGGAATCCCTGGTTGTCACCAAAACTAGTCTCTCCATTGGAAGTATTTCCCCTATTCCTGAATCGCAGACAGCCAAAAATTTGGGATTTTCTTTCACTTTTGGTGAACAAATAAAGTGGGTGAATCTCTGGGGGGACAAACAGCAAATAAATGCCTTTAGTTCTACTGTAAAGTGGTTGTAAACCCTTACATATACCCAGTGAAGTGACTGGCCTCAGGTGATACAAAAAGACAAAACAAATCCTCCTAATAGTCAGAATATATAAAGCTTGTCTGAGCTGTCAGAAAAAAGGGAGTTGAAATAACACTCACCAGAGCTCAGTGAAGAGAGGTCTGAGAACTAGTTGGAGGGAAAGGACACACATCCCCCCTTCACACAGCACACTGCACACAGGAACAGAACTGAGGCTGTCAATCAGCTGGAGTTTCCTCCCCTGTCACCATTTTTCTCTTGATGTCAGGAAACTTGTCAGAAGCAACTCATGCAGATAGCAGAGGAACAAAGCAGCAGACAGAAATGACACTTCATGCTCTTAATTGAGAAAAGTACACACTATAGAACAGGGGTCTCCAAACTTTCCAAACAAAGGGCCTTCAGGCTTTGAGGGGGCCTGACTGCAGTCAGTGGGATTAGAAAATTCCCTGCGAGTAAAAAATACCCCATTGTTGGTATCAGTGGGACTAATAGTGTGTCAAGAATTAAAGATAAAAGGTTGACCACGCTCCATAAGCTGGGAAAGTTCAACAAAGTTTACAAGCATCAACATCATAGCTCAGGACCAAGCAGTTGGGGAATGGTGCCCCATTGATGGCATCAGTGGGAGGAATAGTGGCCCATCAATGGTGTCAATGGGAGAAATAGTGCCCTGTTGGTGTCAGAGGGAGGAACAGTGCCTTGTATCAGTGGCTGGAGTAGTGCCTCAAGGGCCAGATATTGTCAAGCAAAAGGCCACATCCGGTTTGAAGACCACTGCTATAGAGGCCCAGAATTAGAAAGCAGAAAACCGTAAACGAAAGGCTGACATGACTGGGTTTGGCATAGGAGGGGGCATCTAGTGGGTTAAGTAGACAGAATTCAAATGGTACTTCCTGGGTTGGTGGCGAGTGCTGGAGCAGGTCAGGCTGCAGAGGGGCATCTGTAGGAGGGTCTTTGAAAGTCGAAGAAGAGCATACGTTCCACCCTCCCACCCTGCTGTGTTATGTGGTTTGCTTTGGTATGCAGTTTAAATGAGTTCCTGTGGTGATGTTGTGGTGTAGAAATTCCTTGTATGTGTTTGATTATGGGCAAATATGTACATTTGTAGGGACCCGCCCTGGGTATGGCTCCCATTATTATGGTAGGTGGTAACTGTGAGTATCTGGTTGTCTCCGAGTCGGTGTTTGTAGCGGCTGGAGGCCTAATGTTTGGTGGTTAGGCAGGGACTGAAAGTAGGTGCCCACAAGGACCTTGTAGCTCCTTTTTCCAGAACTGTATGGAATGTTAATTTGTTTATATGTTAATATGTTAAATATGTTGTTTATGATTTGTTAATAAAAAGGCTGTTATGCCCATTAAACCCCACCTTCTGTCTCGTGTGGTTTTCTTACATAGAGGCTAGAGGTGGAGTGGTGGTCAAGCAGTATAGAAAATCAAAGCATATTTTATACCCTAGTCATGAGGTGTACAACCTCTTTAATGTGATAGTGAAATCCAGGAAAATAGAAAGAGTGAATATCCCTAAAGGGAGATTAACATAAAAACCTTACAGAGGGTTTAACCCTTCAATTTTACACTTTACCCTTTCTTTTACACTTTAAATACACAGCTTATAATAAAAAGGTGTCTTTAGTTAATGTGTTCATCTCAAAATACTATATGGGGCTACACTGACCGTCTAGCGTTCTGCTTAGATTTCCTTATTTAAACTCTGATAGATTGGTAATTGCCATGGCAACAGAAACAGTGCGGTGACTTTAGGATTTTTACATCTGCATTCTCTGTTTTCAGTACTGTGGCACATAAAATAATCATCTTCGGAGATAGCAGTCTGGTGACTGCAGAATGTCACATCCCTTAAGCATAGACTTAAGAAGTCTAGGGGTTTAAAGGATAATCCACTTCTGAAATACATAAAATCAAATTAGTTATAGAAACCTCAACCGACTGTCTCGTGTTGTTTCAAAATGGGTTCTAAAAGCCTACACAGTATAAAACATCAAAAGAATACGTTGGTGTAGCATTGTGATGGAAGAAGACTACAGAACGGCAATTACAAATGCATTATTTGGTCTAGAATAGTAAATGACTGAGCTTGTTAAAAAAGAGTAACAATAACCAGTTTTGCTCAGTTTTATTTTTCACTTTTTTTTGAAAGAATAAAAGTGTAGAAAATGATGTTTAGACGTGTTATCTATATTTTTTTCAAATCATTTTTTTTTCACAAACATTTAACCACTTCAAGTCTGGACTGTTTTACTCCCATCCAGACCAGGCCATTTTTCAGTTTTCAGTGAATGACAAATACTCAACCATGCAACATGCAAATTAATTTTATATCATAGTTTTGAGATATAATATTTAATTACCACTGGGTGTTTTATTTTTTGGTATATTCAATTTTTTTCTTCTTCAATTTTTCTTCATAAATTTAGACCAAAATGTATTCTGCTGCATTTCTTTGGTAAACATAACTCAAATGACTTCATATTATTTAGTCTGTGTGAAAATGATACAGTCTACAAACTATGGCATATATATTTGAAAATTGATCAATCATGCAATCTACTTTCTTGAGGCCCTAAAATGCTAGGACTGTACAAGTACCCCACAATTGAACCCCTTTTGGGAAATTAGATAGTCCAGGGTATTTAGTAAGAGGCATGGTGAATTTTTTGAAGTTGTATTTTTTTGTCACAATTTTTGGGAAAATGAAGAAATTAAATAAAATGTGTATTTTTTTCACAAAGTTGTCATTTTAACAGATTATTTCTCACACACCACAAAGGCTTACTTAGAATTACACCCCAAAACACATTTACACATTTTTATATGCCTCCTAAGATACCACATGTGTGAGACTTTTTCACAGCCTAGATGCATAGGCCCAAAAATCCAAAGACC
Organism: Lithobates clamitans; assembly: GCA_037952925.1. Classification (NCBI taxonomy): domain Eukaryota; kingdom Metazoa; phylum Chordata; class Amphibia; order Anura; family Ranidae; genus Lithobates; species Lithobates clamitans. The sequence continues at coordinate 2,789,664 of JBBGZY010001198.1, forward strand.
ATCTTTGGGCTTTCAAGGAGCATACATTACACATCTAATTTCCTGACTACTTTTGAGTCCCTGAAGTGCCAGGACAGGAGAAACACACATAAAATGAACACATTTTGGAAAGCAAACACCCCAAGGTATTTTCTGAAGTTGTAGAAAATCTTTTGGTAATGTAATTTTTTGTCACAATTTTTGGAACTTCCTGACTACCTATCACATTATTGAAGGCCCTGGAGCACCCAGACAGGGAAAACATTCACAAAAGAACCACATGTTGGAAAGCAAATACCCCAAGGTATGGTGAGTCGTTTGAAGATTTCTTTTTTTGCCTAAATATTTTGGAAAGTACAGAATGAAAATGATTTTTTTTTTTACGCACAGCATAGACATACTTAGATTTACACCCCAAAACACATTCTGTTATTATTTCTGAGTGTGGCGATACCACATATATGAGATTTTTTCACAACCTAACTACATAGAGAGGCCCAAAATCCAAGCAGCACCTTCAGGCTTTCTAGGGGCATAAATTATGCATCTAATCTCCTGACTATCTATGATGTTTTTGGAGGTCCTGGAGCATCAACACAATATAAACACCCACACAAAGACCACATTTTGGAGAGTAAACAACAAAAGACTTAGTGCTGTCCAGTGTTAATTTTGGCAGCATATTTTGATTTAGTTTTAAAATTAAAATTGCATTTTATTTTTAGTCCCATTTTAGTTTTCTGCAAGTGTTTTAGTTTTAGTCATATTTAATCTACTAAAATCTCCAGTACATTTTAGTCGACTACAATCTCCAGTACATTTTAATTGACTAAAATCGAATGTGTTTAGTTATTATTTAAGCATTTCTCTAGAATTTAAAAACTCATTATACACTCCTGGAGTAAAAAAAAAACAAACTAATATCATGTTTTTAGGTCATGTTTTTTTTGGTTTGAACAAACTACACAGACACAGATTTAGCCGTCTTTACTTTGTAAAACCAAGTTTCACAGCTTCATTCCTTGCTATAAGTGCATGCTACTTTTCTGTTGTTGAGAATGAGAACAAGTAGCCCAAAGCCCACCCACACACTGCATAATCAATAAATCACTTCTGGACCGCCTTCCGTCATTATATGTCGGTATTTTGATGTTGAATACCATTGTTATGGCAGCAGATAGCTGCCATAACCCCAGGATTTTTTTTAAACCGTGGGCGTTCTGCTTTCGGATAAAAGTGGTCTCTGTGATGGATTCGCCGCGAGATCACCTTTATGGGCGGCGGGAGAGTTGCCCACTCCCACCGCATTCCGGTCATCTCCGCTGCTTACCGGAGCTGTTAGCGGCACAGACGATCCAATGCTTTCCCCTCTAAGGCATGAAGTAGAGTGAGGGAATGATGGCCCCCACCTGACTCCATACCATTGGATGATGGAAGCAACCTCAAATGTCACTGCCACCGAATGGTCTTAAAAGGGGAAAAAAAATGTAATTGAAAAAAGATTTTTTTTTTTTTATTGCATTTAAGTGTAAATGTGAGATCTGAGGTCTTTTTGACCCCAGATCTCACATTAAAGAGGTCCTGTCATGCTTTTTTTTAATTAAAAGGAATGTTTACATTCCTTGTGAAAGGAATAAAAGTGATCCAAAATTTTTTTTTTAAACGGACAGTGTAAAAATAAAAATTAAAATAAATAAGAAAGAACTTTTTTTTAAAAGCGCCCCGTCCTGCTGTGCACGGGTGCAGAAGTGAACGCATATTTAAGTCACGCCCACATATGTAAGCGGTATTCAAACCACACATGTGAGGTATCGCCACGATTGTTAGGGGAAGAGCAATAATTCTAGCAGAAAACCTCCTCTGTAACGCAAAACTGGTAACCTGTAGAAATTTTTAAACTTCGCCTATGGAGATTTTTCAGTGTCAAAGTTTGTCCCCATTCCACGAGCAGGCGCAATTTTGAAGCATGACATGTTGGGTATCAATTTACTGAACGTAACATTATCTTTCACAATATAAAAAAATTGGGCTAATGTTATGGTTTTCTTATTTTTTAATTTAAGAAAGTGTATTTTTTCCCCAAAAACTGAGTTTGTAAGACCGCTGCGCAAATACAGTATGACATAAAGTATTGCAACGACCGCCATTTTATTCTCTAGGGTGTCTGAAAAATATGTAATGTTTGGGGGTTCTAAGTAATTTTCTATCAAAAAAACCCCTGATTTTAACTTGTAAACACCAAGTGTAAAAAAGAGGACCGGTCCTTAAGTGGTTAAATCACTGTGTTTACAAATGCTTGCACGTGTAGGACATACCAAAGAGGAAGATCATAAGCGTTATAACAGACAATAGGAGTAATATGGTGGCAGAATTTAAACAAACCACAGCAGCATCAGAAGAACCACTCAGCTCTAGGGAGGAAGACTCCCCCATAACAGAAAGTGACTGTGTGACTGAGTCCAAAATTAATGATCTGCGGTGAGTCATCTTTATTATTCTTTTACATGATGACACTACAGTCAATTATCAAATGGATATGAAATGAATGATCTTGGGGCTGTTTGCTCTACTGGCGTATCTTTGCTATTCTTCCACTTTATTTGTGTCTCCTGTAAAACTATTCCATTACGATGTTGGACCAGACACCATGTGTGGTCTCATCTGGTGCATGGAGGCAAGTGTTAAAAGAATCTTTGATGAAGCAAGATCAATAGTGAATGTCTTCAAGTTTTCCATTCCATTGCAACACTGAAGATATTGAAGCATTGTAGCCTTACTCTTTTAAATGACTGCCCCACACGCTGGTCAAGTAATACTACTATAGTACATTCAACATGATCAAAAGACTCCTCAAACTGAAAGAGTCGGTCTGCCAAATCGCAAACAACATGGGATTGGACACAGCTTGCTCCCTAGTTAAATGGAAAAAGCTCACATCATTGCATGACCTACTGCTACCTTTTGCAGAGCGGAACATACTAAAACCCTCCAGAGTGACACCATGTCTATGTTCCTGCCCTCTTTGATCTACTCTCTACTCAGCCACCTTGAGGACTTTAAACAGAACACTAGTTACCAAGACCATGCCACAATTACACAGAGGATAAAAGAGAATGTGAACCAGCATTTTGCTTCATTCTTAGATCCAAGTAACTGATGAAATGTTCTGGCCAGTGATTGCAGCAGCTACTTTGTCAATTCAGCTGTCTGTGAAAACCCTTGTTGATGAGAATATTCAGGAACTGCCTAAGAAGGCAGAGTAGTATGCCCATGCCATTAGAAAATCCATATTGCCCCACTTACAAGATGAGGATCTGTCTGACTCTGAAGTTGATGTGTAAGAAGAGAAGAATATTATAAAATCACAGGAAGTGGAAGAAGCACCATCCACATCAAAACAGCTAGTCTTTCGGTTTCTTTCAAAATGCCACAGAAGACCCAGGCAGGTAGAGCATCTCACCCAAACAGGCAGCATGGAGCATCAGATCAGTCTGACTGGTAACCCAGTGCACACAATCCATTTTGCTATGGCCTTCTCACTGGCCTCAGTGTCCTGTTGTTCCTTAGAGTCAATTTTGTATTTTGAAACACTTAAAAGAGCAGTGCAAATAGTTTGCTGTTGTGGTGCACTGGCTTGATTTGGCTCATCATTGGAGCTTTTATGTATCTGTGGGGTTGAATTAGGGAAAAAAATCAAGTTATTCTGATTTTACTTTCTCTCTCACCCCACACAGCCAGCTCTAAGTTGTCTCTCTATAATATACTACATGTATGACCCTTCACAGGGCTGGCCTTAGTTCTTTAGGCACCCTGTGCCCTGTGAAAATTATTGATAGTGCCCCTCCCAGTGACCACACCCCTTTAACAGCTTTATATGGTTGAGCTGGATCTGAGGAAGAGGAAGGTTCCTCAAAATGCATCCTGTGACCAGGTGGACATCACCATCCGTTGGCCATTGGCACTGGGAACGAGGAAGCTGGGGCACACATGCTTGCTGGCCTGTCAGAGCCATTTGCTTACAAACAGTCAACAGCACAGAGATCTGGACTTTGTGCCTGCAGCAGCTCATCATCCATCCATCCAGCTACACTCTTTTTAGGACTGCACCTCCACCACAGGCTCACCGTCTCCTGTGGACTTCCATACATGTGTGTTTTTTTACATAATCTTATATATTTTTGTGAGCATTCATTTTTAACTTTTCTTTGTTATTAAACCTTGTTGGAACCTATTGCACCAGAGTGGTTGCACTGTCTCCCTCCATCCTCCTCTCTTAAATGGTTGAGTGAAAGTTCTTGTAAAGAGCTTCTATACTTAGAATTATTTCCACTGTTCAATTATTCAGGGCCCAAATATATACTTTGTAATCATCGTACAGCCTGTAACTACTGCCCACCGGCCTCTCTAGGTTGCTGGTCAGTTGAAGTACTTAGTAGGGGCACTTGCCTGATTGTGCCTGCTAATCCTTCTATTACTGGTTTGGCTATTTCCAGAGCCGGGGAGGCACCTTTGTCAGAGGTGAATCACAGAGGGGCATTAACTTATGCCCTGTTTACAAACCTGCAAAGCTGAGCAAATATTTCATACAACACATTTCCTTTGATATGCTTTTTATTAGAAGACCAACAGTTTCACCACAGAAAGAAAAAAAAATATTTATATTTTTAAGAGCTTGTATATGTTTGTAAATAATAAAACATATACTAAACACTAATATATTATTTAAAGTTATACTAAAGTCTTGTTTTTTGTTTCCCGTTAAAAATAACAAACATGCTATACTTACCTCCTCTGTGCAGTCGATTTTGCACAGAGCAGCCCGATCCTCCTCTTCTCAGGCCCCTCTTCAGCGCTCCTGGCCCCTCCCTCCTGTTGAGTGCCCCCACAGCAAGCAGCTTGCTATGGGGGCACTTGAGCCGAGCTGCAGCACCCTGTGTTCATTCAGACACGAGCCGTGGCCTGCCCCAGCCCCCTTTCGATCCTCATTGGTTTACTGACTTTGATTGACAGCAGCAGGAGCCAATGGTGCCCGCTTTGTGTTTCAGCCAATAAAAAGGGGAGTCCCAGACAGCCGAGTCTCTCGTGCAACATGGCTGGATCTAGATGGACCTCAGGTAAGTATTAGATGGCCTGGGGGGGGGGGGGGGGGCTGCTGCACACAGATGGATTTTTTTTATCTTAATGCAAAGGATGCATTAGGATAAAAAAAACCTTCTGCCTTTACAACCAGTTTAAAGATGGACTATGTTTCAATAGAAAAATATCAATATTACAAAAAAGTAAGTAAAACCAACAAAAATATTCCCCACACTACCATTACCTCAATTTATAGTGTAAAACAACAAAAATTAACCACTTTGTTGTTGAAACCTGAGTTAATTATACAATTCTCATATTAAAAAAACGTGATATATATGTCTCTCCTCTAATGGACAGACTCCAACAAACATATGTTCACACCAGTCCATGAATATAATCAATGGCTTTACAATTCAGAAATAATGTGTATTAATCCTCTGCCTTGTGTCTATGTGATATAATCAATGGCTTAACAGTTAAACAAGAAGGTGCATTAATCCTCCGCCTTGTGACTGTGATTTTATTCCAGTCATCTCCACCAGTGTTCCACCACAATCCACACAATCTGCTTACGTAAACAAATTGACCTACAATATCAATAGGTCAAATAGCGCCTTGCCCTTTAATTCAGGCTTTCACCACCTCTGGACATTCACCAAATGTACCGATAGTTTATCTTCTGTTTTCAAAAAATATCAGGCTCCAAGGTAAGCTGACACTTCACCACTTCACACTAATGCTCAAAGAAATAAAAAACCATCATCGTGCAGCATATTAAAACCTGTTCCTACTAAAAAAATCAATGGTAACACTCACAAATAGAGTGCATTTTAATCCTGTGTATTTGGGTATGGTCATATTAATATCTTTCTATTGCTCCCTTAAGAGTGGACTATGATATCACATGTATGAGAAAGCTGCCTTATTTTCGGTTTTGGGAATATGCAATGACGTCACTTAGCTCTGCCCCTGACATGCTTTGTCACGTGCCTCGTGATTTCTTCAAATGGGAAAGACACAAGGCAAAAATTTGAACCATAGTCAGTCATACAATAGCAAGACACATTTGTGCCCAACCAGAAGTCCTGTATTGTACAGTAAGACATCAAGGGCCAGCCAACAAACCGGAAAAATGTCAGTTGTCAGCAGAACAAGGATTAAGGTATACTATTTCAGGTGTTTTTATAGCACTGACAATTTACTCAGAGCTTTACATATCCAAACATGCACATACTATGGACACTGTGTTCTCCAGGGGAGGTTTCAAGTAGTTGTCTTCTACTTGAAACCTCCCCTAGACGAAACTAGCATTTAGCATTTACAGGGGAAGGAGGGCAATAAATATTATTACTATGTTATTGGCTTACTGGAGTTTAGCTTTACAAACAACTAGTTTAAAGTGGTATTAAACTCAAAAGCAAACATTTATGTATTATATTGCAGCTTACCAATGCTTAGATATGATGGCTGTATTTGTTTTCTTTTTTAGTCTTTCTTTCTTCTATTTTCACCTGGTAATCTGGCCAGTTATGCCCTGCACACACGGGCGGACTTTTCGGCAACAAAGGTCCGACAGTCTTTCCGACGGACTTTTGACGGACTTCCGACGGACTTTCGAACGAACGGACTTGCCTACACACGATCACACCAAAGTGCGACGGATTCGTACATGATGACGTATGACCGGACTAAAATAGGGAAGTTCATAGCCAGTAGCCAATAGCTGCCCTAGCGTCGGTTTTCGTCCGTCCGACTAGCATACAGACGAGCGGATTTTTCGATAGGAACTTGGTCCAGCGGAGTTCCGACGAAAAGATTTGAAACATGTTCCAAATCTAAAGTCCATCAGATTTTCAACAGAAACAGTCCGCTGAAGGTCCTATGAAGCCCACACACGGTCGGATTGTCCGCCGGTTTCGGTCCGTCGGACCAGTCCGGTCGAAAGGTCTGCTCGTGTGTACAGGGCATTTTAAAAGAACTCTCCAACAGAATGTATCAGTTATAAGGATCATAAAAAAAGATCAAACACTGGCAGGGGTGCTTACAATGATCATTTATGCAAACCTTTATCCCAAAAGGAAAAAAAAATGTTGCTTTAGTTGATTATAAAGTGTGAGCTGGAGTTCAGCATCAATTTGTTAGTGTAGTTAAATCTATTAGTCCATCTATCACTCCCCTCCCCCTAGACTGACACTGTTGCTATCCAAAGGTGCCCCCTGTGATCCTTCATCCAGAGTGGAGGCCTTCTAATACAGGAAGTGTGTTACTGGCCAGACCAGGTACTAGCCTAAAACTAACCAATTCAGCCACCACATCTAATAACTGGTAAGCTGTAATATATATATTTTTTTTGTTGTAAAAGTAAATGTGGCGCTAACTCACAACAATAAATAAGTTTAAGCAAATAAGTGATAACGAATATCAAGTGCATGTGCAAAAAAAAAACAGTCGTAATAAAATAAAAATAAATATGAATATCAATAATTCCAAGTCCATAAAAATAGCCCAATTATTGAAAATATATATTATGTGTAAAAAAGTGTAGGTACAGATATTCAATCCAAAAATCATGCAAATAAATAGCAATAAATAGAAGTGCAAAAATATAGTGCAGGAAATGCAGCAAATCCTAACGTGTAGTCACGCTTGCTTCCACCATCCGCAATCCACCAAAAGTGTGTTCCAGACTCTCATCTTAAATAAAGACTCCAATGGGTCTAATGACGCTTCTAGCAAATATAATCCTTGCTGGAATTCTCCAATCACTCTTCTCCTTAGAAACCCAGGCAGAGGTATAGGCAGTTGTAATAGGAATAATAATAGGAATAAAAGAGGATCTCCATAGTATAGTATTTCAAAAACATAGATTTAATTAAAGTAGTAACTTGCATACATATTAAGATCATTCAGCATCCATAAAATCACAGGAAACCTCCAGTCTCAGAGGTTTTTGTTTTGGGTTTAATACCGCTTTAAGTGCCTGAATTTGATCGGTATCAATTACTTGCAATCCCCTGCACAGCAGAACTGAGACTTGCAGAGGGACAATTAGCACAAGGAGCCATATAGGTGTTTTCTTTTTTTTTTTTTACAAACCTGCGGGGCAGTGCGCAAAAACAAAGCACAAATAAGTGAACAAAAAAGTGCACTTAGTGTTAATCCAAGGACCCCACCTTAATTGACCCCCTGGGGCACAAGTCAGGTCCTGGTGGGCCCGCTCCTCATGGCTGGCCAAAGCTGGCCAACAAGTGCTAGGTAAGGGGCTATCCTGAAGAGATACCCCCCAAGACAGGGGAGGAAGATGGCCACACATCCTCCCCCTAGATTTCAGGGTAGACGTAAAGACCCACACATTCTTGATCTTAGCCAAAAGGCCGAACAGGTGTGTTGATGTGCTCAATGGGAGGAGAGAGAATGTAGGAGTGAGTGAGGCCTGGGTGGTAGGCACCCAAGAGGGAAGGAATGACACAAAGGGTCTGAGGTTTCAAAGAAGTATATTGTCCAGAACGTTCCAACCACACTGTAACAGAATCTATGCAGATGCTTCAAACTGGCAGAAACAATCATAGATGAGTATACAGTACTTGTAGAGACCAACAGCACCTGGCACAGGAGGCGTCTAGTAATGTGCAACGAGGCACTAGTGGTGGAAAATTCCACACAGCAGCACTAATAAGCAGTGACAATCCCTATGCACTCCATCCTCCTCTGGAACCTTTACCTTATGCTAGTCACACTCTCCCTAACCAACAAGTTTCTATCCCTGACTTAACCACACACACACCAAAGCACGCCAACTGCAGGGAGCCAGTGCTTTTTATAAGTACTGCCCTCATCAAAGATGGGCACTGAGGTCATCCGGAGCAGCGGCATCCAATCGGATAGCTGCCCACCCGATGACACATACAGAGGCCTAAGAAGAGCATGAGTTCCACCTGTCCTCCACTCTCCTGCATGGGGATAGTGGACAGCGCCACCTGTGTAGGGAGGTCAACCTACACCTGCCTACAAGCAGAGTTAGCGTACTGCCAATTTATCAGTCTGCTGCCTCTCTTTCATTGCCCAATTGCAGGCTGAGGGAGGGGGGAAAGACCTAATTGTATAACGTAGCATCAGAGAAAAAGTAGGTCTCCAATCTGGCTGTACTGTCTGGCACAAATCTTAGACATGAACAGGCAAAAATCCAAAACCATAGGCAGGTAAATCAACTCTCATATATGTATTTAATCCGACTATTTAACTGTCTGGATTTTACATTTTAATACCCTGCTTTACAACTTTGGGTTTACAACCAAGGTGATAGTTCCCTGATAGTTGCATGGCTGTCATGCTAGGCCAGATTCAGTACTTTTGCAGTCACTGGTCCATAACAAGCATGCAAATAGGGAGCTTTGCCCCTACACTGACTTTTATTTTGTTTTCATGCTGCTTCTGGGTCAGCAATTGAAACCTCAGGCTCAACAAATCAGCCAAGAAACTAGCAACCTCAGAAGGAGGTCAGCAATGGCAGTTTCTGTATTTCTCTCACTTCTGGTTTCCTTTAATATTTAAAGTCTAACAATGAAGGACATTTTATCCAAAGTGATGTCGTAACTGGCTGATGGTTCCAGACTTCCATTTCTTTGTATTCCCTAAAAGCATTTTAGAACTCATCCTTTTGTTCAACATAAAAAATATATTTTCTGTAGGTTTTGTGTGCAGCCATTTGGGAGATGAACAGATTTTATATTAATTATTTAGAAATAATTCATGAGACTGGATTTGCAATGCTCCAAGCAGTGGGTTGGAAAATAGCATCCAGCCGTAAGATTTTTTAGTTTTTTTATAAAGTTGAGTTGATGCTTTTAGCATGTGTGTGTAGAGTTTTCTTTTAAAATGTAATTCCAGGCAAACAGCTTACTACACAGACTAAATACATATAATTGAACCAGTCTGCCAAAGGATTTGTATTAACTGTCCACCCAGTCCTGAGATTTACACCACTCTGCTACACAGCACAGCCAAGTAGATGACACCACTTTCTCTGTTAGTTTTTCAGAGTGTAGAATGAATACAGTGATGTCCTCTTTCCAACCCCACCCTGCTGACAGGACAGCGAAGGAGAAACAGCAGACTGATGTGCTCACTCTTCTCTCCCCTACTATCAGCATGTTTCTTGCCAATACATTCTGAATAACTGATTGCCAGCCTGATTGTCACCATATCCTGTCCCTCCCTCCCTTAGTATTGACGTGGAGATTTCGCTATACACCATGCGTAATCCATGTTACTTGCGCTACTAAGCACCCTTTCAGCCTTTTGATATAATCCATCTTAATCAACCCCTGTCTCCCACATTTCCCAAAGTAAACAGACATAATCACCATCCTCATGTTCTTAGCTCCGTTACTCGACTGCCTCCCCTGAGCACAGCCACTTGGTTTTAATTCATGGACAACAAAAGGAAATGACAAACAGCATTCATGGCTCCAACAGCCAATAGCTTCCTCCATGCAAAAAGACATCTCAGGAAATGACCACACAGGAAATGACACTAAAGGGGAGGGCATCCACAGGAGTGGGAGGAGGAAGTGCACATGTCTCATCCACTGGAGACATGTACACTGCCCTCTGACCAGCCACATGCATGCACATCCACCAGCTTGGTCAGCATGGAGCCCACTCAATACTGCTCAGAGTAACCAGTATCTAGTAAGATCATTCTACTTGTTCTTACAGGCTTGAGGAGATCTGCAGGGACATTGCTACTGCTGTTGTCAATATACGGTACGAGTATACCAACAAGGCAGATATCAATGTCCTCTTATTAAAGCAGATACCGTATTTATCGGCGCATAACACGCACCGGCATATAACACGCACCCCAATTTAGGAGGGAATTTTAAGGAAAAAAAAACTTTTAGGAGGGAAGTTGAAGGGAAAAAACTTACATTTAAATGCCCATCATTGCAGCCTTCTCAGTGCAGCCTTGCCCCAGTGCAGCCTTGTCAGTGCACCCTTGTCAGTGCAGCCATGTCAGTGCAGCCATGTCAGTGCAGCCATGTCAGTGTAGCCTTCCCCAGTGCAGCCTTGTCAGTGCAGCCTTCCCCAGTGGAGCCTTGTCAGTGCAGCCTTGTCAGTGCAGCCTTCCCCAGTGCAGCCTTCGATCCTCTATCCCTGCCATCCTGGGCTTCAAAATCGCCGACCGCAATTTGAAAATGGCGCCGCCGGCACCGAAATACACAGAGCCGGTCCTTGGCTCTTCCCGGCGGCTCTCGTTCACTTTCGGCTCCACTCGTAGTCCCAAGCGGAGCTATCCGAAGCTAGCTGAGTAGGTTCGGATAGCTCCGCTCGGGACTACGAGTGGAGCCGAAAGTGAACGAGAGCCGCCGAGAAGAGCCAAGGACCGGCTCTGTGTATTTCGACGCCGGCGGCGCCATTTTCAAATTGTGGTCGGCGATTTTGAAGATGTGACAGCTCGGGATCGCAGGGGGTCGGCGTATAACACGCACCTGCGATTTTCCCCTGATTTTAAGGGGAAAAAAGTGCGTGTTATACGCCGATAAATACGGTATGTATCCAACAAGGGATAGCTTAGCCACAACAGAGATATAATATGTTTCTCTTGTTATGCGGACTTCGCTTCTCTAATGTGCATAGACATTTGAAGGCAAGAAGCCCAGCGCATTGTGTTTGATACTTACAAACCGGCAAACGCCCACACATACAGAGTGCGCTCTGCTAGAGCAATCCTTGGTTAAATCAGACACAGGGAGACAGATGACAATCTATAAAACACACATAATAAAATTTCCACAACAGTATGAGCTCTGCTCTACAGGCAATTGCAAGAGGCTAATACCAGACTTAATCTTGGTACTTACAAAAACTTAGGAACTCCAGCCTAAAACCTAGTAAACACAGACTGAATGACATTCAGTCATTCAGCCTGAATGACAGCCAGTCCAACAGAAGCCGACTTCTAGGACATGACTGAAAAAGGTCTGCCGATCAGCTCCCGATCAGCACTCTCAGCCAATGGCTCAGAACGCTGACCGGAATGTTCTCGTGGGGGGGGGGGGGGGGGGGGGCAGTACACAATAGCACAGCAGAAGAGATTGCTGTACTAACATTGGATAGTTAGTACAGCCCTGCTGGGTTGAACAAAAAAAAAAGTACGAGTGTGTACTAAGCTTTACCTTCAGTCTTGCACAGTTGTACTGGCTCTTTTCCTGTACTGGAATAGTTTTCTCTGAATTCACTAGTCCTTTCCTCCCCAGAATGACTGCTTATGGCCCATTCATTGCATGTTAGTTTTTTCAATCTTGGAGGCTCAGCATCACATGCAGGAGTTATTTAGGGTGATCTGCACAGAATTTCAGTCTTCCTAGGAGTGCCCACTTCCCTAGGCTGATATCCACCAATTAAAGTGGTTGTAAAGGCTGAATGTCTTTTACTTTCATGCATTTTATGCATGAAGGTAAAAAAATCCTCAGTGTCCAGCTGCCCCCTCAGCACCCCCCCCCCAATACTTAGGGTAGCACTGCCCCCTTGAGGGCTGCTTTGATTTACCTGTTCATCTGCACCGCCCTGACCCTGTGAACTCTCCAACCCACCTGACACTCTGGGTTCAGACATCTTTTTGCAGGCACCTTTATATACAATGAAATGCCAGCTAGAGAATAAAACAGGTGATTGTAAAGAATCCACTAGTTAATGCAATGTGATACCACGCTAAAGGGGATCCCAGTACGGCCTATTAAACCTTTACATCCTAATGAGAGACCAGATAGAATAGAAATAGGATAGGGCCATTTAACCAATAGCAACAGCAATGTCCAGTGTGTAGACCTGCAGTAGTCTTCACCGTCAGTTGGAGCTCTTTAACTTAAATCCAAGATATGTCACAGTGATGTGACTGTAAGCAGGGCAGCTTAAACTGGCTGGTGATATTCCCATGAGTAGTTCAGAATATGGATGTCTATGTACAGTGTCCTATGTAATGCAATAAAGTGTCCAAGTAAGATAACCAAGTAAGGATTGTGAACTATGGGCGACTGCCCTCTCACCAACTGCAGAGCCAGATGGGAACCTCCCGAACAGTGATCCTGGATGAGATGTCCCTCTGGGAAACAACCGGAGATGGCCAACCAGCTGCTGGACATGGGTGGTCATTGGATCCGTCTGAAGAGGTGGTGCAACGGTGATCTCTCATGAACAGCAAGCAGAGTTGGGCCCTCCAGGGCTGGAGTCATGGGATGGCTGTGTGGTAGGCTGCAGCCCTCTCGCCTAACAGCAGAGAGGTGTTCACTCGGTGAGGCCCCAGGAAGAAGAGAGCGCGGGGCGGAGCTGCTGACCCTTTCATAGTTCTTCCCAGAGGTCTGAGTTGACGAGAGGCCTCTGGGATGTGTAGTCACAACATCAGAATGGCTAGTCCCACAACCCTCCCTGCTAGGCTCAAAGATATGATGTCAGTTACTGGAGCCCAGCACTAGAGAAACACAGGAATATATGGAGAATGGCAGGGGTGGTCTGTGGAACAAGGTCACTGTGGTCCACTGTAGGCTACATTAGCCCTATCTCGATCCAGCAATGTATGCGAGCAGGGCCACCAATAAGGCAGTACAGCCAGCCCTTAAGTACTGGGCCTGGGCCTCATCAGTTCAAAAGGGGGCCCAGTCACCTGCTGAATAGGATGGCTGGTGTTCTTTCAAAAGAGCCAACTTGTCAAAATCTCCAACCATGCCTCTTCTAGTGACTCTCCAGCAGCAGTAATTGGAGATTTTGGCAAGTTACCTGGTTTCACAGAACACCGGCAGCGTATACACTACGGTATATGCTATAATGAGTATACATTGTTAGTCCACCTGCTAATAACCGACAGCACGGCCGCCTCTGAAGGCGGTGAAAACTTTTTACCTCCTTAGTTGGTGTTCTGTGAAAACAGTCAACTCGTCATGTACCATAGTGTATGCACTGCCGATGTTCTGTGAAAACAGCCAATTCATTGAAATCTCCAATTACAGCTGCTGGAGAGTCACCGGAAGTAACGTGGTTTTGATTTTGATGAGTTGGCTCTTTTGCCAGAACACCGGCTGTACTGTATTATTGAAGACACTGATTCACTTCTGCCTCCCCCTGTAGTGCTGTCAGCTTCTCCTCCTCTCCCTCTCTCTGGCTGCACTGCAGGGGGATTGGTTCTAGCACATGCGCCCCTTAGGGCCATCTGCTGTCCAGGCCCCCCTGTGTGCCCCTTTCCCCTGCAGCGCTGTGGGATTTCCTCCTCCCCAACAGCAGTGAGGGATTTCCTCCGCTTCCCGCCGGCAGCTGCCGTGGGTCCACAGGGAGATAATTCAGGATAGAGAGATGGGGAAGGGGCCAGAAAATATGTAATTTACTGGCCCCTTCCTTTCTTGAATGAACACAGTGAGCAATCGGTACCAATCACTCCTGTTTCCATTTATCACTGAAGCATAGTAAACGGTGTTTACTATGCTTCAGCTTGTGAATGAGCAGGAAGCCATTCATCTGTGCAGCTGAAGTTGTAGAGAAAAGGACTGATACATCTATGTCCTCAATCACTTTTGGCTGGGGGGGTTGTCAAGTAGGCCTGTATGGGGCTCCCGTGATTTCTGACAGCAGCCCTGTGCATGAGAGCAGAGGCTCTCCCTGGTCTATTGCTCCTGATTGGCCATTGGCTCTCTCTGATGTCAATCACAGCCAGTGGGGCGGGGCTAAGCTGCGTTCTCAGCTCAGGAGCGAGCATGCACAAGTGCCCCCATAGCAGGGGACTTGCTGTGGGGGCACTTGGCCAACCTCTGTTGCTGGCATCCATTGTCACCGTGATCCAGGAGACAGGTGTTATGGAATGGCAATTGAGGAGATTTTTCCGCTGCAGCCACCAGGGGAGGCTCTCCCGCATGGAAAGGGTTATCCGGAAAAGATGGTCTCGAGACCCCGGATCCCACTGTTGGAGAAAACCCTTCTGAAAGGGCCACATCTTCCATTGTGCCCATTTCACCATGGGGGCTGTGGCCCCCATGGTGCCGATTTATCTTGAGACATTGTGAGGCTCTGAGAAGAGATGACGACATTGCGAGATGAATTCTGTCCCGGATCACCAGAATTTTCTCTAGAGGCAAGGTGCTCTTCACCGTGTCGAATTGGGCTCCGAGGAATATCAGAGACTGTGTTGGCTCTAGATCGCTTTTTTCCTTGTTCAACAGCCAATCAAACTCTGTCAGAGTAGAGATGACCTGAGCTTGATGTATCAACAGCTGCTCCCTGTCTTGGGAAAGTAAAAGTAGATTGTCCAGATAGTGGTGTAAGTGGTGTGTTCTTGATGAAGGAGTTCAGGTGTGTCAAATCGATGACTGGCCTCCGGGAGCCATTCTTTTTGAGCACCATGAAAAGGGGGGAGTAAACCCCTTGAAATCTTTCCCCTGTTGGAACCAGAATGGCGGCGCCTTGAGCCATCAGGGAGTCTGTATAAGACAGAAGAACTTGTTTCTTTACTCCCAAGTGCGGTAGGACTGTGGGAACAAACTGGTGTGTGGGTGGACTGCTGAATACCCAAGTATGACCTGAGGAGACCGTTTTGACGGTCCAGTAGTCTCGAATCGAGGCTGCCCAGACGTGCTGGAAATGGAGTAAAGGAGCCCTGACTTGCTCCATCTGGACAGACCCCATATCAAAAGGATTTGGAAGCATCCTGTTCCCCTGACGGGGCTGTCTTTGAAGATTTCTGGCTGGAAGGTTGACTTCTCTTCCAGTTCTTTCTAAATTCACAGCCAGGCTTGTAGCGGCGAGCATCTCTAGCGCGCTCCGGGTCTTGTCTGGGTTGAGCTCTTCTTTGGCTCAAGAGGCGACGGTCCTGAGGTAAGAACCCTGATTTACCTCCAGTAGCATGGGTAATGGCAGAGTCAAGCTTATTCCCGAAGAGAGAGGAGCCCTCAAAGGGAATTCTACACCATGCCTGTTTAGAGGCAGGATCCGCAACCCACGGGCGCAGCCACAAGGCGCGTTTAGCTGTAATCGAAGAGAGCATGACACGTGCTGCTAGGTAAATAATATCAAGGGATGCTTCCCCCAGGAAGACTGATGCCAGCCTCAGTTCGTGTACTGGTGAGCTCTTGACCAATTCCTCAGAAACGCTTCCTAAAGCTGCACCCACATCATCCGTCCAGCACTCCATTGCTTTTGACAATGCTGCAAGAGCCAAGGCTGGTTTACAAGCCATACCTGCTGTGATATAGATGCACTTCAGATCAGTATCAGTTTTCCTTTCTAAACTATGTTTGAAAGAAACAGTATCTTCCAGAGGGAGTGTAACATGTCTCACCAACCTCATTAGAGCCGCATCAATAAAAGGAGCCGACTCCAAATGCTTTACCTCATCACTCTTGAATGGGTACATCTTTGCTATTTTGGAAATTAGGGAGTTTTTTCTCTCGACCTTACCCCATTCATCTGAAATAATGTTGCTAAGTTCACCCAGGAAGGGGAAGTTTGGGCGATCTTTCTTAATATGCTTGAAGTATTTCCTCTGCTTAGAGGGTGCTACTACTGGCTCTTCCCATCTCAATGCATCTTTAACCGCTCTGACCAACTGTGGAACCAGGAAAAAACCAAAACCTGGGCCAGGTTCATCCACCTCTGCCTCGCTATCCGAGGATCCACTCAAAGAGAGACTACGTCGAGAGGGACCCAGAATCTCAGGGTCGGCCCCTTCAGTGACTAGAACTGGAACAGAAGAAGGTTTGAATGTACGGTCGGAATCTGTTTTGTTCAGAGATTCTTGAATCACCTTTCTGACCAGAGCTTCCACTTGCTGGTCTCCAGCTCCTCTTTCCTTCACAGCTGGGGAATAGCATAACTCGCAGAGGGATATACCCTCTGGGACCTGAGCTCTACATCCCCAGCAAGCTTTTTTCTCAGAGCGGCTGGAATGGCGGTAAGAATGGTGTTCAGACCCAGATTTTGACCCATCTCTGTGGTGTCTGGAGGACAATCTAGGACGTCTAGAACTTGACGTTGAATGATGGCGTTGCGATCTAGACTTGTCATTATCTTTGCATGCCGAAACTTGAGGTTCAGACCTAGAAGGGCTGAGGGAAAGGAAAGGTATTAACCTGCTCCTGAATACTAACCCAAACAAACAGGCAGAAGGAAAGAATTCCATCTTACCTGCGGCATAAGGGTTGGCCACTGGGGGGCAGTGACACATCCATAGTGGCAGAGTCAAAAAAGCTGAAAACAATACAATCAAGGCAATGAGCAGGCAGGTTTGAGAAGCAGAGATAAAAAAATCAATCCACTAAACAAATAAGCAGCATAACCTCCTAACTTATATAGCAGAGACACAAGCACGGGGAAGTAGCTGCCTGAGCCTGCAAAACAACACAGGGAATAGCTGTTTCTGACAGCTATTTGAATCTGCCACCCGTTGGTGATGTCATCACGTCTACAGCGCACCTGCTTTGTGACCGACGCCGCTCTATGGTGCTCGCGCGCTTGCGCGACCGCCGACATCTTGCCCCGACCGCGCACGCGCAAACTAAGCCTTGATCTCAATTGAGGCTTCGCAGATAAACAGGTAGGACGAGAAGCGGCTGACTGGAAAGCAGATGCATCCCAGCCGCCATGGCCAGAAACCGGAGCAGACCTAGCAGACAAACAAACAAAAACTGATGCCATGTAAGTAAAAATCCATACATTACCACCATAGCATGAACGCGATCCATCCTGGGACTGGGAGCATGGAAGCACTCACTGCACGATCGGGTCATATTAAGAAGGGCCTCCCGCTAATAGCTGGGACGTTTGGCCATGTTGCTGCTTGCCAACCAATGGCTGACTGGTAAGATCTTCAAAGCATCACTTTTAATCGCCCATGTCCGCTCTGCTAATAGCTGGGGAAGGTGGACTCCAGAAAGAACACCGCCATCACCATTATTCATGTGCAAACCACCAGGACTGGATCAAGAACTTTGTAAGGTAAGACTGCACCTTGGTCCTAGGAGGAGGACAAAAAAGAAACACGATCTCTGACTAGAAGCAAAGATTTATGGGAGTGGGGTCCTATGAGGTATGAGAGGCGGGATTAAACCATACGTAGGCTGCCATGGAGACTGTCAGGAATTTCAGGTTTAAACTGATAAAAAAAAAAGCGGGCTGTGGGCTGGTCGGTAAGTTAAGCTTGGTTTTTCCCTTGGATTTATCCTTGGCCTTGTTTAAACTGATAAAAGCCTGAGATTATTTTAAAAATGTATATCTAAAGATGTATGAGTGAATAGAAAGTATCTAAAATTTTCCAGTACTTTCTGATTCTTGATTAGAAAGGTGGGGCAGCACATTAAATACAGTATGACTTTTCTCTTCACGCTGGTGAAGAACATCTACTACTAATTTGTCCACTAATTTAACTGGTAAAGATGACTGCCTAATTCTTCTATGGTCATATCTTGTGGCGGATACAATAATTTGAATTATTTTCAAGTGACAGAAGCTCTCCCCATGTAATTCCACATTTCATTAAACAGTGAGCTGACAGGGTCATGAGACCTTAAGCAATCCTCCTCTAATTTACTGAGAGTCTCTTTCATTCCATCAGAAGCTTCTGACAGGATGGGGGCATTGCAGTCCGATTTAATAGAGGAGAGAATGATTAGAATACCGTATTTATGCCGGTCTTGCTGGGAGAATCACTTTCTTTTACACAGCACGGTCTACAGAGTCTTGATACCCCTAGATACACTGAAAAAGAGAGGAAGAGATTCAATTTGGCTTTATTACCTATGCCTGTAGGAGCTGATCACACTTTAAAGCCTAAAGCTGGGCATACAAGAGTCAGTTTCTTTTTAATCAACCAGCGGGCTGACCAAAAAACACACATTCGAGGTGGATAGGGGGAATCCACCCCGCTGCAATATTGTAGTCTAACAGCAAGACTCTTCCACCCTCAGAATGTACTGATCAGTGGTAATCGTAAAAACATTTTCGAACAAGCCCGTTCATGAGAAGTGGTTAGTTAGATTGACTTCTCAGGAACAGGAATAGCCATAGATGGATCGAGTTTTGACTAGTTCAGCAGAGCAGAGACCTGCTGGATTTTGACACATCTATGCTTTTAGTTAACTTAAAGAGGAGTTCCACCTGGGGAAAAAAATTAAAAGTCAGCAGCTACAAATACTGCAGCTGCTGACTTTTAATATATGGACACTTACTTGTCAAAGGGAGCCCGCGTTGTCGGCACCCCGGCCGATTTTCGGATTATCTGTCGAGTGCTGCCACCGCCATCTTCACTTAGGGGAACCAACATTGAAGCCTTTCGGCTTCACAGGTGGTTCCCAACTGCACACTGCGCATGCCGAACTTCCTAGAG
This sequence comes from Lithobates clamitans, assembly GCA_037952925.1. Taxonomy (NCBI): domain Eukaryota; kingdom Metazoa; phylum Chordata; class Amphibia; order Anura; family Ranidae; genus Lithobates; species Lithobates clamitans. The sequence continues at coordinate 2,809,084 of JBBGZY010001198.1, forward strand.
ACAACGCCGCGGCACCGTCTCCCAGAAGTGGGGACGGGGACCTGTCAAAAACAGTCCTGCTAAAAATTGCTGATTGCCGCCATTACTAGTAAAAAAAAAATAATAATAATAATAATAAAAATGCCATAAATCTATTTTGTAGACGCTATAACTTTTGTGCAAACAATTAATATACGCTTATTGTGATTTTTTTTTACCAAAACTATGTAGAAGAATACATATTGGCCTAAACTGATGAAGAAATTCTTTTTTTTTTAAATTGGGGGATATTTATTATAGCAAAGTAAAAGTAAAGTAAAAAATATTGTTTTTTTTTTCAAAGTCGTCTGTCTTTTTTTGTTGGAAAAAAAAGGACGTCAATTTTATTTGGGTACAGTGTCGCGCGACCACGCAATTGTCAGTTAAAGCGACGCAGTGCCGTATTGCATAAAATGGCCTGGTCATTAGGGGGGGGAATCTTCCGGGGCTGAAGTGGTAGAGTAACTCCACTTTTGTTGAGAAGAAAACATTCCCCTCTGGGTAATCCTAGGTACCTGGCAAGGAGTTTAACAAATTTTTCTGCGGATTCCTACCTTTTGTTATTCTGAAGAAATCCCTGTGTGCTTGTCTGTGCACATGTTAGAAAGTAAGTCTAATGGGAGTGGTTTCATAATTATCAAGCAGCTGCAGCACCTGCAGGCCTCTAATGAAGAAATCTGCTGGGCCTGCAATCATCTACCCATCCTCCATTCATAGATCCTGTTCCTTGTACAGGTAAACTTAGGCTATAATTAAGACCCCTTTCACACTGGAGCGTTTTGCAGGCGCTATAGCATTAAAAATAGCGCCTGCAAACCGCCCTAAAACAGCTGCTCCATTCACTCCAGTGTGAAAGCCCGAGGGCTTTCACACTGGAGCAGTGCGCTGGCAGGGCGTCAGAAAAAGTCCTGCCAGCAGCTTCTTTGGAGCGGAGAAGCAGCAATGAACTCACAGCTGTTCCTCCATCGCTGTTCCCCATTGAAATCAATGGGGCAGCACTGCGATACCGCCAGCAAAACACCGCTCCGGCGGCGTCTTGCGGGTGGATTTAACCCCTTTTCGGCCGCTAGCGGGGGGTTGAAACTACCCCGCTAGGGGCTGAATAGCGCCGCTACAACGACGGTAAAGCGACACTAAAAATAGAGCCGTTTTACCACTGACGCTGGTGGTGGCACAGTGTGAAAGGGGTCTAAATAAAACCACTAATGATAAATGGTCTTCAAGTTGACCTGAACTTAAATAATAAAGATTTGCTACCTTATAAACATCTAGAAATGTTAATTGTGCTCAAACACTTTAGAAGATCATGGCTGTTTGAAAGCGGAGCTACACTGCATCTGAGCACCACAAACCAAAAACACTATTTAATTCCTTTTTAATATTTAAAGCAAACTCACCCATCCATCCATGTCTCCATGCTTTATTTTGCAGAGAAATTACTTTGAAAAACACCCCCTAGCATTTCTGGCTGTGGACTTCTTGAGTAGGGGCAGATTATACATTCTAGCATTTACTTCCTGGAATCCATCTGCCCTTAGCTCGAACATGCAGACAGGAGGGTGCGCTTAGCTTAGAAAAACCCTCCTCCCCTCCTGAAGAGTCCTGGGATGTATGATATCATTTTGGCCTAGGCCTGGAAACCAGGAAAAAACTGAAGAGATTTTAATGAAAACGTTTTAAACCAGTAAATATGATATAATTTCCTATCTATTTACTAGTATAATGACTAAAAATAGTCAATATTGAATGAGAGAGTGAATTTGAGAAATTGAATTTTGAACTGCCCAAGAATGGCAGATAGAGGGCAAATGACTAGTCACAAGTACTGCTTGTTGTCTCCCTGCAGCTGATCTTTCCCCATTGCTGACTTACCATGCATTGTTCTGCACTGTGTCTCTGTGTGAAGTCGGGCATCTTGGTAAAGGCAGAGTTTAGCTTTCTCATATCTAAGCCTCCATCGAAGAGAATAATGAGCAGCATAGTAGTGACATCGTCAAATCTCATATTTAAAATAGATTTCCTGGTACTAGCATGCAGTGGCTTTAGATCTCACGCTGTAGATATATACAGCTATGGAGCCATTGGCACAGGAGTGCCTAGGCACACTCACATACTTGGAAGTGCACTGATATTTTTCAGGAGGAATTCAACACATAGATTTGTTAGGGTATTGCTTAGGTACAAATAACATTTCTAACATATCAACATATCTTTCACTTTTTGAGTTCAGGCCCACTGTAAAGGGAAACTTTAAAGGAAGACAGCAGAGCAGAAGTTTACTTTCCAGCTGACCCCGTCTGATTGACACTTCAGATTGAGCACTTTGATAACTCATTCAGCTGGAGCTAATGTAGACAGCCCTCCTGGGCAGTGGTGGCCCATCCATTAGGGGCACACGGGCGCCGCCCCCCCCATCCATGCGTCAGGCCCCCTGATCTACATACAGGGCGCTGGACTGTGGATTCCAGTGAGGGGGTGTGTTTTTTTGAAGCACGTGATTAGAGCCAGAAGCTCTAATAGGCTTCAAAAAAGGGTGATCCCACCCAGTTGTGTGACAACAGCGAATGAATATTCGCTTTTTTTCAAACTAAATCTCCTACCCGCCAATCATGAAGCAGGACATGAGACCCGTTTCCTGATTGCCCAAAACACCGGTGATCCTATTGGATGCCTAGCACTTAGGAGGAGGAGACACGGCGAAAGCCACCATGCTGGAGATGAGAACACCAGAGCCATTGGCCGCAGCCTGTTACCTACCACCTAGATCAAGCCAGCTGTGCTGGAGCAGAGGACACCAGAGCTGCTGCCCGCAACCCGCCACCTAAATGGGGTAAGTGCCGGACCATCCGGCAGATAGCAAGCTGGGGGGGTTAGGGATGCTGCCGGCCTCCTGAGGGGGAGGGGGGGTGGTTGTATGCCACCCCATAAAAAAAAAACACCAGCCACCACTGCTCCTGCGGTCAAGAAACTGTACAGCATGTGAAATGAAATCTAGAGCTACATCTGCTGGCTGGATAAATGCCTACATTTTTATTCACAATACAAAAGGACGTCCACTGTTCAAATTCTTGTAATTCTTGTAAATTCTCCCCTCAGCTGCGGGCGCTCCAGTTACTGGCCCTGGGAACCCCCCTGGCTCCTTGTAACATCATACAAGAGACAAATAGGATGCACAGCGATGTTATCACCTCTTTTGATCAAACTTTTTTGACGCTAACAAAACATTCTGCTAGTTCCCGTCCAACAACCATCCAAGCCTCGGAGGGTGAAACATGTTAGAGAGGGCAGATCCTTGGTGGGAACCGACACAATGTTTTGTCTGAATGTTTGCACCCTCTCTGTTACGTGTATATTTTTATTCAAATGCATTGTGTCAGATTAACTTGGCAAAAACAAAACACTACAAAAATATTTACCGTATATACTCGAGTATAAGTCGTTCCGAGTATAAGTCGAGGCCCTAATTTACCACAAAAAAATTGGGAAAAACTTATTGACTCGAGTATAAGACGAGGGTGAGAAATGTACAGCTACTTTAAGTGGAAAAGAGGGTCAACAGTGCCCATTTGCAGCATCACTGTGCCCATTTGCATGCCTCACTGTGCCTATTTGCAGCCATAGGTCCCCTGAACTTCAAACTCGGTAGTTAAGGGTTCCTAGATGCCCCCTTGCTGCAGCCAAAATTTGGGGTCTCTGAACCCAAAGGGTCCCGAAATGACATTGCTGCAGATAGACACAGTTGACCGACTTTGGGGCCCCGTATCTTGGGGCCACTTAGTGCTAAGAACCCCAAATTTGGTGTGCAAACCCAGAAGAACTAGCACCATAAAATTTCCAAAGCTGGGGTTTCTAGCACCAAGTGGCCCCAAGATACAGGGCCCCAAATATCAGTTCAGAAAATGTCAAGCACTTTTCTGCAGCAGAGAATGACATTTTCCGAAACCAGTTTTGGGGCCCCGTATCTCAGGGCCACTTGGTGATAGGAACCCCAGCTTTGGATATGTTATGGCACACAAATTTGGGGTTCCTAGCACCAAGTGGCCCTGAGATATGGGGCCCCAAATTCGGTTCAGAAAATGTCAAGCACTTTTCTGCAGCAGAGAATGACATTTTCCGAACTGATTTTGGGGCCCCGTATCTCGGGGCCACTTAGTGCTAGGAACTTCAGATTTGGATATGTTGTGGAACCAGGTCCACTGGGTTTGCATACCAAATTTGGGGTTTCTAGCATCAAGTGGCCCTGAGATACAGGGCCCCAAATTCAGTTCAGAAAATGAAAATTTTTGCTGAAGAAAAGTGCTTGACTCGAGTATAAGTCGAGGGGGGCACTTTCAGCACAAAAAATGTGCTGAAAAATTCGACTTATACTCGAGTATATACGGTAATTATTTTTTTTAGATTTTTTATTTAGCGAGAAACATGAGTTTACAAACTGTATACACATAAGACCTGAACCACATGCCTTTCAACAAGGATTTTTATTGAATTGGTTGGTGTTAGGTGGGGGAGGAAGGGAAAAGGGGGGAGCACCAGGGTTGGAGGGAGGGAACCAGGGCCAGCCTAAAATAGTTGGATTGATAATCATTGTCTTAGTGCTCTGGACATAACCCTGTTGGTCAGGTCAATAAGCTCCTGATAAGTGATAGAATAGAAAAACATCGACCACAGGTACCACGTATCACAAACATTTTCTTCCTTACGATCGAAGGAAGCCGTAACGCATTCCATATGTTTAATAACGTTAATTTTGAACAGCCACAGACAAATAGGAGTAACAGATTGTTTCCACAAGGCAGGGATGCAAGACCTAGCTGCATTTAACAAATGTACTGTAAGCAAAGATTTATATCATGAAAGGGGAATGCTATTAAGGTGAAGTAAATAACTTTCAGGGTGAGAACCCAGATCTACTGACATGAGCTTGAGTACAAGCTGGTGTACTTGGTCCCAGAAAAGGTGGGTTTTCAGGCAATGCCAAAAAATCTGTAAAGAAGAGCCTTCTTCCCACCCACATTTCCAACAAAGTTTGGGTGTACATGGGAAGATTCTATGTAGGGTAGATGGAACCCTGTACCAGCGTAACAGAATCTTGTAACACTGCTCTTTAAACCTGTTTGCAATGGAAGATTTATGTGTGAACAGGATTGGTCGCTCCACCTGGGCCAGAGAGAAGGTCAACCGCAGATCCTCCTCCCATTTATGTATGTATGGAGGGACAAAGCCTTCCAGTGGAGCAACCAATGGTTTATACAATTGGGACATGAGATCGGGAACGTATGAAGTGTCCAGGCATAAGTCTTTGAACATTGTAGGGGTGGCGTAGTGCTCCAAATTTGGGATTTTAAGACTTCAGAAAATGATAAATCTGATATGCCTACCAAGGATCCATAGGTGGGTCCAGGAATTGCTGAATATCCACCAAAGAGGAGTAGCGGGAGGACAGAGCCAAATGTAAAAGACAAAATGTGCCGCCTGTAAGAGACATTCAAGATGCTTGTTAGTATTGCCAGGCCTGAATTCCAAGTCCCTTAAAGGGGTTGTAAATCCTCAAGGTTTTTCACCTTCTATGCATTAAGGTAAGAAAACCTCCTTTAGTGTAGCAGCCCCCCAGTGCCCCCATTTAACTTACCTGAACCCTGTCTCCAGCCTTTGTCTCGTGTCAATACGGGGGCGGAGCCGAGTCCTGTTGCCTGTGTCAATAGACGCAGCAGCAGGACATGGGAGCGCACCCGCAAGGGGTGCCCCGAGGGAGAGCGCTTCTCTGGCGGGGCACTCGAGATGAGGAGGAGCCTCAATCCAATCATGGCTGATCACGATGTAAACAGGAAGAGCCGGTGATCGGCTTTTCCTCACTCGCGTCTGACAGACGCGAGTAGAGGAGAGCCGATCGGTGGCTTTCCTGACAGGGGGGGTCTGTGCTGATTGTTTATCAGCGCAGCCCCCCCTCGGATCCCACCCAGGACCACCATCATGCCGCGCAGGACCACCAGGATGGCCATCCACACTGGACCACCAGGTATGCCCCCCCTAGACCACCAGGGAAATGCAAATCTGTGCCAAGGCAGCTGCCAATCAATGCCCAGGCAGCTGCCAATCAGTGTCCACTCACAATGCCTACCACTGCCAGTGCCACCTGGAATGCCTATCAATGCCGCGTATCAGTGCCCATCAGTGCCACGTATCAATGCCCATCGATGCCCAGCAGTGCTGCCTATCAGTGCCCAGCAGTGCCGCCTATCAGTGCCACCCATAAGTACCCATCTTTGCAGCCTTTCAGTGCCCATCAGCGTCACCTGTCAGTGCCCACCAGTGCCACCCATGAGTGCCCATCAGTGCCGCCTATCAATGCCCATCAGTGCTGCATATCAGTGCCACCCATCAGTGCCGCCTACCAGTGCCCATCAGTGCTGCATATCAATGCCCATCGTCCGTGCCTGTCAGTGCCCGTCAGTGCCCGCTCATTGGTGCCACATCATCTGTGCCACCTTATCAGTGCCCGTCAGTGCCGCCTTATCAGTGCCCATCAGTGAAGGAGAAAACATACTTATTTACAAAATTTTACAACAGAAACAAAAGCAAAACTTTTATTTTTTTCAAAATTCTCGGTCTTTTTTTATTTGTTTAGCAAAAAATAAAAACTGCAGAGGTGATTAAATACCACCAAAAGAAAGTTCTATTTGTGGGAACAAAATGATAAAAATTCTGTTTGGGTACAGTGTATCATGACCGCGCAATTGTCGTTTAAACAGCGACAGCGCAGAAAGCTGAAAATTGGCTTGGGCAGGAAGGTGTATAAGGGCCTGGTATTGAAGTGGTTAAATATCCTGTAATGTAGGTAGAAGTGGAGACGGGCTTGGTGAAATGTCCTGAATAGGGATGGGCGAACTGTTTGGCCCGAGCATAAGTTTGGGTCGAACTTTGGTTGTTCTGATGTTCTGCGAACACCGAACAATATGCGGTGTTCGGGGCAAATTCGAAAGCCACAGGAACACCGTTGAAGTCTGTGGGACATTAACATGAGAAATCTTGAGTGTTCATTTTAAAGGCTTATATGCAAGTTATTGTCATAAAAAGTGTTTGGGGACCCGGGTCCTGCCCCAATGCAAATCTTTTTTTTAAAAACGCCCATTTTTCGAGAGCATGATTTTTTTAATGCTTAAAGTGAAACAATAAAAATGAAATATTCCTTTAAATATAGTGCCTGGGGGGGAGTCTATAGTATGCCTGTAAAGTGGCGCATTTTTCCATGTTTAGAAAAGTACCACAGCAAAATGACATTTCTAAAGGAAAAATTGTCATTTAAAACTGATCTCGGCTGTAATGAATTGTCGGGTCATGGCAATATAGATACAGATAATTGAAAAAAAGAGCATGGGATCCCCCATCCATTACCAGGCCCTTTGGGTCTGGTATGAATATTAAGGGGAACCCCAAATCAAAATTTTAAAAAAAATTGCGTGGGGGTTCCCCTAAAATCCATACTAGGCCCTTGGGTCTGATATGGAAATGAATGGGAACTCTGCGCCAAATGTAAAAAAAAAATGGAGTAGGGGTCCCCCCCCCCAAATCCATACCAGACCCTTCAGGTCTAGTATGGATTTTAAGGGGAACCCGGCGCCAAAATTTTAAAAAAATGGCGTAGGGGTCCCCCCAAAATTCATACCAGACCCTTATCTGGGCACGCAACCTGGCAGGCAAAGAGGGGGGGTGAGAGAGCGCCCCCCTCCTGAACCGTACCAGGCCACATGCCCTCAACATGGGGAGGGTGCTTTGGGGTAGCCCCCAAAGCACCTTGTCCCCATGTTGATGGGGCAATGGCCTCATCCCCACAACCCTTGCTCGGTGGTTGTGGGGGTCTGCGGGCGGGGGGCTTATCGGAATCTGGAAGCCCCCTTTAACAAGGGGACCCCCAGATCCCGGCCTCCCCCTCCCCCCAGTGACACAGATGCATTTTACTTTAGTTACAGCAGTATTTTCTTAAAATATAATACATGTGCTTAGGAGGTAAGGGGTTTAATATTGTACTAGTGGAAGGGAGTACTAAAAGTACACGGGTTAGGGGGTGCAAATTACATTACTTTCCCCGGGTGCTGACAACCCACGCTACGTCACTGGCTGCAGCTCCCCCCAGGGCTTCCCTTTTTCTTACCTGAACCCCGTCCGTTCCAGCGACAAGCACGAGCCATTGGCTCCCTCTGCTGTCAATCAAATCCAGTGACATGAGGGGCAGGGCCGAGTTCCACTGTCTGTGTCAATGGATGCAGCAGCAGGACTCGGGAGCTCGCCCACACGGGTGCCCCATGGGAATCGACTCTCTGTGGGGGCACCCAATGAAGAGAAGGAGCCAGGAGCTCCACCGGGGAAGCCCAGAAAAGGAAGAGTGGGGCCGATCTGTGCAAAACCCTTGCACAGAGCAGGTAAGTATGACATGTTTGTTATTTAAAAAAAAACAACTTTACACTCACTCTTTAAGTGTGGCTTCAATGGTCAGGTGGGATAGAAGGGGCGAAAAACATGGCGAGGTGAGCCACAGAAGGCATAATATTGGAAATGGAGAAAATTCCTGTTTGATTGTGACCCACATTTTAAGTTTTGCCTGCCTGCACCAACTTATCAGTGAAGACAGGTGAAGGGTACTAAAGTATGATAAAACATCTGGCAAACCCACTCCACATTTCACTTTAGGAAGGGTCAGGAGTGAAATACAGACCCGAGGTCGTTTGCCCTCCAAATGAATTTGAGTAGTAACAATCTCAGCTGTTCAAAGAAGGCAGAGGAAAACCAGATAGGGAGTGTCTGGACAGATACAAAATCTGAGGTAACGTGGTTGTTTAAAAGTGTTACAAACTAGGTCAGATTCAGACACCAAATGTTCTGAAAGTGAAGATGTATCTTAGCCAGGAGGGGAAGAAAGTTTGCCTCAAACAAGTGGTCCGGATGAGAAGTAAGTTGGATTCCGAGATATAAGAGAAAGGAAAAGCCTGTTTCAGTCTGTTCACTCGGTCACCTGCCAAAGAGACCTTAAGAGCTTCTGACTTAGAATAATTTATCCGATAGTTGGAAAGATCCCTGTAATGTTGGAGAAGACATTAGGTTAGGAAGGGATACCTCTGGTCTGGAAACCAGAAAGAGCAGGTCATCTGCATAAGCCATGTTCTTATGGTGTCCTAACTTACTACAAAGCCCCTGAATGTTGAGGTTGGCCCGAATCACGCAATGCGTTTGACAAGGCTAGCAGGATAGAACATATATAAAAAAAAATTTTAATTTTAAAAATTCTTATCTACAATGGCTATAAGGGGATAGGGGTTGCCAAATGCAAAACTCCACCTTAAATTATAGCAACATCAGATCATATTCCGAACATAAAAATGGACGTAATGAAAACCCATGGCCATCTCTTCACAGAAATATAATCAGGCACATATAAAATACTTAAAAACAACCTGAGCTCTTATCTATTTCTCTGATATAAAACAATTCAGGTCAAATTCAACGTTTAACCCTCCCGGAACCAAAACCTGTGTTTGATGGATCCAAAAGGATTCTTGTTGACTTAAATGGCGTATGAAATTACCTCGACTCCAGTGTTTATTTACTCTTTCCAATCCCCAGAATCTGAGACATTTGGGATCCCTATTGTAAAATTTTCTAAAATGTTTAGAAACATTATGTGTTCTTAAGCCTCTTTTAATATTATTAACATGCTCAGCAATGCGTACACTCAGAGGTCTCGAAGTCCTCTCCACATACTGGAGTCCATAATCACGCTCCAGCATGTACACAACCCCCATTGTGTTTCACGTAATGAGATTTTTTATTGGGTATGTTCTGTTTGTGGCAGAGGACACAAAATCCTTACGTCTTTTCAAGTTATGCTTACATTGCCTGCATGGAGGACATTTTCCGCAAGCATAAAAGCCAGACAAAAAAGAAAATATTCTATTATTCTATTATTCTTAATCACAGGGGGATCCACAACACTTGGGGCTTGAACATCTCTAAGGGTTGGAGCCCGTCTGTAGATGAACCTCGGGCATGGGGGTAAAACTGTACCTAAAACCCTATCCTTCCAGAACATTCAGTGGATTGGAATGTTTCTTCCCACGAGGTGTCTTCGTCTTCTACTGGGAATCCATTGGTCCCTTTATTCATGTAGAAAGATCTGGAAGGCCGCACACTGGGATAGGCAGATAAAATCTTCTTTATTCAAAACATGGAATAATACAGTACATGACACTGCTGGAGTGATACAGCTTAGCCGCTGACGCGCTATGAGACAGCTATGAGTAAGCGCTCTGTATGAGCATGAAACGCTTTAGCGGCTAAGCTGTATCACTCCAGCGGTGTCATGTACTGTATCATTCCATGTTTTTGAATAAAGAAGATTTTATCTGCCTATCCTGGTGTGCAGCCGTCCAGATCTTTCTACACGAATACAATTGTACCAGCAATCGCCAGCACCTGGGGCTCTCTTCCTTTCTGTGCAGTGGAGGAAGAGAGATTTCAGCTCGGCTTGTCCGGAGCAGTGGTACCTATTCCCATTGGTCCCTTTATATTTGTTTATGGACTTACCGTGTTTTATTGCGCTGCACTAATTTTTTCTTTTAATATACATTGGAGGTGTTGTGATCAGCCTATAGTGTACAGCTTGCATTTTTTTCATACCCAATAACTGCTTGCGCTGATTGTCTCTTTATTTCATAATGTTTTTGGTGTAAGACTCTCACAAAATGTTTTGAAGTAGGAGGATGTCCAGGCCTAGGAGATTTGACTGATTCGATGACGAGGTGGCAGCGTGAAATTCCACATCAGAAATAGGATGTTTAAGGGATTCACAGTCTTCCACTGATGAGGGAGGCCGTCTCAGAAACCATGAATCAGACTGAGTAAGAAGTACAGTTAAATCCCACTTGTTTAATAATAATAAAAAAAGGTAAACAGAGTAAATGTAGTCAAAACATAGCCAGAGTTCAGGAACCGGAACGGATAGTCAGACAAGCCAAAACGTCAGGGAGCAAGAGAACAGCGTAGTAGAACTGCAAGCAGGATCTGGAGCCAGAAGGAATGTCAGCCAAGCAAGTCTTTAACAGGAACACAGGAGAGCGTCTCTAGAGATGTGACCAAGGCGAGGAAGAAATCATCTGGACTGGACGGTTTAAGTAAGCAGGACTGACAAGCAGGATATCATCAACAAGTGAATCACTGTGGAGAGATAGGAGCTAGCAATTAGGCGACAGCTGAGCGGCCAGCTCAGAGAAGGAAGGGCTGAGCCCAGCCCTGACAGGCCGGGAAATCACAAAGAAAGGCGACTTTTGTTTAAGACAGCGCGATGAAAGAGGAGGAGGAAGGTAAGTTGTATAATTTAATTGTAATTTAATTGTATTTAGATTGGAAATCCCTGGCTATAGACTGACACGTAACACATTTGACTCCCATCGGGGACAGAATAGAAGGAATTTAGGTTTTCTGTTGGGGGCCTCGAAGGGCTCTCGCCAGCATGCGGCTTGGCTTGTCGGAGAATTCATAAAGAGAACGATGCACCTTTACCAGTTTTTGTTTAATATCATCAAACAAAAGTGAATTAGGTTTCTAAGGCTATAAAGTCTTAGTAAACTGCAATTGCCAGAGATTTTTTATGAAGACATTCTAGTTGTCAAACCTGCTGATACAGGGTTTGGCATTGGGTGAGATGTTGTTTCTTCAAACGGGCTCAGTGTTTTTAGAAAAGGCCCCTAAATAGGCATTTGTAAGCCTTCCACAACGTCAGGGGGGCATATCGTTTTCCCTAAAGTACGCAGATAATTTTCTACTGTTTTTCACCATGGTCTCTGGGTCTTGAACTAAAGTCTCAATGAGTCACCAAATAGGTATTGATTCTCTTGGGGGAACTATCGCCAAGGTGAGATGGACAGGTGTATGATCGGATAGGAGCATTGACCAAATGTAGGTAGAGGACACATTAGGTAGATCCCTATGGCAATTAAAAAAAGGAGTGGAGTCTGGAATCAGTTTGATGGGGAGCCGAAAGAATGGTATAGTCCCATTCGGACAGATGTAAAAAGTGCCAGGTGTCTACAAAATCATGTAGATGAAGTTCATGCTTCAATTTTTTCAAATAGGCGTAGAAGAGGTGTGATGCGCCTCAAGGAACTTTAAGCAAAGGGTCGTATGCAAAATTAAAGTCACACCCCAAAAGACTGCCAAACTCAGTAATAGCTTGAAAGAGTCTACTCAAGAATATAAGGTGGTCTGAGTTGGGGAAGTATACATTGATGAACGTGGTCAGAAACTCTCCAACTTAATTTTGTATTATTTTTAATTTTATATATATTTTTTTTTTTATTTCTAGTCATAGAAAATAAAGAAATTAAATATGTACAAAACCACTGTACATTCCCTTTAGTAATATTAGGTTACAAAATGGATACATAATAATATTATATTTTTTAACAACTGATGAATGTGGTGTTTCTTTACAGCATGAAGCCCAAGCAGCATTATTCCTCATTTTGCCTTTTACATAGATTGTAACTGCCTGTATCCAATGATTATAGTACTTTGCAATAAGTGTATCCCAGTGAACAGTAATATAATGACTTTTAAGTGACTTTGTCCTGAATGAATGTTAAATAAAAATTATAGTTCACCGGCACAGCAAACCCCACAGAGAAAGTAAGGGCTGCATCTGCTATTTATTACATACTATGAAGGAGCAGCAACTTTTATACTTATTAGCTCTGCATTACTCAACAAAAGCTATTCTGTTGGAAGTTTATTGAGGCTTACAATGTTAATTAGGACTGCCTAATACAAGCATGCCTCATCAAAGATTCTGTTTTATAAAATTAATTCTCACAGTGCATGTTCAAACGACAGCTCTATTATATATCACTGGTGTCCAGCAATCTCAGCCATGAAATAGAGGTTATAAGCAGGTGCCAGTGCAGTACCATACTTCATAGTTCATGCTGTTAAGATAATAGGATTTTTAAGTATTGATTTTAAATGTGCATAATTTTCAGTTAGGTTTTGAGGTAAGTCAAAGATTGATGTTTAGTGTAGGAGAAGAATTTTTAATGTTTTACATCTGGTTTATCAGGACTAAGCAAATATTTTACATTGAAGGAGGAGTTTCAGGTGCAGGGGTATTTACATGTCAATAGAATGGCAAAACTCTAAAGCCCCGTACACACGATCGGACTTTCCGTCGGGAAATGTTGGATATCAGGCTGTTGGTGGAAAATCCGACCGTGTGTATGCTCCATCGGGCAATTTTTGTCGGACTTTCCGCCAACAAATGTTGGCTAGCATGTTTTCAAATTTTCTGCCAACAAATGTGTGTTGTCGGATTTTCCGATCGTGTGTACACAAGTCCGTCGGACAAATGTCCAAAGTACAAACACGCATGCGGAAGCAGAGGCGGTCGGTCTTGTAAACTAGCCGTTATAATGGAGACTTAACATTCGTGACGTGGCAAATTATGACATCTCCAAATGCAGCGCACATTCTCTTCTTCTATAATGGGATAATAATGAAGCTTCTTTTCTGGTGATACTGATGCAGTTATTGCAAAAAAATTTCAAAGGCTTTTTTTTCTAGTTATATCAAGAATAATATTATAATGTTTTTGTTTTTTTTAATTGTGCAAGTTACCACAACAAAATTATCCCGTAGTTTTTAAGATCAAAGGTACAACTATGTTGGTGTCCCTTGTTAATTTTACTTGTATTTTTTAAAATGTAACTGCCTACTCCCAAGCTGTCATTTGAAGTGAAACACATAGCCAAGTATTATTCTACACAATTTTTTATTGTGCATTAAAAAAAAAAAAATTAGACATGCTATCTGCCATTAGAACTTAACCAAAAAGTGGAGGGGGCGTGTCCTGGTGCTGAACTGAGAAGACATGCAGCTTTGAGCTCTTCAGGCCCGAGGCCAATCCATCGCCATCCACAGCCCATCTTTGCCCTGGGAAGCCCCTGGTTTGCACCCTGACACCCTTAGACTCTCCCCAGCCTGCTACGGGGGATAGTTTTTGCCCATCTGGGTCGGGAGCCGCGCCGGTGGCATTGATAGTGTGGCGGCTCCCGCCATCTTGGGGCCTGGGATCCAACCGGCGTCCCTTTACTCCCAGCAGCCATCCACCCAGGGCGAGTGCACCCGGACCTCTGCGGGAGAATACCCCACCACCGGAGGGTAGCAACAACAAAAAAAACGAAAAACGGAGTGAGAAAACGCTCTGATCCGCGGCCGGCTGCTTCCCACAGGCCTCAGCATCGGTCCTACAGGCCTCCCCCCGGTCCACAGTGAGTACCATCGCCTCTCCTGAGTCAAGCCTGAGGGCACCTGTCCCTCTAAGTGCTGACGTCTGCCCCTGGCTGGGGGTTTTGGGCCTCAACAGAGCGGCCTTTACACATCCGGCGGCCACTCCTTAGGAAAGTCCCCGGCTTCGGCCTACTCCTGGAGGGTGGCGGCCATCTTGGTACTCCAGGGACTCTCAAAACCACTTTCTGTTACTGTGTCTTGGCTGCCCACTTTTAGCAGGAGCCTCTAAACATCATTTGCTATAATTAACCACCCCCCTGCAATCACTACATAGGCTCACAGAATCACTGAACAACAACTTACATTAATTTTAAAGGAGCCTTTTTTTTTTTTTTTTTTAATATGTAAGACACTGTCCGGGAGGGGGGCATACGCGTGAGCGAAGGATATGGATATCTGATTCCCCCGCTCCGCGCCGTCGGAAGCAAATACCCGGCCTAATCTGACATAGAAATCAATAGGGGGAGGTCACTTTACCACAAAAGTCAGAGGAATTCCTGGTGTCGCAAGCGGTAATGTACCGCTCTACAAAAAGTAAGCTAAAAACCAAACAAAGCAGCAATAAATCCCCGGCCCCAGGCAAAGGCAGATCTAAAATGGAGCCCGAACCTCCAGAACCTGACGATGACACGCAACTTTCTGAATTGGGACAAGGATCCCCTGCTGAAAGCCTTCATCTGTTCCCCACGGAGCGCGCAAGCCCTCATCCTGCTGATCCTGATGCTATGCTAGCCAAATTCCGTAGCATTGTGAGGGATGAGATAACGGCCGCCTCCCGTAAGCTTTCCTCGGACTTGGTTCGAGGCCTTAAAGAGATAGGCCACCGTACCAATCAATTAGAACACCGCATGGACCTGGCTACCACCGTGTTGGAGGGTCATGAGGAAGAGGTGGACAAAATGTCCGCAGAACTGGACGCACTCAGAGATAAATTAGAAGATGCGGAAAACAGGGCCCGCAGGGACAATCTTCGTATCCGCGGTCTTCCTGAAACGATCATGGACCTGCAAGGAACAGCCACCGCTTTTTTCCAAGAACTGGCTCCTGAGATCCCGGTGGAAAGGCTAGAATTCGACCGCATACACCGGTCATTGGCCCCTAAACCTTCCGAAGGCCCCCCAAGGGACGTTATTATCAAATTCCACTATTATAGAACCAAGGAGAAGCTATTACAAGCTGCTCGAGAACAAAGAGATATCTCTTTTCAAGGCAATCACCTTCAAATATTTGCGGACCTTTCGCCGGTCACCATCGCCAGAAGACGAGGTCTCAAGCCTTATCTACAAGTTCTACAATCTAATCAGATCAAATACAGATGGGGATTCCCCTTTAAGCTTTCTTTCTCCTACCAGGGTCGTCAGTTTCATGCCACCTCTCCATCAGGCCTAAAACAACATCTTCAGGATCTGCAATTGGACATTCCTCAGTCTCAACCTGATCCCCAGGTTTCCAACTCTCAGCCAGGCCCCTCTAGGTCCCCTCGTAAACCTCCTCAAGCATCACAACGCTCACAATCTGGATCCCAGGCGCTGCGTGATCTGCAGGCCCAAAGATTCCACCAAGCTAACAACGGATGATAAGTTCCATTTTTTCATGTTGTGCAGTTCATTTTTCTTGGCCGCTTGGTTCGGGGTGTCATCGACAGTTAGTGTTCTGTTTTCTACTTTCCAACCTAACTGGAAAATTTCAGCTGTTTCCTTTGGGGGACGTCCCCCTGCCATACCTCTGCCCACTTGAATTGACTGGAGATTTGCAGGGTGGATCATAGCCCTATGGTAGACTGCCCCACCTGTGAGATGGCGGTCTCGGGCGTGCACCACCCCACGTGTACCTCCCTGAGGGGTCACTGATATCAGTTTGCCCCCTGTACCACCTCTACATTGCTGATGGTCCTCATGGAGAAGAGGATTAATCAGACACGAACAAAATACTTTTAAGTCCTGGTGGGGTGGGGGGTAAAGGGCAGGTGGTTTTTGGTTGGGGCCAAAATCCCCATTGACGGTTATTTAGGTTGAATGTAAGTTTTCTTCACTCGCTAAGTCCCCTTGCTCCTGTTCAGTGGGGCGACGGGGACAGCGTTTGGAGTTGGGTGTGGGGTCCCGCCCCGTCCTCTGGGGGGGCAGTCTTGTGGCTGTCGTCCCTGGGGGGTGGGGGGGCCCCTACATCCACACCCTCAAGTGGCCAATAGTGCTCTGAGGTTCTCGTACTGTACTTCTTCCAATGTTGTTAGTCTAGTTGCTATCTGTAAGTATTGATAAAAATTTTATGTCAAGTTTACTTAGTTTGATCTATCTACATTATAGGCCGGTGGTTCCGACGGACCACTGCTCCCCTCAGCGGTTGGCACATGGCTAGGATTTTTGTCTTGGCCATGCCCCCACCATATTGTGGGCCTTGCAGCCCACGGCGTGATATGTCACTGTATCCACTACATATTCTAATTAGAATTTATCTCGGTTTTCTCATATCTCATGTTCTTTCCTTGCTCTTACCCTTTTTTTCTCTCTTTTCTTTCCCCCTCTCTTTCCCTTTTCCCTTGGTCCCTGGGGTGCGTGGATGGAGTAGTCCATAGCGTTGTAACTCAATCCCAATGACTCTTCATTGGCTATCCCTGAATGTTCAAGGCATGAATTCCCCACAAAAAAGAGTTAAAGTTTTTAAATATCTTAAGCAACAAAGGATAGATATAGCCTGTTTACAGGAAACTCACTTTTCCTCTTCTTCCTGCCCCAAATATTTCGCAGCAAATTATCCCCAAGTATATTTAGCGAATGGTCCTACTAAGCAGAGGGGGGTTCTTATAGCCATACGAAAATCTGTCCCATTTATTTGTAATAAACAGATAGCTGACCCTAATGGCAGATATCTTATCTTACAGGGCTCTGTTCAGGACAATGAAGTAACCATTATGACCTACTATGCCCCAAACGAAAATCCAGGCCCATTTCTGTCTCATGTTTGTTCCTTGTTACAGGTCCACCAAAGAGGCACCCTTCTGTTGGCGGGTGACTCAAATGTGTCGCTCGATCCAGCCCTTGATAAATACCCGGCGGATCATAAAGCCCCCCCTCCTGCGGCAAGAAAATTTTCGTGCGCCCTACAAAATTTGGACCTAGTAGACCTATGGCGAGAGTTTCATCCCATGGGCAGGGATTACACTCATTACTCTCATCCCCACCATTCTCACTCTAGAATCGACCATTCATTTATGTTACGGAAACACCTTCCCTTAATAGAGTCGGTATCGATTCTAGCAGTCCCTTGGTCCGATCATGATCCAGTTTTAACTGTATGCCGTACTCTACTCAACAATTCACAACAAGCTCCCTGGGTGATGAACGACTCACTTTTATCTTTCAAACCGATCCTCAGCGAGATTAAAGAAGCTACTATGGAATACTTTAGACTTAATGTAGGTTCGGTCTCTTCTCCAACAACATTATGGGAGGCTTATAAGGCAGTCATCCGGGGTCGCGTTATTCGAATAGCGTCCCAGCGCAAGAGAGATAGAGTTCAGGCCCGACGTAAGTTAGAACAGACATTAGAGGACTGCTCGACGGCCTTTAAAGTATCCCCCACCCCTGTCAACCGTAGAGCTTTAGACAAAGCCCGTACCGACTTGGATTTATGCCTGACAGATGAGGCGGACCGTACCTTACGCTGGGCCCGCCAGAAATGGTATTCTAAGGCAAACAAACCAAATGCGCAGCTGGCTAACAGACTGCGAACCTATATACCAAAATTTACTCCCATATACCTACGCACCCGCCACAATATCCTTACGGGAAACCCTCAGCGGATTCTGGAAGAATTCCATTACCGCCTTACTAAACTCTACTCCCCCCCAAATCATTCCTCAACACAAGGCCTGAATAATTTTCTAAGTAATTTATCTTTACCTTCCTTATTGGATTCCCATACCTCCCTAATGGACCGAGATATACAGGTCTCTGAGATTCTTCAGTGCATTAAAGAACTGAAAGTGGGCAAAAGGCCAGGTCCAGACGGCTTCACTGCTTTGTACTATCAAAAATTTGCAGAGGTCCTGGCCCCACACCTAGCGACTATGTATAACTCGGTCAAAGGAGGTCATTCATTTTCGCCGGACTTGCTAACTGCCAACATAGTGATGATCCCTAAGCCAGACAAAGATCACTCTTCCTGGGCAAATTTCCGGCCAATCTCTTTAATCAACATTGACATGAAGATATTGACGAAAATTTTGGCCAATCGTTTGAATTCCTTCCTACCGCGCCTAATAAAAAAAGATCAGGTGGGATTTGTTCCCCGTAGACAGGCAAGTGACGCCATTCGACGACTTCTCCAGATCCAACACATAGTGCATGAAAGATCCCTGGGTACAATGTTTCTCTCATTAGATGTTAACAAAGCTTTCGACACCTTATCCTGGCCCTACTTGACACAGGTCCTTACGCATTATGGTTTTGGCACCTCCTTTTTGGGTTGGGTCTCAGCAATATATCAATCCCCTCAGGCTAAAGTGCGGTATTATGGTTATGAGTCGCCTACTTTCCCGATTAAAAGGGGAACACGGCAAGGGTGCCCACTCTCCCCTCTCCTATTTGTACTAGCACTTGAACCCCTGTCGGAGGCCATACGTTCCCACCCAGATATCTCAGGAGTAGAAATAGCAGGTACTGCACACAAGTTGTCCATGTTTGCGGACGACATTTTATTAACCATTACTCAACCCAGAATCTCCCTCCCCAATTTATTCTCTCTCTTAGACACTTTCGCCTCGTTTTTGGGTCTTTCAGTTAATCCGGCTAAATCTAAAGCAATGTCTATAAATCTGCGGCCCCCGGTAGTAGAAGCCATGCAGTCGGCATTTTCATTTCAGTGGTTATCCTCTTTACCCTAATGGGGTATTAAACTTACCCCAAAATATTCGGGATTATATCAGGCGAATTTTCCTCGCTTTTCCGAAAGCTGGATGCTATGCTGGCCTCTTGGTCCACACTCCCGATTTCGTGGTTCGGCAGAATAGCGTCGGTACGCATGACATACCTCCCTAAATTGCTCTATTATTTTAGAGTTTTGCCAGTTCAAGTACCTCCCCACATTATTCGAATACACCAACGTAAAATTATGCAATTTATTTGGGGCCACAAAAGGCCCAGGATTAAGAGACAAATCCTTTACGCGCGCAGAGTCAATGGTGGCCTTTCAGTTCCTAACTTGCAAGCATACTATATAGCAGCGGGCATTGCCCCATTATCTCACCTTCATGCAAAGCAACAAATGCCACTATGGGCCACCATTGATCTGGTCAACGCACACCCAACACCTTTAGCTTCTCTTCCATGGCTTCCTAAAGCTCATCGCCCCCCTACCATAGGTCCCTGTTTGGCTCATTCTCTCAAATTATGGGATGGGGTTAAATACTCAGCAGGCCTAATTTCCCCTCATCTCCCGTAACTCCGTCTCCTCCACTGTCCTTTATTTCAACCAGGTTGTGATAATCCGCTACAATTTAAGTGGTGGTCAGATAATGGCTTCATAGATATTCATTCATTTTTTACCCCAACCAAGATTATCTCTTTCGCGGCCTTACGTTCTTCACATGATATCCCCCTTAGGGAACATTACAGTTATTTGCAAATTAGACATTTTCTCAGACAATTTACAACATCCCATTCTACCCCCTTTGTCATGACACCATTTGAAAGCCTGTGTAGATCACGCCCCCAAACCTCGGGTTTAATTTCTCTAATATATACCGCAATAATTAATTCTAAGACAACACCATTGAGACCTTACCAACTCCAATGGGAGGCTGAGTTTGGGAAACAACTAGACCCGGAGGACTGGCATAGTATGACTACTGCGCTATCTAAGTGTTCCAAGAATGTTCTCTTTTTAGAGAATGCGTATAAAGTCTTCTACAGATGGTATTATACTCCGGCTAAATTAGCAAGTTTCATCCCATCTTACTCCCCCCTATGTTTTCGCGGGTGCTCACAGGAGGGCACGATGGCGCATATTTGGTGGACCTGTCCCAGGGTCTGCAGACTATGGGTTAGAGTATATGCACTATTACGTAATCTTTTTAACACTAACATAAAGCGGGATCCTTTTGAAGCCCTTTTATGGAAACCAATTGTAGAACTTCTTCGCCCTGAACGTCAGCTGGCAGCACAGATCTTCACTGCAACTAAACTTACCATAGCAAGAGCCTGGAAAACCCCGAACCTTAGTTTTGAAGCAGTTAAAAATACCGTGAATGATATCATGGTAAATGAGAAACACGATAAGTTCCTCAGGATATGGCAACCCTGGGTGACTTACAGTCGCCCATTAAGATTTGACCTAACGCTCCTCTCCTTATAATAAGCCTTCATTCCCCCCACCCCAGGGTCCTTCCTTCCCTTCCCTTCTCTTCTTTCTTCCCCCCTCCTTTTCTACTTTCAATTTCTTTCTCCTTCTCTTTATTCAGGCCCTCGGGCTTAACTCTACAATGATCAGAAAATTATCATAACAAACAATTTTATTGCATTCAGAGGTATTTCATCCTCTCTCATGTTATTCCATTTAATCAGAATTTAATACTGGTTTTTTATAACTCTCTATTTTGCTTTTTTTATGTGTGTGTATGTATGTAGATGTGTATGTGTATATGTGTATCGGTGTATGTATGCGTATGTATGTATGTATGTATATGTGGGTGTGTGTATATATGTATGTGTATGTATGTGTGTATATGTTTGTATGTATGTATGTATGTATATATGTATATGTGTATATATGTATGTATATATTTCTTCATCTAAAGTTATGTATTGCAACAACATTTCGCATTGTAACTTTTAGTTATCCATGTATGTCTGCAATCATATTATTACATACTGATATCATACCGTTATGTCAGAATACCAGTTAATTCACGATGTATCCATCACTGTTTTGTATTCTTTTTTTTTGTTGATATATATTTTCAATAAAACCTTTTGTACAAGAACTTAACCAAAAAGTGCATTCTATACATCCAAAATATGGAAAATATACCAAATCAAAATCATTATTCAACCAAAAGAATAATGTCAAAGCAATAACTCCAAGGCCATTAATAAATAACACGTTACCTCTTCCGATTCCGCAACATGTCTGGTTGACGAACAGCCATTCAGAAACTAACTGAAAAACAAGAAATGAAAAGCGCAAACTGAAAAGTGCTAAATGAAAAATGCAAAAAGAAAAGCGCAAATCAACACTCACCAAACTTCACGAAATTAGCAGAAGGAGCCCAAAGGGTGGCACTGAAGAGCTGAAAAACCACATAGTACGTCTAGTACATCACTACACTCGTAATTGTTGGCCAACATTTGTGTGACCGTGTGAATGCAAGACAGGTTTGAGCCAACGCCCTTCAAACAAAATTCCAAGGTTTTGTTGGCGGAAAGTCCGATCGTGTGTATGAGGCATTAGAGGTTCTCCAAGAAGGAGTTATAGTTGGGAGATTTACCTTCACTTCCTGCCCCATAGCCAAAACAAGAAGTGGGAGGAAATCCCTGCAAACTAAGGGAATGCCTTTGGAAACCCAAGGCCACCACAACCAGTGTCCCCATTGGAAAATGTCCCCTCTATTACTTTTCTGGGGACAGCCCAAAATGTGGGAATTTTTTTTACAGACAGCAATAAAATCCTTAAAAGTGTTCTAATCCCTCTCCACTCTGTCCAAAACTAAAGAAAAAGTTTTGCCTTTCATTGTACTTTAACCACTTTAGCATCCCCCTTCCTGACTACTGTAGGACATTTTTTTTGCAATACTGCACTACGTTGTTTTAACTGATAATTGCATGGTCATGCAACACTGTACCCAAATAAAACTGATGTCCTTTTTTTCCCACAAATAGAGCTTTCCCTTGGTGGTATTTAATAACCTCTGTGGTTTTTATTTTTTGTGCTATAAACAAGGACTGACAATTTTGAAAAAAAAATGTTTTTAGTTTCTGTTATTGAACATATCCAATAAAAAAAAATAAAAAAAAATCAAATTTCTTCATCAATTTAGGCCAATATGTATTCTGCTACTTATGTTTGGTAAAAAAAATCGCAATAAGCATATATTGATTGGTTTGCACAAAAGTTATAGCGTCTACAAACTATGAAATAGATTTATGGACAGGCCCCAGAGCCAAAGAAAAGAAAAAATCACAGTATATGTTTGTGGGAGGTCCTTAAGCGGTTGTTAGGTATGGGGACATTAGGTTAGGGGTTGAGTATGAAAGTAGGGAAAGTATTAAGTGTATACTTTTAATTTGGGAGTTAAAGTTCTAGTAGCTAGCGTTTAAATTATTGGAGGCATATCTCTTTGTAAGAAGACACTTTGTGGGTTTATTCTGCCAAAAACCTCTCCTTATTCATAGCAGGTTATTCTTTGTTTAAACTGCTTGCTGCGCACTTGTGTATTTTTTTATAGGATGTTTCCTGTGATTATTACTTTTTGACACTTTATTTGTGAATGAGTAGGGGTACGATCCCCATGTCGGGGGGGCACTCGCTCATCCTGCCAGGCTGCATGCTCGAATAAGGGTCTGGTATGGATTTTGGGGGGGACCCCACGCCATTTTTTTTCTTAATTCTGTCATAGGGATCCCCTTAACAACTTCAATACAGGGCACTTTCACTCCCTTCCTGCCCAGACCAATTCTCAGCTTTCAGTGCTCTCACACAATTACTCAGTCATGCAACACTGTACCCAACAACACTGTAACACTGTGTGTTTTTTCACACAAATAAAGCTTACTTTTGGTGGTATTTAATAACCACGGGGTTTATTATTTTTTGCGATATAAGTAAAAAAAGAGAGAAGAATTTGAAAAAAAAAACACTTTTTTTTGTTTCTATTAAAAAATTTTGCAAATAAGTAATTTTTGTTCATAAATTTGGGCCAAAAATTATACTGCTACATATCTTTGGTAAAAATAACCCAAATTAGTAGATATTATTTAGTCTGTGTGAAAGTTATAGAGTCTACAATCTATGGTGCAAATCATAAAAAATTGATCACACCAAATGTACTTATTTCTTGAGGCCCTGAAATGTCAAGACAGTACAAATACCCTGCAAATGACCCCTTTTTAGAAAGTAGACCGTTCAAGGTATTTCGTAAGAGGCATGAGTTTTTTGAAGTTGTCATTTGTTCCCACAATTCTTGGGAAAATTAAGAAATTATTTTTTTTTACACAAAATTGTCAAAATAAGAAGTTATTTCCCACAAACAGCATATGCATACTTCATATTACACCCCAAAATACACTCTGCTACCTCCTCCTATGGTGATATCACATGTGTGAGATTTTTTCACAGCCTGACCAAATAGAGAGGCCCAACATGCAGGGAGCACCATCAGGTGTTCTAAGGACATAAATTACATATCTAATTTTATTCCTAGCTATCACACGTTTGAAGGCCCCGGAGCACCAGTACAGTGGATATATCCCATTTTGGAAAGAAAACACCCCAATGTATATTCTATGAGGCATGGGCTGCAGATAGGTACTCAGGTACTCTGATGGGCTGCAGATAGGTACTCGGGTATTCTGATGGGCTGTAGGAGGGAGGGAGTGTTCCTGCTGATGTCATTTTACAGTGTGCCGGTAGTGAAGTGGTTAAAATCCATACCAGACCCAAAGGGTCCCCCCATGCCATTTTCCCCCCAATTTATTTTAATTTACATTTTTTTTTACAATTATTGTTCAAAATTTAGCTCTCAGCAGGGAAGCCTTAACAACCTATTGATTGTGCGCACGGTGGGCGAACATCCCACTAAGTTCCCAGAAAGTTTGGGTCTTAGGAGAGTACTCGAATGGGTGATGTTCATGCCAAACTTATGCTTGGCCCAAACTGTTCATCCCTCCCTAGTGGTGCCTGAACACTGTAACCCCTCACAGTTACTCTTGCTGGACGCAGGAATGGGCCCTGCTGTTAAAAATTGTAATTATTTTTTTTTAATTACCTGCACCTGTCAAACAGGTGCAGAAAAATTGGACCTTGGTGATGCCTTGTCACTGTAACCCCTCACAGTTATTCTTGCTGGGCACAGGAATGGGCGAAATTCTAAAATTACATGCACCTGTCAAACTGATGCAGAAAAATTGGGCCTCTTCTGCATGTTGTGGCTCAATAACACAGCCAGCATCTGAAAAAAAGGAAAAGCATGCCAATCCTACGACACCATGTCCGACACCTCCACTTTTTACTGTAGACACAGAGGCTGCGTGCCCTCTTTTAGTGGCCTGTGAACATCTGTCTCTCTTTGTTGGCCTTTCGGACACAATGAGGATTTTTTGGGGGGATTTTTATAACTTTTTATTATAGAGTGTGGGATGGGAACATGGTGATTGGGTGCAATACTTTTGTGCTTGGTGCTCTATAAACAATTTTATTGTTTTTTTTTTTTTTTATGGGGGATTTTTATAACTTTTTATTATAGAGTGTGGGATGGGAATATGGTGCTTGGGTGCAATACTTTTGCGCTTAGTGCACTATAGACTGTTTTATTATAGTTTTTTTTTAATAAAGAAAATAAGGGTTTAGCAATTGTGGAGAATTTTTTTTTACTGCTGTTGCAAAAAAAGCTAAAATAAAATAAATGTAAAAAAAATTAAGAAAGGCCAAAAGAAAAACAGTGGTGACAGAAGAAAGACCACCTGTGACTCAGAAGAAGGAACAGCAATTAAGAAGAAATTTTTTTTTGCTGCTGCTGGAAATTTTTTTTTTTTTAAAGTCAGCCCCCACCCCCCCAAAAAAAGGGCTGACACAGAAAGAGGAACACCTGCGACACAGAAGGGGCAGTACTAATAATGCAGCAACAGAACCTGATACTGCAAAAAAATAAAAAAATATTAATAATGAAAAAAAAATGGGACCAGTGGTGACACAGAAGTGTTGTACATACCAGCACTTCAGTAGCACCACAACACTGTGTTATTCACACTGCACTACACTGTGTTATAGACACCGCACTACACTGTATTATATACACAACACTACACTATATTTTTACACCGCACTATACTATGCTATATAAACTGCACTACACTGTATTATATACACCACACTACACTGTATTTCATACACCACACTACACTGTGTTATATACAATGCAATACACTGTGTTATATACACCGCACTACACTGTATTATATACACTACACTGACTGCACTAAACTGACTAAACGCACAATGCACTAACTACCTGTCTAATCTCCAACAATACACACTATACATGGCCACCATGTGTAATAATATGCCCAAACCATTGTGACTCCATTTAGATATAATATGATATGCTTTGCCATTTCAACTATGAAAGAATGCTTAGAAAAATGCTTGCACAAGCTCTGTACTCTATATATATCATTGTGGGTTGGTTTGTTCTTTCCTGTTCTCTGTTCTGTAGGCCATGGGACAGGATACATGACTTATGACTCATAACCCGATGGCCTGTTGACTCTTGTAACCTCATGATAAATGTATTTTAGGGGTCATTGACTTGTATAACCATATATTTTATACCAATACATCATTTACTAACCACTCCCCCCTCCCCTCTTTCTATTGGTATGTTGAACCATATATAAGCTGTAACACACCTAATAAAGGCAGACATTTTACGAATGCACAACCTGCTTCTCGTTTCATTCGGTGTCTCCAGATATCTGAGGGTGCTGTTGTTGTACCTACTAGATGGGTGGCTATCCAAGAATACCTACTATTTCCTTTCAAATGGGGCCTCATGTCCGGGTAAGACAATCATCCATGGTGGGTAGACCTTTGTCTATTTTGCCAAATTTTTCCTTACCCTGGCTCTGAAAAAAGTCTTAGAAAAAAGAGGATGATGGCGCAAGAACCAACTGAGTAATAACTATAAAAAAGTAGATAAATTACAGTAAATATAAAAAAGATAAAAGTCAGTTAAGGTAAAAACAGTTCCAGTTCAAATTCCAGTTACACTGGCGGCTGCAACCCTGAGAGTAGAAGCACAACTCTGGAAGACAAAATAAGACAAGGACAAGGTGCGCCAGACTCAGTGCAGTACTTAAGTATTCATTTAATAAGAAAAAAGAAGCGAAATGGCTACTCACAACAGGAAATTGATATTAGGCACATAAGTAAATGGTCCGGGGGTCGGGGTCACTCTGTGGTCCGAGATGCTGTCCATGTGATGAAGAGCTGCCTTGGTCACAGTAATTGTGGATGGTATGCCGCTAGAAGATGGAGCAGCGGTGTGGCCTCTGTGGATATCCGAGAGGCTTGAAAAACCAGCACGGCGAAGTTCTCTATGACAAACTTCAACTGGAACCTGGAACCGGAAGTGCGTGTCAGCGTGGAACGCAAGCTACGAGGAAAGAGAAAGGAAGGACGGACCACGCCTTAATAGACACACTCACAGGAGTGTAAAGCCCCATACACACTATCAGGTTTTCTGCTGATTTTTGTGATCAGATTTACCAAAACCATGTAGTGCAAGGGCCTGCCTGATTGCATACAAATTGAAACTCCTAAGGTTTGACCTCATATTATATGATTTTGGTAAATCTGAAGACAAAAATTAGCAGAAAATCTGATAGTGTGTATGGGGCTTAACATGTGGGAGACCCAAGTCTTTATTTAAGATTCCATATATTAGAAACTGCAGTACAGTATCCTTTTGGAAAGGGTATTTAGGTAACCAACAGCGCCCGCGAAATCTTTGCTTCTCTTTCTGTTGCATAGAAGTAATAAGATAACTTATGATTGCTAATTGGTATTGGTAGATTACTTGCATATTTTTTTGTTGTAGCAGCTTGGGGTTTCTAAAATGTTATGCTTGGTGCTCGTGGGAATAAAGGTGATCGATCAGGTAGGTAGGAATTTTAGTCAGAAATAGGGACAAAATAAATTAGAAATCTCCCTTGCTTATATCCAAATATCATGATTGTGGTAAGTACTTTTATATGTATGTTTATATAAATCTGCTAAGTTTTCTTTAAAGAATGAATGAAAGAAGGTATGGGGAAAATTTTTAAATGTGGTTTTGTCATTGCTTAAGGTATTAAAAAGAAATTAAGAAATGTTGTTACTGTAGTGCATATGGGAAAAAGGGGTTTTGGCTATGCAATTTAAATTTAGAACAGATATTTATATTTTTGCTGAGTGTCAACAGATATCTTAAGAGAACAAAATAGACATACAGTATATAAAGAGAATGAATATAAAATGACCAGTCAGTACAGTAACACTACAGTAGTGTGTGAGGTAGGTCTCCCGCTTTACTAATATTATAGTGCTTAATTTTGCTTGAAAGATGTGTAATTTGCTTGAAGTACATGTTAAATACATGTTTTTATAACTCTTTGAAGCTAAAAAGAATAGTATTTTGAAGGTTGCAAAATAATGTGTTAGGTGGGCTAGGGGTTTGTGTAAGGAAAGGGAATGTTCTGAGAACACCCTACTGTGGTAAGGATAAAGTAATGCCGCGTACACACGAGTGGACTTTTCCACCGGACTGGTCCGACAGTCTATCCGACGGACTTTCCGCGGACTTCCGACGGACTTTCCAAACAAACGGACTTGCGCACACACGACCGGACTTTCCGGCAGAATAGGTCCGACGGTCTACCCGACTTTCGACGGAGTTACAGCGGACTTCCGGACTTGCACACACACGTTCATTTTGAACGTGATGAAGTACAACGGGACTAGAAAACAAAGTCAATCTCGCCGCTTTTATCAGCGAAATTAACACCTTGCGAGCCCCGTCGCACAATTCCAGGCCCTCAGGTCTGGTGTGGATTTTAAGGGGAACCCCCTATGCTGAAAAAAACGGCGTGGGGGTCCCCCCAAAATCCATACCAGACCCTTATCCGAGCACGCAGCCCGGAGCGAGTGGCTCCCCTCCTGAACCGTACCAGGCCGCATACCCTCAACATGTGGGGGTTGGGTGCTTTGGGGAAGGGGGGCACCCTGCGGCCCCCCACCCCAAAGCACCTTGTCCCCATGTTGATGAGGACAAGGACCTCTTCCCGACAACACTGGCCGTTGGTTGTCGGGGTCTGCGGGCGGGGGGCTTATCAGAATCCGGGAGCCCCCTTTAATAAGGGGGCCCCCATATCCTGGCCCACCGCCCTATGTGAATGAGTATGGGGTACATTGTACCCCTACCCATTCACCTGCGGAAAAAAGTGTAAATAAAAAAACACACTACACAGGTTTTTAAAGTAATTTATTAGGCAGCTCCGGGGGTCTTCTTCCGACTTCGGGGGTCTCTTCCAACTTCTCCGCTCTCTCCGGCCTCTTCTCCCGGTGTCCAAATCTTCTCTCGCTCTCCGGCCTCTTCTCCGGTTCTTCTGCCGGGCTCCTCCACTATCTTCTGCTCTTTTGCCGCTCTCTTGCTAGCGGTGGCCCGATCTTCTCCATCGTCTTCTTCCCTCTTCTCTTCTTCCGATGTTGACATGACGCTCTCTCCCGCTGTAATGCTGTGTTCAATGACTTTTATAGGAATGGGGCGTGGTCACCAGGTTGTGACCCTGCCCCTTACGACAGCACAGTCCCAGCATGCCCCGGGACTGGGGCTCCAGGATTCCGATAAGCCCGCAGACCCCAACAACCCTGGCCGTTGGTTGTCGGGGTCGGCGGGCGGGGGGCTTATCAGAATCAACATGGGGACAAGGTGCTTCTGCGGGCTCATCAACATGGGGACAAGGTGCTTTGGGGTGGGGGGGCCGCAGGGCGCCCCCCTTCTCCAAAGCACCCACCCCCCATGTTGAGGGCATGCAGCCTGGTACGGTTCAGGAGGGGGGGGGCACTCGCTTGTCCCCACGACCTTTCCTGACCGGCCGGGCTGCATGCTCAGATAAGGGTCTGGTATGGATTTTGGGGGGACCCCACACCGTTTTTTTCGGCGTAGGGGGTTCCCCTTAAAATCCATACCAGACCTAAGGGACATTATTGCCTCTTTCTTGCGCTCGCTGCAATAGGAAAATGTGTTTTTCCTATTGCAGTGAGCGCGAGATGCATAGTACCCTGTCGCCGAGAACCAGCGCGATAGGATCGCGCTGGAAACGTTCTCGTGGGCAGGTGCTATAGCTGCCCTTGGTCGTATTTGGTCCATCGGACCAGCATACAAACGAACGGGCTTCCCGATAGGAACTGGGTCCAGCGGAGTTCCGGCAGAAAGATTTGAAACATGTTTCAAATCTAAAATCCGTCGGATTTTCGACCGAAAAGGTCCGTCGGAAGTCCGATGAAGCCCACACACGGTGGGATTGTCCGACAGATTCGGTCCGTCAGTCCAGTCTGGTCGAAAAGTTTGCTCGTGTGAAAAGGGCATAAGTGAGTTTAATGGTGTTTTTAATGAAAACATCCTACATTGTAGAGGGTAAAGCAAGTTAAGTTTTGAAGAGATAAGTTATATATGAATGAAAGTTAAATTAAATTAGGAAAAACAAAGAGAGGGATTGCAGTGGAAAAGTTAATAGAACTTACCACTCCTAGGGCCAGGTAGAGCTCACATCTAGAAGCTTAGGAACACTGTGTCTGCAGTTAAGAGAGAGATGTTGAGATATGAGATATGTGTAAGCCCATGTATTAATATAGAGAGAAAAAAAAAGGGGGAACTTGCCATTCAGCATAATATTGTTAGTTATTTTAAATGATTAGCCAAATACAGCCCAAGTGTTTTAACACATATAACATTGTCATCTTTGTTCAGTTGTATAGCAGAGCTTTGGAGTGTGTATGTGTGCAGGGCACACACAAGTAGTATCACTGGTAGCATTTTTTGAAGCTCGTGAACTACTGGTGAATTACTGGTTATTAGGTAAGGGAAAGTTGTTGTTAGTATAAGGAATTCTCTTAAGAGAAATGCTTAATTTTATGTGCATGTGAATTTTTGTCTTGTCTTGGAATTCCAATTTAGAGTATAAATTGTTTTTTCTCCTGAATGCAAATGGATTGCTAAGTAGTTGATATATGTCCTGTGATCCTGCCAAGACGGAGAGCGTTGCTAAAGTGGGCAGGTGAGAGGGACAGATTAGGGTACTCATCTGTGTGTGGTGCTTTAAGAGGATTGAATCACGGATTTGGTCAAGGACAAGTTACTATTTGAGTGATTCCTCCTGTCCACAGTGTTGATTAGCACAATATATAGAGGTACAAATCCGCTTGCATAGATCTACTATATTGCTTCAAGTGAAAAAAGGGGATCAAACCGCCGACCATTCCTTCACCACCTCTTTTGCATTACATATTCAGCGAGTCCGAGAGGCTTGCTGAGGTGGAGAGTTAATGTTAAAGAAGGATTTAATTCAAAAAAGTCATCTATATAGATTAAAAATACATGTTTAGTGTTAAAATGTTGCAACTATTGTCAGTCTATTCATGAAATGTGTTGGGCACATATTAAGCCCATGCCCAATGCATAGTTCTTTGGAAACATTAAATAAAAGGGGAATGTGACACGTCACTGATAAATTACATGTATGCGCTGGTACCAAATGTTTTTTTTTAGGAATCTGATCAGATACAAATTTTTAAGAGTAGCATTTCAATTTATGTATAGGGTATTTTGATTATTTCAATTAGAGTCTGACTTTAAGGACTGTTTTAATTGTGATTGCCTATCCTTATATTATTGAAGTTAAAAGTTGTTTTTTTTTCAATAACAGCAAATGTCCTATATTTGTGCAAATGGTTTTAATTGTGTTTAAGCTGTATTAACAACGATTGGGGATTTTAAAATGTTTGATTTTATCTTTGTTTGGTTAAATACAAGTTTAAGAATATTATAATTAAGAAGTATATATCTATGCTATGGAAAGAATAAGGGAGTTGTGTATTCCAGGCTCTATGCCAGAAGAATTGTGGTTAGTAAAGAAAAAGAGAAGTAACTGTGTTGTGTAATCCTATGCACTAGGGAAAATATATACTTCGGGTGAGATAAGGATTTAAATATATGAAAAAAGGTGTTCAAAGGTGTTCAAGGGAAAAATATGGAAAACAGTTCTAAATCAAGAATGAATGGAAGGGCCAAACGAATGTGGAATGAGAAAGTGGTTATATTGTGTTTAATAAATGCACAGGGTATTATCATCTTAGGTGTTTGTGTAAAATGTACACAAAGAGTTGTCTCATATTGTGTTTCTTGTTTTGGGAGTAGAGGTTATTAGGCCCATGTTCCTGATAATATATATTTCCCTAAAAGTAATTAAGGGTGAAACTATAAAAGTTTGAAGAGTTACTGAAATTAAGTGACCAGGACCAAAATAAATTGCTGCATTTATTGAATCCATGAGATTCTAAAGTATTGAGGGGAACATTTGTTTTAATAACAGCCAGAGTGACTGGATATATTTACCTTTTGAATTCCTAGAGTGTAAATCGTGAAGTATTAAGTGTAATGTTGTTTATCCTTCAATGTTTTGTTTGTTGCTGATGATTAGGGATGAGCCGAACACCCCCCTGTTCAGTTCGCACCAGAACATGCGAACAGGAAAAAAGTTCGCTCGAACACGCGAACACCGTTAAAGTCTATGGGACACGAACATGAATAATCAAAAGTGCTAATTTTAAAGGCTAATATGCAAGTTATTGTCATAAAAAGTGTTTGGGGACCTGGGTCCTGCCCCAGGGGACATGGATCAATGCAAAAAAAAGTTTTAAAAACGGACTTTTTTTCAGGAGCAGTGATTTTAATAATGCTTAAAGTCAAACAATAAAAGTGTAATATCCCTTTAAATTTCGTACCTGGGGGGTGTCTATAGTATGCCTGTAAAGGGGTGCATCTTTCCTGTGTTTAGAACAGTCTGACAGCAAAATGACATTTTGAAGGAAAAAACTCATTTAAAACTACCCGCGGCTATTGCATTGCCGACAATACACATAGAAGTTCATTGATAAAAATGGCATGGGAATTCCCCAAAGGGGAACCCCGAACCAAAAAAAAAAAAATGACGTGGGAGTCCTCCTAAATTCCATACCAGGCCCTTCAGGTCTGGTATGGATATTAAGGGGAACCCCGGCCAAAATTTAAAAAAAAAAATCACGTGGGGTTCCCCCTAAATTCCATACCAGACCCTTCAGGTCTGGTATGGATTTTAAGGGGAACCCCGCGCCAAAAAAAAAAAAAACGGCGTGGGGTCCCCCCAAAGATCCATACCATACCCTTATCCGAGCACGCAACCTGGCAGGCCGCAGGAAAAGAGGGGGGGACGAGAGTGCGCCCCCCCTCCTGAACCGTACCAGGCCACATGCCCTCAACATTTTGAGGGTGCTTTGGGGTAGCCCCCCAAAACACCTTGTCCCCATGTTGATGAGGACAAGGGCCTCATCCCCACAACCCTGGCCAGTGGTTGTGGGGGTCTGCGGGCGGGGGGCTTATCGGAATCTGGAAGCCCCCTTTAACAAGGGGATCCCCAGATCCCGGCCCCCCCCCTGTGTGAAATGGTAAGGGGGTACTTACCCCTACCATTTCACTAAAAAACTGTCAAAAATGTTAAAAATGACAAGAAACAGTTTTTGACAATTCCTTTATTTAAATGCTTCTTCTTTCTTCTATCTTCCTTCATCTTCTGGTTCTTCTGGCTCTTCTGGTTCTTCCTCCGGCGTTCTCGTCCAGCGTCTCCTCCGCGGCGTCTTCTATCTTCTTCTCCTCGGGCCGCTCCGCACCCATGGCATGGGGGGGAGGCTCCCGCTCTTCTCTTCTCTTCTTCTCTTCTCTTCTTCTCTTCTTCATTTTCTTCTCCGGGCCGCTCCGCAACCCATGTTGGCATGGAGGGAGGCTCCCGCTGTGTGACGGCGCTCCTCGTCTGACAGTTCTTAAATAACGGGGGGCGGGGCCACCCGGTGACCCCGCCCCCCTCTGACGCACGGTGACTTGACAGGACTTCCCTGTGACGTCACAGGGAATGCCACAGGGAAGTCCCGTCATGTCCCATGGGTTATTTAAGAACTGTCAGACGAGGAGCGCTGTCACACAGCGGGAGCCTCCCTCCATGCCAGTATGGGTTGCGGAGCGGCCCGGAGAAGAAAATGAAGAAGAGAAGATGAGAAGAAGAGAAGAAGAGAAGAGCGGGAGCCTCCCCCCCATGCCATGGGTGCGGAGCGGCCCAAGGAGAAGAAGATAGAAGACGCCGCGGAGGAGATGCTGGACGAGAACGCCGGAGGAAGCACCAGAAGAGCCAGAAGAACCAGAAGAACCAGAAGATGAAAGAAGAAAGAAGAAGCATTTAAATAAAGGAATTGTCAAAAAACTGTCTCTTGTCATTTTTAACATTTTTGACAGTTTTTTAGTGAAATGGTAGGGGTAAGTACCCCCTTACCATTTCACACGGGGGGGCCGGGATCTGGGGGTCCTCTTGTTAAAGGGGGCTTCCAGATTCCGATAAGCCCCCCGCCCGCAGACCCCCACAACCACCGGCCAGGGTTGTGGGGATGAGGCCCTTGTCCTCATCAACATGGGGACAAGGTGTTTTGGGGGGCTACCCCAAAGCACCCTCCCAATGTTGAGGGCATGTGGCCTGGTACGGTTCAGGAGGGGGGGCGCACTCTTGTCCCCCCCTCTTTTCCTGCGGCCTGCCAGGTTGCGTGCTCGGATAAGGGTCTGGTATGGAATTTAGGGGGAACCCCACGTCATTTTTTTTTTAAATTTTGGCCGGGGTTCCCCTTAATATCCATACCAGACCTGAAGGGCCTGGTATGGAATTTAGGAGGACTCCCACGTCATTTTTTTTTTTGGTTCGGGGTTCCCCTTTGGGGAATTCCCATGCCGTTTTTATCAATGAACTTCTATGTGTATTGTCGGCAATGCAATAGCCGCGGGTAGTTTTAAATGAGTTTTTTCCTTCAAAATGTCATTTTGCTGTCAGACTGTTCTAAACACAGGAAAGATGCGCCCCTTTACAGGCATACTATAGACACCCCCCAGGTACGAAATTTAAAGGGATATTACACTTTTATTGTTTGACTTTAAGCATTATTAAAATCACTGCTCCTGAAAAAACGGCCGTTTTTAAAACTTTTTTTGCATTGATCCATGTCCCCTGGGGCAGGACCCAGGTCCCCAAACACTTTTTATGACAATAACTTGCATATTAGCCTTTAAAATTAGCACTTTTGATTTCTGCCATAGACTTTTAAAGGGTGTTCCGCGGCATTCCAATTTGCCGCGAACACCCCAAATTGTTCGCTGTTCGGCGAACTTGCGAACAGCCAATGTTCGAGTCGAACTCGAAGCTTATCCCTACTGATGATCAGATATATTTGCAAGGTTGGGAGACTGACTCTTGAGTCAGAATATGTGTTTGGGTAAAATGTTCTGTTCGGGGGCCCTCTGGTCCACTTGGATCCCGGGGATAGAAGGAACTAAAGGTGCTTAACCACTTCCGGACCGCCGCACGCCGATGTACGTCCCTACTTTGAGGACGGATATCGTTGTTATGGCAGCAGCTAGCTGCCATAATCCCGGAATCACCGTGTTCAGCCGGCGGTCCGGTACAAGCTAAAATTGGTCTCTGTGACGGATTTGCCACGAGATCACTTTTATCGGTGGTTGGAGAGGGCCCCCCCTCCTGCCACGACCCGGTGCCTTCCACTGCTTACCGGAGCCGTCGGCAGTGGCGGAGGTGATCAGATCCTTCCTGTTGCTGTGCATGGAGATGATTTTATTTTTTTCATTTTTTTTAATTACAATTACAATTTTTTTGCATTTTAGTGTAAATATGAGATCTGAGGTCTTTTTGACCCCAGATCTCATATTTAAGAGGTCCTGCCATGCTTTTTTTCTATTACAAGGGATGTTTACATTCCTTGTAATAGGAATAAAAGTGACACTTTTTTTTTTAAAAACAGTGTAAAAATAGGAAATAAAAGGTAAAATAAATAAGAAGAAAAAATTTTTTTTTTTTTAAACGTGCCCCGTCCCGCCGAGCTCGCGTGCAGAAGCGAACGCATACATGATTAGCGCCCGCATATGAAAACAGTGTTCAAACCACACATGTGAGGTATCGCCGCAATCGGTAGAGCGAGAGCAATAATTGTAGCCCTAGACCTCCTCTGTAATGCAAAACATGCAACCGGTAGAATTTCTTTAAATGTCGCCTATGGAGATTTTTAAGGGTGAAAGTTTGTCACCATTCCACTAACGGGCGCAATTTTGAAGCATGACGTGTTGGGTATCAATTTGCTAGTGTAACATTGTATTTCACAATATAAAAAAAATTGGGCTAACTTTACTGTTGTCTTATTTTTTAATTCAAATAAGTGTAATTTAAAAAAAAAAAAGTGTGTTTGTAAGACCGCTGCGCAAATACAGTGTGACAGAAAGTATTGCAATGACTGCCATTTTATTCTCTAGGGTGTTAGAAAAAAAATGTATAATGTTTGGGGGTTCTAAGTAATTTTCTAGCAAAAAAAATGTTTTTAACTTGTAAACATCAAATCTCAAAAAGAGGCCCGGTCTTAAAGTGGTTACGTTTTGTTGAAATTCTGCTGTAATTATACTGGATTTGGGGGAAAAAATGTTTAGTTAAATATATTGAATCTATATAATTAAAACTCTTGCTGAAAGACATTTTTATTTCTGCATGCTTTACTTATGTTTGAGTCAATGAGGGATATTATTTTTAATACCTCCAATGGTTAAGGCCTGAATTGATCAGGTAGATTCTGTGATTATTCATGTTTGATGAAGAGTATCTGCCCCAGCCAGCCAACATTCACCGCTAGCCCCATATACCCCATTCATACCCTACCCTAAAACCTATCCGGATGAAGAGATGACTACAGCTTTTACATGGAAATCTTCATTGTTCATTTTTGTTGTTCAAATGCCATGGGAGGTGCTGAGATGAGTAAAGGCGGACTCCTGCTGGAAAATGTTCCTGGAAATGACACCTTGAGGGGGAGCCAAGTGACGTAAACCCAAGGTCTACGAATTACAGTGAGCATCACAAGGGAGAGATCCAGATGTGCCAGCCCGAAGACCCAAGTCTAGCCCAATGCATCAGTTCCAGTCTGTCTGTGGATATCGAGTTCTATCCTTACAAAGAGAGGCAGGGTTTTTGGGGTGGAGGACTCTGTAAAATATGGATGAGCACAGAATCGAATCAAATGTTTTGGGAAAACTTTAGGAGAATGAGAATTATAATGTGGACATTTCCTTTTCCTTCCTTTTTATGAATTTGATGGACATTCAGAAGCCATACAAGAGACTTTTTTTGTGCTTTTCTTTGGGACTATTTTTTATTTGGTCTAAAGGCTGTCATGTCCCTCCCACTTGCTTTTATGGACTGTCACGCCCTTTCCCCCTTTGTATTTCATGGACAATTGCTATGCAGCTAAAATTATGTGTTCATTGTTCTCTATTTTTACATGCTAAGGATAATGGTATATTTGTGGTAAAGTAGTCCAGGTGAATGTTGGGGGCATATTGGGGGCAACAGGGTTTGTGATTGTCACGTTTGTGACAAAAGAGAGGATTGTAATAATATGCCCAAACCATTGTGACTCCATTTTTATATGCTTTGATATGCTTTGCCATTTCAACTATGAAAGAATAGTTGAATTGAAGACAGGCCAGAAATATATAAGTGATGGAGGAGGGATGTGGAATTTAAAGTAAGAAGGGGGTCTAAAAGTGAGAAGATGAATTAAGATCAAGTTAAGAAGTAATTAGGAAATGAGAACATTGGCATGATAGTAAAACAAATGTAGGAATCAAAAATGCAAGGAACACACCAGAGAGGTCAGGGATAAAATTGTGGAGAAGTTTAAAGCAGGGTTAGGTTATTAAAACATTTCCCAAGCATTGAACATCTCATGGAATACTGTTCAATCCATCATCACTCAAAAATGGAAAGAGTATGGCAAACTGCAAACCAACCAGGACATGGCTGTCCACCTAAACTGACATGGAGAGCATTAATCAGAGAAGCAGCCAGGAGGCCCATGGTAACTCTGGAACAGCTGCAGAGATCCACAGTTAAGGTGGGAGAATCTGTCCACAGGACAACTATTAGTCAAGCACTCCACAAATCTTGCCTTTATGGAAAAGTGGCAAGAAGAAAGCCATTGTTGAAGAAAAGCTATAAGAAGTCCAGTTTGCCGCTTGCGAGAAGCCATGTGGGGGACACAGCAAACATGTGGAAGAAGGTGCTCTGGTCAGATGAGACCAAAATGTAACTTTTTGGCCTAAAAGCAAAACGCTATGTGTGGCAGAAAACTAACACTGCACATCACCCTAAACACACCATCCCCACCATGAAACATGGTGGTGGCAGCATCATGTTCTGGGGGTGCTTCTCTTCAGCAGGGACAGGAAAGCTGGTCAAAGTTGATAGGAAGATGGATGGAGCCAAATACAGGGCAATCTTAGAAGAAAACCTGTTAGAGTCTGCAAAAGACTTGAGACTGGGACAGAGGTAACACCTTCCAGCACCACAATGACCCTAAGCATACAGCCAGAGCTATAATGGAATGGTTTAGATCAAAGCATATTCATGTGTAAGAATGGCCCAATCAAAGTCCAGACCTAAATCCTTCACATGATAGTTGCTGTTCACAGACACTCTCCATCCAATCTAACAGAGCTTGAACTATTTTGCTAAGAAAAATTAGCAAAAATGTCACTCTCTGGATGTGCAATGCCGATAGAGATATACCCAAAAAGACTTGCAGCAAAAGGTGGTTCTACAAAGTATTGACCTGGGAGGGGGGGGGGTGTGAATACAAATGCATGCCACACTTTTGAGATATTTATATGTAAAGAAATTTGAAAAACATTTATCATTTTCTCTCCACTTTACAATCATGTGCCACTTTGTTTTTGGTTGTAACGTGACAACATGTGGAAAATTTCAAGGGGTATGAATACTTTTGCAAGGCACCGTATTTGGAGCACTATGCAAAGTACAGGCACGAAGGCAACTTCTCTAGTGTGAACAGCCCCAACATGCCAAAAGATCTTATACTTCCTAAAGCACTAAACTTGCTGCACCCCAGAATTTAAATCCCAGCAAAATTGACCTATAAATCACCCTTTTGAAAAGGATAAAACAAAAAATAATAGAAGACGTGATATACATTATTAAAAAAAGCAAATTGCGCTAAAAGTGTAGAAAAGAAAGCTGAGACTAGAGTGTTATACGACACCAAACAGAAACAAAAAAGCAAAAAAATTGCGCTAAATATTGAGGCTATTGGAGCAATGTAATATAAGCCCCCAATAGTATATGCAAAATTAACACACTAAGCGGTGACCGCTGTACGATCAGTCCCGAGAGGTACGGGCTGTGAAGGAGCCGGCCGGCTTGTAATCCTATTTCGCTTATTAATGTTCGCCTATTTGTAAGTGTTCAATTGGCTTTTTTTATACTACAATAAATGTAAGGTTTTATGCTATGTGAGGCTTTTTATTTTTTCATGATGAATACTATTTCTACCATATCAATCTGTTCACGGATTGTCTACTTTGGTGCTGAGGAATACGGTGCTTGCCAGTGAGATCCCAGGCTGGGGTTGCAGCCATCTGCTCGGGACGGTCCCGTGTAATAAGGGACCATTGATTTCTGGTAAGCGGCAGTCCTTTTGTGATGGAGGAATTGTTCACCTGCACTCTAGTGTGGACTTCACGGCACTTCATTCATTTAAATTTTTCTGGATCACTACTAGTTTTTTTGGACTTTCACTTTTATCCCTTTTTTTTCATTTGAATATGGACTGATTTCCTTCTCACTATGGAGTAATTTATATTTTTAGTTTGTCACTGCACATTTGTTATCATTTGTTCATTTGTGTTATGACATTTTTTGTATTCATGTATGTTTGATGTTTTATTCACACTGCTTTATTCTCAATTGACGTTATAATCACTCTGCTTTATACTTAGTTGAGTTTACTTTATTCATATCATCCATGTACACTTAGTGTGTTATTTTGGCATATACTATTGGGGGTTTATATTACATTGCTCCAATAGCCTCAATATTTAGCACAACTTTTTTGCTTTTTTGTTTCTGTTTGGTGATATACATTAATCTTCTATGGAGAAATGCAGCTTCATGCTCCCTTCAAAGCTGCCTATATGTCTAAAGGCCTAGGCAGCGCCGCTAAGGAAGATCAGCCATTCTGACTCTATCTTCTTCTTCACATCGCCAACTCTTCTGGCTTTGTGGCCACCAGCAAAAATCAAGGCCTGATGCAGCATTTTTTTAAGCTCTTCTATTGTTCTTTATCCATGTAATCAAGACTGCTTCAAATCCCAATTTCTTTGTTTTTAAGGTCTGGAGTGAGTGATGAGGAGTTAAGACTCCTGTCAGCTTCTTTTCACTCATTGTGTTCCCACCGGGCTGATTTCACTCATTTCCCATTCAGATTGCTTTCAGGATGAGTAGAAAGTAAGGTCAAATGTCATCAGGGACAAAGACAGCATTTAAAACCTGATGGGGTTTCTAGCTTTAAATACAAACAAAATCCTAGCTGGAGTTGGGCTTTAAGGAAGAAGAAAAGACTCTCTACATTAGCTTTAAATGGTATCTTCCCTCTGCCTTTACCAAACCTGCACCCAGTAGTGTATTTAGGTTTTGTGCTGCCCTAGGCCTGACTAAACTCGTAAACCCCCTAATTTAAATATGACCCACCCCTTCCTGTCAAGGCCTCACCCCTTGCTGTTTAAGACCTGCCCTGAAATTTTCGAGTGGGGACACTAGTTCTGAGGGCCTGGGGGGGCAATGGATTCCCTTAATTTGCATAGATTTCCTCTCACTTCCTGTTTGGCTATGGGATGGGAAGTGAAATCTCTGCAATGGGACAGGGATGGTAAAAATTAAACTGACAGGGGCTGTAACCCTCCCTTACTCTATCCAAGATGAAAAAAAAAAGTGTTGCCTATAGTTCTACTTTAAGCACAGATTTTTGATAATTTTATGGACAGGACTAAGAAGATATAACCATGCCAATGGTGCAGCAGAAAACATATAGCACAGTGAGGAAGGTTTGTGGTCCAGGATGATAGGACAGTCAAAATTAGAAGCGCCCCCCTCCCACCCACAGTTGCGGAATGCCGGCCGCCTGCATACCGGAAGCAGTGCGGCCGCTTTAGACTAATTTGCCTCTCAGCCCAGTCCGCCCCATAAGACTGGGGCTACACTAACAGTGTAGCGCAAGCCGGCGGGGGCACTTTCTGTGCTGCCCCCCTGCAAGGTGCTGCCCTAGGCCTGGGCCTTGTTGGCCTAGGCCAGGATACAGCATTGCCTGCACCGCTTACGTAATATTAAGCCATGTATATACCGTTTTGTAATCTGTTTCCTAGCTGTCACGTGATTGCACAGCTCAGAATCCTGTGCAGCTGCTGTTAGAGCCAACACCTGTGAGGAATTACCAGAGCAGTGGTGTCACCCAAACGGCACCAATGCTCTGGACGTTTTGGAGGTCTCCTACCATCAGCTGCTATTTGAATTGAAGTTCCATCCATATCTTCTGTCATTCTGTATTTTTTTTCATATATATGAGAAAAAGAAAATAGATAGATAGAAATAGATAGACAGACAGACAGACAGACAGACAGACAGACAGACAGACAGACAGACAGACAGACAGATAGATAGATAGATAGATAGATAGATAGATAGATAGATAGATAGATAGATAGATAGATAGATAGATAGATAGATAGATAGATAGATAAGCAACCATTTAACTTGGCTGGACTGCTATTAATGCCCAACTGAACTTTCGGTTTTAGTCAGCTAAATACATTCCAGGTGCATCAAAGCAAGCGGTGTGCAAAGTCTACAGTTGGTTTTGTTGATCTTTATTTCCAGCTCTATAACTGCCATTTAAATTTTCACTGAACTTTGCTGTAAATAATTGTAATTTTTGTTTTTAAATAAGGGTTCCTTCTCCTGGTGTGCTCAGTTGACAACATTTTAATAAAATGTGATAGTTATACAGTAAGTGACAGTTAAGGCCATTGAGATGTGAAAATTACAGTCCCCTGGCTGGTTGATGTATAAACTGTATAAAAAAAAGGAGCCCCCTGCAACTATCATTTGTGGCTGCCACTTAATGTGAGTTGGTTGTACTCCTTTTTACTATTACTGATATTTTATTTCTCCTGTTGGTGTAACCTGATATGAAACAAACTCCAGCCATATCTTCCATCTTTCTATATGATTGTTAAGGTTTTCTGTAAAATATGAGAAAAATACCTGTTAGATAACAATAGCGATAGATAGATAGATAGATAGATAGATAGATAGATAGATAGATAGATAGATAGATAGATAGATAGATAGATAGATAGATAGATAGATAGATAGATAGATAGATAGATAGAAAGATAGATAGATACGTTCTGCCACCTCCGATGCTAGTCACTTGCTCGCTGCACACTACTGTCACTTATAAATACAGAAGCTCAGGCTCTGTATTAACAACTGACAACGCTCCTCTCTCAGTGGACGCTCAGAACCTCCCTATACTGCACATCACTATATGGCAGCAGAGGAGGAAGGGTACGGTGGAATCTACACAACCTCTAGTCTCATGACTGAAGCTCCTCTTGAAGCCCGCGCCGTGCACTCACATATTGTAAGTTGTAGCTGCTCTTCTGCAGGAACCTCTGCCTATAAAACTTTTGAGGTGGTCGGAGAGGATTTGAGGAGGGAGGGAGGCCCTGTACTGGAAGCGCAGGGGGGGGGGGGAGCGCTGGGATGATTGAATGCTATACTGGAATCTGGAGGGAGAGGGGGACTGAGATCTGTATTGGTAACTGGGAGGGGCAGTTACTGGGGTGGAGAGCTGTGTACTGGAATCTAGGAGGAATGGGTTATTAGGGAGGAGAGCTCTGTAATGACGGGGGTGAAGAGAGGAAGAATTTGGGAGTAAACCATTTTTGGTTGTAAAGTGGCTTGTGAGACAACCCTGCATTATGTGTATAGCGCACTCCTTATCCCTGCATTCTATATGTAGTGTACTCCTCAACCCTGCACTCTCTTACATAGCATACTCCACAACCCTGCACTCTGCATGTAACGCACTCCTCAACCCCTCACTCTGTACACGGCGCACTCCTCAACCCTGCACTCTGCACATAGAATACTCCACAACCCTGAACTCTGTATGCAGCAGACTCCTCAACCCTGCATTCTGTATGTAGTGCACTCCTCAACCCTGCAGTCTGTACATAGTGCACTCCTGAACTCTGTACACTGTATGCAGTGCACTCTTCAACCCTGCAATCAGTACATAGCATACTTTACAATCTTGCACTTTGTACGTAACGCACTTCTCAACCCTGCATTCTGTATGCAGCACACTCTTCAACCCTGCACTCTGTATGTAGCAAACTGCTCAATCCTGCACTCTGTACGTAGTGCACCCCTAAACTCTGCACTCTGTATGCAGCGCACTCCTCAACCCTGCAATCAGTACATAGCATACTCCACAAGCCTGCACTCTTTATGTAGCATACTCCTCAACCCTGCACGCAAAACACAGCACAATCCTCAACCCTGCACTCTGCACATAGCATACTCCTCAAC
Source organism: Lithobates clamitans (assembly GCA_037952925.1). Taxonomy (NCBI): domain Eukaryota; kingdom Metazoa; phylum Chordata; class Amphibia; order Anura; family Ranidae; genus Lithobates; species Lithobates clamitans. The sequence goes on from JBBGZY010001198.1 coordinate 2,851,974, forward strand.
CCTGCAATCAGTACATAGCATACTCCCCAACCCTGCACTGTTTATGTAACGCACTCCTCAACCCTGCATGCTGTACACGGCACACTCCTTTAACCCTGCACTCTGCACATAGCATACTCCTAAACCCTGCATTCTGTCGTAGCACACTCCTTACCCCTGCACTCTGTACGTAGTGCACTCCTCAACCCTGCACTCTGTACATAGTGCACTCCTGAACTCTGCAATCAGTACGCAGAACACTCCTCAACCCTACACTCTGTATGTAGTGCACTCCTTAGCAGGCACACTCCTGTACTGCTGGTATATAACAATGTCCCTCTGTTAGTGCAATTTGGCCACACCCACCAGTTAATGCTGCGAGCCCTCGGCAATGCAACCCCCCCCCCCCCCACTTGGGAGGTTGATTTTCTGCGAATGAAAGCCCTAGATAGATAGATAGATAGATAGATAGATAGATAGATAGATAGATAGATAGATAGATAGATAGATAGATAGATAGATAGATAGATAGATAGATAGAGTGGGGACGGAAAGTATTCAGACCCAATAAATTTTTCACTCTTTGTTATATTGCAGCCATTTGCTAAAATCCTTTGAGTTCATTTTTTTTCCTCATTAATGTACTCATAGCACCCCATATTGACAGAAAAACACAGAATTGTTGACATTTTTGCAGATTTATTAAGAAAGAAAAACTGAAATATCTCATGGTCCTAAGTATTCAGACCCTTTGCTCAGTATTTATTAGAAGCACCCTTTTGATGTAATACAGCCATCTTGGGAAAGATGCAACAAGTTTTTCACTCCTGGATTTGGAGATACTCTGCCATTCCTCCTTGCAGATCCTCTCCAGTTCTTTCAGGTTAGATGGTAAACGTTGGTGGACAGCCATTTTTAGGTCTCTCCAGAGAAGCTCAATTGGGTTTAAGTCAGGGCTCTGGCTGGGCCATTCAAGAACAGTCACGAAGTTGTTGTGAAGCCACTCCTTTGTTATTTTTCCTGTGTGCTTAGGGTCATTGTCTTGTTGGAAGGTAAACCTTCGCCCCAGTCTGAGGTCCTGAGCACTCTGGAGAAGGTTTTCGTCCAGGATATCCCTGTACTTGGCCGCATTCATCGTTCCCTCGATTGCAACCAGTCATCCTGTCCCTGCAGCTGAAAAACACCCCCACAGCATGATGCTGCCACCACCATGCTTCACTGTTGGGACTGTATTGGACAGGTGATGAGCAGTGCCTGGTTTTCTCCACACATACCGCTTAGAATTAAGGCCAAAAAGTTCTATCTTGGTCTCATCAGACCAGAGAATCTTATTTCTCACCTTTCTTATTTCTCTCATCTTGGAGTCCTTCAGGTGTTTTTTAGCAAACTCCATGCAGGCTTTCATGTGTCTTGCACTGAGAAGAGGCTTCCATCGGGCCACTCTGCCATAAAGCCCCGATTGGTGGAGGGCTTCAGTGATGGTTGACTTTCTACAACTTTCTCCCATCTCCCAACTGCATCTCTGGAGCTCAGCCACAGCGATCTTTGGGTTCTTCTTTACCTCTCTCACCAAGGCTCTTCTCCCCCAATAGCTCAGTTTGGCCAGACGGCCAGCTCTAGAAAGGGTTCTGGTCATCCCAAACATCTTCCATTTAAGGATTATGGAGGCCACTGTGCTCTTAGGAACCTTAAGTGCAGCAGAATTTTTTTTATAACCTTGGCCAGATCTGTGCCTTGCCACAATTCTGTCTCTGAGCTCAGGGAGTTCCTTTGACCTCATGATTATCATTTTCTCTGACATGCACTGTGAGCTGTAAGGTCTTATATAGACAGGTGTGTGGCTTTTCTAATCAAGTCCAATCAGTATAATCAAACACAGCTGGATTCAAACGAAGGTGTAGAACCATCACAAGGATGATCAGAAGAAATGGACAGCACCTGAGTTAAATATGTGAGTGTCACAGCAAAGGGTCTGAATACTTAGGACCATGTGATATTTCAGTTTTTCTTTTTTAATAAATCTGCAAAAATGTTAACAATTCTGTGCTTTTCTGTCAATATGGGGTGCTGTGTGTACATTAATGAGGAAACAAAATGAACTTAAATGATTATAGCGAATGGCTGCAAAATAACAAAGAGTGAAAAATTTAAGGGGGTCTGAATACTTTCCGTCCCCACTGTAGATAGATCATGTATATACAAGGACAAGCTTTGTTTTCTTTAGAAATTATCTACAAACTGAGTAAAAAAGCCTGTCTCCTGACCTATTAGCAACACTAATATTTATTGGGAGAGGTTTAAATTTTAGGTCTGATTGTCATGTTTGAGCTTTTACTTAGTTTGCTGGTTTTATTTCTTGCCTGGTTGACTGTTTTGAGTTCTGGCCTGCTGACTGCATAGAGTACTGGCATGACTGGCAGGTCTGAGTTGTGGGCTGGCTGATTGCTTTGAGTTCTGGCCTTCTGGCTGTTTGCTGTGAGTTCTGGCCAGGCTGTCTAGTTTGAGTTCTGGTTTGGCTTACTGGGCTGAGTTCTCGCCTGAGTTATTTTCTGGCTTACTGAGCTGAGTTCTAGTCTGGCTGGTTGGTTTGAATTCTGGCCTAGCTGGCCTAAGCTGAGTCTGTAAGAGAAATATGCATTTTGGTTAGGTCAGCGCAGGATTAAGTAATGCAGTGTTCAGAGGACAGTGAGATCTCTACACTGAGTTCTCGGGTCTACTAAGAAGTAGAAAGAGGGGGACAGCTTCATCACATGTGGGGTGGGAGTGAAGCACTGTGACTAGGGGGTGAGGTCCTGTTCCTGGAGCATGCGATGAATGACAATGGGCACTATGGCATGAGGTAGGAGAAGCAATTTATGGGAAAGGAAAGGAGAAGGGATGTAGCAAATGACTGGATCTAGGGGGGTGTTGGGGTGGGCTGGGCCCCTCCCAGATTTCAGTTGTGCCCTCCCAAAGCCAATCGCTGCCCCCTCCACCCTGGACAATGTGCCTGGCCACTGAACAATACAGCAGACAGCTGCACTTTCCCTGTCCTTGCACCTTGTTCACTTAGTAGATATACTGATTGATTCAGCAGAGGGCCCATAGGGGTGGGGGGAGGCTGCTTGTAACACTCCCCTGTCCTCTAATTATGTGAGGTTGTTCCTTGGGATCTTCAATATTTCCAGAGGCAACCAGAGTTGGTGAGTGGGGCCAGGAGGGTGGCTGCCCCCTCCACTCCTACCACAGACTCCTTCACTCAGACTGATAAAAGACGAGGAGTGGACACAGCAGTCCAGGGAGACTTCCATCACTAACTGTAGGTGACTGAACACACTGTCACTAGATACGGCCCTAACCTGCCACTATACTTTATGTTAGAAATTCTATATATAGCCCTACAGAACAGACAGAGCACAGTCCACATGGACTTTTCTGCTTAACTGCATACAGGAAAATGTATTCAGAGAAAAGACATAGACCATACCATGGATGCAGCTACCAACTTATAAACACTGCCATCTACTGGTTGATAATATCTCTACTAAATACTGATATACTGTAGTTGTTGCACAAAATACAATTCTGTATTCCAACACCCCCACTTAACAACTACTTTTTATATTAGTCCCATTTCGAATCTCAGTTCTATAAATATGTTTCTTATAAGCGGTTTTGTCAAAGCATCTCCAATCATGTTATTAGTTTCACAATAAGTAAGCACAATTACATTTTATTTAACCAGATCATGGATGAAATGTTGTCTGACGTCAATATGCTTTGTTCTTGCATTGATCTTCTCATTGGTAGCAAGTTTAATACATCCTTGATTGTCCTCATATAAAATTGTATGCTGGGACATTGGTTCTCCAAGATCTCCAAGCAATTGACAAAACCACACAGCTTCTTGACTGGCATAGGCAGCAGCAATGTATTCTTTGTCTGTTGAAGAGAAAGCTACTGAGATCTGTTTCTTGCTGGACCAAGATATAGGACTGTTTCCTAATTTGGCCAAGTAATTACTTGTGGATTTGTGAGTGCTTAGGTGACCTGCCAAATCAGAGTCAACTTATCCTACAAGGTTCAAATCACCAACTGCAGACATCTTCAGAATCAACTCTTTTGTTTTTTTTAAATATCTCATGACTCTATTAATTGATGTTAACTAGAAACAAGGTGTTACTAGATCTGCTGATTACCAACAATTCAGACCTGGTCACGAATGTGGAAATACGGGGCAATTTGTGAAACGGCGATCACAGGTCAATTGGCTTCAGTATAAATCACACAAATAGGAAACACAAGGGGAACACAAAGACACCGAATTTCAAAAGGGCCAACTTCCCTAAACTATGAGCCTTGCTAGAAGATATAAATTGGGATAAAATCTTAGAAACAAAGAACAGAGGAGAGATAGGTTTGCTTTAAGAGCATAGTAAAAAAGGGCATTAGCCAATGCAACCCATTGAGAAATACATTTAAAAGAGAGAACAAAAGTCCTGGATGGCTTAACTCTAATGTACAAATGCATAACAAAGCAAAGGAGATGGCCTTCAAAAAATACAAGGCTGAGGGATCATTATCAGCATTCAGACTTTACAAAGAATGCAACAAGATATGTAAGGGTTAGGGCGGCTAAGATAGAACAACGAAAGGCACATAATAAAGAACAAGGAGTGGCCACATTGGACCCAACCAGATTGTATCATACACATGCCTCCATCCCCATATACATGTAGAAAAAGAAAGGAAAGGGTTTTGGGACTTTAAATGAGGCATATGTATGTACATAAAGAAATAAAGGGTATCTAGTTATAAACAGGCTACATGTCGTAGTTCCCAATGGGAACAACATGTAACCGTAGGGTAATTCGTTTAAATTCATAACTCCAATCAATAAAATGCAATTAATAAAAACAATACACAGTATGATATATGATGTATCATATAAATAATATATAATACATGATTTCCACAAAGAGGAACACAATAAATAATAATAATCATAATCATATTGACATATTTAATATTAATAATTAATAAACATAATTGGTACAGACGAAGTAAAATAATGGATTAGATACAAATACAGGTCCAATAATTATAATCATCATGATAAATGTATACAGGGCTTTTTTCAGCTGGAACTTGGTGGAACTCAGTTCCACCACCTCTGGCTCAGACCCCCTGCTCTCTGCTCATCAACATCACTTGTAAAAAAAGAAGTCTGGCTTCTGTGTTTAAAAGTGACAGCTTGTCTGCCAAAGATCAGATCTCCTGAGCAGCTCCCACTGAGTGCAGGATGGGGAAAAAAGAAAAGCAGGTGTTCAGGGTGCAGTGCAGATGCTGACACCTCCACTGGATGAACTCCCTACAAGTGAGAAAGACAGGCGGACTACAGTGTGAGGGAAGGTACTAGAGCCGGTTGGGTGCTTCAGCCTAACACAGCAGCAAAAGTTAGACATGTGGAATATAGTGGAGAGCTAAGTCAATGGGGGATTGCATGCAGAGGTCAGAGCTGAAGAGTGGTGAAAGTGAGATGTGGACGGGGGATATAGAGGTAAGCAGCTGTGGAAGAAGGCTGAACTCTGCACTCTGTGTAGCTCACCCCTGAACTCTGCACTATGTAGGTAGTGTACCACCAAACTCTGCACGTACTGCAACTGTGAACTCTACACTCTGTGTGTAACCCCCCGAACTCTGCCCTCTGTATGTAATGTACTCCTGGTATTCAATGATCTTTAAGAACCCCCCTTTGTGAAATGTAACCACACCCACTATTTGATGGAGGGTGTGTGTGGGGGAGAAGGGGATTTCGGGGGTCGTGGTTGAGTTTCTGCACCTATTTTTAGAGAAAAAAGGCCTGTATACATATATATCTATATATAGATATATATATCTATATATAGATATATATATCTATATATAGATATAGATATATATATAGATATATATATCTATATATAGATCTATATCTATATATAGATATATATATCTATATATAGTTAGCCCTGCAGTTGCCGAAGATGGATTGGGACTGTGGCTCTGAGAGAGCCGTCTTGCCCGGGGTTGAGGCGGGGACAAACCCCCACTCCCCAGAAACCCTAAGGGAACCAGAGAGGGAGCCATGGATGATTAAAGTGTAACTATCACATGCAGATGCACTTATATCTCCTTATTGTACATACATCACTGATAATACACTTAGTTACTTGTTGTAACACTCCCCATCATCCACCCCTCACTCATTTTCATACACCTGATATTACATCCCTTTTCATCTCTTCTTATTTCACTTCATTTTCACTTCCTTTTATTTACTTTTCCTCCTAGAGCCTGACGTGCCCCATGTGTTCGCCTCTTCTCTCTTCCCGGCTGCTTTCATCCATGGCTCCCTCTCTGGTTCCCTTAGGGTTTCTGGGGAGTGGGGGTTTGCCCCGCCTCAACCCCGGGCGAGATGGCTCTCTCAGAAAGCCATCCCAATCCATCTTGGACAACTGCTGGGCCAACTATATATACAGTATCTCACAAAAGTGAGTCACATTTTTGTAAATATTTTATTATATCTTTTCATGTGACAACACTGAAGAAATGACACTTCGCTACAATGTAAAGTAGTGAGTGTACAGCTTGTATAACAGTGTAAATTTGCTGTCCCCTCAAAATAACTCAACACACAGCCATTAATGTCTAAACCGATGGCAACAAAAGTGAGTACACCCCTAAGTGAAAATATCCAAATTGGGCCCAAAGTGTCAATATTTTGTGTGGCCACCATTATTTTCCAGCACTGCCTTAACCCTCTTGGGCACGGAGTTCACCAGAGCTTCACAGGTTGCCACTGGAGTCCTCTTCCACTCCTTCATGATGACATCATGGAGCTGGTGGATGTTAGAGACCTTGCGCTCCTCCATCTTCTGTTTGAGGATGCCCCACAGATGCTCAATAGGATTTAGGTCTGGAGACATGCTTGGCCAGTCCATCACCTTTACCATCAGCTTCTTTAGCAAGGCAGTGGTCGTCTTGGAGGTGTGTTTGGGGTCATTATCATGTTGGAATATTACCCTGCGGCCGAGTCCCCGAAGGGAGGGGATCATACTTTGCTTCAGTATGTCACAGTACATGTTGGCATTCATGGTTCCCTCAATGAACTGTAGCTCCCCAGTGTTGGCAGCACTCATGCAGCCCCAGACCATGACACTCCCACCACCATGCTTGAATGTAGGCAAGACACACTTGTCTTTGTACTCCTCACCTGGCTGCCACCACACACGCTTGACACCATCTGAACCAAATAAGTTTATCTTGATCTCATCAGACCACAGGACATGGTTCCAGTAATCCATGTCCTTAGTCTGCGTGTCTTCAGCAAACTGTTTGCAGGCTTTCTTGTGCATCATCATATGTGTGCATCATCTTTAAACGTTTACTGTACAAGATAAGGTCCATTGGCATGGACCATAGGGTGAGTACATGGATTGAAAACTGGCTATAAGGGCGAGTTCAGAGGGTGGTAATAAATGGGGAGTACTCGGAATGGTCAGGGGTGGGTAGCGGGGTTCCCCAGGGTTCTGTGCTGGGACCAATCCTATTTAATTTGTTCATAAACGATCTGGAGGATGGGATAAACAGTTCAATCTCTGTATTTGCAGACGATACTAAGCTAAGCAGGGCAATAATTTCTCCGCAGGACGTGGAAACCTTGCAAAAAGACCTGAACAAATTAATGGGGAGATTTAATAAAATATTTATAATAATATTTACAGAAATGTGAGGGGTGTACTCACATTTGTGAGATACTGTATATATGGGCTACACCATAGGTAACGTATAAGTCCTCAGTTCCCCCTTGTAGAGTATATGGTATACCCCTTTAGACTTGATTTATTCATTTATTTTTTCTATCTTACCCTGTAGCCAAAGTCTATGCATCCTACTTCTGATGATTGGCTGCTAACGCCATGAAACGCGTCGAGTTTTGACTCAAGGATGCCAAGCCAAGCTTGTCTTAAAATTATGAATTCTGTTAATTTTGTTGAATGTTTACATTTATCATGATGAGTATAATTATTGGACCCGTATCTGTATCTAATCCATTATTTGTCTTCGCCTGTACCAATTATGTTTATTAATTATTAATATTAAATATGTCAATATGATTATGATTATTATGATTTATTACGTTCTTCTTTGTGGAAATCATGTATTATATATTATTTATATGATACATCATATATCATACTGTGTATTGTATCTATTAATTGCATTTTATTGATTGGAGTTATGAATTTAAACGAATTACCCTATGGTTACATGTTGTTCCCATTGGGAATTACGACATGTAGCCTGTTTATAACTAGATACCCTTTATTTCTTTATGTACATACACATGCCTCATTTAAAGTCCCAAAACCCTTTCCTTTCTCTTTCTGCGAAAGACACATAGCGGAGGAGAGCAAAAAAATTCCCCAAAAATTATTTTAGTATATAAACAGTAAAAAAGGGAGGACAGACCATACTGGCCCTATAAAGAATGAGGAAGGACATCTGGTTACAAATGAGGGGGAGATGGCGAAGGTATTGAATTTATTCTTCTCCTCAGTCTTCACAAGGGAATCAGGGGGCTTCAGTAACTAAAACTGCAGTGTTTATCCTCATGACACATCGCAGGAAGCATCCTCATGGCTAACAGAGGAATTAGAAATAGACTTGGGAAACTTAAGGTTAATAAATCACCGGGACCAGATGGCTTGCACCCGAGGGTACTTAGGAAACTCAGTCAAGTAATTGCCAGACCATTGTTTCTCATTTTTACTGACAGTCTACTGACTGGAATAGTACCAACTGATTGGACAAAAGCCAATGTAGCACCAATATTTTAAAAAGGGCCAAAATACATCCCTGGAAATTACAGACCAGTTAGCCTAACATCAATAGTATGCAAGCTCTTAGAGGGGATGATAAGGGGCTATATATAAGATTTTAAAAATTAGAATGGTATCATTAGCAGTAATCAGCATGGATTCATGAAGAATCGTTCTTGCCAAACCAATCTATTAATCTTCTATGAGGAGGTTGCCTCTAGATAAAGGAAGGCTCGTAGACGTGGTCTATCTGGATTTTGCAAAAGCATTTGACACAGTTCCCCATAAACGTTTACTGTACAAAGTAAGGTCCGTTGGCATGGACCATAGGGTGAGTACAACTGGCTACAAGGGCGAGTTCAGAGGGTGGTGATAAATGGGGAATACCCAGAATAGTCAGGGATGGGAAGTGGGGTCCCCCTGGGTTCTGTGCTGGGACCAATCCTGTTTAATTTGTTTATAAACGATCTGGAGGATGGGGTAAACAGTTCAAACTCTGTATTTGTGGACGATACCAAGCTAAGCAGGGCAATAACTTCTCCGCAGGATGTGGAAACCTTGCAAGAAGATCTGAAAAAAATAATGGGGTGGGCAACTACATGGCAAATGGGGTTTATTGTAGAAAAATGTAAAATAATGCATTTGGGTGGTAAAAATATGAATGCAATCTACCCACTAGGGGGTGAACCTCTGGGGGAATCTAGGATGGAAAAGGACCCGGGGGTCCTAGTAGATGATAGGCTCAGCAATGCCAAGATGCTGCTAACAAAGCAAATAGAATATAGGCATGCATTAAAAAGGGGATTAACTCCAGGCATAAAGCGATAATTCTCCCACTCTACAAGACTTTGGTCTGGCCTCACCTGGAGTACGCTGTCCACTTCTGGGCACCATTCCTCAAGAAGGATGTACTGGAAATGGAGCGAGTACAAAGAAGGGCAACAAAGCTAATAAAGGGTCTGGAGGATATTAGTTATGAAGAAAGGTTGTGAGCACTGAACTTATTCTCTCTGGAGAAGAGACGCTTGAGGGGGGATATGATTTCAATTTACAAATACCATACTGTTGACCCCACAATAGAAACAAAACTTTTTCGCGTAAGAGAGTTTAATAAGACACGTAGCCACTCACTAAAATTAGAAGAAAAGAGGTTTAACCTTAAACTGCGTAGAGGGTTCTTTACTGTAAGAGCGGCAAGAATGTGGAATTACTTTCCACAGGCAGTGGTTTTAGCGGGGGGGCATTGATAGTTTCAAAAAACTATTAGATAAGCACCTGAACGACCGCAACATACAGGGATATACTATGTAATACTGACATATAATCACAAACATAGGTTGGACTTGATTGACTTATGTCTTTTTTCAACCTCCCCTACTATGTAACTATGTAACTATGTTCAGTCTCTTTGATGTGGTTTACTCTTGTGTGTACAAAAAAGTGACATGGCAGTTGCGATGTCCGGATGTGTAATGTTTGCAATATCTGCATTAAACAGCATGCTTTTTCCACCCTCACATAGAGTACGGTTAATTTTTTTCTGCAACCCCGTTTTGTACTCAAATGTATGGCAGAGTAGTTTGAAATATTATGCCATGCTTTCTGAGAATCGCCCGTGTGGTATCAACTGTATATTCAGTTCCATTGTCTGGGCCCAATACAATCATAATTTTGCCAAATTTCTTGCTTACTTGAGCCAAATACAGTTTCTTTGGTACTTCACTATTGTTGTGTAACAGATATAATGTAGTATACCTGGAGTAATCATCTATAAAAGTTAGAAAATACCTTTTCTTTCCTGGAATCAATTTTTCCATTGGACTGCAAATATCTAAATGAATTAAGTCCAGAGGTTTCTTTTCTCTGCTGTTACTCTGCTTTTGAAAGGCTTTTCATGTAATTTTTTTCTTTTACATTTGCATTTCATTGTTTAATCACGTGGACTCATTTTTATTCCACTTGCATAGATATTCTCAGTTATGCCCCGTACACACACGGTCGGATTTTCCGACGGAAAATGTGTGATAGGACCTTGTTGTCGGAAATTCCGACCGTGTGTAGGCTCCATCACACATTTTCCATTGGATTTTCCAACACACAAAGTTTGAGAGCAGGATATAACATTTTCCGACAACAAAATCCATTGTCGGAAATTCCGATCGTGTGTACACAAATCCGATGGACAAAGTGCCAAGCATGCTCAGAATAAATAAAGAGATGAAAGCTATTGGCCACTGCCCCGTTTATAGTCCCGACGTACGTGTTTCACGTCACCGCGTTTAGAACGATCGGATTTTCCGACAACTTTGTGTGACCGTGTGTATGCAAGACAAGTTTGAGCCAACATCTGTCGGAAAAAATCCTAGGATTTTGTTGTCGGAATGTCCGAACAAAGTCCGACCGTGTGTACGGGGCATTCGTTTCTTTATTATGTCAGGACTTGTTGTTTTTTCACCTTGACAGTGTCAACCATTTCATTGCAGTTCAGCTGATACAGTTCATCTGTAATTTTTTTTAAATTATGTCAAAATGTATTAGAAAATCAACAAACCAAACAGGTAAAATAGAACATTTCAGACATAATAACATTCATAACAACTACATAACAATATTATGACAGGTACATAAACATAATTCAACACACAAAGATTTGCTTCACGTGTACTGCATTACAAGAAACATCAGCGTATGGAAAGAGAGAGCTCCTGCTTCACGTTTCCTCATTCTCATCAGTAAACCAAGATCCGATCACTATGGCTGGGAGTTCATCTGTAATTTTAGCCTTTGCAAGTAAGATATCCCCTTTTGTGATGGCACAAATGTCATCTTGAAAAGTCACTACATTGCCTTTTTTGTGAGCTTCTTCACTAACAAAAGATTTGTTTCACGATCAGAGACATAGAGGACATTTTTCACAGGTATCTTTCTTGTGACACTCTGGGAAATAGGACAGTAATTAAAACCGTCTCCTATTCCTTCTGATTCCATTATTAGCCCATTAGCTGTGATGATTTTTTCTGCTTTACTCAAGTCAGGTCAAGGTGAATACAGACATTTCTGTCATTTGTCATGTGGTATGTAGCTTCTACGTCATCACACCACACCCGCAAAGATGAGGTGCAACTTTTGGATTGAAAAACATATTCATTATCTGAAGCAAAATCAGTTTCTTCCTTCACAATTTTGGCCTTTTGTAGTTGAGTTTGTTCTTGCATTCTAGCTTTCCAGTTTCTGCAATCTGCTTTTAAATAACCTTGTTTCGTGCACACAAAACATTCACATGTATCTTGTTGCATGTTACTGTTTTTATACCTATTTTTCTCTTTAAAGCAGACTCTGCGACAGAAGCACCATCACTAATAATGCTTTCTGAAGAAAAAGTTTGTAGCACCAAAAGTAAATAAACAGAAATGCTAAAGTGAAAAAAAAAACTATATATATATATATATATATATATATATATATATATATATATATATATATATATATATATATATATAAAATTAAGTCCAATCTTGTGGATGGAAATCAACAATAAAAAGCAAGTGTAGTGAAAATATAAATTTTAATGTCTCATGATAGGTGATAGGATCAGCAATATAAACTTATTGGTGAAAACACAATAGTTCAGTGCAAAGATGTGCACAAAAATCTGGTGGTAACTTGAAAAGTGAAGAGGTGTTCCAGTACAGTGCTCCAGAATCATCCACCACACCCCTGTGAAAGGAACACTCACCGTAAAAGCTGGCTGTGTTACAGCAGCAAACATGCACTCAGTGTAAATCTGCCATCTGTTGTGGGGAAGGCTGTTCAGTAATTCGCACCATCCAGATGTAGCTGTAGTAAATAAAGCCAGATGAAGTCTCTATAGTGCAGTATTTATTGGAATTGTATGTTAAAAGCCAAAAGAAAACAAATCATAAAAAATATGACATGGGTGCCACTGCTGACCCAGTATCGGACAGTGGCCTGACATTAGCACTAGTGTCTGCTCCCTGAAGCACTTCGTCCAAAAGGATGTTATCAAGGAGTCCGTAATGCTTTCTGTTTTACGCTTATATTCATCCAAAAGCTTGTCCTTAACCACTTAAGGACCAGCCTCGTTTTGGATTTTAGGTGTTTAATATTTAATATTTAAAACATTTTTTTTTGCTAGAAAATTACTTAGAACCCCCAAACATTATATACTGTTTTTTTCTAACGACCTAGAGAATAAAATGGCAGTCAATGCAATACTTTTTTTTGCACCGTATTTGCGCAGCGGTCTTATAAGCGCACTTTTTTTGGAAAAAATTCACTTTTTTGAATAAAAAAAATAAGACAACAGTAAAGTTGGCCCAATTTTTTTTATATTGTGAAATATAATGTTACACCAAGTAAATTGATACCCAACATGTCACGCTTCAAAAATGCGCCCGCTCGTGGAATGCCGTCAAACTATTACCCTCAAAAATCTCCATAGGCGACGTTTAAAAAATTCTACAGGTTGCATGTTTTGCGTTGCAGAGGAGGTCTAGGGCCAGAATTATTGCTCTCACTCTACCGGTCGCGGCAATACCTCGCATGTGTGGTTTGACCACCGTTTTCGTATGCGTTCGCTTCTGCGCGCGAGCTCGTCGGGACGGGGGTTTTAAAATATGACCTCCTAAATATGAGATCTGGGGTCAAAAAGACCTCAGATCTCATATTTACACTAAAATGCAATTAAAAAAAATCATTAAAAAAAATGACATTTGAAAAAATGTGCCTTTAAGACGTAGGAGCGAAAGTGGCTTTTTGACGTCGCTTCCACCCAGCAGTGTCATGGAGACGAGTGGGCGCCATCTTAGCCTCACTCGTCTCCAGGCACAGAAGGGAGACAGATGCGATCACCTCTGCCGCTACCGACGGCTTCAATAAGCGGCGGAGGGCACCGGATTGCGGTGGGAGGGGGGGCCTCTCCCGCCACGAATAAAAGTGATCTTGCGGCGAATCCGCCACAGAGACCACTTTTATCTGAAAGCCGACCACTGCACGAAAATGGGGATACCGGGGTTATGTCAGCTAGCTGCTGCCTAACAACGATATCTGCCAGCAAACTTTGGACGTACATCGGCGTGCGGCGGTCGACAAGTGGTTAACATATTCCAATGTCAGTTCATCATCTGGACGTGAATCAAGTTCTGTGACAAACGTTTCATTACTTTCTGATAAGCCACTGAGTAATAGTGTTGCGACGTTGTGAGTAATAGTGTTGCGACGAGTGTCAGGCGTTCAACCATTTCCAAGGAGCGCCTCATGTAATCCTGCCTATCCTGGCCTTTAATTAGCTTGGTTTGGTATAGCTTTCTAATCAAATACAATTTAATGCTGAGATTAGCTGTTTCATGTACCTTTTGTAATCCTTCCCACATTTCTTTAGCAGTTTCACACTTACATATATGTATGATTTGATCATCTTCTATGCTAAGAGAGATTGTGCTCTGAGCTTTTTTAATGTTCTCTATTCATTCATCTGAAGAGGGTTCTGGCCTGACTTAATTTATACATTTTCACGTACCTTCTATTATTAACAGAATTTTCATCTTGAATTTCCAAGGCTGATAGTTCTAGTTAGTTAGATTTGCAAATGAAAGCTTTGTTTCAGCTGTGTTGCTGGTCATTTTCCTTTAAATCCTTTGCAGTCTTCTTTCTGTTGCTGTAGTTTGCACTGTTGCTGTAGCAGGCGATGACAAGGCTCTCAGCCATTCTCTGGGTGGGTGTCTGGGCTATGTTTGGGCCCATAACCTGCTAGAAATTCTGTATATAGCCCTACAGAACATACAGTGCACAGTCCACATGGGCTTTGCTGCTTAACTGCAGACAGGAAACAGGAAACTTGATTCAGAGAAAAGGCATGCTACAAACATATAAACACTTATAACATACAAAAGGTGCAACGCTAAGAGATAGTCAAAATGGTTTTAAAAGGCAATTTCAACCAAAAGAGTCCAATTAGTGCGAAATGCAAATAGTAATAGAAAATCTTGTAAGAAGTCCTCCACTGGCAGAGGCACACTGCCTCTTACTGTCTAGATATAGCGGTCAATTGCACTTTACAGAATTCAGTTAACTAAAAGCCAAAAGTCAGACATTAGAACTCTTCCACCCTTGGACAGATTCCATAAGGACCTCAATGGATGTGATGTTCCAACCATATATAAAACATGTACTCAATGTTTTATATATGGTAAGGGCTGGATATGGGTCAATCACTGGTCATGCGATCCAAAAACCAGAAACTATTGCCTGGCCGGAACCAGACAAAACATAATTATAGAAATCAGAAGGTAGAACCTAAATTAAAGTTTCTGATTGCGCAATTGGCTCCAATCATCAGTCAGAGCCATGATTGGAGAAAGTAATGATGACTGTGCCCAATCATGGCTCATTGCTGATAGACCCACCCCATGCTATGCAAGGTTCCTTCCCAGAGCAGCCATTTGCAGTGTGATATTGGAGTGGATATAGATAGAACAGGGCTCTGTTCATTGCTACTAATGATTTAGTGTGCTATAGTGTGCTATTGTGATTCTATTGTGAGTGTCAAGTATCAGTGTAGTGTGAATATAGTGATAGTGCAGCATGAGTGTAGTGCGACTGTTAATTTTTACTGTAATGTCAGTTTAGTGTTTCAGGGCAGGTTACCTGCAATATATGAATGAGAGAGAGAGAGAGGAGCGGCGCCACTCTGAGTGCAAGATGTCAGTTAAAAGGTTTAATAAAAGTAAGATCAACTCACATTTTGGTGAGATATAATGTGCATGGCATAAGTAGATTGGGCTCCTATAGTCCAGCTGGGCAGCGGTGGTGGTCAGCAGTTCCAGGCGGCTCCGGTGGTTCCCGAGGCTCAGAGGCTGAAGATGGTCGCACAACAGCATATTAATATGCCTGATGAAGAAGAATGCTGCTCCAAACGTGAGCTCGACCACGCCTCCCATCCATCACCGCTGACGTGCTTGTTGTGTGGCCGTCTTCAGCCTCAGGAACCACCGGAGCCGCCGAAACTGCTGACCACCACGGCTGCCCAGCTACACTACAGGAGCCCAATCTACTTATGCCATGCACATTATATCTCACCAAAATGTGAGTTGATCTTACTTTTATTAAACATAGAATTTTAACGGACTTACTGCACTCAGAGTGGCGCTGCTCCTCTCTCTCTCTCTCACCCATATCAACAGAGTCTGCTCTCAAAACTACTGCTCTCTACAGCTGGCTGTCCACACTGATACAGACCAGAACCCCCTAAACCCTGGTCTGGTCTCAGCAGTGAATGAACTTTGCCTACTGGCACACCTGGACCTTGGAACTATTTCTATTTCGCACTAGCTACGTTTCTAGCACTCCATCTTTTTTAACTTTAACCGATTCCGGACCAGCAGCTGCAGTTATACTGCGGCAGGTTAGCTCCCCTGTGCAAGACGTCGTAGCTGTGTGTCGGCTCTTTAAGACGCCTCCAGTGGCGCACACGCACCTGAATCGTGTCCCTGTAGCCGATGCAAGTGCCCGGCGGGCGCGATGACTGCCGGGCACCCGCGGTTGCTCAATAAAGAACGAGAACGGGGATGTGTGAGTATGAACACCGATCTCTCTCTTCCCCTAGTCAGTGCCATCCCCCCGACAGTTAGAACACACCTAGGAAACACAGTTAACCCCTTGATCACCCCCTAGTGTTACCCCCTTCCCTGCAAGTGTCATTTATACAGTAATCAGTGCATTTTTATAGCACTGATCGCTGTATAAATGTCACTGGTCCCAAAAATGTGTCAAAAGTGTCCGATTTGTCTGCCGGAATATCGCAGTCCCAATAAAAATCGCTGATTGCTGCCATTACTAGTAAAGAAAATAATAATAATAAAAATGCCATAAATCTATCCCCTATTTTGTAGACGCTATAACTTTTGTGCAAACCAATCAACATACAATTATTGCGTTTTTTTTTTTACCAAAAATGCCTAAACTGAGGAAAAAATGTGTTTTTTAAAAAAAAATTGGGATATTTTTTATAGCAAAAAGTAAAAGATATAATTTTTTTTTTAAATTGTTGCTCTTCTTTTGTTTATAGCGCAAGAAAATAAAAACCGCAGAGGTGATCAAATACCACCAAAAGAAAGCTTTATTTGTGGGAAAAAAGGATGTCAATTTTGTTTTGGTACAGCATCGCACAACTGTGCAATTGCGATGCAGTGCCTTATCACAAAAAATGGCCTGGTCATTGAGCAGCCAAATCTTGACTACTTTGACGGCAGTATACTGAAGTGTGTTAGTGCATTTTACGGCAGTATATTGAAGTGCATTAGTGCACTTTTACTGCAGTATATTAAAGTGCGCTTGTGCACGTTTACTGCAAAGGTGGACGTAGTCTGTCCTCAGGCAGGGCATCATTTTTCTCTGTTTAGTGATGTTGTCCAGCCACAGCATGCAGAGGAGGTGGTGGACTTGCTTAAAACCATGCTCATGCTCCTCATCCTCTATCACCCAAGCAGAGACTAGTGCGCAGTCCCTTGCAGCTGCCAGAGTGGCTTATTCTGCCTCTTTGTCCACAGCTACTCCTGCCATAGCCCCAGCATCATGCATGGAGGAGTCAGTTATTTGAACACAGTGTCAGCCACTTGCTCCTGGTTCTGAGGTTGAGGAAGGTAGGAACATAGGCCTACAGAGAGGGGAGAACACTGGTAAACAAGGACTTGGCAGATATGTTTCCCCAGCCGCAGCGTATTGCCAAGTTAACTCCAGTGTTGATGAGGATGGAGGGGTTGATGATGATGAGGTCACTGGCACAACTGGGGTTGCAGATAGAGCAGAGGAGGAAAGTGAGGGTGAGGCATAATCCCAACAAGGTAGCCATCATGGAAAAGTAAAGACCAGCCGCCCTATTCCATCGGATTGTGGAGCTATTATCTCCTGGCCCACTTCCCACAGCTCAGCTGTCTGGGCATTTTTTTAGCACATGTGCAGCCGATCACACTGTTGCAATTTGCAAACTTTGCAAGTGGATCAAGCACAAACACCAGCCATTTGGGTACCAAATGCTTGATAAGGCATTTAACCTCCCACCACTAAGCCTGTTGGCAACAGCACCTGAAAGCCAAACAAAAGGGACACATTTCTGCTCCTCCTCACCTTTCAGGTCTATCTCCACTATATCTCATGACCTCTCAGCACTGACGGGGATGAAGCACTGACGGGGATGATGGTACAGCAAAGGGTGTCACAGGTCCTTGCAGCACGTCTGCCAGCAGCATGCCACCAGCATGCCACCAGCTGTAGACTATAGCAGGCAAAATTCTCTGCCCCAGCTACTGCAGCAACAAAAAAATACAGTCACTGCCACCCACAGCATCCAAATTCAAGCTTTATCACTCCTGCCTTTGCATCTGGTGGACTCCTTATGTGATTTTGCAGAATGTACGTTACCACAATGGCAGGTTCCTAGTCACTATTTCTTTGCACGTAAAATCATTCCAGCTCTGTACCATCACTTGGAAGGCAATGTTTTGGCATCATTGGGCAAGGCAGTCAGCCGCAAGGTCCACGTTACTGCTGACACGTGGTCTAGCAAGCATGGTCAGGGACAATATATTTAGTTCACGGCACATTGGGTAAATCTGCTTGCAACTCGGAAGGATGCAGAACAGGGCTCAGTCCTGCAGCTTGTTTTTCTGCCACGTCTCCATACAGCTGGTGGTTATGATGCTAGATTTATCAGCTTCACCCCCTCCTCCTTCTCCTCCTCCTCCTCCTCCTCCATGCCCTCCTCTGCTGAATTGTCATATGAACCACCAGTATCCCCTAAGCATTCAAAGGGTTATTCAAAGATTCAGGCTAAAATATGCCATGCAGCACTTCAGCTGGTCTGTCTAGGGGACAGGAGCCACATCGGAGCATATATTTTATTTCAGCTCTGCAGGGGCAAGCCCAAAGGTGGTTCATGCCATGCCAACTGGAGCCAGGAATGGTGGTGTGCGATAATGGCAATAACTTCCTGTCCACCCTTAGACAGGGAAAGTTGACACATGTGCCATGCCTGGCACATGTCCTCAATTTGGTGGTACAGTATTTCTTAAACAGCTACACAGGGTTGAAAGATCTGCTAAAGCAGGCCAGAAGAGTCTGTAGCCATTTCAGGCAGTCATACACAGCCAGTGCTGTGTTTGCTGAAATTCCACCTGCCTGTAAACTGCCTGATTTGTTACATGCCTATCAGGTGGAACTCAACTTTGGCAATGCTGCACATGCACATGCACATGCAGCAGAGAGCCATCTAGGAGTACCTGTGTGACTATGGCACGACAGGCTCAGGCCGGCTAGGCTTTTTACCCCATGCCAATGGCTGCTGATAAAGGATACATGCACTGCACTGTCACCATTTGAGGAGGCCACCAGGATGGTGAGTTGTGACAACGCATGCATCAGTGACAGAATCCCTGTTGTGTTCCTGCTGGAGCAGACTCTGTGTGGCATTATGAGGAGGAATTCCTTTCCTCTCAAGACCCACTTTATGCAGACACCATTTTTGCAACGTTACAGAACACACAAGAGGAAGATGAGGAGGATTCTGGCAGTTTTGAAGGCATTGAAGCGGAGGAAGACATACGTCAAACCTTAAAAGATGGTTTTCTGTCCCCTGAACCCTCTGTACTACGTGGCTGGGAAGAGGCAGTTCCAGATACTGTAATCTTCAGTGACACCTAGGACTGCTTTTCATACCTCTGCAAACTTGCGGTGCACGGGCACCCTCAATCTTCAAAGCCTGCGAAAGGACCCGAGAATTTGTGGCATCAAGGAGAAGGATCACTATTGGTTGGCAACCCTCCTTGACCACCATTACAAGGGGAAAGTCTCAGAACTCATCCTGTCCTCACAGGGAGCAAAGGATAAAATATCTTGAGGACACCTTAAAGAGGAGTTTTTGTAGTGCCTTTCTAGACTCTGCTAGGTTACAGTCTCATGGAAAGGCTAGTTCTGAGGCTTCTGTTAACCAAGAGAGGAGCGGTGGAGAAGGGAGCCGCTAAGTGATGCATTTCAAAAAATTTTTAGTCCTCGGCGCACTTGGCTGTCAGCTTCCACATCCCATCGGCAGTGTCTGCATCATACGGTGGCAGATTATCTAGGGGCGAAAATAGACACGGGGAGCTTTCCAGTTGATGATCCACTAGGTTACTGGGTCATGAGAATAGACCACTGGCCAGAACTAGCCCAGTATGAAATTGAGCTGCTGGCTGTCCTGCATCCAGCGTGCTCTCTGAATGGGCATTCAGTGCTGACAAAGGTTTTGAGACAGATAAAAAAGTGCGTCTGTCCACAGACTCCATTGACCAGCTGACATTTATCAAAATGTGTCAGTGCTGGATTAGCAGAAGCTATCAAGCCCCTGATGCCCATGTCACCAATTAAGTGTTTTCTGGATCTGGAATCTCTGTAAGACTGTCTATGCTTCCTAGCTTTGTGGGTGTTGATTTTATCTGGAAAAATGTTTTGGTATAGGTTTCATGGGTACATTTAACATCCAAGGACCATTTTTTTTGCTCCTGTTTGACAGGTGCTTATCATTTAAATGTTTTACAGCAAGGCCAATTCTTGCTTTCATCAAGAGTACCTCTATAAGGTTATGGTGTGAAGGCACCACCAACACCCAAAGACCAATTTTTCTGCCACTCTTTGACCGGGCATATCATTTCATTTTTTGAAAGCAAGGCCAATTCTTGCTTTCATCAAGAGTACCTCTATACCAGTGGTTCTCAACTCCAGTCCTCGGGACCCACCAACAGGCCAGATTTTAAGTATTACCTTGGGGAGTTGCAGACTAGAATACTGCAATCACTGAGCAGCAAATTATATCACCTGTGATGTATTTCAGCTATCTTGCAAACCTGGCCTGTTGGTGGGCCCTGAGGACTGGAGTTGAGAACCACTGCTCTATACAGTTACAGTGTCAAGGCACCACCCACACCCAAGGCCCAATTTTTCTGCACCTGTTACTTCTATCCAAAGTCTACAAAACAGACACCAGAATTTATCCAAAAAAACTCTAATCTTGTTGCGAGTGCACTAAATTGTGGCTTCATCATACAGACTGGCTCCCCAAGCTGTTGTTTATAAAATAAAGAAAGCTTGCAGGGAAAATGTCTTTTTTTTTACTTTATACATTTTATTTTTGCTGCAGCAGGTTCTATATACGGCACAGATGCACCACTTTACAGGCAGACTAAGGGAACCCCCCAGCACTATATTTAAAGGATTTTTTCATTTTTATTGTTTCACTTTAAGCTTTTCACTTTAAGTAAATCACTGCTCATATAAAAATGTTTTTTACACACTTTTTTAAATTGATATATGTCCCCAGGGGCAGTACCTGAACCCCTATACCGTTTGTATGCCCAATAACTTGCATTTAAGCCCTCAAAATGGGCACTTTAGTTTTTTCCCAGTTTGGGTCTTATAGACTTTACTGGGGTTTGTTATTCGGGAGATTTTATTCCCTGAGATATGAGTACAGCCCACGGTTATTATCCTGAACATCATTTAGGTATAACTAATGTCTGTGGATTTTATTGTTTGTTGTATTGTCATTTTTATTTTATTTTTTAGCATGAGGAATATCATATACTATTGTAATGCTGTATTTGTATACATTGAATATTATAGGTCATGCTGTCCTGTATGGAACTGAATATTGTGACACTTGCAGCTATCGCTTAGTCTGGGCCTTGGGCCTCATGCTTTAGTGATTAAAGCATAATTCCACTTTTGTTGAGAAAAAAACATTCCCCTCTAAGTGATCAATGTACATTGCAAGGATTATAACAAACTTTGTTGCAGATTCCTACCTTTTGTTATTCTGAAGAAATCCATGTGTTTGTCTGTGCCTCTGTACCGAGTGGGTCTAATTGGAGTGATTTCCTAATTAACTGCCAGGAGTGCAGCTGCCGGGCACTAAGGAGGAAATTTGCTGGGCCTGCATCCCTTTAGACGTGCTCCTATTGAAAGTATCTCTCCAAAAATTACATTTTTGTTGCAGGGGATGCCTGAAATCTGACTTGTTTCTTAGGCAAACTTTTTTTATATGTGTTATATTATTTTTTCTTTATTTGCTATTTTTTCCCCACAAAAGTGGAGTTACCCTTTAAATATCTAGTAAGTGTTATTTTTCTTTGGCTGGTCTGTGCTGTGATATACTTAACTAGCTGCTTACATATGGACAACCAGTGTTTTGCTCATTTTCTTTTATAATAGGACTAATAGGAATAGGGATCTAGTTATACCTTCCTGTATGACTTATCGGCATCACATACTAAGCTGCACCCGGACAACATATGGCACACAATTCCTTCCTCTTTATCTACTGGTTTACTTTAGACTCATGTAAGTGGTCCTTCTATATATGCATATGTATATGAGGGGGGCATGACAATGGAGTACATGTTATGTTCATATCTAATGAAGTATAATTAATAGTTATGCTTTCTTTTGGATTGGCCACCTCTATTTTGTGGTCAAGACATTGAGGTGCTGAAGAAGCAATTTTTGTGAAACGCGTCGACCTCTTGACACAGTAATAATAGAGTCAATATTATAGTATACAATTGGCCTATAATATCTGATAGAACCAATGTTTTTGTGGTTTTATGAACAATATGCTGGGTATAGATTTTAACTTTTGTAGCAAAGACAATATTATATAAACTATTGGTTGTCGTCGTCTCTGATACCGTTATAGTTTATACAGCTGTTCTCTACAAATTTTCTGATTGGAGGATGCAGAGTTAGGGTCTTCATAGGTTCACTTCAACTATGGAAAATAAAGACTCTTTGGTTGTTTTTCGTTGTATAAAAACTTTGTCCTATATTTAATGCTTCCTATTTTTCAATGTAAATTATTTTATTAAATTGAATACATATTTACTTGTGCATTCTTTGTATTTTTAGCATTCTAGAATTATCATACATTAAATCATAGAGCTTTCAGTCTCAACAAGGTTGCTGTGCAGGCACCCGATGTCCTCCTTATTAACCGATGATGGTATTGTTAGGATGCTAGCAGTTGGAAGTTTGTAATGGTGCGCAATGAAAACCTGTGACTTTGTGTAACTAAAAAGCAGGTTTCATCTACTTGCTGGCTTGTATACGGTTTTTGGGCAATTTGTATGCATTTTGTCAAGGCACCCCTGAAAAGACCCGAAGGCATCCCAGGGTGGTTGAAAATGGCTGGTATAGAGGATGGTGGGAATATGGAGGTTCAGGTGCCAGGGGAGGTTAGTTGGATGACAGATAGAAGATGGGGTAGAGGGAAAAGCATTAGAGAGGCTAGTCCTAAGCTGACACACCCCAAATCAATACGCCTTGTTGTGTTTCAGTTCACGAGTGGCATTGCTGGAGCAGATTACCTTCCCTAGCTGCCAGGGGAACAACTCCTCCAGTGAGGATGGAGGCAAGGCTACAGAAAAGGATAGACAGATACTGGTGGTAGGTGACTCATTTATTAGAAGGATATATAGAGCAGTCTGTCACAGAGATAGTGATCTCTGAACACATGTTTTTTACCGGGCACTCAGGTTTGGCACATTGCGGATCTGATGGACAGATTGCTGGGTTGGGCTGGAGAGGGCCCAGCTGTCATGGTACACATTGGTACCAGTGACAGAGTTAGAGGAAGATGGAGCATTCTAAAAAAAAACTATTTCAGGGACTTAGGAGCTACAGTATAAAAAAGAAAATCACCTCCAAGGCAGTATTCTCAGAAATACTGCCTGTAGCTATAGCCATAGCAGAGAAACAGCAGGAGCTTAGGGAACTTAACAAGTGGCTGGGGAACCAGCGCATGGCTAGAAGGTTTGAGTTTACACTAGTTGGGGGGGATAAGAGGAAGCAATACCAGGCAAGAACCAGGGGGTCAGAGGGTGATGATGTGGGCAAAGTTGGTATTGTAATTAGAGGCCTAAGATCAATGCACATAGGCTGTTCGAATCCTATTGCAGCCTTAGAACAAACAAGAAGAAAATATTATGCTCTTGTACAAAATTCAAAGGTATATTCACAAATGCTAGAAGTTTGGGTCATAAAAAGAAAGAACTGGAACTGCCAATACATGAAGAGGATTTTGACTTCATGGGAATATAAGAAACCTGGTTTGACAGCTCATATGACTGTCTTGTGACTGTCCAGGAATACCCCTGTATCGGAGGGACAGGGTAGATAGACGAGGAGGAGGGGTGTGCCTGTATGTCAACCTGAAGAATAAAGAGGAGGATGATCTTCTCTCATAGTTAGAAATGGTAGCAAGGCAGGGCAATATTATTATCAAGAGTATCAGAATTTCAGGGTCTTTAAAGGGGATAAGCCATACATGTATTGCAGAGATGTACTTCAAATCTTTAACTGCATACAATATATATTTATATATACTGTATATAGTTAAAGATTGGGAGTGTGTTTAATACTATATATATATTTACACATTGGCTTTTATGGCCCCACACATTACTTACATTGTATATAGCTGACATTGTCAATGGATAGTTTATTGACACAATGGAAACAACCTGTGTGTTTCAAATGTTGCACAGGAGGTTAGCTTGCATCCCTTTCATCTTTTTATACAAAAATAGTGATTTTTAGGAACAATTTTACACCTCTCTTTCTGATTACCCACTTGAAAGGCATGAAGATTACCTCACTGCATTCATGAAGTGAATACCATTTTTTTCAGCAAGCAATATCTGCCTTTTTACTACAAATGGGAGTAAATAAACATCTCTAAAGTGTCCATTGATTTAAATTGATATACCAAGAGACAATAAATCAGATCCAACTACATTTTTGCATTTGCTAGGTAGGAATGTCACAACTCTGGGAAGCAGCCGTGTCACTCCGATTAAATATATTCTTAGATTACATTAGTGACACTAATGCATGTGATAGATACAAGTATATATACCATATGACACAAACTGACATGTGTGTAACATATATACAGTGGGTATAGAAAATAATCTCTCCCTTTAAAATAATCACATTTTGTTGCTTTGCAGCCTGAAATGAAGACAGACACAGTTTTTGTTTTATTCAGCTGTATTTACTAGTGTAACTTATAACATCCAAATGAAAGATATAACACCAACATGTCAGAAAAATAAAAAAAAAATTCAAAAACAGAATCGTTGAGTTGCAAAAAAGGTCACTATTTTGTTGGACCACCTTTTGCTTTAATTCCAGCCTTTAGTCTGTTGGGATATGTCTCGACTAACTTTGCACATTTAGACTTTGCAATATTTGTCCTCTTTTTTGCAGAACTGCTCAAGTTCAGTTACGTTTGATGGTGACCGTTTGTGGATTGCAGTCTTAAAGTCATCTCACAGATTTTCAATGGGGTTTAAGTCTGAGCTCTGACTAAACCATGCAAGGACATTCACCTTTTTTCTCCTTCAATCACTGTGTGGTCATTTTTGCTGTGTACTTTGGCTCATTGTCATGTCGGAAGGTAAACCTTCTTCCCATTGGCAACTTTCTGGCAGAGGGCAGCAGATTTTCCTCAATAATTTGATTGTATTTTGCTCCATCCATTTTCCTTCTATCTTGACAAGTGCTCCAGTCCCTGCTGCAGAGAAACACCCCCATAACAGTATATTACCCCCTTCATGCTTTACTGTAGGAATTGTGTTATTTGGATAGATTTCTGCCAGATGTAGGCCAAATAATTCAATTTTAGTCTCATCTGACCATAGTACCTTTTTTACATGTGGCCTCAGAATCTTCAAGGTGTGCTTTGGCAAAGCTCAGTCATGACTGCATGTGGTCTTTCTTGAGGAGTGTTTTTTTTCTTCCAACCCCCCATAAAAGCCACATTTGTGGAGAATTTTGGATATTGTTGTCCACTCTTTTTCATAAATTCCTGCAACTGCTTCATAGTTGCTATAGGCCTCTTGGTAGTGTCCAGGGAGGGTCTGTGTTGTACCAAATACCTTCCACTTCTTAATAGACTTCACTCTGCTTCTAAGCATTGATAAAGCCTTTGTGTCCATCTCCTGAGTTGTGCCTGTCCACAACTTTATCCCGGAGATCCTGGTGACAGTGCCTTGCCACCCATAAGTTGATTGTTTGCTTCAATTGCTCTACCAGAGGCTGAAATGCTCCAGGAAAGCTCTTTTCATGCTGAGCCAATCAAAATGACCATAGCTGATCACGGTTGAAAGTCAAATGGCTTTATGTGCCATTAAGAAGGTGATTAGCTACACCTGATTGAGTTTACAAACTTTGAAATGGACGTATTTTCTGGGTATTTTATTTGTAGGTGCAAAGATCCTGATGAAGTCACATGATGTGTGACATAACACGTAGGGCGGAACATGAGGGGTCGCGGACCGGAAGTGATGTCAAACCAGGAAGAATAATACCCCATTGAATGTTATGAGTATTTTTACTTCATGTAGGTGTTATTTAAATTAGAAATAAAGTGTTACCATACAGTTTTACACTATTAGGGGCATCCTCTTTATCTCAACATGACACAGAGTGGGTAAGGCGCTCTTAAATGGACCAGCACCCAATCCTCCAGGAGTAGTATCTGGCAGGATGCGAGTATCCTATTGAGTAGGAGGCCACATTACAACCATACATATTGGTTGGAGATATCAAGCTGGATATGATTATACATGCTCTGTATATCATATCACTAAGGTGAGGACTATAGACGTTAGTTCAATGTTTATTTTCATGATATTTTCATTATTATTTATTGGCACATTGTTATTTGAACTTCACATTGTTAATGTTAAATCTTATAACATCATAATTGTTGCTTATGTACAATACTATTTCTGTAGATGCTCACAGTGATTTAATAGTTAGTACATGAAGCAGAATTAAACCCTAAAGCAAAAATGTATTCTATTGCAACTTACCGATTCTTAGATTTGATGGCTGCTTTCGTTTTTATAAGGCTTTATTTCCTTTATTTTCATATAGAGATCTGGACAGTAAGTCTTTTGTTTTTCAACAGTTACTGGCCAGATCAGCGGGTGAAACAAGATGGAAAACATACTAAAATAAAGAAAACAAATCCAGCCCCCGCATCTAATGATTGGTAAGCTGCAAAATATTACATTTTTGGTTATGAGTTTAAAACCACTTTAACCATTCTAGTACCGCACTGTAGCCAAAAGACAGCTACAGCATGGCTCTCTAGTTCTGGGAGAGCGTTCATGGATGTCCTCCCAGAACCCCGCCCCCTGATCACATGTAAACAGACTTGCCGGTTATTGGCAGACTTTTCCTCACGCGCTGTGTTTGTGTGAGGAAAGGAGAGCCAATAACCGGCAAGACTCTCAGTACATTCTTTATACTGATAATCAGGGCACTTATCAGCGCAGCCCAACAGTGCCCATCAGTGCCCATCAGTGCAGCCTATTAGTGCCCATTAGTGCAGACTCATCAGCGCACAGTGAAGAAGAAAAATTACTTATTTGCAAAATGTCATAACAAAAACTAAGGAAAAACATTTTACAGTTCCAGTCAATTGTGAAAAAAAACAAAAGCCAACAGCTACAAAAACTGTAGCTGCTGTCTTTCAAAAAATAGCCACTTACCTGTTTCACAATCCAGCGGTGTCCTCACCCCAGTCGGTCGTACCTAATATCTTAGTTCCTCGGTGCCGGCATCTTTACTATGGGCACCCAGCTATGACAGCTTGCGACTTCACAGCTGGGTGCCTACTGTGCATGCGCGAGTAGCACTGTGCATCGTGACTGGTCCATGCAGTCTTCTGGGACCTGTCAGTGTCCCAGAAAACTGCAGAGGGGGGGGGGAGAATTCCTGGGCAGTCGGAACGGAACTGGGAGTGAGTGCCTGTCAAAATCAAAATCGGATACCCGCACCCCCCACTCCTCAAAAGTACCAATTGTTCAAGAGGAGTGGGGGACTAGTCCCTAAAGCGGAACTTCCTCTTTTGGGTGGAGCTCCATTTTAACTTGTTTGCCAAAATAATAAAAAAACACAGTGGTGATTAAATACCACCAAAAGAAAACTCTATCTGTCTCAAAAAATGATAACAATTTCATATAGGTACAGTGTTTCATGACCACGCAATTGTTTTTTAGCTGAAAGATGAAAATTGGCCTGGGCAGGAAGAGGGTGAAAGTGCTCAGTATTGAAGTGGTTAAATATATCAAACTTGTTGAATTTGCTTATCAAGTATGGTATTTCTAAGTGCAATGTACTGTAATTTGTGGAGCGTCCTAAAAAAAAAAATCAGATCACCTGATTCTTTGGTCCCGAATGACATTGTTCATTTTTCTTCTGACTGCCTTTGTGTACTCATTAAATGAATCCATACAGTAGCTGAATAATTAAAGCATTCTGTACCTCTCATTTCCAATGTGAAGAAAATATCTATATGTATTTTGTGACTTGATGAAATCTTTAGGGTCTTTATTTGAAGAGCAGCTGTACCATTAGCATTTTGTTGACCCAACAGCATTTGGTCAATTAATACAGCTGCTGGCTCATCATCTAAATGTGAATACTCTGGTGGAGTTGACTCAGAAAAGGGCAGAACAACGGAAATTCAGTTTTACATGCATAGACAAGATCAAGAGTGATTTCCCATAAGCTTTTACCAATGGAAGCTGCCTAACAAATAGACTTAAGCCTCTTAATGGCCTTATTAATTATTAACTTATGGAAGCATATTACAAGATCCACTGATCTTATATACTGTACATTGTAGAATCTGAAAGCTAAACATAGTAAAATGTATTTCCATTCATTTCCCATTAATACGTTGCCAAATAATCATGGGACAGAAGGTAACGGTAGCTGTCCCTCAGATACATATACTGTATTTTTACAAATAGGGACTTACATTCACCTGACCTCTTTATCTTTATAGCACAACTGAACCCAAAAACAAAAGATGTAATATATTGCAGCTTATTAGACCTTAAAGCAGTATTTAACCTAAAAGCAAACATTTATTATATTTACCAATTCTTAGATGTGACATTAGTTTCCTTTTTTAGGCTTGTTTTCTTCTATTTTCATCTGGTGATTAATATTTAAGGATTGCTAAGCTGCAAGATATAAAAAGTTAGTTTTTTAGGTATACTACTGCATTAATAAATGTCATTTCATTTGTCTTTTTATGATGCAAATGTGTAGGGGTAGGTTTAGCCGTGTGTACCTGAGTATTGTGTGTATTGTGAGTACCTGTGTATTGTG
Source organism: Lithobates clamitans (assembly GCA_037952925.1). Lineage (NCBI taxonomy): Eukaryota > Metazoa > Chordata > Amphibia > Anura > Ranidae > Lithobates > Lithobates clamitans. The sequence goes on from JBBGZY010001198.1 coordinate 2,881,031, forward strand.
AGTGTCTGTGTATTTAGAGTATTGTGAGTGCACGTGGACTGTGAGTACACGAGTGCTGTGACTGCACGTGGGCTGTGAGTGCACGTGGACTGTTAGTGCACGAGTGCTGTGAGTGCACATGGACTGTGAGTACACATGGACTGTGAGTGCACAAGTGCTGTGAGGGCACGTGGGCTGTGAGTGCACGTGGACTGTGTGTGCACGTGGGCTGTGTGTGCACGTGGGCTGTGAGTGCACGTGTGCTGTGAGTGCACATGTGTTGCGAGTACACTGTGTATTGTCTTGTTGAGAACCTGTGTATTGTTGAGTATTAGTGTCAGGAAGCTAGTTGTTAGTTAATGTGGACAGAGTATAATTAGTAGTACGATGCCCGGCGGGTGTGGATGGTGTACATCTTGCGGCATGTATGCATTCCTTGATCATTCAATGGAGGGTGAATACTGCTGTGCAAAATGTAAGCACATTGTTTCCCTGTAAGCTCAGGTTCTGAATCTAGGGAAGCAACTGTCAGCACTGAGAAGTCCCTTCATACTAAAGGAGAATTAGGATCACACCAGGCAGGTGCTGGCAGAGGCCAACACAGAGGCGGGTGAAGATAAAGAGGGGGAGGCACTAAAGCAGAGTAGATGGGTGATAGTCAGGAAGAATAGAGGGGAAAGAGTCAGGGAGGCTGATCCTGGGCTGGAACATCGCAATAAGTACGCCCCGTTGAGTGACATTGGTGAAACCAGTCAGGGACCAGCACTGCTGGAGCTGAGTGACTCCCCTATCTGCCAGGGGAATGACTCCTCCAGTGAGGGTGGGAGTAAAGCCAAGGGAAAGGAACAACAGATTCTGGTAGTAGGGGACTCAATTCTTAGGAGAGAGAGGGTAATCTGTCACAAAGACCTGAAGCGCCGAACTGTATGTTGTCTACTGGGCGCTCGGGTTCCGCACATCACGGATCTGGTGAACAGATTACTGGGAGGGTCTGGGGAAGACCCGGCTGTCATGGTGCATGTTGGCGTACGTGAAAACAAAAAAATGGTTAAAAATAAAACACAGTAAACAGTAAAGTATAAAAAATTGCATACCTGAAAAGCAAACATGATAAAACATAATAACAATAAAACATTGCAGAATAGAATACAGTAAAAAAAAGAGCAGAACAATAGAGAGAGAATAGAGAGAGAGAGAACAATAAAACGACAACTATTTTTGTTTTTTATTTTATATATTTTTTTGTGTTTTTTTTTTTTTTTTTACACTTTTTTTTGTACCTGTAACTTTTATAACTGTAACCGGTTCCAGGTTCGGGTCTCTCAAAATGCGATGGTATCTTGGGAGACGCTGTGAAAGTGTGCCTAGTCTGTGCAATGCTGTACCCTACGCTAATACTCAACTAGTGTATGGTAGCGTTCAAAACATTCACCAATGCAAAGACCAGGATTGTCAGGACAGGAGGGACAATAATAGTGGGTGTCACACCTATATCCACGCTTGCTGCAGACACTACATATTTTTTGGGGGGGTTCGTTGGGTAGGGGTACTCGGGAGGACATAAAGAAAATGCCTCTCATGCAGCTGACTGCATTTTGTTGGGGATGTGAATGGGGGAAGTACAGGTTCTGCAGAAGTGGTGGGTTCCCAATTAGGATTGGCGAATGCAGCAGGAAGGGCATTATGGGCACGACGGGCCTGTGTTTGTCTTCGTCTTGGTGGCAGCGGGACACTACTTGTGCTTGCCACCTCCCCATCTTGAACTGCACTTATGGGACTTGCCGCATCACCAAGTGTTACTGCAGTGCTGGTTTGACTACAACCGGGGTGTACTAGGCCGCTGGTGCTTGCCAGTTCACCAAAACGCTACCAAAAAAACTGTTAGCGATCGCAGGGATCAGGCCTGACTCTGCGAACGCTGCAGTTATGTGTTTAGTGTTTTGACAGTGATCGATCGATACTGCACTTGGGTGGGCTGGGGTGGGCCGAGCGGAGGGGCAAAACGCAGGTGCTAGCAGGTACCCGATCCCGCTAACACTGCATTTTTGGGAACCCTAAACTGTTGGGGACGCTAGCATGGATCTGATCGGATCAGATATTGATCCGTTCAGATACTACACCACTAAGGGAGGTGTATGCTGCGTGCGTGGGTGTTAGCAGTACTGGCACTAACCTGACGCTGCCTGGGGTGACGCAGACCCTATCTGACCCTAAAACCTAACTTATATCACCGCCGGGCGATCAGGGGGTTAAACCTTTATTAGGTAATAAACGGCAAGTGCCCTGATATTATAAAAAATAAACGAACTAACCAGCGTCACCCATAACAGTTATACGGTGATCACTGGTGAAAGGGTTAACTAGGGGGCAATCAAGAGGTTAAAAACTTTATTAGGTAGTATATGGGGGTCCCTGATGCTATAAAACGATGACGGCAAACATATATTTACCTCCCTAACTAGCGTCACCAGTGACACTAATACAGCAATCAGAAAAACGATCGCATAGTGACACTGATGACGGGGGGTGTTCAAGGGGTTAAAACTTTATTTAGGGGTTAGGGGGGTACCCTAGACCTAAAGGGGGCTAACACTAACTGCCCTACCACTTATACTTGTCACAAACCGACACCAATGCAGTAATCAGAAAAAAAAACTGCAATTGGTGTCACTGTGACGGAAGGGGGGGGTGATCGGGGGGTGATGGGGGGTGAATTGTGTGCCTAGTGTGTTTTACTGTAAGTGTAGTGTTTGTGCACATACTCAGATGTCTTCTCTCCTCAGCGCTGGAACGGAAAAAAACAGGTACGTGATTTTGCCTGCCCGTGCCATTCTGCCGCAGTATATCTGCGTTAGGCAATCGGCAAGTGGTTAAGGGAACAAAAAAGGGTTAACTCACCTGTCACAGGAAGTGGGTTTAAAACAAGACAGGAAGTTGTAGGTGGGTGTGGAGGAGTATAGTGGAGACTGTGGATGGTGAATGGTGAATGGTGGACAGTGAATAGCTGTGAAAGCGCAGGGCAATGGCCTGCCTGGAAACCCACTAGCAGGCAAAGTTACCTCAGATACAAATTAAGGACTGTTTAACTGCGCCAGCAGTTCGGAGCTCTGCAAGTCGGTGAGACTGTTATTTCTTTTGATTTTGCTGCTGTGAAGCTATTTAAGTTTAATAAACCTCCTTTTGACTGAAAAGCCTGTGTCCTGCGATCTAGCTGGTTCCGCGAACTTTCCAATATATATAATGACAAAGTGAAAACAGAATTTTAGAAATGTCTGTGAATTTATTAAAAAGAAAAAACTGAAATATCACATGTACTTAAGAATTCAGACCTCAGTACTTTGTAGAAGCACCTTTGGCGGCAATTACAGATGCGTGTCTTTTTTGGGTATGACGCGACAAGCTTTGCACACCTGGATTGGTGGATTTTCTGCCATTCTTCTTTGCAAATCCTTTCAAGCTCAGTCAGGTTGGATGGGGTCCATCAGTAGACAGCCATTTTCAGGTCTCTCATGAGATCTTCAATAGGGTTCAAGTCAGGGCTCTGGCTGAACCACTCTAGGACATTCACAGAGTTGTCCCTAAGCCAATCTTGTGTTGTCTTGGCTGTGTGCTTAGGATCGTTGTCATGTTGTTGTTTTTTTGCAAACTCTAAACGGTTTTCATGTGCTTTGCACTTAGCAGAAACTTCCATCTAGCCACTTTGCCATAAAGCCCAGTTTGGTGGAGAGCTGCAGTGATGGTTGTTCTTCTCCACACAGGATCTCTGGAGCTTAGTCAGAGTGACCATTGTGTTCTTGGTCACCTCTCTTACTAGCCCTTTGTCACGATCAGGGGTTTAGGCTCAAAGACTAGTTGCTATAGCAACGGGAAGCTCACACAGGAACCATAGGTACATAGGTACACTCCTGATGGTGGAGATGGATTTTGCTGCACGTTAGTACCAGATCGCAGTCCTCAGGATTGCTCCACCAAGAGGTGAGCAAGCTGGGGTCCAGAAACGGATAAGCAGGTAAGGATCAAACAGAAGTATAGTCATTAAACAAGCCAAAAGGTCAGTAAGGAGTAGTTGCAGCTTGGGATCAGGCAGGAGCATAGTCGAGGAACAAGCCATAGGGTCAATACCGAGTGGTAGCAAATATGGACAGCAGCAGGGAAGACAGGAGCGAGGTACGGGCTGGAGATAGCACAATATTCTGGCAAACAGGAAGTGCAGAGACATGGCTAAAATCAGGAAGTTTATGGGAGGAGCAAAGGGTTAGGGTTCAGCAGAAATCAAGGCACAAGACAGGGTTGTCCTAAGGATCCGACAAGGTGCTGTCAACTCAGGTAGCTCAGTAAGAAGATTCATTACGGAACACAGCAGAGGTCCCAGGTTCGAGTCCAGGTCCGGATACCCTTCTCCCCCCAATTGCTAAGCTCTTGGAGGAGTCCTGGTTGTGGCATAGAGCTTCTATTTGAGAATTATGGAGGCAACTGTGCTATTGGGAACCTTCAGTGCTAAAAAAAAAGCCTTCCCCAGATCTGTGTCTTGCAATAATCCTGTCTCTGAGCTCTGCAGGCAATTCTTTTGATCTCATGGCTTTTGCTCTGATACAGTATGCATTGTCAGCTGTGAGGCCTTTTATAGAGAGGTGTTTGCCTTTCCAAATGTCCAATCAATTTAATTTATCAGTGTTGGACTCCAATCAAGGTGTAGAAACATCTCTACAATGATCAAGAGAAATGGGAGGCACCTGAGCTAAATCTTAAGTGTTGTTGCAAAGGATCTGAATACTCATGCCAATGGGATATTTCATTTTTTAATTTTCATTAAATTCACAGACATTTCCAAAATTATGTTTTCACTTTGTCATTATGGGCTACAGAGTGTAGATTAATGAGAAAAAAAAATATTGGAAACAACTGTAGTATCAGGCTGTATCATAACAAAATTGAAAAAATTGAAGGGGATCTGAATATGTTATGAATGCACTGTATATATACTGTACTATGTATATATATATATATATATATATATATATATATATATATATAGATTATACACATTGCAACAGGAATATAAAAACAGCTCTAATACCCCAGCAGCCTAATCTAAACTATGGCACCTTTGAGAAGCTTTTGTTTAAGTAATATGTCAATATGATTCAGACTTAGTTCCAAAACATATAAAACCCAGCAGTTTAAAATATAACTGAAGGGAAACTTTTTATCTTATGAGAATTGTACAATAAATACTTATAAAGTATAAACTCCAAACCCTAAAAATGTCTGCTTGTTGGCTCTTTTATTGCCTTGCCTGTTTTCCTCTGTGTATCCTAATGCCTTTATAATTTATAGCTGGACTTTCCTATTCTATATCTTTTTTTTTTTTAATTGTTTATTTGTAAATTTTGCATATAGACATAGAAGCAGTCACACAACCACAGAAGTAATGCATATGTAGCCATATGTTTGACTATGACAATATGGAGAAGGAGGCATTGCTCTTCTTTACTCCTTCCCCTTTTTTTGTGTGGTTAATATTGTTACTATTGAACTGTACAACACTCATCCGGCCAGCAGGGGGAGATCCAAGTCCTTTGACCTTATAGACTTCAACACGGCACGCCTGAAACCCTGGGAGTTATACTTTGAAGGCGCAACGACCCAGATAGCAAGGATAACTCGCCACAAATATGTGGCAGTGTTGAATTGTAAGTCTGTTAACTTGCTGCACATTTTCACTGGCAAGTTGTACACTTACAGAGCACTTAAAGCACAAGTTCTAGTTGACACTATTCCAATTTGTAGCAAATTTGCGTGGCAAGTCTTTAGCAAGAACAAAGTTGGTGAGTCTACAGCAAGAGCTCTGCAAGTCTACAGCATGAAAATTCAGCCACAGTGACCCCTGTGGTGGGATGACTATTGCACAACATAACTGAACCAGAACTTGCAGCCGACTTGCAGAATGTTTGCAAAGAAAATTGATCTGGAGTCATGCAATGTGGACTTGCGGCAATTGTGCAGCAAACTTGTGAAGCCTGGCAAGTCTAGCAATAGCTTAGCAAGTCATTTTCAAACTTGCAGCACAATTGCTTGCTATTTGGGCATGCACGGACTTAGCCAGCTTTCTGAACTACAGGTTCCACAAGACCCAGTGCAAGCAGGAGTAGACAGGGAGAGCTTTTATTGAATTGCCTGAAAAAGCCTGCTCTTTTGGCACCGCGGGAGTCCAAACATTGAGACCTGTCTGTGCCAGTGGTGGGGAATGGGGTAGCCAAAGAAAGCCTGGTGGTGGAGAGGAGACCGCTGGGGATCAGAAGCCTTGTCACTTCAGTTCACCTTGCAGGGTTACCGCCAAGAGACCAGAGCATTCCCCAGACCCTCTACTCCTGCTGTTCAAGCTACAGCCACACTGGTACCTGCATAAAGGGGCCTCTTCCATCGCAAAAGCTTATCAACACATCGGAGAGTGGGTAAGAGGGCCACTGGCCCAACTTGTACTGTTAGCAGTAGACAAGCCGCTGAGAGCAGGACAATCATAGCACCCAATCCGCATCCAGCAAAAGCAATCTGGTATCCTGTCACTTAAGCAGGTAGCACACCAATACCAAATCAGGGCTGCGGTCATAGTACATTATTTCTTACCCTGGCTCACTTCTATTCTACCCTGCATTGAACTGAGCTGCACCTGTTGTCATCTTATTGCTTACAGGTTTGAAGGACCATCTTAAGTGCAACAACGCTTACTCAAAGGGCCCCAACATAAGCCAGGCCTTACAAGTTTCCCTTATATTCTACTATTTTGTTTATATTGTTCAAACTTAACCACGCTTACCCAGTCAGTTTAGGTCTAGCACCGCCTTCATTACTGCACATCAGCAGCATAGTCCCCTGCATTGGTAGGTCAAGTCTCACTGTTGCTTACTGTCACATTTTGGATGGCATTGCTACTGTTTATGCTGGTATGGGCAGTCCATGCTTCGTATATTTAGTCCTGATGGTTAGCCATCCTCTATGCTGAATTGTTGTATAATATTTGTCAATTACCTTATATTTGCTTTGTTTTCAATGTTACTGGGTAAAAGGACTGGGCAAACGGTACGGCCCGAGCATGAGTTCGGGACGAACTTTGGCAGTTCAGATGTTCTCCGAACAACTAAATTATCCGGTCGTTCGTCCGTTTGTTCGGCCCCCTGAATGACCACAATGCACTGTGCATTGAAAGCTCTGATTGGCTGAAGCAATGAAAGCTTCACTCAATCAGGGCACAGAGCACTGTCAGAGCCATGATTGGATGTTGTCATGATAACTGTATCCAATCATGGCTCATTGCTCTTAATCCCGCCTAACACTATAAAAGTATTCTTTCCATAGTGGCCAATTGTAGTGTGATAGCGGCAGGAAGAGAGATGGAACAGGGCTCGGTTCAGTGCTATAAGACAGTTAGTGTGCTATTCTGATTCTATTGTCAGTGTAGAATATTAGTTTAGTGTGCATATAGGGATAGTTCAGTGTGAGTGTAGTGCAACCATTCATCTTTACATTAGTGTGAATGTAGGGATAGTTTAGTCAGTGTGAGTGTAGTGTGACCACCATTTATCTTTACATTAGTGTTAATGTAGGGATAGTTCAGTCAGTGTGAGTGTAGTTCAACACAGTATATTTTTTTGCGTTACTGCAAGTTTATTTCAGTGCGTTACATGCCGTTACGTGCCATTTAACGCAGTTTATTTCTGCGCGTTAGTGCACACTTAACGCAGTATATTTCAGTTGCGTTACTGCAAATTTAATACCGTACAGTTCAGTGCGTTACTGCAAGTTTAACGCCTTATATTTCAGTGGGTTACATGTTGTTTAATGCAGTACATTTCTGGGCATTACTGCATGCTTAACGCAGTATATTTCAGTTGTGTTACTGCAAGTTTAACGCTTTACAGTTCAGTGCGTTACTGCAAGTTTAATGCCATATAGTTCTGTGTGCTACTGCAAGTTTAGTGCCATATGTTTCATTGCGTTACTGCAAGTTAAACGTATATTTAATTGCATTACTGCAAGTTTAACGCCATATAGTTCTGTGCGTTACTGCAAGTTCAACATTGTATATTTATATTTCATTGCATTACTGCAAGTTTAATGCAGTATATTTCATTATATTACTGCAAGTTCATCGCCATATATTTCAGTGCGTTACTGCAAGTTTAACGCCATATATTTCTTTGCGATACTGCAAGTTTAACACCATATAGGTCTGTGTGTCACTGCAAGTTTAATGCCGTATATTTCATTGCATTACTGCAAGTTTAATGCCATATATTTAATTGCATTACTGCAAGTTTAACACCCTATATTTCATTGCGTTACTGCATATAGTCTGTGCATTACTGAAAGTTTAACACCGTATAGTTATGTGCGTTACTGCAAGTTTACCGCTGTATATTTCATTGTGTTACTCCAAGTTCAATGCCGTTTATTTGATTGTGTCACTGCAAGTTTAACGCAGTATATTTCATTGTATTACTGCAAGTTTAACACCATATATTTCATTGCGATACTGCAAGTTTAACAACATATAGTCTGTGCATTACTGCAAGTTAACTCCATATATTTCATTGCGATACTGCAAGTTTAATGCCATATAGTTCTGTGCATTACTGCACGTTTGATGCAGTATATTGCAGTATATTACAGTGTATCCGTTGAGGGTGTCTGTGTAGTGAATACTCAAATTAAAGTGCACCAAACACCACTTTCCATTGATTAAAGTGCATCCACGTACACATTTACACATCTTTATTACATTTTGGCAATAAACACCTCCCACCCCCCATCATATCTTGGAGGACAGCAAGGAGAGACAGACATTCCCATGGCACTGTAAGGGGGTCACCAGTGCATGTGTCCACAGGCAAAGGTGGACGTGGTCAGTCCTCGGGCAGGGCATCATTTCCTCTGTTTAGTGATGTTGCTGGTACTATCCAGCCACAGCATGCAGAGGAGGTGGTGGACTGGCTTACTAAACTGTCATCATCCTCCTCATCCTCTGTCACCCAAGCAGAGACTAGTATGCAGTCCCCTGCAGCTGCCAGAGTGGCTAAACCTGCCTCCTTGTCCACAGCCTTTCCTGCCATAACGCCAGAATCAATCAGTGGAGTTATTTGAAAACAGCGTCAGCCACTTGCAGCTTGACGATGCACAGTCATTACTCAATTCAGATGTTGGTTCTGAGGTTGAGGAAGGCAGGAACATGAGCCTACAAAGAGGGAAGAACACTAGTACACAAATTGGCATTCATGTTCCCCAGCCGCAGTACACTGCTAAGTTGTCTCCAGTATTAATGAGGATGGAGGAAATGATGATGATGAGGTCACCGACTCGACTTGGGTGCCGGATAGAGCAGAGGAGGAAAGTGAGGGTGAGGCACAACCCCAATGAGGCAGCCATCATGGAAGAGTAGAGAGCAGCCACCCTATTCTATCAGATTGTGGAGCTGTTATCTCTCGGCCCACTTCCCCCAGCTCAGCTGTCTGGGCCATTTTTAGTACATGTGCAGCCGATGTTGCTATTTGCAAACTTTGTCTCATGCACATCAAGCATGGCAAAAACACCAACCATTTGGGTACCACATGCTTGACAAGGCATTTAACCTCCCATCACTTAGCCTGTAGGCAAGAGCACCCAAAAGCCACACAAAAGGGGCACAATTCTGTTCCTCCTCCTTACTCACCTCAGTCTGTCCCTACTATTTCTCATGACCTCTCAGCAGCCTCCACAAACAGGGATGATGGTATAGAGCAAGGTGTCCCAGGTCCTTGCAGCACATCTGCCAACAGCACACCACCAGCTGTATACTATAGCCAGCAAATTTCTCTGCCCAATCTGCTGCAGCGGAAAAAAAATACACCCACATGCCCAGCGTCTAAATGCAAGCTTGTCAAAGCTGCCAGCACTACAACTTCTGCCTTTCTGCCTGGTGGATTCTGCGCCCTTCTGTGAATTTGCAGAATGTGCTGTACCACAATGGCAGGTTCCAAGTTGCTATTTCTTTTCAAGTAAGACAATTCCAGCTCTCTACTATCACGTGGAAGGCCATGTTGTGGCATTGTTGGGCAAGGCAGTCAGGTGCAAAGTCCACGTTACTGCTGATATGTGGTCCAGCAGGCATGGGCAGGGATGATATATTTCGTTCACAGCACACTGGGCAACTCTGCTTGCAACTTGGAATGATGCAGGACACGGCTCAGTGCTGCAGCTTGTTGTGCCCCCGCATCTCCATACAGGTGGTGGTGATGATGCCAGATTTGTCAACTCTACCCCCTCCTCCTCCTCCATGCCCTCCACTGCTGAAGTGTTCTATAAACCTCAAGTACCCCCTAAGCGTTCAAAGGGCTATTCAATGAGTCAGGCTAAAAGCTGCCATGCAGTGCTTCGGCTGGTGTGTCTAGGGGACAGGAGCCACACCGGAGCAGAGATTCTTGCAGCTTTGCAGGGACAGGCCTAGAGGTGATGATGCCACACCAGCTGGAGCCAGAAATGGTGGTGTGTGATAATGGCACAAACCTCCTGTCTGCCCTTAGCGAGGCTAAGTTGACACATGTTCCATGCCTGGCACATGTCCCCAATTTGGCCATGCAGCATTTCCTAAATAGGCGATCATACACAGCCAGTGCTCAGTTAGCTGAAATTCAGCGGGAATTCCACCTGCCTGTAAACCGCCTGATTTGTGACATGCCCACCAGGTGGAACCTGACTTTGGCTATGCTGCAGCAGCTGCACATGCAGCAGAAGGCCATCAACGAGTACCTGTGTGAGTATGGCACAACAATCAGCTCTGCTTTTTTTCCCTACGCCAATGGCTGCTCATAAAGGATGCATGCACTGTACTGTGACCATTTGAGGAGGCCACAAGGTTGGTGAGCCATGACGATGCATGCATCAGTGACACAATCCCTGTTGTGTTCCAACTGGAGCAGATTCTGCATGGCATTTTGGACAGGACACTCGAGGCAGAGCAGCGGGATGAAGAGGAGAGAGAGGAGGAGGAGGATTCTGGCAGCTTTGGAGCCATTGAAGAAGAGGAAGACATACGTCAAACAGTAAGAGATGGTTTTCCATCCTCAGAACTCTTAGGAGTAGTACATGGCTGGGAGATGGCAGTTCCAGATACTTTACTCCTCAGTGACCCTGAGGAGTCTGCTTCTCATACCTCCACAAATTTGTGATGCATGGGCTCCCTCATGTTTCAAAGCCTGCAAAAGGACCCAAGAAGATGTGGCGTAAAGGAAAGGGATCACTATTGGCTGGCAACCCTCCTTGACCACCGTTATAAGTGGAAACTCTCCAAACTCATTCCGTCCCCATGGAGAGTGCAGAAGATGAAATCTCTTGAAGACACCTTAAAGAGGAGTTTATCGAACTCTTTTCCTGACTCTGGTAGGTTACAGTGTTGTGGAAAACATAGTTTTGAGGCTTCTGTTGGTCAAGAGAGGAGCATCACATGGTGGACGATTATCTAGGGGCGAAAACAGAATGGAGAGCTTTCCAGTCGACGATCCATTGGCATACTGGGTCATGAGAATAGACCACTGGCCAGAACTTGCCCAGTATGCTATTGAGCTGCTGGGCTGCCCTGCATTCAGTGTGCTTTCTGAGCGGGTATTCAGTGCTACTGGAGGTTTTGTTACTGATAATTGAATGTGTAGGACTTCTAGGCTGCCTAGTATTGTGGGTGTTGATTTCATCTGGAAGAATGTTTTTGGTGTAGGTTTCAGGGGCACAATTAACACCCAAAGACCATTTTTTCCGCACCTGTTTGACAGGTGCATATCATTGCAATTTTTGACAGCAAGGCCAATTCTTGCTTTCATCAAGAGTACCTCTATAGGGTAACGGTATGAAGGCGCCACCGACATCCAAAGAATTTTTCAGCACCTGTTTGACAGGTGCATATCATTGCAATTTTTGACAGCAAGTCCAATTCTTGCTTTTATTAAGAGTACCTCTATAGAGTTACGGTGTGAAGGAGCCACCAACACTCAAAGAACAATTTTTCCGCACCTGTTTGACAGATGCATATCATTGCAATTTTTGACAGCAAGGCCAATTCTTGCTTTCATCAAGAGTACCTCTATATTGTTACATTGTGAAGGCGCCACTGACACCCAAAGAAAATTTTTTTCCACACCTGTTTGACAGGTGCATATCATTGCGATTCTTGACAGCACGACAAATTCTTGCTTTCATCAAGGGTACCTCTATAGGGTTATGGCGTGAAGGCGCCACTGACACCCAAAGAACAATTTTTCCGCACCCGTTACTTCTATCCAAAGTCTGTGGTAGAGACACCAGAATCTATCCAAAAAATCTCTAATCTTGTTCCCAGTGCACTACATAAATGGGGAGTACTCAGAATTGTCAGGGGTGGGTAGTGGGGTCCCCCAGGGTTCCGTGCTGGGACCAATTCTATTTAATTTGTTCATAAAAAAATGACCTGGAAGATGGGGTAAACAGTTCAATCTCTGCATTTGCAGACGATACTAAGCTAAGCAGGGAAATAACTTCTCCGCAGGATGTGGAAACCTTGCAAAAAGATCTGAACAAATTAATGGAGTGGGCAACTACATGGCAAATGAGGTTCAATGTAGAAAAATGTAAAATAATGCATTTGGGTGCCAAAAATATGAATGCAATCTATACACTGGGGGAGAACCTCTGGGGGAATCTAGGATGGAAAAGGACCTGGGGGTCCTAGTAGATGATAGGCTCAGCAATGGAATCCAATGCCAAGCTGCTGCTAACAAAGCAAACAGAATATTGGCATGCATTAAGAAAGGAATTAACTCAATGGATAAAGCGATAATTCTCCCATTCTACAAGACTCTGGTCTGGCTGCACCTAGAGTATGCTGTCCAGTTCTGGGCACCAGTCCTCAGGAAGGATGTACTGGAAATGGAGCGAGTACAAAGAAGGGCAACAGAGCTAATAAAGGGTCTGGAGGATGTTAGTTATGAGGAAAGGTTGCAAGCACTGAACTTATTCTCTCTGGAGAAGAGATGCTTGAGAGGGGATATGATTTCAACATACAAATACCATACTGGTGACCCCACAAAACTTTTTCACGTAAAGGAGTTTAACAAGACTCGTGGCCACTCATTAAAATTAGAAAAAAAGAGGTTTAACCTTAAACTACGTAGAGGGTTTTTTACTATAAGAAGGGCGAGAATGTGGAATTCCCTTCCACAGGCGGTGGTCCCAGCGGGGAACATCGATAGTTTAAAAAAACTATTAGATAAGCACCTGAATGACCACAACATACAGGGATATACAATGTAATACTGACATATAATCACACACATAGGTTGGACTTGATGGACTTGTGTCTTTTTTCAATCTCACCTACTATGTAACTATGTAACATTGTGGCCTCATCATACAGACTGGCTCCCCAAGCCGTTGCTTACAAAATAAAGAAAGCTTGCAGGGAAAATGTAATTTTTTTGGCTTTACAAATGCAATTATTGCTGCAGCAGCTTCTATACACAGTACAGATGTGCCACTTTACAGGTGGACTAACGGGGCCCCCCAGGCACTACATTGAAAGGAATTTTTCTATTTTTATGCTTTCACTTTAAGCATCAATAAATCACTGCTCATTTAAAAATGATGTTTTTACAAACTTTTTTTTCATTGAAACATGTCCACAAGGGCAGTACCTGGACCTCCATAACCATGGTATGCCCAATTACTCGCATATAAGACTTCAAAATGGGCAATTTTGATATTTCACGTTCGGGTCTCATAGACTTCAATAGGGTTCATTATTCGGTTGTGAACTTTCGCAATGTTCGAAAGTTCTGGTACGAACCAAACAGGAGGTCGTTCGGCCCATCCCTATTGGGTAATAATACATTAATACAAGACTACCTTTGTTTACTGGTTTGGTTTCTACTTTTGGTACAGCACGGTCAATAGATCATCAGAATTATTTCCTGTATTTCACTGTGTTTACTTGTCTTTACACTCAACCTGGTGTGTCAGAGGGGCTGAGGCCCTTGGGAAAGTTGGGCAAAGAACACAGGACCCATCTTACTCTGCGGCTCCTACATGGGTAGCTCTACATATACAGTACATGGGTGAAAATGATACAAGTTACTATTATGCCACGTACAGACGATCGGAATTTCCGTCAGAAAAAACTTGGATGGTTTTTCTGACGGAATTCCGCTCAAGCTTGCCTTGCATACACACGGTCACACAAAAGTTCTCTGAACTTTCAACAGTCAAGAACGTGGTGACGTACAACACTACGACTAGCCGAGAAAATGAAGTTCAATGCTTCCGAGCATGCGTCAAATTGTTTCCGAACATGCGTGATTTTTTGCGAGTCCGAATTGCATATAGACAAATGCATTTTCGGATAGGAACTTTTCCCGACCGAAAAATAGAGAACATGCTCTCAATCTTTTGCTGCCTGGAATTCCACCAGCAAAAGACCGATGGAGCATACACACGGTCGCATTTTCCGTCAAAAAGCTCTCATCTGAGTTTTGCTGGCGGCATTTCCGATCGTGTGTACGCGGCATAAGACATGTTATAGGATTCACGGTTAAAATTTCACGGCACCCCCATCCATCTAGAATATTATGAAAAAGCAAGAGCATGGCCATCTTCCAGTCCCACTATAAATTGTTGTATATCTTTATCAAAATCTTTATAAATGCTTCTATCCATAACATTTAACAGGGAAAGGAAAAAATGTTTATTTGTAGCCTTTTACTTGCTGCTCTTCAGTAAAATAGATTTAAAGCAATTTTCACATTTCTGAATGGCTCTGAATAATCATGACCTTAGAATAAAACATACCACAATGATGGTTCACTAGAAATATATTTAGCAGGAATGCCTGAACTCTGCTTTATTGCTGCTAAATCAAAGAAATGTTTCATGCAGCAAACTGGTAAATTTTCTGTGTTAAAGATATGAAGGGTGATGCAAATCTTTAAATAAAAGCAATGCTGTCACTTTTTCTGGTGATATTTGCCACAATTTATATTTACTTGTTACTTAACTACATCTGAGCACCACAAACTGAAAACCTGATTTAATTAATTTTTAAATATTCAAAGCAAGTGAGAAATCATTTTGAAAATCACCCCCCCCCCCCCCAGCATTTGTGGCCGTGGCCAACTTGAGTAAGGCCAGATGATTCGTGTAGAAATTACTTCCTGGAATCCATCTGCTCTTAGCTCAGGCATGCAGGCAGGAGGGTGTGCTTAGCTGAGAAAACCCCTCCACCAAATAAAGGAAAAAATGGCATGAAGACTCTTAGGATAGGGTGACTAGACGTTCCCGGTTTCCAGGGACAGTTCCTGGACTGAGGACACTGTCTGTCCCCGGTTTTGTCCCCGGATCTCCCTGCCTCTCCTGCTGCTGTTCAGTGGAGGAGAGGCAGAGCCAACATTTTACAGTGTGGAGGGCTGAGACTGGGAGGTGAAAAAATGGGGGGGGGGGGGGTGTGTCTGTGTGTACACAGGTGAGGGCAGTGGGGGATCAGGGGTGAGAGCTGATGCAGCTGCATGGAGAGATGGAGAGTTTAGCAGTTGTGGGGGGGAAGGGCTAAGAGATGTCTGCAGAGATAATCTGTGAAAAAAGGGTGCAGAGGTGAGCTATGGATGTGGGGGCAGAAGTGTCCTCTGTGCATAGCAAACCTCTGAACCCCGCTGTGTATTATGCAATCCTCTATCCAGCGCCCTGTGTATTATGCAGTCCTGTACCCAGTGCTCTGTGTATTATGCAGTCCTCTATCCAGCGCCCTGTGTATTATGCAGTCCTGTGCCCAGCGCTCTGTGTATTATGCAGTCCTGTACCCAGCGCTCTGTGTATTATGCAGTCCTGTACCCAGCGCTCTGTGTATTATGCAGTCCTGAGCCCAGCGCTCTGTGTATTGTGCAGCCCTGTGCCCAGCACTCTGTGTATTATGAAGCCCTGTACCCAGCACTTTGTGTATTATGCAGTCCTGTACCCAGTGCTCTGTGTTTTATGCAGTCCTTTACCCAGCACTCTGTGTATTATGCAGTCCTGTACCCATCGCTCTGTGTATTATGCAGTCCTGTACCCATCGCTCTGTGTATTATGCAGTCCTGTACCCATCGCTCTGTGTATTATGCAGTCCTGTACCCATCGCTCTGTGTATTATGCAGTCCTGTACCCATCGCTCTGTGTATTATGCAGTCCTGTACCCATCGCTCTGTGTATTACGCAGTCCTGTAACCAGCGCTCTGTGTTTTATACAGTCCTGTACCCAGTGCTCTGTGTATTATGCAGTCCTGTACCCATCGCTCTGTGTATTATGCAGTCCTGTAACCAGCGCTCTGTGTTTTATGCAGTCCTGTACCCAGCGATCTGTGTATTATGCAGTCCTGTACCCAGCGCTCTGTGTATTATGCAGTCCTGTACCCAGTGCTCTGTGTATTATGCAGTCCTGTAACCAGCGCTCTGTGTATTATGCAGTCCTGTACCCATCGCTCTGTGTATTATGCAGTCCTGTACCCAGTGCTCTGTGTATTATGCAGTCCTGTAACCAGCGCTCTGTGTATTATGCAGTCCTGTACCCAGTGCTCTGTGTATTATGCAGTCCTGTAACCAGCGCTCTGTGTATTATGCAGTCCTGTAACCAGCGCTCTATGTTTTATGCAGTCCTGTACCCAGCGTTCTATGTATTATGCAGTCCTGTACCCAGCGCTCTGTGTATTACGCAGTCCTGTAACCAGCGCTCTGTGTATTATGCAGTCCTGTGTCATTTGCCAATAAAATAAAAATATGTCCCCAGATTTAATTTTAAAAATCTGGCCACCTTATCTTAGGATGTATGGCATCATTTTGGCCTAGGGTGTGCTTAGCTGAGAAAACCCCTCCACCAGATAAAGGAAAAATGGCATGAAGACACGATGTATGACATCAATTTGGCCTAGATCAGAAACCAGGAAGCAACTGAAGAAATGTAAAAAAGAAAAGGAAAAAATAAATAAAGCTTTAAATATGTGAATATAATATACCTTCTTTTTTATCTATTTACTAAGGCTAGCAGCATAAGGTAGGGTGACCAGACATCCCCGGTTTTCGGGGACAGTCCCCGGACTGAGGAGACTGTCCTCAGAGTCAGTCTGTTCCCGGATTTGTCCCCTGCAGGCAGGGGCAGCACTAGGTGGGTGCTGGTGGACTCCCAAGCACCCCTATATGAATGCATCTGACTGGATCTCTCACAAGGCTGTGCAAATCTGCATCAATTCAACCTGGATCAATGCAAACTTGCCAAGCAATGTGACAGAGCCAGGACTTGATATTCAGGGATACAGCCGCATAAGCCGATACTCTTCTTCTAGTACCGGTGTCTTGTCGAATACTGTCCCCCATCCAAAAGTGTCCGCCCTGTACTGCGCAGGCGCAGTACAGAGGACAAACGAGAGCCGAAAGTCTCCGAAGTTCAACAGCTGATTGTCAGCTGTACACGGCGCCTGCGCTTTTATTCTTACCCTGTGTCCAGGTTCATTCCATACTATCCAAGTGGACATAGAGTAAGAATAAATAGATGCCGAGTGCAGCGAGGCCGTGCCCGAAGCGTGGCGAGCGAAGCGTGGCGAGCGAAGCGAGCCCGCGAGGGGCCCTCTTGCAAAGCCATCACTAATAAGTGCCCAAGCGCCGTGTACAGCTGATGGTCAGCTGATCAACTTCGGACACTTTCGGCATCTCCTACTCCTGCGCAGTACGGGGCAGACACTATCTGATAGGAGGACACTTCTCGTCAGAACACCGGCTACACAGTCTCTCAGAGCGGCGGAGTGATATGCTGTGAGGCACAGAACCTGCACGGCTCTCTCACAGCAGAGAAGGGAAGGGGGCGTGCGCTGTGCACAGTCTGGTTGCAGCTTGTATACACGAGATCTGGAGAGCGAGGAGGGAGGCTCACATTCCTGTGGAATTCCCCAGTGTACAGAGATGGATTGAGGTAAACTGTTCCTGATCCTGCAGCTTAGAAGTTTACTCTACACCTATTTCAGTTTAATACTATAGCCTGGCTGTGCTCTGCATAGTTTCCCCTGTGTGGACTCTGAAAGCAAGGAGAGATTATGTATTACTGCTGTTGGGTACTGCTGACCATTACATGTACAGTATATGCCCCTGAACACACTCTGCATTCTGTGTGTTACGCACTGGTGAGCCCTGCATTCTGTGTATAACGCACTGGTGAGCCCTGCATTCTGTGCCTAACGCACTGGTGAGCCCTGCATTCCATGTCTAATGCACTGGTGAGCCCTGCATTCCGTGTCTAACGCACTGGTGAGCCCTGCATTCTGTGCCTAACGCACTGGTGAGCCCTGAATTCCATGTCTAATGCACTGGGGAGCCCTGCAGTCCATGTCTATTGCACTGGTGAGCCCTGCATTCCATGCCTAAAGCACTGGTGAGCCCTGCATTCCGTGTCTAACGCACTGGTGAGCCCTGCATTCTGTGCCTAACGCACTGGTGTGCCCTGCATTCCATGTCTAATGCACTGGTGAGCCCTACATTCCATGTTTAACACACTGGTGAGCCCTGCATTCTGTGCCTAATGCACTGGGGATCCCTGCAGTCCATGTCTAACGCACTGGTGAGCCCTGCATTCCGTGTGTAATGCACTGGTGAGCACTGCATTCCATGTAGGGTTGCCACCTGTCCAGGATTCACCTGGACAATCCGGGTTTTTAATCATGTGTCCGGGTTTCAGGCGGACTGAAACCCAGACACATTATTCAGACTGGGCTGTGGCTCCCAAAGTAACCAAGATAGTCACACACAAATCTGTTGCTGTCTGGGAGCTGCGGGCAGGTTTGGCACTACTAGGGGGCAGGGAGATGATGTCACCAAAAGCAATTTGGCCACACCCACTATTTGCTGTGGCACTCTATGTGCACCGCATTACTACTCTCCTTGGGACACCCAAAGGTGTCCCAGGCCACTAAAGTGTTCTGGTTTGGCATTCCGTGTGTAACGCACTGGTGAGCCCTGCATTCCGTGTATAATGCACTGGTGAGCCCTGCATTCTGTGTGTAACGCACTGGTGAGCCCTGCATTCCGTGTGTAACGCACTGGTGAGCCCTGCATTCCGTGTGTAATGCACTGGTGAGCCCTGCATTCTGTGTGTAACGCACTGGTGAGCCCTGCATTCTGTGTGTAACGCACTGGTGAGCCCTGCATTCTGTGTGTAACGCACTGGTGAGCCCTGCATTCTGTGTGTAACGTACTGGTGAGCCCTGCATTCTGTGTGTAACACAGTGGTGAATCCTGCATTCCGTGTGTAACACAGTGGTGAATCCTGCATTCCGTGTGTAATGCACTGGTGAACCCTGCATTCCGTTTGTAACGCACTGGTGAGCCCTGCATTCCATGTGTAACGCACTGGTGAGCCCTGCATTCTGTGTGTAACGCACTGGTGAGCCCTGCATTCTGTGTGTAACGCACTGGTGAGCCCTGCATTCTGTGTGTTATGCACTGGTGAGCCCTGCATTCTGTGTGTAACGTACTGGTGAGCCCTGCATTCTGTGTGTAACACAGTGGTGAATCCTGCATTCCGTGTGTAATGCACTGGTGAACCCTGCATTCCGTTTGTAACGCACTGGTGAGCCCTGCATTCCATGTGTAACATACTGGTGAATCCTGCAGTCCGTGTGTAACAAACTGGTGAACCCTGCATTCCATGTGTAACGCACTGGTGAGCCCTGCATTTCATGTGTAACGCACTGGTGAGCCCTGCATTCCATGTGTAACGTACTTGTGAGCCCTGCATTCCATGTGTAATGCACCGGTGAGCTCTGCATTCCGTGTGTAACGCACTGGTGAGCCCTGCATTCCATGTGTAACGCACTGGTGAGCCCTGCATTCCGTGTATAATGCACTGGTGAGCCCTGCATTCTGTGTGTAACGCACTGGTGAGCCCTGCATTCTGTGTGTAACGCACTGGTGAGCCCTGCATTCTGTGTGTAACGTACTGGTGAGCCCTGCATTCTGTGTGTAACACAGTGGTGAATCCTGCATTCCGTGTGTAACACAGTGGTGAATCCTGCATTCTGTGTGTAATGCACTGGTGAACCCTGCATTCCGTTTGTAACGCACTGGTGAGCCCTGCATTCCATGTGTAACGCACTGGTGAGCCCTGCATTCTGTGTGTAACGCACTGGTGAGCCCTGCATTCTGTGTGTAACGCACTGGTGAGCCCTGCATTCTGTGTGTTATGCACTGGTGAGCCCTGCATTCTGTGTGTAACGTACTGGTGAGCCCTGCATTCTGTGTGTAACACAGTGGTGAATCCTGCATTCCGTGTGTAATGCACTGGTGAACCCTGCATTCCGTTTGTAACGCACTGGTGAGCCCTGCATTCCATGTGTAACATACTGGTGAATCCTGCAGTCCGTGTGTAACAAACTGGTGAACCCTGCATTCCATGTGTAACGCACTGGTGAGCCCTGCATTTCATGTGTAACGCACTGGTGAGCCCTGCATTCCATGTGTAACGTACTTGTGAGCCCTGCATTCCATGTGTAATGCACCGGTGAGCTCTGCATTCCGTGTGTAACGCACTGGTGAGCCCTGCATTCCATGTGTAACGCACTGGTGAGCCCGGCATGCCGTGTGTAACGCACTGGTGAGCCCGGCATGCCGTGTGTAACGCACTGGTGAGCCCTGCATGCCGCGTGTAATGCACTGATGAGCCCTGCATTCCGTGTGTAACGCACTGGTGAGCCCTGCATTCTGTGTGTAACATACTTGTGAGCCCTGCATTCCGTGTCTAACGCACTGGTGAGCCCTGCATTCTGTGCCTAATGCACTGGTGTAACATACTGGTGAGCCCGGCATGCCATGTGTAACACACTGGTGAGCCCTGCATGCTGTGTGTGACGCACTGGTGAGCCCTGTATTCCCTGTGTAACACACTGGTGAGCCCTGTATTCCATGTGTAACGTACTGGTGAGCCCTGTATTCCGTGTGTAATGCACTGGTGAGCCCTGCATGCCATGTGTAATGCACTGGTGAGCCCTGCATTCTGTGCCTAATGCACTGGTGTAACATACTGGTGAGCCCGGCATGCCGTGTGTAACACACTGGTGAGCCCTGCATGCTGTGTGTGACGCACTGGTGAGCCCTGTATTCCGTGTGTAACACACTGGTGAGCCCTGTATTCCATGTGTAACGTACTGGTGACCCCTGTATTCCGTGTGTAATGCACTGGTGAACCCTGCATTCTGTAGGTAACGTCGCACGGTTAGTGGTGCCTCCTGCTTAGGTGTTGCAGCCTCTGGGGCCTTTCAAAAAGGTGTGTATATGTAATGACAGTTCATGTGACACTTAGGTTGCACACAGGTGGACATCATTTCACTAATTATGTGACTTCTGAAGGTAATTGGTTGCACCAGAGCTTTTTATGGGCTTCATAACAAAGGGGGAGAATACATACGCACCTGTCAATTATCAGTTTTAAATTTCTGAAAAATAGTTTTATGTATATATTTTTCTAATTTTACTTCACCAACTTAGACTATTGTGTTCTGATCCATCACATATAATTCAAATTAAAAAAACATTGAACTAAAAGCTGTAATGCAACAAAATAGGTAAAAAGCCAAGGGGGTGAATACTTTTGCAAGGCACTGTAATGCCTCGTACACACGGTCGGATTTTCCGACGGAAAATGTGTGATAGGACCTTGTTGTCGGAAATTCCTACCGTGTGTGGGCTCCATCACACATTTTCCATCGGATTTTCCGACACACAAAGTTTGAGAGCAGGCTATAAAATTTTCCGACAACAAAATCCGTTGTCCGAAATTCCGATCGTAGGTACACAAATCCGACGGACAAAGTGCCACGCATGCTCAGAATAAATAAAGAGATGAAAGCTATTGGCCACTGCCCCGTTTATAGTCCCGACGTACGTGTTTTACGTCACCGCGTTCAGAATGATCGGATTTTCCGACAACTTTGTGTGACCGTGTGTATGCAAGACAAGTTTGAGCCAACATCAATCGGAAAAAATCCTGGGATTTTGTTGTCGGAATGTCCGAACAAAGTCCGACCGTGTGTACGGGGCATTAGTATAAAGATATCTCATATATCAAAGTAGAAAAATTTGATCCAATAAACCCTTCACACTTGCTTGTAAACGCGTTTCACTAGATATTAACTTCCACAGGACAAGTACTGGGTAGGTGCTGGTATATTTAAATACAGAGACAGAAAATTGTGTATAAGTATTACATATGGTATATATTTGTATAGGCACAACAGCAATTATTTCATTACGTATCCAAGAGAGACAGACACCAACACACAAAACACATACACGGACACACATATGTTTGCCTGGTAGGTCTGTGTCCAAGGATATGGGAGACTCCACAAAACTGAACAAACATGCAAAGATCTATTGTTTTGAGTATAACAAATGAGGTCAATGCATGAAAGGTTGTTTATAATTAAGACAAAAGATAAAGTGCAAAAAGGCTATATGCCACCATAGAACCAGGTTCAGAAATGTATATCTGGAAAAAAAAAAAGCACAGAGATTGATATAGATGAAATTGCCTAAATATTGGAAATAGTAATACAAACATATAGGGTCCCTTAAGATCAGAACAATGCTAAAAATTGTTTATACCTACTGAATAGTAGTGACTAGACCAGCCACATATCGGAGCGCAGAGTTCAAGCCGTATATGTTTTGGTACACTGTGGCACAGGACATTAGCCAAGAAAAATATCTAAGAGATATAGACAGGGTAAAGGGGTAGCCATATAGGTGATCACATAAAGCGTGACCGAAAATATGTAAGTAGCACTTGCCAGGTACATATAGGCTTGATCCTGAAGTGCTGTGACTAGATTACAGAAATGAGTGTTTCTCCCAACTGAGAGGAAAAGGATGACATCTGAGAGGGAAAGATTATAAGAAACTATTAAGTACCGGTATGAGCCAGTTGAAAGATCACATTGGTAAGTCAAGTAGCACATACCTACCAACAAGTAATCAGATAGAGTCTCAAAGAGTTAGCTCACCCATATGATCCGCTCCAATATGTATAGGTAGCCTCTCCGTATGTAGCCACAACCTCTCTGCCCAACATCCTATATATATAGGATTCGAAGTGCAGAGGGGGCTGGAACGCTGCCAATTTGGCGCCAAAAGATGGCCCAATCACATGACGCATATTGCCAACCACGTGGTCGCACAGCCACACCCCCCATATCGTACCAGGAAAGCGTAAGGACGAGGAGCGGATAGATGCTAGCCGTCGGCGTCAAACACACTGTATGCACGTCGGCACGCCAAGACGAACACCAGAGATGGCTGGAACGCCACCAGTTTGGCGCCAAAAGATGGCCCAATCACGTGACGCATATCGTCAACCACGTAATTGCACAGACACACCCCCCACATCAGCGCGATCAATCGTACCAGGAGAGTGTCAGGACGAGGGGCAGAGAGAGGCCTACCATCGGTGTCAATACACAGTGTGCATGTTGGCAAACCGGGACGAACCGCAAAAGTAGGCCGAGCTAGTGAAAAGAGCAGTAACAATCAACTCAAATTAATCAAATATATAAGCTGTTGGTCAAAAACTCCCATATCCAGGGACAATAGACAAACCAGCAGACAATCCCAAATAAACATATAAACACGGAAAAAAAAAAATTATAAAAGGTGAAACAAAACATAAAATGGCCAAAGGCATGTAGATTAGACAGACCCAAATCAATTGTAAGAAAACGTGTCTCAAAGAGGTCAAACCACATACATCTGTACAGGCGGGCAGTTAATTAAAGAACGGGAGAAATGTGTCTACCAATCACAGAAAAGGTTTATAGATAAAGAGTGAATCCAACGCATTTCCCTCTGTAAAATCTTTTTATCATGATCACCACCTTGCAAGTTCATTGGAATGTGCTCTAGTGCTGCAAATTTCAGAACGCTATTGTCACCAGCATGCATTTGATTTACATGGCGTCCTATCGGTGTCAGCAGCTAATTGCTGCTAATATAGTATATATGATCTTTAATTCAACGCCAAAAGGCATGTTTAGTTTTGCCCATGTAAAAACTGCCACACTTGCAAAAAATGATGCACACCACGCCCTCCGTTTGACAGTTGACATGGTGTACACCAGAATGCCCCATTGGGCAGATACATTGCATGGTTCTCATATATCCATGGGCAAAAAATACAAGAGTCACATTGCCAAGTCCCTCTCAAGGTGGTGTCCTCACTTACTATGTTTGAAAAATGACTCTGTGTCAATCTATCCTTCAGTGATCTCGCCTTTCTGAACGTAGTATCATTTTTAACCCCAGTATATTTGCAAAGAATAGATTTATTGGTGAGAAGATACCAATGTTTGTTAGGTATTTCCCTTACACATGAGTATTGGCGGTTATAGGTGATAATAACCCGGGTGGTGTCTTCCTCATTGCTGCGTGCTCTTTTGCAAAGAGCTTCCTGTCTGGTCTGTTTTTTGTCTCTCTTGAAAGCTTTCTTAAGGGAGGTTTTTGAGTATCCCCTAGCAATTGGGTGCTCACGTAGTGCATCTGCTTCCTACTGGAATAGGGTATCACTGGAGCAGATTATCCGCAATCTGAGGTAGTGGTCGTACGGGATTGTCAGGGCTGAGTCAGCCCTTCCTTCTCTGAGCTGGCCGCTCAGCTGTCGGCTAATTGCCAGCTCTCATCTCTCTCCACAGTTAACCAGCTGTTGTGGATCTGCTCGTCAGCCTACTTAAAGATCTCCAGCTCACTTCATTCCTGCCTTCGCCTTGGTCACATTACAAGAAACCATCTCCTGCGTTCTTATTTAAAGACTGGCTTTGCTGACATCCCTTCTGGCTCCTTATCCTGCTTGCTGTTCCTCTACTTGGATCCCTGACTTCTGGCTTGGCTGATTACCCGATCTGGTTACTAAACTCTGGCTTGGCTGATTATCCGATCTGGCTACTGAACTCTGGCTTGGCTGACTACCCGATCCGGTTACTGGACTCTGGCTATGCTTTGACTACGCTTAATCTATTTACCTTTTTATTTTTATTAATAAACAAGTGTGATTTTACTGTACTTCTGTCTTGGTCTGGTTCATGGTTTCTGACAGTAGGTGAAGGCCATGAATTCAGAAGATACAGTCAATCCACTTGTTGGTAATATTTTTTCCAGATTGGATGAGCAAAATCACCGCATGGATCATTTTTCCATGGTGTTACAAACGCTCCTGATTCGCACGGCTCACCTGGAATCCCCCACTGTGGCTGCTGCAGTACAACCTGAGTTGCAGGCCATCCCTGCTGCTGCAACAGTCTCTGTGCAGGCACCTGCCTTGAGTATTACCTCTATAAGAGGTATGTCTGGTTCCGCCCCGCTTCCCCAGTGATTTGGGGGCGATCCAGTTCAATGCAGAGGGTTTCTCAACCAAGTTGAGATATACTTTGAGATGCTGCCCCAGGCATTTCCCACGGACAGCAGCAAAGTAGGGTTTTCGATATCTTTGCTTTCTGAGAGAGACTTGGCCTGGGCTAACCCTCTATGGGAGACGCAAAAACCTGTTGTCTTCAGTTACCCTGAGTTTGTGGCCTCCTTTAAAAAGGTATTTGACGTTCCTGCACGCTCTGCTTCTGCTGCAAAGTGCCTCATGTCCATCAAACAGAGTACGAGAACTGTTGCTGACTATGCCATCGAGTTCCGTACTCTGGCAGCAGAGGTTGCTTGGAACAATGAGGCTCTCGTGGCTGCTTTTTCTCTTGGTCTCTAGGATTCCATCAAGGATGAGATAGCAGCCCGAGATATACCCACTGAGCTGGAGAGCTTGATCTCGTTTGCCATCCTCCTTGACTCCAGACTCAGAGAAATACTTTCTTTTAATTAGTGCTTGTGTAAGCCTCCTGTACGTTTGCCTCCGAGCTTTGCATTTCCACCCATGCCTCCCTCACCTCCTATGCCTCCTGGTACCGAGTAGGTCAGTGAAGATGATCCCATGCACTTGGGCTTCACGCGTCTCTCTGCGGATGAGAGAGCCTTTAGGAAGAGGGAGGGATTGTGCCTTTATTGTGGCCAGGGAGGTCACTTTTTGAAGTCTTGTCCTACCCGTCCTGGGAACACCCGAACCTTGAGGTCCTGTCATGGACAGACCTTAGGTGGTGTTGTGTCCTCCCCAGTTATCCGGAAGGATAATGTAAAAAATGGTGCAGCGCTGAGTAAGCAGAACTAAACATCAAGGGATATCAAATGCAGTTGAAAGAGTAAATCCTCATACAGCATAAAATAAAAGCATTTTAGATGCAAAATCAAACGTCCAAAAAGTCCATAAAAAACTTTGTCAAAATCTATTAAGAAATTCCACCAAGTGATCGTGATGTCATGCTGATATGGGTGACTGATGTGCCCTTCACCGGTATCTGAAATAGCCTCTCACCTGACGGCCAGGACCCTTTAATTACAGAGGGTCATGCAAGCCTTCCCTTACGGGTCATAAACGTGGATGGTGTTCAGAATCAGGGACCAAGAGCTCCGTCACACACCGGGTGGAAAATTCCAGATATTCCAATGGTTTATATAATGAAAGAGTGACAACATATAGTGCTCTCCGTTTGCAAAACAATTTATTAAAAAGCTTAAGAAATACACTTACATAGCTAGCACTTCTCAAGTGCCAGTGAAACAGCAACAAGCGGTGGTGTGTAAACACAGAAGGAATGGAGCATGCGCGGTGGCCGCGGGTGACGTCACGACGTCTCGTTCTGGACGCGTTGCGTCCCAGTGGGCGGGGACTTCTTCAGCAGAACTGCTGAAGAAGTCCCCGCCCACTGGGATGCAACGCGTCCAGAACGAGACGTCGTGACATCACCCGCGGCCACCGCGCATGCTCCATTCCTTCTGTGTTTACACACCACCGCTTGTTGCTGTTTCACTGGCACTTGAGAAGTGCTAGCTATGTAAGTGTATTTCTTAAGCTTTTTAATAAATTGTTTTGCAAACGGAGAGCACTATATGTTGTCACTCTTTCATTATATAAACCATTGGAATATCTGGAATTTTCCACCCGGTGTGTGACGGAGCTCTTGGTCCCTGATTCTGAACACCATCCACGTTTATGACCCGTAAGGGAAGGCTTGCATGACCCTCTGTAATTAAAGGGTCCTGGCCGTCAGGTGAGAGGCTATTTCAGATACCGGTGAAGGGCACATCAGTCACCCATATCAGCATGACATCACGATCACTTGGTGGAATTTCTTAATAGATTTTGACAAAGTTTTTTTATGGACTTTTTGGACGTTTGATTTTGCATCTAAAATGCTTTTATTTTATGCTGTATGAGGATTTACTCTTTCAACTGCATTTAATATCCCTTGATGTTTAGTTCTGCTTACTCAGCGCTGCACCATTTTTTACATTTTATTTAAGGGATTTGATTGATTGACCCTGGTGTTCAGCTGCTTATTGTCAACACGCGCTGATTTCTTTCCTATTTTGTATCCGGAAGGATAAGCCCCTGGTTTCGGTCACCCTTTCTTGGGCTGAGTCGTCTATCGAGATACAGGCTCTAATCGATTCTGGGGCTGCAGGCCTGTTCATTGATGCTGCCTTTGTATCAAAGCACTTGATGCCACTGCAGCTGGAAGTTTATTCGTAACTTCTCGTCTCTGGTCAAGCCCCTGACCGATATGACCAGAAAGAATAGTAACCCACGGAGTTGGTCTCCGGAGTCCATTAAGGCCTTTGAAAATCTCAAGGCTGCCTTTGTTTCTGCTCCTGTCTTGGCACATCCTGATCCTACGTTACCTTTTTATCCTTGAGGTTGATGCTTCTGAGACTGGTGTTGGCACCCTTCTGTCTCAACGTCCTACCTCTGAGAGTGCTATGCCTCCTTGTGGCTACTTTGCCAAGAAATTGTCACCTGCCAAGTGCAATTACGAGATTGGTGACAGAGAGCTGTTGGCAATCATTTTAGCCCTGAAAGAACGGAGAGATCTCCTCGAAGGTACCACTGTGACGGTTCTCATTTTTAATGACCATAAGAATCTCACATTCTTGTCTGAGGCTAAACGCCTCTCTCCAAGAAGGATGCGAGGGGCTCTTTTCTTGTCAAGTTTCAATTACATTGTCTCATTCTTACCCGGTACTAAGAATGTAAGGGTTGACACCTTGTCACAACAATTTTCCTCCACTTCCAAGTTGGAGTCGGTTCCGGTTCCTATGATTCCTCCTGATCGTATTCTGGCTACGGTTCACACCAGTCTTACTTCTCCTTTGGGTGACAAAATCGTGCTGCTCAGGTCGATGCTCCTCCTGAGAAACCTTGTGACCGATGCTTTGTCCCAGAGTGTCTCCGTACTTCCGTGCTCCAGACTTACCATTCTCCCAAGGCAGCTGGCCACCCTGGTAAGAATCAACTTGTTTGGGCCATTTCTTAACAATTCTGGTGGCCTAGTCTATGTGCTGATGTAACTGCCTTTGTAGCTGCCTGTTCCATGTGTGCTCAGAGTAAGACTCCACGACCCCTTCCAGTGGGCCTCCTACAACTCATACCCAATCGAGAGAGGCCCTGGACCCATCTGTCTATGGATTTCATTGTGGAGTTGCCCAACTCCCAAGGCAACACAGTTATCCTTATGGTGGTTGACCGGTTCTCAAAGATGTGTCATTGTATTCCACTTAAGAAGTTGCCCACTTCTAAGAAACTGGCTTCCATTTTTGCTCGGGAGATCTTTCGCTTACGTGGGCTACCCAAGGTGATTGTCTCAGACAGGGGTAGTCAGTTTGTGTCCCAGTTCTGGCAAGTCTTTTGTGCACAGCTGGGAATTCAGCTTGCTTTCTTCTCTGCATATCACCCGCAGTCTAATGGGGCTGCAGAACGAGCCAAGCAGTCCTTGGAGCAATTCCTACGTTGCTATATTTCTGACCATCACAACAACTGGTCAAACCTATTACCATGGGCAGAGTTTGCTCACAACAGTGCCTTGAATTCTGCTTCCCGATTGTCTCTGTTTATGGCAAATTATTATGGTTTCCAACCCTCCATGTTGCCTGACTCGTTTGTTCCGCAGAGTATTCCTGCACTAGTGGAGCATCTCCGTGGTCTTCGTTCCACTTGGGCACAAGTCCAGGAGGCTTTGTCTCATGCTAATGATAGGTACAGACTCCATGCTGACTGCAGACGCCTGCCTGCACCTTCCTACCAGGTTGGGGACAGGGTCTGGCTGTCATCTTGCAACCTCTGACTTCATGTTCCCTCACTGAAGTTCGCACCTTGGTTTATTGGGCCTTTCCGTATCCTTCTCAGGATTAACCAAGTGGCTTTAGCATTGGACCTTCCTCCTAGTATGCGCATCTCAAATGTGTTTCATGTTTCCTTATTGAAACCGTTGGTCTGCAACCGCTTTACCACCTCGTGTCACGTCCTCACCCTATACCGGTTGAGAACCATGAGGAGTATGAGGTACAATCCATTGTTGACTCCCGTAGGTTCCATGGGCGCATACAGTACCTGCTGCATTGAAAGGGGTATGGTCCAGAGGAATGCTCCTGTTCCTCTACTTGGATCCCTGACTTCTGGCCTGGCTGATTGCCCAATCTGGTTACTGAACTCTGGCTTGGCTGACTACCCGATCCGGTTACCGATCCGGTTACTGGACTCTGGCTATGCTTTGACTATGCTTACTCTATTTACCTTTTTATTTTTATTAATAAACAAGTGTGATTTTACTGTACTTCTGTCTCGGTCTGGTTTATGGTTTCTGACAGGGATACTGTTAATGAGAGGAGTAGGATGGAAACTACTAGCATGTAGGAGAGTGTTGCCGGCTGTCTCCTTTTGATATAAAGTAGTATTGATGTTCCCATCCTCCTCAGTTATAACAGTGATATCCAGAAAAGGGATGGATTGCCTATTCTGATGCATAGCGAACTTTAAATTAAATGCATACTGGCCGAGATCCAACATGAAATTGGCCAGTTCAGCAGCAGAACCAGTCCAAAGCATCAGGACGTCATCTATATATCGGTTCCACATTAAAATGTGGTCCTAATATCTAGCATATCTTTCCTCAGAAAACAGCATGGGTTCCCCCCCTCCCCAGGTACAGGTTGGCATACGATGGGGCACAGGAGGTCCCCATTGTTAGCCCCTGCACCTGAAGGTAGTGGGAATCATTGAAGGTAAAAACATTACATGTCAGAATATGCTCCAATATAGTGAGGATAAACTTACTGAGGGACTATGAGTCCTGTGACCTTTCATTAAGGAAATCTTGTATCACAGAGAGACCTGAGGAGTGTGGAATACTACTGTATAGAGCCTCAATGTCAATAGCCACAAAGAGGAGGTACTTGGATGTTTTCTAGACGCTTCAAAAGATCTGGTGTGTCCTGGACATAAGAGGGAAAAGCCACAACATGAGGGCAGAGATATTGGTCAACGGAGTACAGCAACCTGGGAACCACAATGAACAGGAAATTAGGGATTCTGATTCTTCCAATGCTTCTAATAACTCCTGTTTTTCACAAGGTACGGCCAGATCGCATGGGAGAAATCGCAACCCCCAAAAGGAACCCCTCAGCCATAATAATGAGCGCACACGAGGTGGTAAGAAAAGGCTTCTCGACGGCTCACACCCAGGGGGCCTACAGGGAAACACCCGGTCCAATCCTAACGAGGAGGGTCTGAATACACTCACTAATAAGCCAACTATACAAGTGGGTGAACATCAGGATAGGGGCAATCCAAATCTTCTTCCCTATCCATTACATCCACACCCTCGTTTTTTTGCTGCCCAAAGAAAGGGGTAGCCCCTCCACCAAAAGAAAGAAAATTAGGAAGCAACCTAGACCCATTTGTAATCAAGAACACATAAGAGATACTGCTCTTAATGTGATCAATTTATCAGGCTATAATTCATCTCATGCAGAAATAGAAGTACTGGTTTTGGGCCTAACATTCTGCCCTACTCAAGAAATAGATCATTTTGAGACTATTAAGCACTTAAATCTATTTGCCCGCAAGCTGACCTATAAATATCTATTTGATCAAGATAGGAAAAGAAAGGAGAAAGATAAAAAAATTGAGAGATTAATGGAAAACTTTCTCAGTAAGGGACTTTCGGGCATTAAGAGATCTCATGGACCTCTTGGAAGAAAATGAAAGATATGACCAGCAGGCACAAACCGGGATAGGGATTCTACTCCTAATATTCAGATTGACACCTTGCAAAACTTAAAAAAAAAAAATAAGTGAAATTCCCTCCCTTGCAAACCAATCCAAATATCTGGGCATTTCTTACACAAGTTACAAAAGAAATTGAAAAGTTGCAAATCTATCCCCATAATGTGGACAATTTATCCACTATACAGAAACAGGCGTTACAAAAACTCTGTTCACAAGACGGAATCATTATTAAACCTTCGGATAAGGGGGGCAATATTGTCCTTATGGACAAGGTCCAGTACATTGCTATGTGTAACAAAGTTCTAGATAATGAGGATTGGTACTAAAGGATCTCTTCAGAATATGGCAGCAAAGTGCAGGATGAGTTTTACTTACTTCTTTTGCACTCTTTTCATCAAGGAGTTATTACTAAAGACGTATATGAGGCTCTCCTTGTTAAGCATCCTGTCACACCAACCTTCTATGCCTTACCTAAGATGCATAAAGATATGGGATGTCTTTCCCGGGAAGGCCTATAATATCTGGGAATGGGGGTTATACAGAACAAGCCAGTCAACTCATGGACCAATATCTCCACCCTCATGTTTTGGCTCTTCCCTCTTATGTCCAGGATACACCGGATCTTTTGCGACATCTAGAAAACATCCAAGTACCTCCTGACACCATCTTGGTGGCTATTGACATTGAGGCTCTATACAGTAGTATTCCACACTCCTCAGGTCTCTCTGTAATACAAGATTTCCTTAGTGAAAGGACACAGGACTCATGGCCCTTCAGTAAGTTTATCCTCATTATATTGGAGTATATTCTGACATGTAATTTTTACCTTCAATGATTCCTACTACCTCCAGGTGCAGGGGGTAGCGATGGGGACCTCCTGTGCCCCATCGTATGCCAATCTCTACCTGGGGGGGTGGGAACGCATGCTTTTTTCTTAGGAAAGATATGCTAGATATTGGGACCACATTATAATGTGAAACCGATATATAGATGACGTCCTGATGCTTTGGACTGGTTCTGCTACTGAACTGGCCAATTTTATGTCGGATCTCGGCCAGAATGCATTTAATTTTAAGTTCACTATGCATCAGAGTAGGCAATCCATCCATTTTCTGGATATCTCTGTTATAATTGAGGATGATGGGAACAACAATACTACTTTATATCGAAAGGAGACAGCCGGCAACACTCTCCTGCGGAGAATCTGCTCCAGTGATACTCTATTCCAACAGGAAGCAGATGCACTACGTGAGCACCTAATTGCTAGGGTATACTGAAAAACCTCCCTTAAAAAAGCTTTCAAGAGAGCCAAAAAACAGACCAGACAGGAAGCTCTTTACAACAGAGCATGCAGCAATGAGGTAGACACCACCCGGGTTATTATCACCTACCACCGCCAACACTCATGTGTAAGGGAAATACTTAAACATTGGCATCTTCTCACCAATGACTCTATTCTTTGCAAATATACTGGGGTTAAACCTGATATTACGTTCAGAAAGGCGAGATCACTGAAGGATAGATTGACACAGTCATTTTTCAAACATAGTAAGTGAGGACACCACCTTGAGAGGGACTTGGCAATGTGGCTCTTGTACTTTTTGCCCATGGATATATGAGAACCATGCAATGTACCTGCCCAATGGGGCATTCTGGCATACACCACATCAACTGTCAAATGGAGGGCGTGGTGTACATCATGTTTTGCAAGTGTGGCAGTTTTTACGTGAGCAAAACTAAACATGCCTTCTGGCATCAAATTAAGATCATATGTACTATATTAGCAGCAATCAGCTGCTGACACCGATAGGACGCCATGGAAATCAAATGCACGCTGGTGACAATAGCGTTCTGAAATTTGCAGCACTAGAGCACATTCCAATGAACTTGCGAGGTGGTGATCATGATAACAAGATTTTACAGAGGGAAATGCGTTGGATCCACTTTTTATCTGCTACTGTTTTTCAGGATCTCAATGATGCTATGAGCTATAAACCTTTTCTGTGATTGGTAGACACATTTCTCCCTTTCTTTAATTAACTGCCCGCCTGTACAGATGTATGTGGTTTGACCTCTTTGATTCACATTTTCTTACAATTAATTTGGGTCTGTCTAATCTATATGCCTTTGGCCATTTTATGTTTTGTTTCACCTGTTATGATTTTTTTTTTTCTGTGTTTATATGTTTATTTGTGATTGTCTGCTGGTTTGTCTATTGTCCCTGGATATGGGAGTTTTTGACCAACAGCTTACATATTTGATTAGTTTAAGTTGATTGTTACTGCTCATTTGTGGAACAGTTTACAGTCCGATTCCATTCCCATTTTTAATTTATTTTGGGCCGATATTGGTATGGAGCTGGCATCGATTCTTGATGCTGGCTGTTATCTGATCGAGTGTCCCCCTAGATCGTTGTGGTGTGGAATATATGTTTCTGGATGGGTTTGCATCCACATGTAATGATGTCTTCCTTGTAGTTTGTGGTAGGCTTCTGTCTGGAGCTGCACACGTGCTGTGATGTGGACATCCACTACGCATGTGCGGGATTCGTCCGCTGCATCACTACGTCACATTTCACTAGCTTGGCCTCCTTTTGCGGTTTGTCCCGACATGCCGATGTGCACGCTGTGTATTGACGCCAATGGCTGGTATCTCTCTGCCCCTCGTCCTGACATTCTCCTGGTGCGATTGGTCGCGCTGATGTGAGGGGTGTGGCTGTGCGACCACGTGGTTGACGCTATGCGTCACGTGATTGGACCATCTTTTGGTGCCAAACTGGCGGCGTTCTGGCCCCCTCTGGTGTTCGTTTTGGCGTGCCGATGTGCATGCTGTGTGTTTGATGCTGACAGCCGGCATATCTCCGCCCCTCGTCCTGACACTTTCCTGGTACGATTGGCCGCGTTGATGTGGGGGTGTGTGGCTGTGCGACCACGTGGTTGATGTGTCATGTGATTAGCCGTCTTTTGGTGCCAAATTGGTGTCCTTCTGGCCCCCTCTGCACTTCAACCCCTATATAACCCCTACATATTGGAGCTGATCATATGGGTGAGCTAATTCTTTGAGACTCTATCTGATTACTTGCTGGTGATTAGATGTGAACTGTGTCTTGAAAATTTTTATCTTTTGATTATAGACTCTCCATCACCTACTGGGTATTTTTTGTCAGGGCCTCGACAATAGGCCTCCCTAATAGGGATATCTGCTACATTGAGACATTTTAGGTTGGTATGTGCTAACTAACCTACCAATGTGATCTTTCAACTGGCTCATACCGGTACTTAGTAGTTTCTTATAATGTTTTCCTCTCAGATGTTATCCTTTTCCTCTCAGTTGGGAGAAACACTCTTTTCAGACAATCTAGTCACAGCACTTGATGTGATCACCTATATGGCTACCCCTTTACCCTGTCTATATCTCCTAGACATTTTTCTTGGCTGATGTCCTATCCCACTGTAAATGCCATTTGGCCACCCCCACCATTTTCCATTTGGGGTGCACACCCTACTGCTATAGGTTGTGCACACCTATGTAGAAGATGGTGCATATAATTATCTATTCTCAGGATGCTCTGGTTCGGTCATGTGATTGGCTCCCAGCAGAGGCTTTAAGGGAGAGGAGGTACAGCCAACAATATATGGCCCATAGTAAGTCTACGGGTGATGTCATCGCCCATGTAGCTGGCTGCTAGGGAGATCACATGACTGGACTGAAGTCCCCTGAGAATAGGTAAGTATATGCATCTTCCTACTACAAGGTAGTTAGAATAGAAGTTAGAAGGTGTGTATGTGTGTGTGTGTGTGTGTGTGTGTGTAAGGGGGGTGGATAGTAATAGCCTAGAATTCCACTTACACAATAAACTAATTTTAAACTCCCTCACTTAACTGCTTTTAATGTGAAAATATTATTTCTCAAAGATTCTCAAAAATCACAGCAAAGACCTTGAAGTTGGGTTTCAGTTGATTTCTGTCAGCTTAGAAATATCTGTTGTTTATTTTGCATGAGCGGGCTGGCAAACTGCCTTCAATAGAACAAAGCTAAGATTTCAATGATTGTGTTGTAAAAATGGATTTCACTTAATTAACCCAAAATGTATATTATTAAGAAAATAGAAAGTTTCCACAATGCATGACTAAAGGACGCTTAGAAATATATAACACTATAGCACAGGAGAACTACAAAGATCCATTTCAGGTATCATATTAAACACAGGATCTCATCTATACGTGTATGTGTATAACAGAAGAAAATTTTGAAGCATTCTGGGGGATTTTTTTTGTCAAGATAATTTCTACATAACAGTTTCAAATCATATTCAAAACTTGACAAGACCTTTAGATTCCATATAGCAACTGTAGAGGAGAAAGTGAAATGGTGGTTTGAAAATTAAAGTGGAACTGAACCCAAAAAGTGAATATTTGCAATGTTATAGGGAACATCTAAAATTGGTAATTGTTCCAAAACAGAACCCTGAAAAAATGTACCTTTCTCTTGAATTCTATCTGGAAAATAGAAGTTCTTAGTAAGTGAGGGTGTCTTGACACTACTGTGCATACAGCCTCATACAGTAGCTGTATATGTGCAGTGAAAATCTAAAGCAGTGTTTTTCAACCTTTCTTCAGCCGAGGCACCCTTTAGAATTGCAAGAAATCCCAGAGCACACCAGTCTGAATGGTCGTTTGCACCAGGTGGCGCGTTTTTGCGTGTTCCCCTCCTAGCACAACTCCATCAAATCCCCCCTCCTAGCACAACCCCACACCCAAATCCCCCTCCCAGCACAAACACCCCTCCTAGCACAACCCCCCAAACTCCCCCTCCTAGCACAACCCCCCCCCACCCAAATCCCCTTCCCAGCACAAACACCCCCCCTAGCACAACCCCCAACCCCCCCCACCAGCTCAATATATCACATCTATTAACTTTGGTATCCAAACAATACATCTGTGTATCTCTAATTAGGTTTGGCATGGGCAACTGAATTGGGCTTATTCAACAAAGCAGTGGCAAGAACAATAATGTAGAGCATCCAGCTTATTAACCACTTGCCGACTGGCACACGCCAATTTACGTTGGCAAATTGGCGCGGGCAGGCAAAAGGGCGTACCTGTACATCCCTTTGAATTTGCTGCCTGCAGGTCCCGCGAACTAGATGTGCCCACAATTGCAGCGAGGAGAGGCAGAACGGGGAGATGCCTATGTAAACAAGGCATTTGCCTCTTCTATCTAGCAACATGACGGGGATCTACTGCTCCCTGTCATTGGGAACAGTGATCTCTGCCATGTTGTAGTTAGTCCATCCACCCCCCACAGTTAGAACACATCCAGGGAACGCACTTAACCTCGTGATTGCCCCCTAGTTTTTAACTCCTTCTCTGCCAGTGTCATTTATACAGTAATCATTGGCTACTTGATCACTGTATAAATGTCAATGGTCCCAAAATAGTGTCAAAGGTGTCCGGTCTGTCCGCCATAATGTCACAGTGCAGATAAAAATCGCAGATCGCCTCCATTACTAGTAAAAAAAAAAAAAGAATAAAAAAAATGCCATAAATCTATTCCCTATTTTGTAGACGTTATAACTTTTGCGCAAACCATTCAATTATTAAATTTTTTTTACCAAAAATATGTAGAAGAATACATATCGGCCTAAACTGTGGAAGAAATTTGGTTATTTTATATATTTTTTGGGGATATTTATTATTATAGCAAAAAGTAAAAAATATTGCTTTTTTTCAAACTTGACGTTTTTTTTTTATTTATAGCGCAAAAAATAAAAACCACAGAGGTGATCAAATACCACCAAAATAAAGCTCTATTTGTGGGAAAAAAAGAACGTCAATTTTGTTTGGGTACAATGTCGCATGGCCGCGCAATTGTCTGCTAAATCGACGCAGTGCCAAATCACAAAAAATGCTCTGGTCAGGAAGGGGGTAAATCCTTCCGGGGCTGATGTAGTTAAAGCCATGTTATTAAAAAAATAATTAGTTGCTCTAAATGACTGCACTTTGCACATTTGGGTATTTTCCCTGCTGAATACTGAGCTCAATTCAACCCTTCACTAAATTCTGAACAACAGTAACTGCATATCATGATGTCAAAGAACAAGGAATGAAAACGTCTATTCAACGGTCTGCAGTTCTCAATGCTTGAAAGCTCACATTTTACATACTCATCTAAGAACAGTAGGTAACCAAAATATAGACAGAATGAAGAAGAAGAAGAAAGGACCAGAAAGGATTTTTTACTCCTCTGATGGGCATTTGTTTTTTATCTGCTAAATGAACCATGAAAAGACGGATGGACACATGTAAGCTAGATGGTATAGCAGGTTTCTGTGGCAGAAACCCATTCCTGCTAATTTTAGATACAGGGTTTTTAATGAAATAAATTATTCTCTGGTACCTATCCTAACTCTAATTTATCTTTAATACTTAATGTTAAAGATAATTTGTCAGGTTACAAGTTACAGGATCTTTTGAGAGGTCAACTCCCTTCCCCCCCAACTGCTACTAATGTTCCATGCACTCCTCCACCGCCCGGTTCACCTGCCAGAGCTCCAAGTCTAATCCATGTACCTCCCTTTTCCAAAATCACAATGTACTGCATCCTGGGAGAAAATGTAAAAGAACAGATACTCCCTCATATCTAGGCATTTCTGAAGGCTCCGACAGATTAAGGCTGGATTCACACCTATGCATTTTTAGTGCTTTTTGCATTTTGCAGATTTGCACTACAGTCCGTTTAACATGGTTTCCTATGGAACACATTCTGTAGTGCAAATCTGCAAAATGCAAAAAGCACTAAAAATGCACAGGTGTGAATCCAGCCTAACAGAGTGTTAAGGGAGTATAGTAGAGGTGAGCATCAATTGGGGAAAGGTTGTTATTAAATGCCCATTCAGGTTCTTTTTAACCTGCACCCAAACCTTACAACCTAACCTTTAAAATGAACATGTAAAATTCCAATTTCACTGCATACTTAATTTTTATTTAGCTGTCTCCAAGATGGTCATGTAATCAGAGCAGGTGCAAGGATTTTTAAAACCCTAGGCGAAAACTGATTTTGCGCCGTTCCCCTTGGCTCCACCTCTGACTCTACCCCCTTTTCCCTGCCCATGTATACCTCATGTATAATGAAGTGCCCATCAAATGCAGCCTCACCAGCGCCCATCAATTTTTTTTGCAGCCTCACCAGCGCCCATCAATTGCAGCCTCACCAGCGCCCATCAATTGCAGCCCCACCAGCGCCCATCAAATGCAGCCTCACCAGCGCCCATCAATTGCAGCAGCCTCACCAGCGCCCATCAATTGCAGCAGCCTCACCAGCACCCATCAAATGCACCCTCACCAGCTCCCATCAAAAGCACCCTAACCAGCGCCCATCAATTGCAGCCTCACCAGCGCCCATCAATTGCAGCCCCACCAGCGCCTATCAAATGCAGCCTTACCAGCGCCCATCAAATGCAGCCTCACCAGCGCCCATCAATTGCAGCCTCACCAGCGCCCATCAATTGCAGCCCCACCAGCGCCCATCAAATGCAGCCTCACCAGCGCCCATCAATTGTAGCAGCCTCACCAGCGCCCATCAATTGCAGCCTCACCAGCGCCCATCAATTGCAGCCTCACCAGCGCCCATCAAATGCACCCTCACCAGCTCCCATCAAAAGCACCCTAACCAGCGCCTATCAATTGCAGCCTCACCAGCACCCATCAAATGCAGCCTCACCAGCGCCCATCAAATGCAGCCTCACCAGCACCCATCAAATGCAGCCTCACCAGCGCCCATTAAATGCAGCCTCACCAGCACCCATCAATGCAGCCTTACCAGCGCTCATCAATGCAGCCTCACCAGCACCCATCAATGCAGCCTCACCAGCGCCCATCAATGAACGTTTGCTTGCGTCCATTCAGTTGGGAGTTGGAACACAGACACAGTCCTCCTCCACCGCTGTGCCTCTGACACTATGTGCAAATGGAGCAGCGGCTGCCTGCTGATGCTGAGACTTAGTATATTGCTGCAGAGAGAACAGAGTAGGAACACCAGTGGCCAGGTATCCTAGGCAGCAGTGGCGCCCTAGGCGGTTGCCTAGTTTGCCTAGTGGTAGCACCGAACCTGCATGTAATGCGCAGTGTCCTCTTTCTCTTTGCCTCTTTTCTGGAGCTGTACAGACCTCAATGAGACCTTATGTCATCCTTGCTCGTTGCAGCATTTACTGTGAGTGCAGCACACCATGACACAATGAATCTGTGAATCCATGATGGCCTGGGCTCACAGGAAGCTGAGAACAGGTTGAAACACTAGATTCCATTCAACCCAGAAGAGCTGGACCATGGAACAGTGTGAATTCGGGGCACACCACCAAAGAGAATTGGGGTTTGCAGACAGAGTTGCACTTACAGCTACTTATTTAAAAAGATCAAAAGGTTATTTTGCTTGAGTACAACCCTCTCTAACATTTAAACAATAGACAGATATACTTTTATATCATTTTAAACACTTACTGAAGAGGAAATGGGCATAATGTGATCATAATGGAGTGTGATGGAGGGTTAGTGTGGTCAGACACTTCTCTCTATAGAGGACATTCATTTTCCTTGGGGATTTCATTATTCTCACATAGAACCAAATCATTGTTGACAGTGCCACGGGTCAAATAAAAAATATTAGGTCTGAATATTAATATTTCATGATAATTCAGAATTATGCAGAATACAGTATTTACCAAGTAAATTTATCATGTAGTTGGTGTCCTGAGATGCCACATCACAGCCAGCTCAGACTGTACATGACTGATTTACAGAATGATGTGGACAGGAGTCTCCTCTTTCTCTCTGCTCCATTCCTTTGCTTTTTAACACACTAAGGCCGGCCATATGCAGAGCTAATTTCTTTCCTGCAACCACGGGTTACAGGAAAGATATTTGCTTGATTCCCCAATCAACACAGATAGTGTTGATGCGGGAATCCCTCCTGCCTGCCCAGTGTCTTCTCCCGGCGAGGGGGTGGGGGAGGGCAGTAGAAGCTGTCCCCACAAGGAGAAGACAGTGATTATTGGTAGCAGCTATAGCAGTCGCTATCGATAATCACAAGAAAATCCAGTAGGCTGGTTATACCCAAGTCGATCAACTTGGCACATTCAGATTGCCCATACACAGTTTGAATCTTGGCCGGTTCAGCAGGATTCAAACCGTGTATGGCCTGCATAACGACACCATCTTCAGATTGGTTGGTGTTTTCACACAATCACACGTAAACAGGTTTGTGAAACCTCTAAAGGAAAAGCCGCCATTTACCAACTCTCAGGTTGCATATTAGTTACAGACAGTAATGGAATTACCAGTTAAGCTGTATATACTATGTGGCCAGAAGTTTGTGGATATCTGACCATTGAGCTTGTGGGACTTCTTCTTCCAAAACCATGGACATTAACACGGAGTCCCCCCCCCCCCCCCCTTTGCAGATATACCAAACTCATCTCAACATTTCCAAAAAAGGCTTTCCAGAAGACTTTGGAGTGTTTGTGGGATTTTGTGCCCATTTAGCCAAAAGAGCCTTTGTGAGGTCAGGTACTGATGATGGATAAGAAGTCGTGGCTTATAATTATTGTTCCAATTCATCCCAAAGGTTTTTAATAATGTTTAGGTCAGGCCTTCACATCACACTAGTTTCACCATGTCTTTATGGACTTGGCTTTGTGCACAGGGCCACAGCCATGCTGAAACATAGCTAAAAGTGCATGATTTTCTAAAATGTCTTTGTATGCTGTAGGATTTACAGTATTTTTCAACAGAAACACCTAAATTCAATAGTCCACAATTGTGCCATCACTATCCAGATGCTAAATATAAATCAGCCTAGAGATGTCTGAATCTCTTCCTAAAAGCTTTTAGAGAGCGTATAAACCCTAGGGCACTTAATTATGTAAATGGCGACTTGAGCAGCAAAGTTGGAACTCTAATCTACCCCCTCTCTGCCTCCTGCTGCTTCTCATTGGTGTATAACTTTAGTGGGTGGTTTGACTGATCAATACTGTGATTTGAGGAGAAGGATAGTGTATGCCACATGCCAGCAAGCCAAACATATAATTTCTTTCTGTAAAATGATGTTTATGGAACATTGCTCATATGAAACTCTGAAGTAATCAGTTAAAACTCTGGAAAGCCTAACCCCTATGTGTCCATAGGTAAACAAATTAATGATTTGGCAACCCTGCATATTCAAAATAGCCTCGATTAGCACATGTAATTTTTTGTGTAATTTTTTGTGTACCTGCAAACTAAAGATGCAATTCACTTTCAATTTGTAAAGCTTGGAGAGGATAACATATTTTTAAAATGCTTTTTATTATTTGTTTTGTTCATTTAAGCACTGCATGAACTGTCAGCGCTATCTAAATCCTGTATAATAATAATAATTTAGAAAAGAAAATACAGCAAACGTGTGACATAATTACATCACGCAATAAAAATATATCATAGAAAGACAGTTTTGTGTCTTTTTGCTGGATACACATGAGATCTTATAACAAGCACTGTTGAATTATACAGTGCCTTGAAAATGTATTCATACCATTTGACATTTTCTACATTTTGTCATGTTACAACCAAAAACGTAAATGTATTTTATTGGGGATTTATGTGATAGACCAACACAAAGTGGCACATAATTGTGAAGTGAAAGGAAAATGAAAAATGGTTTTCTATTTTTTTTTTTTTTTTACAAATAAATAGCTGAAAAGTGTGGCGTGCATTTGTATTTAGCCCTCCTGAGTCAATACTTTGTAGAACCACCTTTCACTGCAATTACAGCTGCAAGTCTTTTTGGGGATATCTCTACCAGCTTTGCACATCTAGAGAGTGACATTTTTGCCCATTCTTCTTTGCAAAATAGCTCAAGCTCTGCCAGATTGGATGAAGAGCGTCTGAACAGCAATTTTCATGTCTTGCCACAGATTCGATATTGGATTTAGGTCTGGACTTTGACTGTGCCATTCTCACACATGAATATGCTTTGATCTAAATCATTCCATCGTAGCTCTGGCTGTATGTTTAGGGTTGTTGCCCTGCTGGAGGGTGACCTTCCGTCACAGTCTCAAGTCTTTTGCAGACTTTGACTTTTTCTTCTAAGATTGCTCTCTATTTGTCTCCATCCATCTTCCCATCAACTCTGACCAGCTTCCCTGTCCCTGCTGAAGAAAAACATTCCCACACCATGATGCTGCCACCACCATGTTTAATGATGGGGATGGTGTGTTCAGGGTGATGTGCAGTGTTACTTTTCTGCCACACATAGTGTTTTGCTTTTAGGCCAAAAAGTTCAATTTCGATCTGACCTTCTTCCACATGTTTGCTGTGTCCCCCACATGCCTTTTCACAATCTGCAAATGGGACTTCTTATGGCTTTCTTTCAACAATGGCTTTTGTCTTCCCACTCTTCCATAAAGGCCAGATTTATGGAGTGCACGACTAATAGTTGTCGTGGACAGATTCTCCCACCTGAGCTGTGGATCTCTTCAGCTCCTCCAGAGTTACCATGGTCCTCTTGGCTGCTTCTCTGAATAATACTCTGCTTGCCTGGCCTGTCGGTTTAGGTGGACAGCCATGTCTTGATAGGTTTGCAGTTGTGCCATACTCTTTCCATTTTCGGATGACGGATTGAACGGTGCTCTGTTAGATGTTCAAAGCTTGGGATATTTTTTTATAGCCTAACTCTGCTTTAAACTTCTCCACAACTTTATCCCTGACCTGTCTGGTGTGTTTCTTGGCCTTCACTACACGTTTGTTCACTGAGGTTCTCTAACAAACCTCTAAGGCTTCAGAGAACAGCTGTATTTATACTGAGATTAAATTACACAGAGGAGGACTCTATTTACTAATTAGGTGACTTCTGAAGGCAATTGGCTCCACTAGATTTTAGTTAGGGATATCAGAGTAAAGAGGGGCTGAAGACAAATGCACGCCACACTTTATTATTACCACACTTTACCATTTATCATTTTCCCACCACTTTACAATTATGTGCCACTTTGAGCTGGTCTATCACATAAAATCCCAATAAAATAAATGTAAGTTTTTGGTTGTAACATGACCAAATGTGGAAAATTTCAAGGGGTATGAATATTTTTTCAAGACACTGTACAATATAAGAAATGTCTGTAACATACAATATCACAACAATAATACTGTCTCCTAACTTACAAAACATTTGGGGGTGAATCTGTGAGAGGTGAGTTAAACCATCTTCCCCAAATTTTGTAAAGCCTCTGTGGAGGGTCTCTATTAGGATGAATAGGTTGATACAGAGGTGGGCTGAGTTAAACATCTTTATAAAAACTAGAAAACAGCAATGACCCTAAGGTGGGCGCTTTACTGCTTGCAAAAATACGGCCATAACGTGGAACATAGCTGGTGGTTTGCTTTCAGGATAGGCAAATCCCATTTAACAATCTATACTATGTCTCTATACTCCACTAAATAGTGGGTAACAAATGTGGACACACATGGTCTTTTAATAGATCTTATGTAC
This sequence comes from Lithobates clamitans, assembly GCA_037952925.1. Taxonomy (NCBI): domain Eukaryota; kingdom Metazoa; phylum Chordata; class Amphibia; order Anura; family Ranidae; genus Lithobates; species Lithobates clamitans. The sequence continues at coordinate 2,924,739 of JBBGZY010001198.1, forward strand.
ATTTTATGTAAAACAATCTGCTTCGCTCTGTCTACCTGCTATGAATAAGACGATGCTCTATAATTTGTATCAAGAGTGCATAACCCTCCTCATCAAGAAAGTTTTTGTGGGCACTCCCATGAATTGTCAAATCCAGCACATAGATACATTTACTGGATCCCAGTGGCTAGTGATATACAAATTAAGTTCATTGTTAGTTGCACAATCCAGAAAGTCTTGCATAATTTCTGGTTGTTACTGCCAAATCAACAATAAGGTCATCAAATTGCAACCAGGGCCGTCTTTAAGGCAGGGCAAAAGGGGCAGCTGCCCTGGGCCCTGTCATTGTTGTGGGGCCCAAAGCAGCTGTCTCATACTTGCCAACTATCCAAGTTTAAATTCCTTTGTCCCTTGAAGTTTTAGTTCTGTGCTGTGTCCCGATATCTCAGTGTGTATTGCTGGTATTAATACTGCCCAGCTCTGCCCTATTGTTGTGTACAGATGACTCACCTGCAGACCCTGTGTTTACATGTAAATAACTGGCATTCATATGTAAATAGCGGCGGCATTGCTAAGTAAATAGCTGCGGCCGGTGGCATTGATATGTAGAGAAAGGCGGCATTCATATGTATATCATGCTCCCCTGCAGTGAGGAGATGATGTGCTGTAACCTCTAGCAACTAATCAGTGAGCAGTATTACTGAACAGGAATCTCTAGCAATCAATTAACAAGCAGAAGTCATTTGCTGTAACCTCTAGCAACTAATCAGTGAGCCGTAATGTGTGCTGTAACCTCTAGCAACCAGTCAGTAAGCAATAATGATATGCTGTTACCGCTGGCAACCAATCACAATTGCTGCTTGATCTGATACAGTAACTGATTTTAAGTCTAGCTGCTATTTATTTTATGTCTCAGAGCAGGTGGAGAGTGAAATTGCATGGTGGGGGGGCCCAAGAAAATGTTTGCCCGGGGTCCTATCAATCTTAAAGACGGCACTGATTGCAACCATACCAAAATATAAAAATATAAGTTTGCTAAAAAGGGTTTACACCTGTAAATATGCAGATCCTCCCTCCCACCTACAGTGCCTTGAAAAAATATTCATACCCCTTGACATTTTCCACATTTTGTCATGTTACAACAAAAAACATAAATGTATTTTATAGGGATTTTTTTTTTTATTTCAATGGTTTTTGTTGAAAGTTGCAAAACATGTTTGACATTTTGGCATGAACTGTTTGCCATAACTCAGTATAAGTATACAACGTAATCTTTACATAAAAGCAAGTTATTTACTTCCACCTAGCACATCTGTTATTGTATTATTGCAATTCTGGAAAGAACGAAACACTAACACAACCAATTAACATTTCTGTAGTCTAGAAGGCAAATATGAATATCGCCCAGTCCCCCCATTCCCCCACACCCCACTGGGGGGGGGGGGATTACCAAGACCACAAACGACTCCAGAAGAAGAAAAAGGGAAAGAATAGAAGTAAGAAAAAAGGAATTTCAGAGAAAAGAAAAGTGCACTCCCTAAGGTTGATTTAGTGAATCCCTGATATCTCACAGGGGGTCGGACAAGTATCTTATCCAGGGTTCCCACACCTTGTCAAATTGGGCTCGTTTGTCTTGTAGGATCGTCGAAAGGCAGTCATTTACCATGACCCATGTCAACTTATTTCTAACCAAATCTAAAGGGATTGTTAGTGTCTTCCATGATCTGGCAATTGCTATTCTGGCTGCCGTAAAAATGAAGGCTGCAAGTCTCCCAGCTCGTTTGGGTGTGACTTCTACCGAACGTCCCAGAAGAGCTTGTTGCGGGGATTTAATTAAATTCACCTGTGTAAAGGAGAAGATAAAATTGTAAAGGCAAATCCAAAAACATTTCACCTTGGAGCAGGACCACCATATATGAAACATCGTTCCTTCCAATCCGCACTCTCGAAAGCAGGAGGGAGAGGCCCCTGGAACGAACGAGGCTGTTCTTGTCCGTACCATGTACCATCTAAGCAAAACCTTGTAATTTGCTTCAATTAATGAGGTATTTATATATGATTTTGACGCACACTGCAACGATGTGGACCATTCGACAAGAGTGAGTGTCTCACCCATGTCTTGTTCCCGCTTCTTCATGTAAAACTTTTTTTCTGAAGCAGAGGTCAATATACTGTCGATTTTGGAGATGAAGCCAGTGTGCTTTTCAAAGCATCTACACAAATACTCCATTAAGGTGGACGTGGTTATATCGACTGCGTGTTGCAAGGAGTGCACAAAATGCACTATTTGCATATAATGAAAGATTTCTGAATGTGGGAGGAGGTACTTCTCTTGAAGGGATCCTTGTGTTAGAATCCCCCTATGATCACTGAGGTTGGCTATACGTATCAAACCCTTGTTTGTCCACCAAGCAAGAGACTGGGAATTGAGACCTGGAGTGAAATCCGGGTTGCCCACTAGGAGGGCCATGGGAGTATGTGGGGATTTGAAATTATGGGATTTCGACAGTCTATCTCATAGGTTTAATGAGAATGATAGTGTGGGACACATCATGAATGGTCTGTCTTTTGGTTTCAACCACATCAGGTGACTGATTGATTGGTTTAGTAGGATGCAAGGTTGATTCAATTTTCATCCATATGGATGGGGGTGTTGAGGAGTGAAAGCGAATTAGCTGTGCCAATTGTGCTGCATAGAAATATCTAGCTAAATCCGGGACTCCCAGGCCTCCTCCCACCCTAGGCGTGTAAAGGGTGCGTTTATTCACTAAAGGTCTCTTGTTCCCCCATATGAATTTCAAAACCTTTTTTTGGAATTTGCGTAAATCTAAATGGATATAGGCAGTGTTCTGAATAGGTATAGTAACCTTAGCAAGAGATTCATCTTAATTGTGTGCAGTCTACTGAACCACGATGGAGGATTAGTGCCCCAACATTGGAGATCAGCCATCATCTTATTGTAAAGAGGGGGATAGTTTGCCTGATACAGCTTATCTAGAGTGGGGGTCAGGAAGATTCCTAAATATGAGAGGGCTTCTGTCTGCCATTTAAATGGAAATGAGGTTTGTAGTTGTGCTACTGTGTTCGCGTCTAGTGAGAGGTTGAGGGCAACCGATTTCGAGTGGTTGATGGAAAGACCTGGGATCATGGAGAAGTGGCGCAATGTGCGATATAGATTTGGTAGTGACGTGACCGGGGACGAAAGGGGCATGAGGATGACATCAGCAAACATAGCACACTTGTGCTCGAACTCACCACAATGTATGCCTTTTATGTCAGGTGGCTCCTAATTTTAATGGCTAAGGGTTCCAGAGCCCATAAAAAAAGAATGGGCAATAGAGGACACCCTTGTCGAATTCCTCTATGGATATCTATTTGAGGTAATGTGTATCCCTTGACCAGGATTCTTGCAGAGGGTAAGCTATAAAGAGTCCGCAGCACCACCAAAAATTTTGGGCCAAACCCGTAGCCTTTCAGTGCATAAAATAGGTAATCCCATGACAGAGAATCAAAGGCCTTACAAAGGTCTAATGATAACAACATGCTCCTCCTGGGTCCATGGTTGTCTCAGTTGTATTGAACTGCTGATATGACATTTATTTGTCGCCAGGTCTGATCTGGCGCTTGGCGGTTGGGCACAAACCCCACCTGGTCCGGATGGATATAACTGGATAGGAAGGTATTAATTCGGTTTGCCAAAACTTTGGTCATCAATTTAAGATTCATGTTAATTAATGAAATTGGGTGATAGTTGGAACAATCCCTGTTTTTATAGGGATTTTATGTGATAGACCAGCACAAAGTGGCACATAATAGTGAAGTGGAAGGAAAATGATAAATGGTTTTCAATTTTTTTTTTTTACAAATAAATATCTGAAATGTATGGCGTGCATTTATATTCAAACAAAAAAAAAAAACGGGAAAGAGATTCCCAAAGGTATTCTTCAAAGAAGATTCATGGGTTTTTGGGACTAATCATCTTTATTAAATATCCACAATAGAAAGACATATACATACAATATGAAATAAGTATATAAATACCCTCCTCCAGAACATTTACCGTATATACTCGAGTATAAGTCGTTCCGAGTATAAGTCAAGGCCCTAATTTACCACAAAAAAATGGGAAAAACTTATTGACCCGAGTATAAGATGAGGGTGAGAAATGCACAGCTACTGTAAGTGGAAAAGAGGGTCAACAATGCCCATTTGCAGCCTCACTGTGCCCATTTACAGCCATAGGTCCCCTGAACTTCAAACTCGGTAGTTAAGGGTTCCTAGATGCCCCCTAGCTGCAGCCAAAATTTGGGGTCTCTGAACCCAAAGGGTCCCGAAATGACATTGCTGCAGATAGACACAGTTGACCAAATTTGGGGCTCCGTATCTCAGGGCCACTTAGTGCTAAGAACCCCAAATTTGGTGTGCAAACCCAGTGGAACTAGCACCATAAAATTTCCAAAGCTCGGGTTTCTAGCACCAAGTGGCCCCGAGATATAGGGCCCCAAATATCAGTTCAGAAAATGTCAAGCACTTTTCTGCAGCAGAGAATGACATTTTCCGAACCAGGTTTGGGGCCCCACATCTCAGGGCCACTTAGTGCTAGGAACCCCAGCTATGGATATGTTGTGGTACCAGGTCCACTGGGTTTTCCTACCAAATGTGGGGTTCCTAGCACTAAGTGGCCCTGAGATACGGCCCCAAAGTCGGTTCGGAAAATGAAATTTTTTGCTGCAGAAAAGTGCTTGACTCGAGTATAAGTCGAGGGGGGGGCACTTTCAGCACAAAAAAATGTGCTGAAAAATTTGACTTATACTCGAGTATATACGGTAGTTTAAAATTAAGACAAGAAGGTCTTAAAAGTCACCGGTGTCCACCACAATCAGCCATACACAACTATCATCCATCCCATCCAAACGCATTAACTCAACAAAAATGGAATTCTAATAAATTCTAATAAAGACTTCGCTTAGTCAAATAAGGTGTGTGAAAAAACTACACTGATTCTGAAAAACAACCAATTGGTTAGTAATTGGTTAGTAAGTAGCCTTCAGAGATCCTATTGTTTATTGAGAGTTCAAAGAATCCGTTCAGAAAAAAGAGTATAAAGTATAATTTCTTTGATCTTCATTCGGGCATATTTGAGTAATGAAAAGCAAATGCAGGGGCAGTTCATTCATGAAACACTCAGCAGAGACACATTAATTAGTTGATTGTAATGTGTATGAGTGTGGATCGCAGAGGGACAAGTTAAAGATAGCATCAGTCAAAGAGACAACACTGAATTTATGCAATAAATGTTTTCCCCTTTAGTTTAGGGGGAACTAATACAGCTCACCGTTTAGACGTCTTATACCGAGTGTTTGCATTCCTTGTATTTTAAGTCCATAGATGCGTTCCAATCACTCAACGATGAAACCACCACCAGAAATGCTAGCGTGGCGGTACTACTCGCAGTGATAAGTGTGTCCTATTACTGATAGGTGGCGCACATGTTGCGGGCCAGTCCAGAGACCATTAATCAAGATGAGACCGATGAGACACTCAGCTGCAGTAAGACATCTGAATTGTGTAAACATTTCAAAGATGCCCGTATGTCCATCAGTGACGATCACGGTCATGGTGGTTCCCAGCCCACAGCAGTCATTCCTGTGAACATTCAGCACATGGAACGCCTGATCCTGGACAATTAACGCATAACCTGTAGTGAAATTGCACAAGACACAAATGTTTCTGTGGGAACATTGAACACAATCATTAATGCACATTTGCATTTTCGAAAAGTTAGCGCACACTGGGTACCAAGACAGCTTTCCACTTGCGTTGAAGAAGCGTGACAGGGAATGCCGGGATTTTATGGATAGCATAGACCTCACTCTGAGTGATTTCCACCTGTTTGGACCCCTAAAAGAGTTCGGAGGTCAGCAATCAGCATTTCAGCACCGATGTCAAAATGAAGCAGGCTGTCCTAGGATGGGTCAAACGTACTTCCAGGCATAAGTTAAAAGCTCTGATAAGTGTATAATTGTAGCAGGGGGGTATGTCAAAAAATAAATGCAGTTTCCACTCCTTAAAATTTGTTCTTTTTTTATATAAACTCAAAATTCCTGGTTTGACTTGAATGCCCCTATATTGAACTGGAACATAGAAAAAATAGACACCAAGATAAAAAGGCAGTTTATCCTAATTCAGCTCTACAGGCCATAAGTTCAATATATTGGTGCATTAATTCCTCACTGATTTGTTGCGTTGGGGTATCTCATTGAAACTCTGTGTTTTTGAATGAAACAGCTTTGTCCTTTTTTTCTTTTCTCCTTGTTTTTGTCTTTCAAACGTTTTCACTGACCCTGATGGTGTAATCTGTTGCAGCTTTTTGAGACCTTCCTATTTAAATGGTTAAAAAGAACTGAACTTGTAGAGCTCCTGGAATCAGTTGAAGTGTTGCCTGAGGTCTCTGATTGTTCTGATGCATTACTGATGCATTACTAATGCTTAGAACAGAGTGGTTTTCCCTCTAGCAAGTACAATAGGTTCCTTTATTTGTTTATATTCCAGAAAAAGGTTTCTATCAGCATTCAGTGTTTATGCAGCTTATCAATTATTTGACATTTCAATTGGCTGACCTTGTGCCTAGTCTTCCCAAGTGGTCATTACAGACAGTCCAGTCCAAAGTTTTCTTGGGACCCATTCACACAATTGTAATGCATTTTAACTGTGTTGGCCCAAGCACGTTGGAGGCGAATGTGCTTTTCAGAGCAGTGCTATGCTGAAAATGCTGCAAGCACAATGTATGGTCCGTTGTAGTGCATTGAGCAGTTCTTTCAAATGACCATTAATGGACCAGGCTGATACATTCATAAAACTGTTTAGATTATTTTTCCATAGTGAAAACAAATCGCACTTTAAAGAAAAAACACACACAGAGATCATAAAAAACAGTACTAAACCTGAACTACTGGCCACACTACTGCCTAGTTACTCTGTACTTCACCACTCTGATCGCTGCAGACTTCTGCCTGTTCCTGACTTTTATGCCTTCTAATATCCTGGTGTCCAGTCACTTAATCAGGTGTTGGACCTAACTCCACCATCAACTGGACTTGGTGTTTCTACAGTGCATCACTTGCTGTACCTGTGCTCATCAGATACCAGATCTCCCGTTCCTGCTCACAGTGTCTACACCTTGGCACTTGTGCCTTTTCTTCACCGCTGCAGTTCCTGTCTCAACATCCAGGGGTGCTTGGACAGGAACTGTGCACCTTTGTTATCAGGCTCTGCATGCAAGTATGTGACGGTACCGTACAGCCAAATAGAGCCTGAAAGGGGGGCCTGGCCTATGGACATTCTGTCAGCAACTAATAGCACTCACTCAAGCTGTCAAGGGTTTTCAGGAGGCCTACTTCCAGCTGAAGGGCCACCTTGAATCAATGTCTCCGGTCTCACCTACTCCTCAGATATCTCCGCCTCTAGTGACTTCCATATCAGAAACAACTAACTCAATGGTAGCAGCTCCACTACCTGAGTCCCAACACCAGAAAGATTTATGGGAAATCACAGCAAGTTTCGAAATTTCAGAAAAGCCTGCCATCTTTACTTTACTCTGAAACTATGAACTTTTGCAATAAAATCCAGCAAGGTGTGGGTTCATTATCTCTCTTCTTGTGGGAGCAGCATAGCCCATTCCTGATTACCATGACCTCCTTTTTATTGCCATGGCTTAGCTTTACGATGACCCTTAGTGCTCTGCAACTGCCGAGGCCACACTTCATGCCCTCCAGCAAGGTCGAAAACCAGTTGCATATTATGTGGCAGAATTACAGCAATGGTGCTCTGTCACTGAGTGGAACAACACTGCCCTCTGCTATCAGTGTCGTCTTGGGCTCTCTGATGAACTAGCCCAAATCGAAGCACCCAGCTCCCTGGAGGAACTTATCGAGGTCTTTGTCTGAAAGACTGCAGTTCTGAGTGAGTGGGTCAGTCCTGTTCCACCTGGATGCTACCCAGGGCTTGTCCTTCAAAGAGGTTGGGACCTAGATACATTGGTCTATTCCCAATTAAATTCAAGATTAATACAGTGGCCTATGAACTAGAACTCCCAAAGTCTTTCTGAATCCATCCAGTATTCCACATGTCCCTGCCTAAACCTGACATGGTCCTGGGCCTCCCAATTGTGAAGGCTGATGGTGAAGAAGAATTTGAGGTGGAGGCTATCGTTGATTTCAGGAAACATAAAAGATGGATTCATTATTTGATTAAGTGGAAGGGGTATGGGCCAGAAGAAAATTAATGGGATCCAGAAGAAAATATTCCCACTAATAGACTATTGCAATCCTTCTGATGCACTCATCCTGAGAAACATAGCTCAGATGGACATCCAGAGGCTGTCCTTAAGGAGGGACAATGTCAGGAACATGGTACCAGTCATCATACCAAGATGTGCTGTCTGGCTTCAGCCCCTGATGATGTCACATGTGATGAATTGCGTTAGCAAGAGTTACAGCCTGGATTGAACAGTCTAGACAAGATGTGGGCTGGAGGGATCTCTAATTTACCATTGCAGTATTGGCTCTACTCCTCCTGGACAGCGCTGTTTTATTACATCAGTCGTGTGCCATTTGAAGCACTTATTCTTCCTGTATGTATGTGAGTGTGTTTTTAATGTTTTTAATAAATTGTTTGATTGTGGTGAGCACTATGTTTGCTTTTATGCCCTTTTGAGCATGAAAGGTGAATACAATCTATAGTTGGTCTGATATATTAATATATTCATGGAGCTGGGCTTTGTGGTTCCTTACAGCGGTGTATGGCTAAACATCCAGGCTGTGTCAGATTAAAGGCACTCATTCCTAGTGCCATATCCAAGTGTCCTCTGGGTCTTGGTGCCTGACAATATAGTTCTTTGACCTTTGTAGTGAGGGTCAATATTGGAAATGAGCACTTGCACTTTGGGGAACGGCGGAGATGTGCTTCACTAGAAGCACATCTGATCACGGAGAGAAATTTTGGACTTCTTGCACAGTTTTGGGACTGTTCGTGGTTTTGGGACTTTTTATTTCATATTGTGTACAATATGGGGGAGATTTCCTAACACTGGTACACACAGAATCCGGTGCAGCTGTGCATAGTAACCTGTGGGTTGGATCAGGCAAATTGTTATATATCTGGAACAACCTTCTAGAATGGTCGTTTGGAAGGGTTTTTGCCTGGGTCCTATTTCAGGGTATTGTGGACTCCTCAACCCTCATGGTTGAATAACAGGATGCTGTTATTTTCAAAATCACCCTGCAAAAGAGAGTTAATACTCACCTGTCCCAACATTGATCTGTGCTCTGTCCAATAACTACTACTGCAGAAAAATGTATACTTCCGACACAGTGCCAGGTGTGTAGAATACCTGGTCTCCAGCTGAGTGCTGTGGTTCCTCCTGCCAGTCCCTACATCAACCCTGTGTCCTTTAATGATGTAAGGGTCAGCAGAAGGAACCATAATGCTTGGTAGGTGATGCAGGATTCCGACACTCATGGAGGTTTCAGATGTGAACATTCTCGTATCCATCCCTAAAATAAATGTAAAATAAAACACCCTACAAAAAAAAAAGTTAATACTTACAATTAAAATGATTATGGGGAGAATTCATAAAAAAATGGAGCAGACAGAATCTTTAGTAGCTGTGCATAGCAACCAATCAGCTTTAATCTTCAGCTTGTTCAATTAAACTTTGGAAATGAAAGATAGAAGCTGAATGGTCACCATGTACAAGCTGCTCCAGCTTCTGACTGTTCTAATTTTGATAAATTCCCCTTGGTGTGTATTATCCTCTTTTGTAGGTATTTTTCTGGTACAGAGAATATTAACAAAAATAAATCAGAACATCCATTCAGTGACTGCCATGTGAAAATGTCTGATTAGGCTAACAGGAGGATTACAATTTTATTATAGATTATAGGGCAGGGGATCCAGTCAAAAGACTGCTTGATACCGTATTTCTGTGACCTGCATTCACAAGTAGATTTTCTTTTACCCTTAAAGCAGAAAACATAATTAATTAATTAATAAAAATTAAATCACATTTTCCCAGCAAATGTAAAAAACAAAACAAAACAAAACATCTTTTGCTGTAATACATACATTCAATACAATGATGCCCTCCTGAAGTTCCAGGTTGATTGACAGATAGCATCATTCAATCACATCCTTTGGACCAGGCTGTAAAAGACATACTCTTTGTACATGACTCATCATGCCACCTTGGGCTCAGAGTTAATAGAAAAAAATATATATTCATTTATGTACAGTGTGTATGTGTGTGTATGTATGTGTGTGTGTGTGTGTGTATATATATATATATATATATATATATATATATATATATATATATATATATATATAATCACAGTTGTACTCAAAAGTTTACATACCCTGGCAGAATGTATGATTTCTTGGCCATTTTTCAGAGAATATGAATAACACAAAAACTTTTCTGTCACTCATGGTTAGTGTTTGGCTGAAGCCACTTATTAACAATCAGCTGTGTTTACTCTTTTTAAATCATAATGGCAACAGAAACTATCCAAATGACAATGATCAAAAGTTTACATACTGCAGTTCTAAATACCGTGTATTACCCCCTTTAACATGACAGCTTGAAGTATTTTGTGGTATTTGTGGTTGAGACTCTAATGCCCTGTACACACGATCGGACATTGATGGGACATTCCGACAACAAAATCTATGGATTTTTTCCGACGGATGTTAGCTCAAACTTGTCTTGCATACACACGGTCGCACAAAGTTGTCAGAAAATCCGATCGTTCTGAACGCGGTGACGTAAAACACGTACGTCAGGACTATAAACGGGGCAGTAGCCAATAGCTTTTGTCTCTTAATTTATTCTGAGCATGCGTGGCACTTTGTGCGTCGGATTTGTGTACACACGATCGGAATTTAACCGATTGGATTTTATAGCCTGCTCTCAAACTTTGTGTGTCGGAAATTCCAATGTAAAAAGTCTGATGGAGCCCACACACGATCGGAATTTCCGACAACACAATCCGATCGCACTTTTTCCGTCGGAAAATCCGACCGTGTGTACAGGGCGTTAATCTTCTCAGATGGTAAAGCTGCCCATTCCTCTTGGCAAAAAGCCTCCAGTTCCTGTAAATTCTTGGGCTGTCTTGCATGAACTGCATGTTTGAGATCTCCCCAGGGTGGCTTAATGATATTGAGGTCAGGAGACTGAGATGGCCAATACAGAACCTTCACTTTATTCTGCTGTAGCCAATGACAGGTCGACTTTGCCATGTGTTTTGGATCATAGTCATGTTGGAATGTCCAAGTACGTCCCATGCGCAGCTTCCTGGCTGATGAATGCAAATGTTTCTCCAGTATTTTTTGATAACATACTGCATTCCTCTTGCCAACGATTTTGAACAAATTTCCTGTGCCTTTCTAGCTCACGCATCCCCAAAACATCAGTGATCCACCTCCATAGCTTTCATCATAGGCTTTGTTGACTCAATATGCTGTTTGGCATATTGTTAGCGGGATACTTTGTGGCATTTGTATAGTAATGGTTTTTTTCTGGTGACTCAACCATGCAGCCCATCTTTCTTCATGTGCCTCCTTATTGTGCATCTTGAAACAGCCACACCACATGTTTTCAGAGAGTCCTGTATTTCACCTAAAGTTATTTGTGGGTTTTTCTTTGCATCCCAAACAATTTTCCTGGCAGTTGTGGCTGAAATTTTAGTTGGTTTACCTGACCGTGGTTTGGTTTCAACAGAGCCCCTCATTTCCCACTTCTTGATTACAGTTTGAACACTGCTGATTGGCATTCTCAATTCCTTGGATATCTTTTTATATCCCTTTCCTGGTTTATACAGTTCATCTACCTTTTCCCGCAGATCCTTTGACAATTCTTTTGCTTTCCCCAAGACCCAGAATCCAGAAACGTGAGTGCAGCACTGGATGAAAGATGCAAGGGTCTGTCAGGAGTCCAGAAACGCACTGACCTTTTATACACACACTAATTACAAGCAAATAGATCACAGATGAGGATGGTTACCTTTAATAGCTATTTAAACCCCTTTGTGTCAACTTATGTGCATGTTATCAGGCCAAAATCACCAGGGTATGTAAACTTTTGATCAGGATCATTTGAGCAGTTTTTGTTGTGATTATGTTTTAAAAAGAGTAAATACAGTTGATTGATAATAAATGGCTTCAGCCAAACACCAACCATGAGTGAAAGAAATGTTTTTGTGTTATCCTTCATATTCTCTGAAAAATGGCCAAGAAATCATAAATTCTCCCAGGGTATGTAAACTTATGAGCACAGCTGTATATACAGTGGGGACGGAAAGTATTCAGACCCCCTTAAATTTTTCACTCTTTGTTGTATTGCAGCCATTTGCTAAAATCATTTAAGTTCATTTTTTCCTCATTAATATACACACAGCACCCCATATTGACAGAAAAACACAGAATTGTTGACATTTTTGCAGATTTATTAAAAAAGAAAAACTAAAATATCACATGGTCCTAAGTATTCAGACCCTTTGCTCAGTATTTAGTAGAAGCACCCTTTTGATCTAATACAGCCATGAGTCTTTTTGGGAGACATGCAACAAGTGTTTCACACCTGGATTTGGGGATCCTCTGCCATTCCTCCTTGCAGATCCTCTCCAGTTCTGTCAGGTTGGATGGTAAACGTTGGTGGACAGCCATTGTTAGGTCTCTCCAGAGATGCTCAATTGGGTTTAAGTCAGGGCTCTGGTTGGGCCATTCAAGAACAGTCACGGAGCTGTTGTAAAGCCACTCCTTCATTATTTTAGCTGTGTGCTTAGGGTCATTGTCTTGTTGGAAGGTAAACCTTTGGCCCAGTCTGAGGTCCTGAGCACTCTGGAGAAGGTTTTCGTCCAGGATATCCCTGTACTTGGCCGCATTCATCTTTCCCTCAATTGCAACCAGTTGTCCTGTCCCTGCAGCTGAAAAACACCCCCACAGCATGATGCTGCCACCACCATGCTTCACTGTTAGGACTGTATTGGACAGGTGATGAGCACTGCCTGGTTTTCTCCACACATACCGCTAATGCCGCGTACACACGAGCGGACTTTACGGCAGACTTTGTCCTGCGGACTTTTCAACGGACTTTACGATGGACTTTCCAAATGAACGGACTTGCCTACACACGATCAACCAAAGTCCAATGGATTCGTACGTGATGACGTACGACCGGACTAAAACAAGGAAGTTCATAGTCAGTAGCCAATAGCTGCCCTAGCGTCGGTTTTTGTCCGTCGGACTAGCATACAGATGAGCGGACTTTTTGACCGGACTCGAGTCCATCGAAAAGATTTGAAACATGTTTCATTTCTAGGTCCGTCGAACTTTTAGGGAAAAAAGTCCACTGGAGCCCACACACGATCGAATTGTCCGATGGACTCCGCCGAACCAAGTATGCCGTAAAGTCCGGTCGTATGTACGCGGCATTAGAATTAAGGCCAAAAAGTTCTATCTTGGTCTCATCAGACCAGAGAATCTTATTTCTCACCATCTTGGAGTCCTTCAGGTGTTTTTTAGCAAACTCCATGCGGGCTTTCATGTGTCTTGCACTGAGGAGAGGCTTCCGTCGGGCCACTCTGCCATAAAGCCCCGACTGGTGGAGGGCTGCAGTAATGGTTGATTTTCTAGAAACCTTCTCCCATCTCCCGACTGCATCTCTGGAGCTCAGCCACAGTGATCTTTGGGTTCTTCTTTACCTCTCTCACCAAGGCTCGTCTCCCCCGATAGCTCAGTTTGGCCGGACGGCCAGCTCTAGGAAGGGTTCTGGTCATCCCAAACATCTTCCATGTAAGGATTATGGAGGTCGCTGTGCTCTTAGTAACCTTAAGTGCAGCAGAAATTTTTTGTAACCTTGGCCAGATTTGTGCCTTGCCACAATTCTGTCTCTGAGCTCTTCAAGCAGTTCCTTTGACCTCATGATTCTCATTTGCTCTGACATGCACTGTGAGCTGTAAGGTCTTATATAGACAGGTGTGTGGCTTTCCTAATCAAGTGCAATCAGTATAATCAAACACAGCTGGACTCAAATGAAGGTGTAGAACCATCTCAAGGATGGTCAGAAGAAATGGACAGCACCTGAGTTAAATATATGAGTGTCACAGCAAACGGTCTAAATACTTAGGACCATGTGATATTTCATATTCTCTTTTTTAATAAATCTGCAAAAATGTCAACAATTCTGTGTTTTTGTGTCAATATGGGGTGCTGTGTGTACATTAATGAGGAAAAAAAATGAATTTAAATGATTTTAACAAATGGCTGCAATATAACAAAGAGTGAAAAATTTAAGGGGGTCTGAATACTTTCCGTCTCATATATATATATATATATATATATATATATATATATATATATATATATATAGAAACCATTGGGGCACATATGACTAGTGTCATTTTGTATTCACTTTTGTAGAAAATGTGCAAATGTATACTTGACAAGTGCTCTTTAATCATAGCAAAAGATTTGTTAGAGGCCTGATTTATATGCAGGTACATGTTTTGAAAATTGTTATTAAACACTAATTACAGCAACAGCTTTTATTCCATTAGTCATTCTACTTATTCCAAGATGTACAGTATGTCATTCAACAGTATTGGCCCTTTAGGCTCCTACTGATCAATTGTCCTTGGGCCTAAGAATAGCTCCTAAGGGATTTTTATGAGTAACATAGCTCTACCCATATGGTCTGTACACACAATCCGAATATCGTACAAAAACTGTCGTCTGAGGAAGAATCGTACGATTTTTGGATCGCGTGTACACTACTTTCGACAGCTGATCACAACAGTTCATCCAATATTATTCGATTGGACATGAACGAAAATTTTCCTCCTACGATTTTCGTTTAGTCAGTATAATTGTCGTCCGAAAATACAATACAAATACATTACAACGCATGACATCACTTCTGATTTTTTTTCTGTCGTACGAGAATTTTCGTGACTTTATTTACCTATTCAATTTCTATTTGCAACTATTAAGCGAAAAAGGTCGTACGATCTGTCGTAAGATATTCGGATCGTGTGTACGGGCCATTAGGAACCCCTGCTCTCACAGAATTATAATATTTTTGGTAAAAACCTTTACAATTTTCTTAAATTTTCTAAAATACTGTATATGTAAATGCACATTATTATTATTATTATTATTATTATTACAGTGGGAAAAATAATTATTTGATCCACTGCAGATTTTGTAAGTTTGCCCACTTACAAAGAAATTAAGGGTCTATAATTTTTTATCATAGGTGTATTTTAAATCATAGAGACAGAATATCAAACAAAAATCCAGAAAAAAGCACATGATACGAATGTTATAAATTGAGTTGCAGTTCAGTGAGTAAAATAAGTATTTGATCCCCAAGCAAAACATGACTTAGTACTTGGTGGAGAAACCCTTGTTGGCAAGCACAGGGGTCAGACGTTTCTTGTAGTTAGTGACCAGGTTTTCACACATCTCACAAGGGATTTTGGTCTTTTTATAGATCTTATCTAAATCCTTAAAAGAGAAGTATGGGATTTTTTTTATCCCACATTAATACTTACCTAGGTGGATGCAGCATCGGACCGGACCGTCGATGGCTTGGATCTCTCAGCTCCCCGAGAGGAGAGCTGCTGCCTGTCAGTCAGCGCATCTCCTGCTCTGCTCCCCCACGCTCATTGGAGCACTGAGCTGTGGAGGGCGGGGTCAGCTGTCTCAGCAGCTTGCTGAGAGCCTGAGACTGCCATCAGACCAGAGACCAGGCGGATCTCAATTCCCTAAGTCGGGATGACGCAGTGCCTGGACTGATCCTGGTGACATCAGCAGAGAGCGGACTTCAGTTCGCTCTCTGCTGAAAACTACTTGCACTCCTGTGACTCATAAGAGAAGCCCAGCCAAATGAGCCCAGGCTGGACTTCTTCTTTAAGGTTTCTTGGTTGTAGCTTGGCAACTCGAAGTTTCAGTTCCCTCAATACATTTTCCATAGGATCAAGGTCTGTAGACTGGATAGGCCACTCCATGACCCTAATGCGCTTCTTCTTGAGACACTCCTTTGTTGCCTTGGCAGTATGTTTTGGGTCATTGTCATGCTGAAAGACCCATTTGTGACCCATCTTCATTGTTCTGGCTGAGGAAAGAAGATTCTCATCCAAAATTTTATAAGACATGGCCCCAACCATGGACTCACCGTGTTTGGAGAAAGAAAAATGCTGACTATGACCTTTAAGAACACCATCGCTACAGTCAAGCATGGAGGTGGAAACATGATGCTTTGGGGCTGTTTCTCTGGTTAAAGTACAGGCCGACTTTGCCGCATTGTGGGGCCAATAGACGGGGCCATGTCAAGTAAAATCTTAGATGAAAACCTTCTTCCCTCATCCAGAACACTTTAGATGGGTCGTTGATGGGTTTTCCAGCATGACAATAACCCAAAAAATACTACCAAGGCAACAAAGGAGTGGCTCAAGAAGAAGCACATTAAGGTCATGGAGTGGCCTAGTCAGTTTCCAGACCTTAATCCTATAGAACATTTATGGAGGGAGCTGAAACTTTGAGTTGCCAAGGACAGCCAAGAAACCTTAAGGATCTAGAGAAGATCTGTAAAGAAGAGTGGACCAAAATTTCTCCTGAGATGCGTGCAAACCTGTTAACCAACTACAAGAAACGTCTTACCTCTGTACTTGCCAACAAGGGTTTCTCCACCAAGTACTAAGTCATGTTTTGCTTGGGGATCAAATACCTTTTTTAATCACTGATCTGCAACTTAAAGTGTTACTAAATCCACAAGTGTAGAATCAGTCAGTATATGCAGTAAAGCATGCTTGTTATACTCAGTGCGGAACCTAAGGGGTTAATCCTCTGCATTGTGTAAAAAGGCTGTTTGATCTTGTATGCACAGATCCTCCCCTCCCTGCACTGTCCCCCTGGACAAGTGGGGATAAGACAGACTGCACATGCTCAGTTTGGTGTGTATTGCTAGAGAGGTTTTTTTTTTTTCTTGGGAGAGCGCATGTGATCAGCACAGGGCCAATTGGCACTGTCCAGAGATGTCCAAACAGAGGATTAGGAGCCCTGCTAATTTATAGCATTTGTTTTTTCTGGATTTTTGGTTGATATTTTGTCTCTATCACTTAAAATATGCCTATGATAAACATTATAGACCCTTCATTTCTTTGTAGGTGGGCAAACTTACAAAATCTGCAGGGGATCAAATAATTATTTTCCCCACTGTGTTTATTTTAATCTTGTACCATTATAAACCAACTGTAAATGCACTGATTATTTTTATTATTATTATAGTTATTATTATTTTATCTTTTTTTAATCTTGTACCATTATAATCTATTTATAGTAAGATGTACAGTAAACATGCATTTATTGTTATCTTTACAAGACAATACCATAAAACATAACCAGAAGGCTACACTTAATAGAACTTATAAATCTATTACCATACTAAGTCCATGAATAATCAAGAATTGCTGATGGCTGTCCTTTACTGATAATTTTCTTCTGTTTTTTTCTCTCGGTATGTGAACAAATATGAATACTGTTTCTGCAAGCACATAGGTGCTATAATCACGCTGTTGTAGGTAAATCGTCTTCTTTTCTTTAAACTTGGATATGAAAAATCATAATCCCCTCAAACAAGGAACATTTCATCTACTTTAATCCTAACAGCTAGTGCAAGCATCCCTTTTTTTGGAAGTTTACTTTGCATTTATAAAGACAAATTTAATTGCTGCTGCAGTTATTCAGCATCATTTCGAAAACTAAAAGCATAATGCAGAAGATTAGTCATTTCCTCCCAGGCATTTCAGTCATGTTTATCAAATTCAAATCTCCAAGCATTTGTTGCAGGAATTGAACTTGGTCAAACATTGTAGCTGTACAATACAGACTCCATCTAGGATTGCATGTGTCTAGGATCCATCTAGGATTGCATCGCTTGATAGAGCCTGCAGGCGGAGTCTACCCAGTGTACCCGAGAACTGGGAGGAGTCTACAAACGCGGGTACTTACTTTTTTTATGTTTGGCCATTGAATGATCACAAAAATAAAGCAGTTTACAGCAATAGTACCCTGTAATAGGAAACCTATTCTTTCTATTCTTCTATCCTTCCTCGATTGATAGCTCCCCCCCAGTGCTACTCCTACTCTCTCTGTCAGGGAAGAATTCTGAGAAGACCTGGCAATTATGCAAATATCCACTATGGCTGCGCTAATTCGCGCATGGACATTAGCGAACGGGATGCAATGGTGAATCTGTGTGCGCAACGGTCACAAAGAGCGCTAATTGCCAGCGTCCACTGGCCTATATAAGGACAGCGGCTCCTCTGACAAAGTGCTGGATTATCATCAGCCTTCTATCCTGTATTCCTGTGCCTTGTGCTTCTGCTTGATTACAGGTTACTGATCTGGCTTACCCCTGACCTGCTGTGGCTCTCTCCTGGCTCTGAACCCGGCTTTCTCTACGGACCTGCTTCTGCCTTGTTCCAGATTGACATCCTGTGTTTGACCCTGGATTGATCTCGGCCACGCTTCTGCCTCTGCTCCTGACTGACTTCCTGTGTTTGACCCCCCGACCTGGCTTCTGACCTTGCTTCCTGCTTTACCCATCTGTCAAGATCTGTCATCTGCTGTGATTACTCCTCTGTTCTTGGGTGGCTACACATCTGGAACCATCAGGCAGCTTCACTTCCAGACAACCCATACATCTTTGGGCATAGCACCTTCTGTCATCACCTTCAGGGGTACTCTGCACTTAGCCGCAATGAAAGCTCTCTTGTCACCTCAGCTTCCAGTTAGGTACGTGACACTCTCCCTAACAAGCTGACTTTACTCTCACGCCGCAGGCACACTGGATGAAGCAGGATCTCTTATTTAGGGCTTCTGTGTTAAGATGACCATGGGATTTAGGTATCCAAAAAGATATGCCTTCCTCTGCAAGATGGCCACCTGGAGCCCATAGCAGGGGACAAATTGGCCCTTAATGGTCTCCTGCCAGCATGAGGAAATGGCACAGTGCCACCTTGACTTGAAATGGTAGCTGCTAATATAAGACCCCTCGGTAGCAGTCTTCTGCCACAGCAAACAGAGATCACCTCATGGTATGACTAGGATTTCTGGAAGGAAAAAAAAATGTTTGTATTGCCCTTGGTGTACATGCCAACAAATATGGACACTCTATCAAATCCTTCTATTTGGCGATGAAAAGTCCCTCCCATGTTCTTTGCTTATACTATAGAAAATACTACAAAAAATTCTAATATGAAGCCAAACTCTCTACTTAGAGTATCTAATTACACTATAGAAAATGATCCACAAAAATGCTTGCAGAACAGCTTTACTAGGCAAATTGATGATCTAGGTTAAAAAATTAATAACCTGGAAGAAATTGCAGACCCTCTAATGAATGATTATGCATCGCTGGATGTCCACAAAGGGAAACTAATGAAACTTGAAAGCAAAATATAAGACTCATAAAGGAGGCTCAGTAGCTAAATCTTGAGAATATAAGCTTCTCTGAAGAATGTACTGGACATCTCCTGAAAAATTCTCCCTGGCAATATTCAGTATGGTTTGTCCTAAATCAGCAAATAACGCTGATTCTTATCTGCTAGTAAACCAGCAGCCCTTTAGAATCCACCTAGTACTGATCTGGCTTCAGAAAAGTGGAATTTGATCTTGTTGCTAGAAGCTACCTGCAAGCCATTCTGCATCCTACTTACTCCAAAACATTAGTAAACATATCCTCCTAGGGGTCACCAATTAGGCTCTTGACCCTGTATATCGTCTATGGACCAGAGCAATGTTTACATTTCTATTGGTACTGTTTATTTGGTTAGAATTTTGTAGAGCAACAAAGTAATGCATACATACAGTATCTCACAAAAGTGAGTACACCCTTCACATTTTTGTATATATTTTTTTATACATTTTTTGTGACAACATTGAAGAAATGACACTTTGCTACAATGTAAAGTAGTGAGTGTACAGCTTGTATAACAGTGTAAATTTGCTGTCCCCTCAAAATAACTCAACAAACGGATGGCAACAAAAGCCCAAATAGCCATTTTCCCTCCTCGGTGTCATGTGACTCGTTAGTGTTACAAGGTCTCAGGTGTGAATGGGGAGCAGGTGTGTTAAATTTGGTGTTATCGCTCTCACTCTCTCATACTGTTCACTGGAAGTTCAACATGGCACCACATGGCAAAAAACTCTCTGAGGATCTGAACAAAAAATAATTGTTGCTCTACATAAAGATGGCCTAGGCTATAAGATGATTTTCAAGACCCTTAAACTGAGCTGCAGCATGATGGCCAAGACCATACAGCAGTTTACCAGGACAGGTTCCACTCAGAACAGGCCTCGCTATGGTCGACCAAAGAAGTTGAGTGCATGTGTTCACCGTCCTATCCAGAGGTTGTCTTTGGGAAGTAGACATGTGAGTGCTGCCAACATTGCTGCAGCACTTGAAGGGGTGGGGGGTCAGCATGTCAGAGATCAGACCATACACTGCACACTGCATCAAATTGGTCTGCATGGCTGTCGTCCCAGAAGGAAGCCTCTTCTAAAGATGATGTACAAGAAAGCCCACAAACAGTTTGCTGAAGCCAGGCAGACTAAGGACATGGATTACTGGAACCATGTCCTGTGGTCTGATGAGACCAAGATAAACTTATTTGGTTTAGATGGTGTCAAGCGTGTGTGGCGGCAACCAGGTGAGGAATACAAAGACAAGTGTGTCTTGCCTACAGTAAAGCATGGTGGTGGGAATATCATGGTCTGGGGCTGCATGAGTGCTGCCAGCACTGAGGAGCTACAGTTCATTGAGGGAACCATGAATGCCAACATTTACTGTGACATACTGAAGCAGAGCATGATCTCCTCCCTTCAGGGACTGGGCCGCAGGGCAGTATTCCAACATGATAACAACCCCAAACACACCTCCAAGACCACCACTGCCTTGCTAAAGAAGCTGAGGGTAAAGGTGATGAACTGGTCAAGCATGTCTCCAGACCTAAACCCCATTGAGCATCTGTGGGGCATCCTCAAACGGAAGGTGGAGGAGTGCAAGGTTTCTAACATACACCAGCTCCGTAAAGATGTCATGGAGGAGTGGAAGAGGACCCTAGTGGAAACCTGTGACGCTCTGGTAAACTCCATGCCCAAGAGGGTTAAGGCAGTGCTGGAAAATAATGGTGGCCACACAATATTGACACTTTCGGCTCAATTTGGACATTTTCACTTAGGGGTGTACTCACTTTTGTTGCCAGCGGTTTAGATATTAATGGGTGTGTGTTGAGTTATTTTGAGGGGACAGCAAATTTACACTGTTATACAAGCTGTACACTCACTACTTTACATTGTAGCAAAGTGTCATTTCTTCAGTGTTGTCACATGAAAAGATATAATAAAATATTTACAAAAATGTGAGGAGTGTACTCACTTTTGTGAGATACTGTATATCATTTTCTATTTAAGGGCGAACGCATTTTTTTCTGGTGATACACAAAAAAATGACAAATAAATAATAAGTAATAATAAAAAAAAATTTCAATATTATTAGTAATGAAAATAATAATAAACAACAACAGCAAAACAAATATTAGCCAAGGGGAGAAGAGAAAGAAAATGTTAATTATAATGCCGCGTACACACGGTCGGATTTTTCAGCTACAAAAGTCTGACAGCCTGTCCGACAGACTTTCGGCAGACTTTCTAACGACCCAACTTGCCTACACACGATCACACCAAAGTCCGACGGATTCGTACGTGATGACGTACACCGGACAAAAATAAGGAAGTTGATAGCCAGTAGCCAATAGCTGCCCTAGCGTCGGTTTTTGTCCGTTGGACTAGCATACAGACGAGCGGATTTCTGGGTCCAGCGGAGTTACGACGTAAAGATTTGAAGCATGTTCCAAATCTAAAGTCCGTCAGATTTGCGACTGGAAAAGTCCGCTGAAGGTCCGGTGAAGCCCACACACGATCGGATTGTCCCCTGGATTTGGTCCGTTGGCGTCCGTCGGACAAGTCCAGTCGAAAGGTCCGACCGTGTGTACGTGACATTAGGGTAAACGAAGGGTTAATAAGAAGTGTAAGTGGTTGTAAACTTCAAACATGAGATAAGAACAAAGCATATCCCTCTATAATGTGTATATGTCTCAATTAAGAGCACTAAGTGTCATTTCTGTCTACTGCTTCCTTCCTCTGCTATCAGCATGAGTCACTTCTGACAAGTTTTTTCTGACATCAAGAGTAAAAAAGTTGACAGGGGAGGGGGCTCCAGCTGGTGACAACCTCAGCTCTGTTCCTGTGTGCTGTGTGGAGGGTGTGTGCTTCTTCCCTCCAAACAAGTCTCAGAACTCTCCTTTACTTAGCTTTGCAGAAGGAGAGGTGGGGCAGATTGTGAGTTCCTACTAGCTAGGAACAGCGATCTGTCATTTCCTCTAGTCAGTTCCATCCCCCTACAGTTATTACACACACTAGGGAACACAGTTAACCCCTTGATCGCCCCCTAGTGTTAACCCCTTCCCTACCAGTGATATTTACACAGTAATCAGTGCATTTTTATAGCACTGATCGCTGTATAATTGTCAATGGTCCCAAAAATGTGTCAAAAGTGTCCTATCTGTCCGTCATAATGTCGCAGTCCTGATAAAAATTGTAGATCACTGCCATTACTAGTAAAAAAAAAAATAATAATAATAAAAATGCCATAAATCTATCCCCTATTTTGTAGACGCTATAACTTTTGCGCAAACCAATCAATATATACGCTTATTGCAATTTTTATTACCAAAAACAAGTAAAAGAATATATATCGACCTAAACTGAGGAAAAAATTTGCTTTTTTTAAAAATAAAAAAAAAAATGGGGAAATTTATTATAGCAAAAAAGTACAAATTATTGTGTTTTTTTTTTTTTCAAAATTGTCGCTCTTTTTTTGTTTATAGCCAAAAAATAAAAAACCGCAGAGATGATCAAATACCACCAAAAGAAAGCTCTATTTGTGGGAAAAAAGGACGTCAATTTTGTTTGGGTACAGCGTTGCACAACCGCGCAATTGTCAGTTAAAGCGACGCAGTGCCGTATCGCAAAAAATGGCCTGGTCATTGAGCAGCCAAATCTTCCAGGGATGAAGTAGTTAAAAAGGGAACAAATTTTATTAAAAAAAATGTTTTTGTGCTTGTGAGTTTTCTTTAATTGACACTGTATGCAGATCAACTGTCACTTCTTTGACCTGCAAATAAAAGGAACTTAGTAAATAAAAACTAATAATGTCACTTGGTATCTCTGAATCACACTTCCAAACAGTGTTTATAAACACTGTTCAAACGGTCAATTTTTGGCAGCAGCAGCTGTAATAGCTGCTGTATTTACACAGTAAGTCCTGACTGTCAATACCATTTTCACAGGTGTCATTTTCTGGCAAGAGAGAAGGCATATGATGTACACCCAATGTACTTTAGTGAGCTTTTTTAGGGTGCACATATGTATGCCTAAAACTGATTAAAAAGCAGTGGCATAGGCTTAAAAAAATTGCACAGTTATAAGAATATGCTTAGTGAACAAAATATGTTAATGGCATGCTACTGGTTTTGAGGTACCAAAGCCTGCAGGGCACTGTTAAAATTAATGAAAAAAAAAAAGCTATGAGCAAAGCCTGGCCATGTGTGACCACTTGTTAAAAATTACACTCCCAGCTCTAGTACACTGCATACATTGCAGTGAAGACTATGTGGATCACTTGTACTCCACCTCCTCCATTCATAAAACTTCTTGTATTTTCATAGATGTTCTTTAATTGGAGGAAAGTTGGATGAACAGACATTCTCCACTCCTCCAATTACTGAACACCTTCTGCACTCAGGAGGAAGTAGGGAGTGGCTGGAATCCATGTTCCAGTTTCACCTGAAAAGTCCAATGTTGTTTGTTAAAACCCTAATGCCCCGTACACACGATCACACATTCCAACAACAAAATCCATGTTTTTTTCCGACGGATGTTGGCTCAAACTTGTCCTGCATATACACGGTCACACAAAGTTGGTCTGAAATTCCGAACGTCAAGAACGTGGTGACGTACAACACGTACGACGAGCCGAGAAAAATGAAGTTCATTAGCCAGTGCGGTTCTTCTGCTTGATTCCGAGGATGCATGGAATTTTGTGCATCGTACACACGATCAGAATTTCCGATAACAGATTTTTTCATAAACGTAAATGTATTTTATTGGGATTTTATGTGATAGACCAACACAAAGTGTCACATAATTGTGAAATGAAAATGATAAATGGTTTTCAAAATGTTTTACAAATAAATATCTGAAAAGTGTGGCTTGCATTCAGCCCTTTTACTCTGATACTCCTAACTAAAATCTCTTCCCCCTTTATGTACACAAATTTTGTCCAATTGATATGCTGTAGTAACAGTTTTTCATTGTATATGCCTTTGGGCAACTACATTTTTCTTTGATCATCTGTTAATTAAATTACAGTCACACTCCTGATGAAGAGGCTACAGTCCGCGAAACTAGTTGAGAGATATTATCCGTGATCAATTGTCCCTCTGTGATCCTCCCCGTCTGGAGTTAATTATTTTGGTGATATATATGAAATGCTACCATGTTTTAAATTGTAACTTATTATTTTCTCTGTATCAATAAAAAAATGTTGTATTATTTTTATATCTGTTATGTATCTGTTCATATTCATGTGTTAGAATGGCCCAGTCAAAGTCCAGACCTAAATCCAATTGAGAATCTGTGGCAAGACTTGAAAATTGCTGTTCACAGACACACTCCATCCAATCTGACAGAGCTTGAGCTATTTTGCAAAGGAGAATGGGCAAAAATGTCACTCTCTAGATGTGCAAAGCTGGTAGAGACATCCCCAAAAAGACTTGCATAGCTTACTTTTTTGCAGGTCCTCAAGTAATGGAGTGGAATCACTCTCTAGACATCAGGTCCTTTATTTGGTCTGAACACCCTTTTTTCCTGACAATACATCCTACACAAACCCCACGTTCAGTTTGGTGCTGGTGGCTGAACGATGTCAGATTCTCTTTGCCATCAGGCAATTGTGGTGGCGATTCACAACTTTATCTCGACCATGAGCGTGATGAGACTCCTTTACCTCTACAATGTGAAGCATCCTCCGAGGGCTATTTATCCAGCACGGCACTCGTCTTAAGAAGGAGAGGTCTGCTTCCATTCCAAACAAATCTTTGCTGGTACGTGTGTACCACTGTACTACTATTTTGTATTTTAAAAAATGTTTTTAATAAACTCAGATTGAACATAAAATGGCAAGCAAACCTAAAACATCTATGTCTGTTTCTAAAAAAAAAATCTAAAATCAAATGTATTTCAATCCTTCTTTTGTATAACCTTCATCCATATAACATTGTGTTATTTTTGTATAAACATAAATCCAGTGTAGAACGACTTGTCCCCTCACCAATTCAAATGGACAGCCACTCACCAGATGGTATTGTGTCTCTTTAAGCAAAGATCAACTAAAAAGCGCTATTCATGGAAATGATATTCCTAAAGGGTTAAGGCTGCAGCAAAAGGGTGACCTACTGTCAGGGCTGGGCTTAGCCCTTCCTTCTCTGAGCAGGCCGCTTAGCTGTCGGCTAATTGCCAGCTCCCATCTCTCTCCACAGTTACCCAGCTGTTGTTGATTCTGCTCGTCAGTCCTGCCTACTTAAAGTCATCCAGCTCACTTGATCTCTGCCTTCGCCTTTGTCAACATCACAGAGAATTTCTCCTGCGTTCCTGTTTAAGACTTGCTCGGCTGACGTCCCTTCTGGCTTCTGATCCTGCTTGCTGTACTACTATGTTTACCTCTGGCTCTCTGACATTGGCTCGGCAGTCTACCCGATCCGGTTACTGAACTCTGGCTTGTTTTGACCACGCTTACTCTGTTTGCCTTTTTGTTATTATTATTAAACAAGTGTGATTTAACTGTACTTCTGTCTCAGTCTGATTCATGGTTCCTGATACCTACTCAATATCTCAATATTGGATGGGTGGTCATAAAGTTATGGCCGATTTGTTTATCTCTCTCTCTATTAGGGATGAGTTTCGAGTTCGAGTCGAAATATAAAAATAAGTGTAATATTCCTTTAAATTTCGTACCTGGGGGGTGTCTATAGTATGCCTGTAAAGGGACGCATGTTTCCCGTGTTTAGAACAGTCTGACAGCAAAATGACATTTCAAAGGAAAAAAAGTAATTTAAAACTACTCGCGGCTATAATTAATTTTCTGTCCAACAATACACATAAAAGTTTATTGATAAAGACGGCATGGGATTTCCCCACAGGGAAACCCCGAACCGAAATAAATAAAAAATGGTGTGGGGGTCCCCCTAAATTCTATACCAGGCCCTTCAGGTCTGGTATGGACATTAAGGGGAACCCCGCACCAAATTTTTTTTTAAAAATGGCGTGGGGTCCCCCCAAAAATCCATGCCAGACCCTTATCCGAGCACGCAACCTGGCAGGCTGCAGGAAAAGAGGGGGGACAAGAGAGTGCCCACCCCTCCTGAACCTTACCAGGCCACATGCCCTCAACATTGGGAAGGTGCTTTGGGGTAGCCCCCCAAAGCACCTTGTCCCCATGTTGATGGGGCGAAGGGCCTCATCCCCACAACCCTTGGCCGGTGGTTGTGGGGGTCTGCGGGCGGGGGGCTTATGGGAACCTGGAAGCCCCCTTTAACAAGGGGAGCCCCCGATCCCGGCCCCCCCCTGTGTGAATTGGTAATGGGGTACAAATGTACCCCTACCATTTCACAAAAAAAGAGGGGGGGCGCTCTCTAGTTCTCCCCTCTTTTCCGGCTGCCTGCCAGGTTGCGTGCTCGCATAAGGGTCTAGTATGGATTTTGAGGGGGACCCCCACGCCATTTTTTTAAAATTTGGGCACGGGGTTCCCCTAATATCAATACCAGACCTGAAGGGCCTGGTATGGAATTTAGGGGGACCCCCACGCCATTTTCTTTTGGTTAAATTTTGGTTCCCCTGTAGGGAAATCCGATGCAGTTTTTATCAATGAACTTTTATGTGTTTTGTCGGACCGACAATTCATTAATAGCCAGGAGTAGTTTTAAATGACTTTTTTTTTCATTTGAAATGTCATTTTGCTGTCAGACTGTTCTAAACATGGGAAACATGCGACCCTTTACAGGCATACTATACACTTTTACTGTTTCACTTTAAGCATTATTAAAATCACTGCTCCCGAAAAAACGGCCGTTTTTAAAAATTCTTTTTGCATTGATACATGTCCCCTGGGGCAGGACCCGGGTCCCCAAACACTTTTTTTGACAATAACTTGCATATAAGCCTTTAAAATGAGCATTTTTAAATATTCATGTTCGTGTCCCATAGACTTTAGCGGTGTTCGCGTGTTCGAACAAATTTTTTGCCTGTTCGCAAGTTCTGCTGCGAACCGAACCGAGGGGCTCACCCCCTACTCTCTCTCTCTCTCTCTCTCTCTCTCTCTCTCTATATATATATCTATATCTATATATATATATATATATATATATATATATATATATATATATATATATTGTAAATATATATATATTTTTTCTAGGTAAACCTTCAATACATGGCAAAGGATTTTCAGAGCAAAGGATTTTCAGAGCACTATTGGTTACTTAGCGGTAGCCTGTGAGGATCAGTTTTTTTCCACTGAAACTGTAGGTTGTGTCATCCAATGAGGATGATTCACTGTTTTGAATCATCCATTTGTACCTGTAAATTAGCTATCAAGTTCTGTCTAATAGGCTTTCATCAAAGAAGCAAACTAGAAGCATGTAAACTGTAAAAAAGATAGTAAGGGTTCTACTGGCTCAAGAGTCGAATGACAATAATAATATGCGATATTTCAATTATACCCTACTTGACAGAAAAAAAAAGAAACTCCTGACCATTTGAAGTAAGGGGAGATATTAAATACAAAACCACTGTACAATCCCTATGAATGCTTCCACTCTTACATAAAAGTCAGTTATGCCCCATACACACTACAAGAAAATCTAGCAAACAATTGGCTGGGTTTCCTCGATGTTTCACAGTAAGTCAGAATTGAGGATAAAAATAATGTGCGAAAATTCTTGTACGACAAAGGCTTTTTTGTGTTATTTGATGTTTCTGATCATGCGCAGTCTTTTGTATCTCATATTACTTGTACAAAAATCATACGAAAACGGTACACATTAAAAGAAAATTGTTTGCTTTGTTCCCATACAAGAAAAAAACTTCATTCGGAAGGTCGGAATCGGCTTTCGAAAGTTGTGTACACACAATCAGAAAACTGTATGATCGTTCCTCAGATTTTTCGATTTTTTTTTTTTATAGTATATACGGGGATTAAGAGTGCTGAAATATTTATTAGTCAGTTGGTGTAGGTTGCCCCAAATCTCTGTCTTTAAGTTTACTTCTGTTTCTTCACCTATACTATTTATGATGCAGATGACAATCACTTTACAGTAGCAAATGTCTAAATTCACAGATAAAATACATAAATGGGAATTACCAGTAAAATGGTTTGTTTTATCTGTCCATCTGGACTTGCGATTTACACAGCTCTGTCTCTGCTTTTCTCACCTTTTTTTGGTTTCCACTGAAGGCCTGGGCTGCCCTATACGAGTTTGGCAAAAGAAGCTCATGTTCCTTTTTGGGCGATGAGCTTTATGCTTTCTGCTTTTTTGGCACCGAACAATCGCAGCAAAATCACACTACGTTTGGGGTGCCATTAAGGATTAAAAAACAAATGTCCAGGCGCATAGAAAAAATTCCAAGCAAACAACCGAAAGAATGAATGGAGCTGTAGTCGCTGCTGTACAAAACCCATAGAACAATGAGATGAAAATAAACAATCGGGGGTTTAAAGGAAATTTGTAAGTTCTGTATATAATTGTATTCTATTTTGTATGTATTGCACACTGCTCTCACTGTGCAACGGCACTAATAATGTTTTCATTACATGTTTGCATTCTTTCGAGTCCTGATTAGAATTAGTGTGCCTATGTTACGCCCCTTGTTACCATAAATGTACAATTGTAATATTAATTTGATACCTACGTAAAAACCTTCAATTGCATCATAATAAAGCAGAACAGTTATTTGGAAAGATGCGGAGTGTATCTTTTGTGTCTGTTCCCTACTGCAGTAGTTATTATTAATTTGGAACCACTAATCAATATGAGGATAAGAGTTGCCACTCTCTAAATTCCCATGTCAGATGGCGAGCCTTGCCTAGGAGGGGATTTGCAGGTGACCCTGAGAATCCGAAACGAGGAGCTTGAGACGATCCGGGAATTTCTAAAAATCAGCCGGCTGAGGTAAGCCTATTGCTTACATTTGAGTTATCAGACTTCCTTGATCGGTAAGGCATTTTCGGGACAAAGGGTGCCTATTTTACTCCCCTTAATCGAACTGTATTGATTGGTGGTTATATGTTATGTAGTCACTGTCTACTGTCCATCGGAGTGTTATATATAAGAAAGGGAAGAATAGTGCTGTTCACAGGTATATGTAGTACATGTGCTAGATAAAGTAGTTTAGAGGCAAAAGGGTATAGGTAAACGTAGAGAAGACTGGCCAGTCATTATGGGCACTAAATTAAGTAAGGGAATGAAGGGTAAGTGACCCTCAAAAATGCCCAGCACAAGAGGAGCGCTATAATATATATGAACCAAAGGTGCGGTTCCGCCTATACTGAGCCCCTAGATTAATGGTTAAAGTGGATAGGGATTCACAATGGGTAACTGGGTTACCACCGAAGTCCACGGGGACTAAGAATCATGCAGAGTAAACAGCTAGAGAAACAGCTATCTATGTAAACAGGATGGATCAAGGGTTACAATTAACACTAGAAAGAAAGGTACATTTTGATGTTAAGTTGTGGGATGAATTTGGGATCAAGCACTACAACTAGTAAAGTCAAAACAGAATACTTTATATGGTGTCAGAGAGGGAAGATGGGATGAGCACTATGGCTGCCCATCTGATCATAGAATCATAGAAGCTAGAGTATGTGAAGTATGGGATTACAATACATGGGATGCAAAGAATATCATAACAAAATAAGGAAAGCAGAATTTAAGCAGGGAAATATTAAAGAGAGTTAAAAGAAAGTGAGAGAATGATATGCCTGTGTTGTGTACAAATGGGAAAATGTAAGTGATTTTAGAGATATTTGTGTATTTGTGTGAATGCTGGAACCTTTAGTTCTATCTCTTGTGTGTGTCATGTATGCAGATGTGACCTCCTCCTTTGCACTCTCACGAAAGAATGTAGCTGGGATGAGAGATCAGTGATAAGCTGGAAGGACACCATGCATTTACAACAAAATGTGCCGGTTATTTAATCTAATGATAAACAACGTGATCACACTTATTTTGAATCTGTTTTCCAAACATGGTAAAATGAAGGTTATATTTAACCGTGTATTACACAAATTGAATATCCTTTGATAGTGGAAAATTTTCTAATTTAAGGAAATATATTTCTGGATATATATTAGAATTAGGGTGTGATATTGAGATTATCACTTGAGTATTAATTTCTGATATGAGTTTAAACATTTTATTAATAATATAGATATATTGTAACTGGTTTAGACAACCTTTGGTTGGAAATGAAATCCAGGTTATTGGGGAAATTTGTAAAATGGGATCAGTTTAGATTAAGATAACAATTTTGTAATTTTACCTTTATCGAGAGAAAAAAAGATTAGGATGAGGTTGTTATTTGGAATACAGCTGCCATAATATTTAACAAAGCGTAGATGGATGGGATGCATAAGAAGTTTTTCTACAAAAATGAAATCTAAAGGTCTGATAATAACTTGATGTGCTGTCCATGATGTGAGAGTAATAATAAATAAAATTTAAATATAACAGACCCATCACATCAAGTCCGCACACCCTGTTAGGATAGATTTCACCTGCAGAAAGTTGTTTTATAGTTTTTGATCTGACTGAGAGCTTTCCGTTCTGTCATATATTTCTTGTTGGTCCTTTTGTATTCATTTTAATTTTTTAAATCAAGAAGCAGAATGTGTGGATTGTGACATGATGTGCCCCTTTTCCTTGTAAGTGCAGTGGTTTATTAGACATCTCTGCATGACCGCAGGGTATTGTTGTCATTTATTACGTTATGACATCTGGAAAATAATGTCAGATGGAAACTAAGGACTTGTGTTATCTAGCTAAACCTAACAACAGAGCAAGTAATGAGAAATTCTAATATTGCCAGGAAAAAGTTATCTTTTTGAAACATGAAACTGGAGTTCTTACGCAAACAGCATGATAGAAAACAAGCCATTGTAATATATTTATGCAAGCTGGACCCAGTAATGAAGGGTTCACCCCAATATATCAGAGCTGTAGCTTTATGCAAAGGTGCTATTAGACAAAGTTAGACATTATTTTGGTCAAATACAGTGGCCGCTGGTGAAGTTTTAGGATGGGGGAACCAGACCCTGCCCTTCTTTTTTGACCCCTCCCACTTGGTGAAAACGGGTGTGGTTTCAGTGAAATAGTGGGTGTGGCTCTAAGGTGGTGTGGTTAGCATCTGAGATGAACGAGGGATGGAGGGAGAGGGAGAGAGGGACAGCAGGCCCAGATCCTACACAACAATAGAAATATGTGTATTCTAGAAGGTTTGACAATCAGCAGATAAAGATACTCCAAACACCTGGTGTTAGCACTTCAATCATCCCGGCACCATGGTTGTTATGGTGTCAGGATGATTGAAGCGCATTATTTCTATTATTACATTGTAATATAAAATTAAATCATTCAACTCACCATAATGCAGAATCAGTGGGAGCCCCGAGTGTGTCACTAGCCACATCGCCTACAACCAGATGCCATCAGGCATTCCCAGCAGTCCGTCCTTACATCAGGTGCCCCCAGCATAGTCCCTCCTTACATGCAGCCTGTGTCACATCAAATGCAGCCTCTGTCACATAAAATGCAGCCTCTGTCCCCCCAAATGCAGCCTCTGTCTCCCCAAATGCAGCCTCTGTCCCCCCCAAATGCAGCCTCTGCCCCCCCCCAAATGCAGCATGCCTGTGTCCCATTACATGCAGCATGCCTATGTCCCATTAAATGCAGCATGCCTGTGTCCCATTAAATGCAGCATGCCTGTGTCCCAGTAAATGGAGCCTCTGTTCTCCTCCCAAATGCAGCCTCTGTCCCCCCCAAATGCAGCATGCCTGTGTCCCATTAAATGCAGCCTCTGTTCCCCCAAATGCAGCCTTTGTCGCCCCAAATGCAGCCTCTGTCCCCCCCAAATGCAGCCTCTTTCCCCCCAAATGCAGCATGCCTGCCCCCCCCAAATGAAACCTCTGTCCCCCCCAAATTAAGCCTCTGCCCCCCCAAATACAGCCTCTATCCCCCCCAAATGCAGCCTCAGTCCCCCCCAAATGCAGCCTCTGTCCCCCCCCAAATGCAGCATGCCTGTGTCCCATTAAATGCAGCCTCTGTTCCCCCAAATGCAGCCTCTGTCCCCCCTAAATGCAGCCTCTGTCCCCCCCAAATGCAGTGTGCCTGTGTCCCCTCCAAATGAAGCCTCTGTCCCCCCAAATACAGCCACTGCCCCCCCCCAATGCAGCCTCTGCCCCCCAAATGCAGCCTCTGCTCCCCCCAAGTGCAGCCTCTGCCCCTCCAAATGCAGCCTCTGTCCCCCCAAATACAGCCTCTACCCCCCCAAAATGCAGCCTCTGTCCCTCCCTAAATGCAGCCTCTGCCCCCCCAAAATGCAGCCTCTGCCCCCCCAAAATGAAGCCTCTGTCCCCCCCAAAATGCAGCCTCTGTCTCCCCCCAAATGCAGCCTCTGTCCCCCCCAAATACAGCCTCTGCCCCCCCCAAAAAAATGCAGCCTCTGTCCACCCCCCAAAATGCAGCCTCTGCCCCCCCAAAATGCAGCCTCTGCCCCCCCAAATGCAGCCTCTGTCCCTCCCAAAATGCAGCCTCTGTCCCCCAAAAATGCAGCCTCTGTCCCCCCCAAATACAGCCTCTGTCCCCCCCCCAAATGCAGCCTCTGTCCCCCCCAAATGCAGCCTCTATCCCCCAAAATGCAGCCTCTGTCCCCCCAAAATGCAGCCTCTGCCCCCCCCAAATGCAGCCTCTGTCCCCCCCCAAAATGCAGCCTCTGTCCCCCCCCCTAAATGCAGCCTCTATCACCCCCCAAAATGCAGCCTCTGTCCCCCCCAAAATGCTGCCTGTCCCCCCCAATACAGCCTCTATCCCCCCCCCACATGCAGCCTCTGCCCCCCCCAAATGTAGCCTCTGTCACCCCCATTCTCCACAGCGGTACTTACCTTGGGTCTCCTGTGGTGTCTCCTTCACACTGGCAGCAGCATTCTTCCTGTTTCCTCTCTCGGGCGCAATGAGAGAGCGAAGCAGGAAGTGACATCTGACTCAGGGCAGATGTCAATCAAATCTGAAGCGCCGAGTAGCTTCCGCCCGGCGCCTGTAGTATCTATTACTATGGCCGGGCGGAAGCTACTCGGCGCCTCAGAAAACACCACAAGGTGGGCTAAACGCCCGAAAATGCAGCGCCACGTCTGCAATCTCGTGATTGCATAGATGTGGCGCTTCCCATAAGTGCACTGTGTCCGGCGTCGCACTGTGTCCGGCGTCCGAACACAGTGCACTTAAGGACCTTTTTTTTCCTTTTTTTTAAAGGGCCAGTAATAAAAAAAAATGTTTGTAGAGTTATTCCCGGTTTTATACTGAGGATGGCAATACCCATACTTAGTATGCAGTTTATCACCCAGAAGGATACTCTGTATTCAGAGTCATTGGATCCTTTTTCCCCAGCTCAAGAAGCAGAGCTCCATGTTTTAGCAAAGCCTGTGAGCTATAAAAAGAGTACACATTTTTATTATAGATAGTCGAGATATAGAGAGCTTTTGGTTCCATTTGAAGGGCCAGAAGTTTGTTTTTACTTCGGCAGGTAAACCAATAAAGCATGCCAAGTTAATTTTATTGGCTGTTTTCAGCCTTCCAGTTTCTTGCTGAGGTAGCCATACTAACATTAAAATTCACACATAGAAGCAGACCAGGTGACTAAGGATGCTGCATTACAGCCCCGGACACTTGCTGGGTCTGTGCAACTCACAGATTCCACCCTAGTTCTGGCCCAGTATAGCTGGTAATAATTATTCAACTTTAAGGACTCCAGAACGAGAAGAACAAGTGGTCCACAGGGGGGCAACTTCTTATGAAACAGGACTTTGGAAAAGGTGATCATATATGTCTGCCAGTCACTCTTTTCCCTCCAGCTTGACAGATGGACCGTGTCATCAGTAACAAGCAGTTATGGCTGCCTTAGTAAATGAGCGTGGGATAGAGCCAGGGTTCTCCACAGTTTTTTAATAACATACCACTTCTTGTTTTACTAATTACCAATGGTGTTACCAAAAGCTGAACATCCCTTCCAGAGATTACAAAAAGATATATCCAGATGCCCAAGTCAGGATCTTACGAGTATGCATTTTGTCTGTATGGACATGTTTACTGGATGCCCAGTGGCAAACGCTACTGCAAAGGCCACAGTAAAAAGTGTTATCAGAAGTAGTTTGTAAGTACAGAGTGCAGAATCTACAGAGAGTAACAGAGGAAATCATTTTATAGGAGAGTCCTTACAAGGAGTTTTGAGGTTTTATTTTTACACTCCCTACTGTCTACAATGCAGCGGAAAAAGTAGAGTAAGAAACTAGAAAACTTTTGCCTGAATGTTTTCTTATATTTTATCAAGCCCCTAAGGGGATGTTGGACTCTCTCCCTATGATATTTTGTTTGGGAGTGTGTTACTCACTTGCTTATATTTTGTCTCAGTAGCTGAAGTCCTCCATTCGGATCTCACAGAGAATGTTGCTGATCTTTTAAGGTTTTTGACAAACTCATTTAAGTGTTTTCTCCCCAATTCAGATCCTAAAAGTCTGGAAGGATCTAAAACTAAAGCCAGGTGACTTGTGGATTGTTAAGAGACATTTATATATAAGGAAATGTTTGGAGACTCAATACAGCATGTATTTCATGTACACTTGTGCAAAACTTGAAGGAAAAGTCACCTGGATCCACACCAGACACTGCAAAAATGACTACAGTATCTCACAAAAGTGTAGTCATTTTTGCACCCCTCATATTTGTGTAAATGTTTTATTCTATCTTTTCATGTGACAACACTGAAGAAATGACCCTGCTACAATGTAAAGTAGTGAGCGTACAACTTGTATAACAGTGTAAATTTGCTGTCCCCTCAAAATAACTCAACACACAGCCATTAATGTCTAAACCGCTGGCAACAAAAGTGAGTACACCCCTAAGCAAAAATGTCCAAATTGGGCCCAAAGTGTCAATATTTTGTGTGGCCACCATTATTTTCCAGCACTGCCTTAACCCCCTAGGGAAGTGGTTGTTAACCTTTCTAGTGCCGTGACCCCTTGATAAAATTTCCCAAGTTGTGGGGCCCCTAACATTATTTTTGTAGCCTGGGTTGTCAGCACCCAAAGCAAGACAAGTATTTTGCGCCCCTAACCCATGGACATTTAGCACTCCCGGAATCCCTTCCACTCGTACAGTATCAAAACCCCTTATGGTACATTTTAGGATGTATCACTCTTTCTCTTTGTTCTCCTTTCTTTACCTTTTATCTCTCTCTATGCTAATTTCTTGTTTCCCCTCATCCCTCTCTCTAGCCGTCTTTCTTGTTCTTACTCTTATTCTTTCTCTCCCTTTTTCTTTGTCCCTTCCCCTCTTTTCCTCTCCCTTCCATGTATTCTCTATTTTTTTTCCTTCTCTTGGTGGTGGAGGGGGGGGGGGGGGGGGGTTGTGGGATGAGTGTCAGCGATGGTGGGGAGTTGGGATGAGTGGCAATGCTGGGGGGAGTTCTGATCAGCCAACTTAGGTGCTCTTGATCAAGGTCATCTGCTGATCTGAAAACTGTAGTGGGGACTTTTAATGGCAACTATAATCACAGGTAGTGTTACTCACTGTGTCTCCGGCTTCACTGTGTCTCCAACTTTGTGGTGTCTCGCAGCAGTGACACCTATGCCGAAATCAAGAGATAGGGTCTCCTCCAGCCCCTCCCACTTCATTCCTCACCAGTCAGCTGATCTCTAGTCTCTGCCCCCCAGCCATGCTGTGAACTGAATGGGTGGCTGCGAAGAGGCTGAATGGGTGGCCGTGGGCTCCAGGAACAGTCCAGCTGGGCGACCACAGACTCCAGGGACAGCCCTGCTGGGCAGCCGCGAAAAGGCTGGGAGAGCAGCGTGGGCTTCAGGAACAGCCCAGGATTCGGTGACCCCTGGCAAATTGTA
The DNA here is from genome assembly GCA_037952925.1 of Lithobates clamitans. Lineage (NCBI taxonomy): Eukaryota > Metazoa > Chordata > Amphibia > Anura > Ranidae > Lithobates > Lithobates clamitans. Next base: position 2,961,121 of record JBBGZY010001198.1, read on the forward strand.
TTTTGACCCCCAGGGGGTCCCGACCCCCAGGTTGAGAACCACTACTCTAGGGCATAGAGTTGACCAGAGCTTCACAGGTTGCCACTGGAGTCTTCTTCCACTCCTCCATGACAACATCAAGGAGCTGGTGGATGTTAGAGACTTTGCACTCCTCCACCTTACATTTGAGGATGCCCCACAGATACTCAATAGGGTTTAGGTCTGTTTGGCCAGTCTATCACCTTTACCCTCAGCTTCTTTAGCAAGGCAGTGATCATCTTGGAGGTATGTTTGGGCTCGTTATCATGTTGGAATACTGCCCTGCGGCCCAGTCTCCGAAGGGAGGGTATCATGCTCTGCTTCAGTATGTCACAGTACATGTTGGCATTCAAGGTTCCCCCAATGAACTGTAGCTCCTCAGTGCCGTCAGCACTCATACAGCCCCAGACCATGACACTCCCACCACCATGCTTCACTGTAGGCAAGATACTCCTCACCTGGTTGCCGCCACACACGCTTGACACCATCTGAACTAAATAAATTTATCTTGGTCTCATCAGACCACAGGACATGGCTCCAGTAATCCATGTCCTTAGTCTGCTTGTCTTCAACAAACTGTTTGCCGGCTTTCTTGTGCATCATCTTTAGAAGAGGCTTCCTTTTGGAACGACAGCCATGCAGACCAATTTAATGCAGTGTGCGGCGTATGGTCTGAGCACTGACAGGCTGACCCCCCACCCCTTCAACCTCTGCAGCAATGCTGGCAGCACTCTTACATTTATTTCTCAAAGACAACCTCTGGATATGACGCTGAGCACGTGCACTCAACTCCTTTGGTCAACCATGGCGAGGCCTGTTCTGAGTGGAACCTGTCCTGTTAAACTGCTGGTCTTGGCCACCATGCTGCAGCTCAGTTTCAGGGTCTTGGCAAGGTGCCATGTTGAACTTCCAGTGACCAGTATGAGAGAGTGAGAGCGATAACACCAAATTTAACACACCTGTTCCCCATTCACACCTGAGACCTTGTAACACTAAGGAGTCACATGACACCGGGGAGGGAAAATGGCTAATTGGTCCCAATATGGACATTTTTACTTACAGGTGTACTCACTTTTGTTGCCAGCGGTTTAGACATTAATGGCTGTATGTTAAGTTATTTTGAGGGGACAGCAAATTGACACTGTTATACAAGCTGTAGACTCACTACTTTACATTGTAGGAAAGTGTCATTTCTTCAGTCTTGTCATATGAAAAGATATAATAAAATATTTACAAAAATGTGACAGGTGTACTCACTTTTTTGAGATACTGTAAATTCAAGTAAAGTAAAATGTAATGTAAATTTAATTTAAAGTAAATTAAAATAATCAAATAATCAAATGTGTTTGATGATTTGTTTCCCTCTTTGAATCACAGTCTAGGGTACTATTTATTCAAATACTTGTATTAATACTTCAAATAATTGTAAGGGATATATATATATATATATATATATATATATATATATATATATATATATATATATATATATATATATCCATTATAATATATATATATATATATATATATATATATATATATATATATATATATATATATATAATGTGATTTGAAAAGTATTTTAGCCATGTTGAAGCTATATTTGTCTTTTCTTTTCTTCCATTTTATGTAGAATTGTCTGTGTTTACATGTGCTGTGCTGATGCCAACAATTAATCTAGAAGGCAATTCTGGCCACAGGAGTGTACAGCCAGTACTCTGTAAATATGTCTTATCAATCATTTGTTTTTCTCAATGAAAAGTCATTTTGTAATGAAAAAAGCTGCTCAGCAATTATATTTTCCACAATGGAGTTTTACCTCTTTGGCCAGGACTACCTTCACCTAAGCGTGTGGAGGTTGCAGGTTAAAGGTGATAGCAGGTATGGTTAGTGATCAAAACATTGATCAAAAGAGAGACTGTAAAGGAAATTTGTAAGTTCTGTATATAATTGTATTCTATTTTGTATGTATTTCACACTGCCCTCACTGTGCAACGGCACTAATAATGCTTTCATTACATGTTTACATTCTTTCGAGTCCTGATTAGAATTAGTCTGCCTATATTATGTCCCTTGTTACCATAAACGTACAATTGTAATATTATTGTGATACCTACATAAAAACCTTCCATTGCGTCATAATAAAGCAGAACAGTTATTTGGAAAGATGCAGAGTGTATCTTTTGTGTCTGTTCCCTACTGCAGTAGTTATTAATAATTTTTAACCACTAATCAATATGAGGATAGGAGTTGCCTATCTAAAAATTTCCATGCCAGGGGAAAAGAGAGTGCTGAAAAACAGACATATACAAAATCCTCGTGTATGAAGCAAAGACTCTTTATTTTATAAAAAATGAAGGTAATTACCAAGGTTTAAAGCAGTCTTTAGATGGTCAGAGAGAGAGTTAACCTGAAGAAGGGGCGTGGCCCCAAAACATGTAGTGATCTTTCTAGCTTCTCTGGTACCAGCAGCTTTTGATCGGCCCCAGCAGCAGGGTTTGCCCATAGTCGTAGGATTTCCTTGGCTGGCTTCCGCCAGGCTGTGATGTCACTTCCGGGCACCGGACGCAGTCCGAGCGGCTGTTGGACACTGGCCCTACAGTTCCCGTGGCTACAGTTGCGGCTCCCCCTCCACCGGACCCCTGGCCCTAAGGTTCTGGTTGGGCCCCTTGCCAGTGGCACTCCTGCACTTTCTGCTCCATGGCTCTGTGTTGGTTTCCCTGAGCCCCTGTGAAAATCCATCTGGCTCCAGCCTTCAGGTATTGCCAGCTCCTTATCCAAGTCTCTGCATGGCCATCTATAGACTGCTGTAAACCTTGGTGATTACCTTCACTTTTTATAAAATAAAGAATTTTTGCTTAATACCTGAGGATTTTGTATATGTCTGTTGTTTAGCGCTGTCTTTTCCCCTGATTGTCTGCCATTAAGAATGAATGGCACCCAAACATGCATAGCGTGTTTTGCTGCGATTTCAGGGCATTTTGGAATCATGTGCAAAACTGCACCAATTCTACCATAATTCCAAATTGCTAGGTGTGGATGGGGCCTCATGAAAATCTTGTACTTATACAACAAGATCTTGCAGTATTGTCATGATGCACATGCATGAGATTAAACGCATGATGTCATGTGCCTTATTTTGCGGATGCGCCGTATGAATTTACACTCATTTGCTGACAGATCTCAGGGGAAGGGTTTTTTCTTGTTTCAACAGTTTCATGTGATGTCATACCGTGCATGCACAATATGGGGTGTATGACATCATGCTCTTTATCTTGCACGTGTGCAATATGAAGTGAAGTTTGAAAATGGCGGTGCTGGAACGGGGGGCCCAGGGAGCACAGAGGCAGAAAAAAAATTAAGAAAAAGTCACATGGACATAATTCCATATTATTTGCAGTTTTATAGAGTGTGTGGGGGAGGGCTTTTTAAGTAACATTTATAGTTCTCGTCCAGCGGCGGCCATTCTATATGGAGTGCAGGGGCGCCGCACCCCTAATCCATGCAACCAGCCCTGAATTTACATGCAGGACGCCAGAAACATGTATTCCAATAGGAGGGGGGTTTAGAAGCACATAATTAGAGCCGGGGGCCACCCAGTTGTTTGACAATACCGAAATAATGTTCACTATTGTCTTCCTGCTTCTCCTCCTGGCCAATCCTGTCCTGTCTCAGGAAGCGGGTCCTGAGACTCAATTGGCCGAGAGGAGAAGCGATCCTATTAGCTGTGAGGAGTAGGAGGAGGGGGGGGATGCAAGGGAAGCCGCGCCTCCATGAAGCCGAGGAAGGAGGAGATGCAGAGGCCCGCTACCCGCTGCCTGGAGGAAGCCCGTGACCTAGATGGGGTAAGTGCGGGGAGCGATCAATTGACCGACCAAGGGGGGGTACGGGAGACCCATCTGACCGCCGGGGGGCATGGTTTGCCGCCCCCCCCAAAAAAAATATACCACAAGCCGCCACTGGTCTTGTCCCTTCCCCAGCCTGTGACTAGACAGTAAAAGAAAAAGTAGCAGACAAGTGAGCTTATCCCTCTGCCACACAGCTCCCTCATCCTATCACCAGGGTCTCTGTTAACATGCAAGCTCTGCTGGACAGCTGAAATAAGAATAAACGTGTAGATGCATTTAAATTTGTCTTTTATATCTGTCCGGAGTCCAGCTGTAATGTATAAAAAGGAAAGTTAAAAAAAAAATCTAGAAAAAAAAAAATCATCTAAAGGCGGCTTGAAAAATATAGTAACTGGTGAAAACTAAAGCCCCTGGAGAGCTGAATAAAAAGTTGCAGTTTACCGCACTGGCCGTCAGTCACCGTGAACTTTAGCTGTGGCATGGTTGCTCTTTTATAAACTTGCAGAACAGTTGTCTGTGATGAGCATTCACTCTGAGCCATTTCCCTAACCACCACCTATTGTATGTGATCGTTCAATTAAAGTGAATGATGTGTGAAATTAACACCACTGAAATGTGTTGCAAGTCACTGTTCATCAGTATTCCACATCTAACGTCCATTTTTTGCTTTATAAACACTAAAATACATCTGAAAATAAAGGATATTTTACAACTTTGTAACAGCAAGCTAAGTTAGCAGAGCCAGCCAGGCATGACGATGGACAGGCCAGTGTAGAATGGATGTTTTCTCAGAATATTGATAAGCAGTCCAAAGCACCCCCTTTATTCTGGGTAGTCTTAGAGGAAATTTATAATGTGTCTTTTTTTTCAAATTGTTATCTTTTATCTGAGTTTTACTATATTATTATTATTATTATACAGGATTTATATAGCGCTAACAGTTTGCGCAGCGCTTTACAACATGGGGGCAGACAGTACACTTACAATACAAATCAATACAGGAGGGATTAGACGGCCCATGCATACGTCTTTGTTTCACAAATAAATATTATATACAGTGGGTAAAATAATTAAGCACATCACCATTTTTCTAGGTAAATATATTTTTTAAAGGTACTATTTACATGAAATTTTCATCACATGTTGGTAACAACCCATGCAATCCATACATACAAAGAAACCAAAACAAATAAGTTCAGAAACTAAGTTATGTGTAATAAAATGGAATGCTACAGGGAAAAAGTATTGCACACATAAAGAAAGGGAGGTGGCATAGAAAGCCAAGACACCAGCTAAAATCTATCAGTAATTAGAAAGCAACCCTGCCCCTTGTCAGTGCAAATTAATAGCAGCTGGTTCAGTCTCAACTGATGGCCTATAAAAAGGTGTCTCATTACCAAGGTGTCACACATCTCATGATGAGTAAAAGTAAAGAGCTCTCTTAAGATCTTCACAATGGTTACAGAAAGATTTATAAACTTCTAAATGTTCCAGTGAGCACTGTTGGGGCCATAATCTGGAAGTGGAAAGAACATCATTTCACCATAAATAGGCCACGACCAGGTGCTCCTTACAAAATTTCTGCCAGAGGAGTGAAAAGAATTATCAGAAGGGTTGTCCAAGAGCGAAGGATCACTTGTGGAGACCTTCAGAAAGAACTGGAATTAGCAGGTACAATTGTTTCAAATAAAACAATAAGTAATGTAACACCATGAAACAAAGTGTTTTCTTCTGTAACGTGTACAATGACATGTGAACAACACGTGGATAAAACAGTGGCGCTTACTTCAAACAAATAATTACACCCTTACAGTGACTCCTTAACTCAACTAATTATACACCTGATAAAGTGTAAATAAAAAATATATATATATATATATATATATATATATATATATATATATATATATATATATATATAGTAAACACCAGGTGATAAGTGAAAATCATATAACGAGTTATACAAAAAATTATACAGAAAAGATTATACAAAAAAAATTCACTGCAACTCATTAATTTGCAAGGATCTAATCCAAGACAAAAAAACAACAACATTTGACAGCAAAAAAAGTTTGTTTGGTTGTTGTGAAAAAGTCTTTTAAAAAGTGATGTCTTCTTTCCAACTTACACCACACCCAAGTGCTGAGTGGACCCACTCCCTATGAAAAACTCACTCACCAGCTCCAATTGCCCCCACTTGCGTGTAAGGCTGCAATGCTTTTTGTTTCCAAACAGGAAGGATTATAGCGACAAGCCAGCCATCCAAATATAAGTGCACAACCCGTTCCACATGTGAATGAAAAAAATTCCGCTCGCCGGTGTTTCTCAGGCTTACTTTTTCACCAGCGTGTCTGAGAAATGATCCGAAGGCTCAGCCAGCTGGTCACAGAGGCACTGAGAGACTAGATCATCTCTGATTGCCTTTATGGCCTTGGAGGACTGGAGCAACGTCATGATGTCACAATCTTTTTTTTTTTTTTAAATCAAAAGATACTGTTTTTCTTTTTTTTTGTTGATCTTTTGCTTTTAAAGGTAAAGGAGAGATTTTGGGTCTTTTTGACCCCAGATCTCACTATAAAGAGGACCTGTCATCCTTATTTCTATTACAAGGGACGCATACAATACTGATTTTAACATGTAAACAAAAAGTGCCAGAAAAGGCTTGGCCTTCAAGTGGATAAGACCTTCTTCCAGTTTGCAGTAGATCAATGGCAGTGCTTCATTTCCCAGGCATGCCTCTTTTTCCTATTTTGCCATCTTAGCAATGGCTTTCTTACAGCCACTCAACCTGTCAAACCTTCATCTCGAAGTCTTCTCTTCGCAGTTGAAACCTTAGACTTGCTTACTTTGATCAGTGTTAATCTGTGCTTGAAGCTGTTGTCCTGTGAGCCGTCCTGTTACACAAGCTGTTGATTCTCAGAAACTTGTCTTCTGATTCTGTTGTGGCTTTGAGTCTGCCAGACCTCTTCCTATCAGAGTTTTCTCCAGTTTCTAAGTGTAGGAAACTGTACTCACTGACACTTTGGCTTTCTTTGCAATTTCTCTAAAAGAAAAGACTTACAATTTTAATAGTTATAATCAGGCCTTTTTTTCAGCTGGAACTTGGTGGAACTCAGTTCCACCACCTCTGGCTCATGCCCTCTGCTCTCTGCTCACCACCATCCCTTGTAAACACATAAGTCCAGCTTCTGTGTTTACAAGTGACAGCTTGTCTCCCAAAGGCTCCTACAGATCTGATTTTGCCTGAGCAGCTCCCACTGAGTGCAGGATGGGGAAAGGGGAGATGCAGGTGTTCAGGGTGCAGTGCGGATGCACTCTGTGTAGTTCACCCCTGAACTCTGCACTATGTAGGTAGTGTACCGCCAGACATATTGTTTTGGTGCTGTGGCCAAATAATTCAATTCTAGTCTCATCTGACCACCTTAAACGCACTGTAAAGATTCTGAGGCCACACGAAAAAAGGTTTTATGGTCAGATGAGACTAAAATTTAATTATTTGGCCTCAACACCAAATGATATGTCTGGGGTTGGTGAGTTGAGCAATGGAATGTTCTGTTTTTGTCTTTCATGTCTGGGGGAAATCCAATACAGCTCAGCATCCAAATAACACCATTCCTACAGTAAAGCATGGAGGTGGTAATGGGGCTGTTATGGGGGTGTTCCTCTGCAGCAGGGACTAGAGCACTCAGGATAGCATAAGAAAAATACAAAATACCATCAAATTCTTGAGGAAATTCTGCTGCCCTCTGCCAGAAAGTTGTCAATTGGATGAAGGTTTACCTTCCAACATGTCAATGACCCAAAGCACACAGCAAAAATGACCACACAGTGATTGAAGGAGAAAAAAGGTGAATGTCCTTGCATGGCCTAGTCAGAGCCCAGACTTAAACCCCATTGAAAATCTGTGGAATGATTTGAAGACAGTCCACAAACGGTCAGCATCAAATTTAAATTAACTTGAGCAGTTCTGCAAAGAGTGGGCAAATATTGAAAAGTCTAGATGTGCAAAGTTAGTAGACATATTTCAACAGACTAAAGGCTTGAATTAGGGCAAAAGGTGGTTCAACAAAATACTGACATAAGAGGGGTAATCCTTTTTCCAACTCAGGTGTCCGTTTATGAAGCAGTGAAATCTATTCACTGCTTCATTCTCCGGCATTCACAGTGAAGATTTTTCTCCTCTGTGTGCAGTTTATGAAGCGGAGTAGATCGCTTCACCTTTGGAGGAGTGAAGAGATCTACAAATGCTTCAAATAGTGGAGAACGGCCCCTGATACTGGAATCTCGTGAGACTTTACGAGATTATAGTACCAAATGTCAGTTTATCAAGCAGTGATAAATTATCACCGCTCAACGGCGCATGGATTAATGTTAATAAAATAATGTGTCCCCCTACATTATACACATATGTATACACACACACACTATATATACATGTATATACACACACATGATATATATATATACATATACACATTATATGTATATATGTATAAATATGTATACACATAAATATGACAGGGGGACATGCTTACAGTGTTGGGGGGTCTGAACGAGGCATAAGGAAGTTAAAAAACTTCCTCCTTCCCCCTCAGATCCCCCCAGATTTCCTCTTCACTCCCCGATTCACCACCTCTGAGCTGGTGAACCTGGGAGTGTGAATTCTGACTCAGATCGCCAGTGAAGCGCTGAGATCACCGCTTCATAAACTGGCCGTTACTGTGTCATTCAATGAGGATTCTCCATGTGTAGAGATAATCGGCAGGAGAACAAGTTCAAACACGTTCTCCCCCGATTATCACTGTTTCATAAACTGTTTATGGACTGTGATCAGCGGTGATCCTCGGGATCACCGCTGATCACTGCTTCATAAACGGACACCTTAGTGATTCTGTTTTTGAATTTTTTTTTTCCTGACATTTTGGTGTTATATCTTTCACTTGGATGTTATAAATTGCACTAGTAGATACAGTTGGATAAAACAAAAACTGTCCGTCTTAATTTCAGGCTACAAAACAACAAAATGTAATTATTTTATAGGGGGTGATTCTTTTCTATACGCACTGTATATATATATATATATATATATATATATATATATATATATATATGCATCGGGTGTGCCAACAATTACACTATACATGTTATACTGTAAATGTCACACACAATAATTTTATGGCCAGCATTTGTGGTTAACTCTAAACAGGTGACCTGTAAGGGCTTTTAAAATAAAACTAGTGTATCATTTTGGGTACTGAAGTTTGTTGTCATTCCACAGACGTGTACGATTTTTAGGCTTAACATGTTGGGTATCCATTTACTCGAAAAAACCTGATGTTTACTTCTTTACTAAAAACTGGGGAACTTATTGAATTTGTGTGCACTAAAATTAACTAGTGATAATCCATTGTACTAATATTGTAGAAATTGGAATAACCAACATTATATTCTCCAGGTCTCTGCTTTCAGAAAATATATACCGTTTGGGGGTTTTCACAAATCTTCAGGCCTTAAAATGTACCTTTTTAACATGTGTGTGTGCAGTGAAAGTGTTATACTGAGGGGGACCTTTATCAATATGGAGGTAAAACACTAAACAGGACAGGAGCAATGAGAGTATTTACATTTTATTTAGAACAGCTTGATCCATAAATTCCTCCTTTTGGTGCTCTAACCCTGGTCGCTTCCTACAGTGTATCTAAATCTAAGAACAAAAACGTATTACAGGTACTCCTGACTTAACGACCGTGTTACATTCCAGCGACCCAGGTCGTTAAACGAATTGGTCGTGAAACGAGGAGCCACAATTAATCAATATTTTAAGCATTCCTAACTACTGTACTGTACTGTATTCTGAAAAAAAGGTCTAAACACAAAACTCCAATGCAATAATATTGTTTTAACTTGCATTAGTACAGAACACAAAAATATAAACAAAAATACTGTACTGTACAGGATACAATGATGTACAGTGCCCAAAAAGTAAACCTATACAGTAGACATTGAGAGTAACATTTTAGTCATCAAATCCTTCAAAGGGTGATAGTGCTTCAGGGTCATCAGTGTCATCATTAAAATTGAAATTGAATTTTCCAGCAGGGTCATCAGTGTCATCATTGGAGTTACCAGCAGGGCCATCAGTGTCATCATTGGAGTTACCAGCAGGGCCATCAGTGTCATCGTTGGAGTTACCAGCAGGGCCATCAGTGTCATCGTTGGAGTTACCAGCAGGGTCATCAGTGTCATCGTTGGAGTTACCAGCAGGGTCATCAGTGTCATCATTGGAGTTACCAGCAGGGTCATCAGGAGTTGTAGATGAGGGAGAAGACAACAAGGAAATGATATAACTGGTAGGGGTAACTTGCAAGAAGAATTCTGTTAAGGTGCTCTTTGTAATTTTCTTTTTTTCATCATAAATTTCACGATAACATTGCATAAGTTCCTTCATCTGCTGTTCCACTTAGAGAACCTTTCAACAGACTCTGCCGGGGGCACCTGATGCAAGCACAGACTCTGCCGGGGGCACCTGATGCAAGGACAGACTCTGCCGGGGGCACCTGATGCAAGGACAGACTCTGCCGGTGGCACCTGATGCAAGGACAGACTCTGCCGGGGGCACCTGATGCAAGGATAGACTCTGCCGGGGGCACCTGATGCAAGGACAGACTCTGCTGGGGGCACCTGATGCAAGGACAGACTCTGCTGGTGGCAGGCGACGTGGCTAGTGACACGCTCAGGGATCCCACTGATTCGGCATTATCGTGAGTTGAATGATTTAATTTTATATTACAATGTAATAACAGAAATAATGCTCTTCAATCATCCTGACACCATAACAACCATGGTGCCGGGATGATTGAAGCGTTAACACCTGGTGTTTGGAGTATCTTTATCTGCTGATTGTTAAACTTTCTAGAATACACATATTTCTATTGTGTAGGATCTGGGGCTGCTGTCCCGTCATTCCCCTCTCCCCCTTTCCTTCTCCCCCCACTTTCCTTCTCCCCCTTTCCCTCTCCATCCCTCGTTCATCTCAGACTCTAACCACACCCTCTTGAGCCATGCCCATGTAAGCCACGCCCACTCTTACACGTAAGCCACGCCCATTTTCGCGTGCCACACTTGTCATTTTTTGCTAGGCTGCGCCTACAAACGGATGCCCCGCCCCCTAATTATTGTACGGCCCCGCCTACAGCCAAAAAAGTGTCCCACATATTTTTTTGCAATGTTGGCAACTATGATACAGTAAAGATATAAGACATAAAACAGTACAGTACTGTATACAGTAAAGATATAAGACATAAAACAGTACAGTACTGTATACAGTAAAGACATAAAACAGTACTGTTAGGTACCTGGTAGTAGAGCCTGACTTGTAGGAGAAGACCTCTCATACAACGCTGGTTCAGGAGCCACTGGAGTGGGAACAGTGGTCTCCTGAGCGCAGAGGGGTAGGAGTGCCTGTTGGGGTAGAGTCTCTGATGCTGAAGAAAGGTAGAGATCCCTCAGGGATGGCTGGACTGCAGATCAGGTGGAGACTGGAGGCAGCAGGCTGGAACACTGGAGATGCAGAGATCACTGGAGCTGAAACTGATGCAACAGCAATGACAAACAGCAGGCACAAGCAAGGTCAGACAGTCCGGGTCAGCAGGTAGGTGAGACAGGCAATAACGGCAGGCAGAGGCAGAGTCGGTAGACAAGCAGAGATCGGCAACGGTATCAGGCTGGAGCAGTAGAATAGTCAAGCAGGCAGGGTCGGGTAGGAGCAGGACGGATGGTCAGACAAGCCGGGTCAAATCAGGAACAATCAATCAGGTGCAGGTTACAGGAATCACAGAGCTGAGACGAAGCAGCAATGTGCCAGTGGCACAGGGGAACCTTTAAGAAAAATGGCGCTAACGTGAACACGCCCGTGTGCGCGCGCGCGCACCCGCGCGCGCCCGGCGCCGCGCTGATGCCTGGAAACCGCAGGACCTTGCTGTAATGCTCGCACAGGGGCGAGCCGGCGCATAGGCGCATGCAAACGCCCAGGTCTGGCGCCGGCGGTTCCCTGACAAGTACAGTATAAAGAACGCTGGAAGGGGCATTTAGGAGAACTGAGTACAGTACAGTACATTACACACCTGCCAACAGCATGCCAGGAGTGAGAACAAGGCTGTTGCAAAATGATGACATGAGGTCCTGTGCGTGGGCCAAGAGATCAGGAGAGCTGGTCGTAAGTCCGAGCAGTCATCCTGCGTGGGTCGGGAGAGCTGGTCATAAGTCCGAGCAGTCGCCCTTCGTGGGTCAGGAGAGCTGTTTGTAAGTCCGAGAAGTCGCCCTGCGTGGGTCAGGAGAGCTGGTCATAAGTCCAAGCAGTCGCCCTGCGTGGGTCAGGAGAGCTGGTCATAAGTCCGAGCAGTCGCCCTGCGCGGATCAGGAGAGCTGGTCGTAAGTCCGAGCAGTCGCCCTGCGTGGGTCAGGAGAGCTGGTCATAAATCCGAGCAGTCATCCTGCGTGGGTCGGGAGAGCTGGTCGTAAGTCCGAGCAGTCATCCTGCGTGGGTCGGGAGAGATGGTTGTAAGTCCGAGCAGTGGCCCTGCGTGGGTCAGGAGAGCTGGTCGTAAGTCCGAGCAGTCATCCTGCGTGGGTCAGGAGAGCTGGTCGTAAGTCCGAGCAGTCGTTCTGCGCAGGTCAGGAAAGCTGGTTGTAAGTCCGAGCAGTCATCCTGTGTGGGTTGGGAGAGCTGGTCGTAAGTCCGAGCAGTCATTCTGCGTGGGTCAGGAGAGCTGGTCGTAAGTCCGAGCAGTCGTCCTGCGCGGGTCGGGAGAGCTAGTCGTAAGTCCGAGCAGTCGTCCTACGTGGGTCGGGGGAGCTGGTCGTAAGTTCGAGCAGTCGTTCTGCGCGGGTTGGGAGAGCTGGTCGAGCAGTTGTCCTGCGCGGGTCGGGAGAGCTGGTGGTAAGTCCGAGCAGTCGTCCTGCGCGGGTCGGGAGAGCTGGTGGTAAGTCCGAGCAGTCGTCTTGCACGGGTCGGGAGAGCTGGTCGTAAGTCCGAACAGTCGTCCTGCGTGGGTCGGGAGAGCTGGTCGTAAGTCCGAGCAGTCGTCCTGTGTGGGTCGGGAGAGCTGGTCGTAAGTCCGAGCAGTCATCCTGCGTGGGTCGGGAGAGCTGGTTGTAAGTCCGAGCAGTCGTCCTGTGCGGGTCGGGAGAGCTGGTCGTAAGTCCGAGCAGTCGTCCTGCGTGGTTCGAGAGAGCTGGACGTAACTCCAAGCAGTCATCCTGCGCGGGTCGGGAGAGCTGGTGGTAAGTCCGAGCAGTCGTCCTGCACGGGTCGGGAGAGCTGGTGGTAAGTTCGAGTAGTCGTCCTGCGCGGGTCGGGAGAGCTGGTGGTAAGTCCGAGCAGTCCTCCTGCGCGGGTCGGGAGAGCTGGTCGTAAGTCCGAGCAGTCGTCCTGCGCGGGTCGGGAGAGCTGGTCGTAAGTCCGAGCAGTCGTCCTGCGCTGGTCGGGAGAGCTGGTCATAAGTCCAAGCAGTCGTCCTGCGCGGGTCGGGAGAGCTGGTCATAAGTCCGAGCAGTCGTCCTGCGCGGGTCGGGAGAGATGGTCGTAAGTCAGAGCAGTCGCCCTGCGCGGGTCGGGAGAGATGGTCATAAGTCCGAGCAGTCGTCCTGCGCGGGTCGGGAGAGCTGGTGGTAAGTCTGAGCAGTCGTTCTGCGCGGGTTAGTAGAGCTGGTTGTAAGTCTGAGCAGTCGCCCTGCGTGGGTCGGGAGAGCTGGTCGTAAGTCCGAGCAGTCATCCTGCGTGGGTCGGGAGAGCTGGTTGTAAGTTTGAGCAGTCGTCCTGTGCGGATCGGGAGAGCTGGTCGTAAGTCCGAGCAGTCGTCCTGCGCGGTTCGAGAGAGCTGGACGTAAGTCCAAGCAGTCGTCCTGCGCGGGTCGGGAGAGCTGGTCATAAGTCCGAGCAGTCGTCCTGCGGGGGTCGGGAGAGCTGGTCATAAGTCCGAGCAGTCGTCCTGCGCGGGTCGGGAGAGATGGTCGTAAGTCGGAGCAGTCGCCCTGCGCGGGTCGGGAGAGATGGTCGTAAGTCCGAGCAGTCGTCCTGCGCGGGTCGGGAGAGCTAGTGGTAAGTCTGAGCAGTCGTCCTGCGCGGGTTAGTAGAGCTGGTTGTAAGTCTGAGCAGTCGCCCTGCGTGGGTCGGGAGAGCTGGTCGTAAGTCCGAGCAGTCATCCTGCGTGGGTCGGGAGAGCTGGTTGTAAGTTTGAGCAGTCGTCCTGTGCGGGTCGGGAGAGCTGGTCGTAAGTCCGAGCAGTCGTCCTGCGCGGTTCGAGAGAGCTGGACGTAAGTCCAAGCAGTCGTCCTGCGCGGGTCGGGAGAGCTGGTGGTAAGTCCGAGCAGTTGTCCTGCGTGGGTCGGGAGAGCTGGTGGTAAGTCCAAGCAGTCGTCTTGCGTGGGTCGGGAGAGCTGGTGGTAAGTCCGAGCAGTCGTCCTGCGCGGGTCGGGAGAGCTGGTGGTAAGTCCGAGCAGTCGTCCTGCGCGGGTCGGGAGAGCTGGTGGTAAGTCCGAGCAGTCGTCCTGCGCGGGTCGGGAGAGCTGGTGGTAAGTCCGAGCAGTCGTCCTGCGCGGGTCGGGAGAGCTGGTGGTAAGTCCGAGCAGTCGTCTTGCACGGGTCGGGAGAGCTGGTCGTAAGTCCGAGCAGTCGTCCTGCGTGGGTCGGGAGAGCTGGTCGTAAGTCCGAGCAGTCGTCCTGCGCGGTCGGGAGAGCTGGTCGTAAGTCCGAGCAGTCGTCCTGCGCGGGTTGGGAGAGATGGTCGTAAGTCAGAGCAGTCGCCCTGCGCGGGTCGGGAGAGATGGTCGTAAGTCCGAGCAGTCATCCTGCGCGGGTCGGGAGAGCTGGTGGTAAGTCTGAGCAGTCGTCCTGCGCGGGTTAGTAGAGCTGGTCGTAAGTCCGAGCAGTCGCCCTGCGCGGGTCGGGAGAGCTGGTTGTAAGTCCGAGCAGTCGTCCTGCGTGGGTCGGGAGAGCTGGTGGTAAGTCCGAGCAGTCGTCCTGCGCTGGTCGGGAGAGCTGGTCATAAGTCCGAGGAGTCATCCTGCGCTAGTCGGGAGAGCTGGTCGTAATTTCGAGTGGTTGTTAAAGAGGCAAGTCGTTAAACGAGGAGTATCTGTATATTGCAGCTTACCAGTTCTTAGATGTGGTGGCTGTATTGGCTTTCGTTTTTCATGATTTTTAACCTTTATTTTGAACTGAGGAACCTGACAGTAACACACTCCATGTCCTTGATGACAGCATTCACTCGTCGTTCTAGATCTATGGAGTCCTGGGGTTGTAACCCTCTCCTTTTGTCTATAATATGGGGGGGGGGGGGGTGTTCTGTAGTTCTAATATACTTTCTGATTACATTGTGTGAGATAACACTGCAATGTGCACAGGGTATGCTAGAGCACTGGATTTCTTATAGGAACTACAGGTACATTTTTTTCCTTTTTGAACAGCTATACCAAAATGATTTTATTGTGCAGTGGGTTTAACAGACCAATACAAATAGGAGACATTCAGTGTGTTTTCAGTGAACATTTGTTTAGTCTAGAGTGCTTAAAGCTCAATTCCAGGCAAACAGTTAATACACAGATTGAATACATTTATAGGAGCTATTTTACATGCCCAAGAGATCTGTATTTCTGTTTATCCAGTCATTAGATATACACAGCTCTGCCAAACCACATGGCTCTGTTTGGCAAAGGAGGAGATTTTCTGCAGGCCAATAACACATACAGGTCTTGTCCCTCCCCCACTGTGTAACTGAACAGTGAAATGAGAAGCAGCAGACTGATATACTCATCTCTCTGCCACTCTGATCTCTCCTCCTAATAGCATGCTGCTTGCACTGCAGCACACTTGACTGACTTCCAGTCTGAGCTTTGCTGATTATACAATGTGGAAAGACAGGGCAGATGAGGTGGAGAGGTGGTGACATCATGCTCCCCACCTAACCTCATTCTCTGAGAGAATACAAAGCATTCTCAGAATGGTGCTGGTGTTGAACGAGCAACCTTCTATGTTCACTGAGCAGCCAGGCATCCGCTCGGCACAGGACTTGCAAGCTGGCAGCGATCACTGTAGTAACTGCTACAGTAATTACTACAGTAATGTCTGGCTTTAAAGGGGATCAGCCAGGTATGGTATATACATTGTTACATTGGTCCATTGGTCCAGGCTGAACCAATGCAACTATGCCAAAACACCCATAACTAAATGTAAGCTTTAAGGAGCAGCACAGTTTTCCACCAAGCAGCAGAGACAGATAGAAGGTGAGGTGAGGCTGGAATTCTGCTTCATCTAAAGCTATATACTGTATATATATAAATATATATACATACATACACTATATAAACAAAAAAATTGGGACACCTGCCTTTACACGCACATGAACTTTAAAGGTATCCCAGTCTTATGCCCCGTACACACGGTCGGATTTTCCAATGGAAAATGTCCGATCGGAGCGTGTTGTTGGAAATTCCGACCGTGTGTGGGCTCCATTGGAAATTTTCCATCGGATTTTCCGACACACAAAGTTTGAGAGCAGGATATAAAATTTTCCGACAACAAAATCCGTTGTTGGAAATTCCGATCGTGTGTACACAAATCCGACGGACAAAGTGCCACGCATGCTTAGAATAAATAAAGAGATGAAAGCTATTGGCTACTGCCCCGTTTATAGTCCCGACGTACGTGTTTTACGTCACCGCGTTCAGAATGATCTGATTTTCCGACAACTTTGTGTGACCGTGTGTATGCAAGACAAGTTTGAGCCAACATCCGTCTGAAAAAATCCATGGATTTTGTTGTCGGAATGTTCGAGCAAAGTCCAACCGTGTGTACGGGGCATTAGTCCGTAGGGTTCAACGTAGAGTTGGCCCACCCTTTGCAGCTATAACAGCTTCAACTTTTCTGGGAAGGCTGTCCACAAGGTTTAGGAGTGTGTCTATAGTAATGTTTGACCATTCTTCCAGAAACGCATTTGTGAGGTCAGGCAAAGTCCATAAAGACATGGTTGAGCGAGTTTGGGGTGGAGGAACTTGGCTGGCCTGCACAGAGTCCTGACCTTAACCCAATAGAACACCTTTGGGATGAATTAGAGTGGAGACTGCGAGCCAGACCTTCTCGTCCAACATCAGTGCCTGACCTCACAACAGCCTTCCCAGAAGAGTTGAAGCTGTTATAGCTGCAAAGCGTGGGCCAACTCAATATTGAACCCTACGGACTAAGAGTGGGATGTTATGTGCGTTTAAAGACAGGCATCCCAATACTTTGGGTAATATAGTGTGTGTGTATATATATATATATATATATATATATATATATCAGGTTTTTAGTTAATGTTTATACTTTTACTTTTGGAAAAGATTAGATGTTTTAGCGTCCCATGCCTTTTATTTGACAAGATCTTGCTTATTAATCATTCAAATGAGCAGAACTGAATAACAAGAGGTCCCCAATAGACTGCATTGGGGTAGTTGCCAAGTTTGTGGACTTAACGTTAGATGTGCGAAACTATTCTTAAATCGCTCATTCTTAGCTTTGATCAGAAGACTGTAACATAAGGAGTTCAGTGAATCCATCATCTGAACAGAAGGACATAAAAAAAATAACTCAGATCTAGTAACTATCCATCCAGCAAGACCTAGCCACAGAAAAGGTGAAGGCATGCAGTGGTGCATAGCATTGATGCTCATCTGATGTCTATTCACACTTGAAGATTCATAGAATTAAAGCAGACCTAGCATGAGATATGTTTTCATGTTACTTTCTGTAGGTGGGGGATGAGACAAACATACCGGAATTTGGTCCATAGGAGGTTCGCCAGACAGTTCTGAGTATTAATCTGAACCCCACTAAAGTCGATGAGAGATGAATCTTTACAATTTATTCTGGCAATTTTCAAGGTTAATAGGCAAGGGATGGTCAAACAAAGGCATGGGGATATGGGCACTGCCCTAGAGGACATGTGCCTTCAAAAAAAATGTTTTTCAGTTCATCGGGAGGTGGGCATTGATGAGTGGTTAAGAGCTTTTACAAACACTGCCTAAACATGACTTAAACACAGGGTATTGACGCACTTGTGAACTATAATTCTCATTTTTGAAGACATGTCTCCAGCATGTGGAGGAGCGCAAGGTCTCTAACATCCATCAGCTCCGTGATGTCGTCATGGAGGAGTGGAAGAGGACTCCAGTGGCAACCTGTGGAGCTCTGGTGAACTCCATGCCCAAGAGGGTTAAGGCAGTGCTGGAAAATAATGGTGGCCACACAAAATATTGACACTTTGGGTCCAATTTGGCCATTTTTACTAATGCCACGTACACGCGGGTGGACTTTTCGACCGGACTGGTCCGACGGACATTTGACGGACTTCCGACGGACTTTTGAACGAACGGACTTGCCTACACACGTTCACACCAAAGTCTGATAGATTCGTACGTGATGACGTATGACCGGACTAAAATAAGGAAGTTGATAGCCAGTCGCCAATAGCTGCCCTAGCATGGGTTTTTGTCCGTCGTACTAGCATACAAACGAGCGTATTTTTCAACTGGACTCAAGTCCGTCGGAAAGATTTGAAGCATGTCTCAAATCTAAAGTCCGTCAGATTTTCGACTGGAAAAGTCCGCTGCAGGTCCGATGAAGCCCACACACAATCGGATTGTCCACCGGACTCGGTCCGTCAGACCAGTCCGGTCAAAAAGTCCGCTCGCGTGTACGCGGCATTAGGGGTGTACTCACTTTTGTTGACAGCGGTTTAGACAATAATGGCTGTGTGTTGAGTTATTTTGAGGGGACAGCAAATTTACACTGTTATACAAGCTGTACACTCACTACTTTACATCGTAGCAAAGTGTCATTTCTTCAGTGTTGTCACATGAAAAGATATAATAAAATATTTACAAAAATGTGAGGGGTGTACTCACTTTTGTGAGATACTGTATGTTATCCTATGCACAGCACTTATACACACAAATCCAAGGGCACATTTTTGACTTTTGGTTTTTGTTAATTCATACACTTTAAAGTATAAGTTCACCTTTTTATAGCATGTTACACCCGTACTCAGGGTGTAACATGTTACTGCTGCAGCTGCCCTCTGATAATCATGGGTTCAATGCTTTACAGGGTCCCAATAAGAAAATAATAAATGCACAGTTTTTATCTGCAAAAAGATGTGCATTTATCTTTATTTATTTTTTTTAAAGGTGAACTTATCCTTTAATCAAAAATGAACACATAGCTTTGGATAACTGTTAGGTGTCTGATTTATAAAAGTGTATTTTAGAAGAAGCATCTGCATTACCTAACAATAATTAGGCAGATTTAAAGCTGATGTCCAGGCAGAAAGAAAAGACACAAATTAACGGAGCTCTGTAATCATTACATAGTAGGTGAGGTCGAAAAAAAGACAAAAATCCATCAAGTCCAACCTATGCCATAGGCCTAGCCATAGCCTGAAAATTGTTGCTATGGCTGCGACAGATTCTCAAAGAATTATCACCAGTTTGCAGATAAGCCCTGAGTTGGCTTACAGAGAGATGCCAGTACTCAGAGTTGGGCATACAGTATGTACTGGGAAGTTGTCAATAACATGTGACAGCTTCCTGCACAGGGCTAGTGGTTGCTAGGATGCTGGCAGCTGCAGGCTTCATAGCAACCAATGACTCATCCTTGGCTCATTCAGTTGCCCACTTGGATATTCCCCAGCCAACAGCTGAAAATAAATAAAGGGGTGGGATGCTGGTGACATTGTTCTCCAAATATGGCAACGACCAGAATTCCGGCCACTATCAGCTTGTGAATTTCCTGGCCGGCGGCTGAATTAGGGTCAGGAATGAGTCACCTCATGCAATGTAAGAAAGAGAGAACAGTGGCACTAGAGGGATGTGATGTAAACCATTCATCAATAAATCTCAAGGCCACAAATGTAAAAAATTCCATAAACCACAAGTCCATGACAAAAGACAATTTTCCATATGATGATGGGGATATAATGGAAGTAACCAAAAGCAGGATCAGCGGCCACACCCTTTAGAGTAAAGAAGACAACTCTGTAGACATACATAAAAAAGCACAGAGGGGCGCCAGACTGAGTGCAGCAATAATTACCCTGGAGTTTATTAAAAATGGAGACAAAGGGCAACTCACATATTGAATGATAAAACGAGCATGTATGTATTCCTATGGCCAGTCTTGAACTTCTCCCGGGCAGTCCTGAATGGAAAGCGGCACCAAAACAGTGGAGCTGTATGGATGGAAACAGCAGGAAGCGGCTGATCGCCGCAAAAAACAAATGGCGCTGGACCAGAGGTGACGTCAATCTGGAGGCCGTGCAATGCTGCTGCAGGCTGAAAAGCCAACAGAATCCTAGCTGGCAAGGGGTAAACATGCACCGATGAGGGTTTTGTCTGTGGTATGGGCACTCTAGCCTCAGTGCTGTCCCCATCCATACGAGAGATTCATGGACCTGTTCCCGACATCCCAAATTTTCTAATCACTGCGGTAGAAAACAAATATTGATTTGACCCCATTACCAATAAAAAAATTAAATGAACGTTAAAAAATAAGCTATTGTATTACCAGCTTTAGATTACCTGGTTCACAGTGTGTGACAACACTGTAGTAATTTTACTGCAGAGGAAACCCTGTTTTCACATGTAAAAGTGAAAAAGTACTTGAAGTGGTGAGTTAATGGTGCTGGAACCTTAGGTCAACAGAACTCACACGTCTGAATTTGTCACAACTGTGCTGCTGGTGAGCCACTGGGGCAACCAAGTAATATGTGGGCTGCTTTCACAGGCAGAGGAACTATCACAGAAACCTCAGGAAGTAAATGTACTGTAGTCTAAACATTCAAAGTACCCCACTAGAATTTTAGAGTCAAAAAGTATGATTTTAGCGAAAACTTTTTGGATTTGCCACCAGCTCCTGAATGTGGCCGAGCCCCCAGTAGATTCACACCCTGATGAAGGAGGAGCTGTGTTGGCCCCTGAAATGCGTTGGCTTATTTGTTTAATATAAGTTTGGATTAAAATCCCTCTTTTTGGATGCTAAAATTCTAGCGTGTCGCTTCAAGATTTTTAAACTCTTAAGAGGTAATAAAAATCTTACTGGTACATGGGAGACTCAGGGAAAAAAAACGGATGTGTTAATTTATTTATTTATTTTATTATTTATTTATTTCAGGTACTTATATAGCGCCGTCAATTTACGCAGCGCTTTACATATACATTGTACATTCACATCAGTCCCTACCCTCAAGGAGCTTACAGTCTAAGGTCCCTAACTCACATTCATACAAATAACAGATTACATCATATATATCATCTTTTATTTTGTCCATAGCTCCCCTTTAATATTAAAGCTCAAATTAGTAATGTGTGCATTCTAAAGATATCGAAATGGAAAATGACCAAGAACCATTGTAGTATTCCTTTATATCATTTTTTGCTGTGTCTTTCAAAGTTGTTGTTACATGGCCTGGATTGAACTTTTTTTTTTCTACACTTCAAAGAACAAGAATGCAATCCATGCCTGAGATTTAGATTTATCTGTATTCTTTGGGGAAAACATGCTTCTACCTTCTATCTAATTAGGTTTTAATCACAGCTTGTCAAGCAGATGTATGAAACTATGGCAAATCCTTTTTAATAGGGATGAGAGTGATTGGAAGTTAACATAAATTTCTTACAGTACATTTTCTAGGGCTATGGTGTTAGAGCTCAACCCCAGTCCCCAATGTGTGTTTCTTATATGTTGAATAGGTGAAAAGTTTCTATTATTGTCGGTGACTCTGACTTTTTTAACTTATGCCGTGTACACACGGACTTTACGGCATACTTTGCCCAGCGGACTTTTCGACGGACTTTACGACGGACTTTACGATTGAACGGACTTGCCTACACACGATCAACCAAAGTCCGATGGATTCGTACGTGATGACGTACGACCGGACTAAAACAAGGAAGTTCATAGCCAGTAGCCAATAGCTGCCCTAGCGTGGGTTTTTGTCCTTCAGACTAGCATACAGACGAGCGGACTTTTCGACCGGACTCTAGTCCGTCGGACAGATTTGAAACATGTTTCATTTCTAGGTCCGTCAAACTTTTGGGGAAAAAAGTCAGCTGGAGCCCAAACACGATCGAATTGTCCGATGGACTCCGGTCCGCCGAACCAAGTATGCCGTAAAGTCTGGTCGTGTATATGCGGCATTACACCATACAAGAAAGGAAATTTTATTGCTGCCTCTGTACCTATAGGAGAGATTTTATCTCACTTTCTATCCCTCTGCTCCCGTCACTGGGACAGGAAGTGACATGAAATTTCTCATTAGGGGTGTAGACAGCATTAAAAATTTCCACTTTTCCCCTGGGATTTTCAGGATTTTTATGTCATAGACCAACACAAAGTGGCACATAATTGTAAAGTGCAATGAAAATGATAAATGGTTTTCAACATTTTTAAAAAATAAATATGTGAAAAGTGTGGCGTACATTTGTATTTAGCCCCCTTTCCTCTGATACTAAAATCTAGTGGAACCAATTGCCTTCAGAAGTTAGTCACCTAATTAGTAAATAGAGTCTGTGTGTAATTTAATCTCAGTATAAATACAGCTGTCCTGTGAAGCTCTCAAAGGTTTGTTAGAGAACCTTAGTGAACAAACATCATCACGAAGGCCAAGGAACACACCAGACAGGTCAGGGATAACGCTGTGGAGAAGTTTTAAGCAGAGTTAGGTTATAAAAAAAATCCCAAGCTTTGAACATCTCACTGAGCACTGTTCAATTCATCATCCGAAAATGGAAAGAGTATGGCACAACTGCAAACCTACAAAGACATGGCCATCCACCTAAACTGACAGGCCAGGAAAGGAGATCATTAATCAGAGAAGCAGCCAAGAGGCCCATGGTAACTCTGGATCAGTGGCGGCTGGTGAAGTTTTAGGATGGGGGGCGCCAGACCCTGCCCTTCCTTTTTGACCCCTCCCACTTGGTGAAAATGGGCGTGGTTTCTGTGAAATAGTGGGTGTAGCTCTAAGGTGGTGTGGTTAGCATCTGAGATGAACGAGGGATAGAGGGAGTGAGAGAGGGAGGGACAACAGGCCCAGATCCTACACAACAATAGAAATATGTGCATTCTAGAAAGTTTAACAATCAGCAGATAAAGATACTCCAGACACCTGGTGTTAGCACTTCAATCATCCCGGCACCATGGTTGTTATGGTGTCAGGATGATTGAAGCACATTATTTCTATTATTACATTGTAATATAAAATGAAATTATTCAACTCACCATAATGCAGAATCAGTGGGAGCGCTGAGCGTGTCACCTGCCACCAAATGACATCAGGTGTCCCCAGCGGAGTCCGTTCTTACATCAGGTACCCCCAGCGGAGTCCCTCCTTACATCAGATGCCCCCAGCAGAGTCCCTCCTTACATCAGGTGCCCCCAGCGGAATCCCTCCTTACATCAGGTGCTCCCAGCAGAGTCCTTCCTTACATCAGGTGCCCCCAGCGGAGTCCCTCCTTACATCTGTGTCCCCGTCAGCGGAGCCCCTCCTTACATCTGTGTCCCCATCAGTGGAGCCCCTCCTTACATCTGTATCCCCGTCAGTGGAGCCCTCCTTACGTCTGTGTCCCTGTCAGCGGAGTCCCTCCTTACATCTGTGTCCCCATCAGCGGAGCCCCTCCTTACATCTGTGTCCCCATCAGCGGAGCCCCTCCTTACATCTGTATCCCCATCAGCAGAGACCTCCTTACATCTATGTCCCCATCAGTGGAGCCCCTCCTTACATCTGTGTCCCCATCACCGGATCCCCTCATTACATCTGTGTCCCCATCAGCGGAGCTCCTCCTTACATCTGTGTCCCCGTCAGCAAAGCCCCTCCTTACATCTGTGTCCCCAGCTAAGCCCTTCCTTACATCTGTGTCCCCAGTGGAGCCCCTCCATACATCTGTGTTCCCATCAGCAGAGCAGGGTCCTCCTCTCATCTGTGTCTCCATCAGCGGAGCAGCAGGGTCCTCCTCACATCTGTGCCCCTGGCAGCACAGCCCTCCTTCAAGCCGCATCTGTCTCGCCAAAGCTAGTTACTGACTTTCTCCGTGTGTTCAGTGGAGAGGGGAGGGGCCTCCCCTCTCCACTGAACACAAGGGGATTAGTCCTCACGGTGGCCATCTTTTTGTAGCCCGCTGGAAGTGACTTCTCACACTGAGAACAAAGCAACCGGCCGGGCGTGATGGATTGCGCCGCAAAGCAGCTCCAAACCCCGCCAATGAAGCGCCACGTCTGCAATCTTGTGATTGCATTGACGTGGCGCTTCCCATAGTGCACTGTGTCCGGCACCCAAACAGTGCACTTAAGGACCTTTTTTTTGTTTTTGGACAGGCCGCCACTGCTCTGGAGGAGCTACAGAGATCCACAGCTCAGGTGGAATAATCTGTCCACAGGACAACTATTAGCCGTGCACTCCACAAATCTGGCCTTTATGGAAAAGTTGGAAGACGAAAGCCATTGTTGAAAGAAAGCCATAAGAAGTCCCATTTGCAGGCTGTGAGAAGCCATGTGGGGGACACAGGGGACACATGTGGCAGAGGGTCAGATAAGACCAAAATTTAACTTTTTAGCCTACAAGCAAAACGCTATGAGTGGCGGAAAACTAACACTGCACATCACCCTGAACACACCATCCCCACCATGAAACATGGTGGTGGCAACATCATGTTGTGGAGATGCTTTTTCTCAGCAGGGACTAGGAAGCTGGTCAGAGTTGATGGAAAGATGGAGCCAAATACAGGGCTATCTTAGAAGAAAACCTGCCTGTTAAAGTCTGCAAAAGACCAGAGACTGCTGTGGAGATTCACCTTCCAGCAGGACAACGACCCTAAACATACAGCCATAGCTACAATGGAATGGTTTAGATCAAAGCATATTCATGTATTAGAATGGCCCAGTCAAAGTCCAGACCTAAATCCAATTGAGAATCTGTGGCAAGACTTGCTGTTCACAGACGCTTTCCATCCAGTCTGACAGAGCTTGAGCTATTTTGCAAAGAAGAATGAGCATTCTCTAAATGTGCAAAGCAGGTAGAGACATACCCAAAAATACTTGCAGCTGCAATTACAGCGAAAGGGGGTTCTACAAAGTATTGAATCAAAGGGGCGGAATACAAATGCACGCCACACTCTTCACATATTTATTTGTAAATAACATTTGAAAACCATTTATCATTTTCCTTCCACTTCACAATTATGTGCGACTTTGTGTTGGTCTGTGACATAAAATCCCAATAAAATACATTTACATTTTTGGTTGTAACATGACAAAATGTGGAAAATGTCAATGGGTATGAATACTTTTTCAAGGAAAAGTATGTATATTTTTTTGGGCTTTTTGATTTTGTTTTTTGCATTTTTTGCCTATATTTTGTTTTTCGCACAGGCATTTGTTATCGTAAATATATTGTGTGGAGTGGTGTTGGTTATTGGTGTAATCGAATTTAATATTTTTCTATTATAACATCCACATCTATACATTTATATGTGTTTTTTGGTGAATGTTAGTCCCCCTATTATTTACATTGTTTACAGTAATTCTCATCCAGTTCTCTATTTGATTTTTCTCATGGATGATGATGATTATTTGTATTATTATTATTCAGGATTTATATAGCACCAACAGTTTGCGCTTCACTTTACAAAATAAAGGGAGACCATACAGTTACAATACAATTCAATGTAAGAGAGGTTAGAGGGCCCTGCTCATGAGAGCTGACAATCTAAAAAAAAGGTGGGTCAAGTGATAATATTATATAGGGACTGGTGTATTTATATTCTTTTTGTATGCTTTCAAATGTTTTTAATCTGTGGTTTATGTGTGTGGCTATTGTGCAATTGTATAGTGTCATGCAATTTATAATAAAGTTATTTTTTTTTTTTTTACAATTTTTTTAGATCCAGACATTTGTTTTGAAGGAACGTTTGTGTGTTTTGTATTAATTTTGGTTCTCCTTGTCTGCACACTTGTCGGTGCTTACTGTATATTTTTAAAAATATTTTAGAACTAAAAAGTTGACAGAAGTGTAGCGCCCCCCCCTGACCTCCAGAGGCATGGTGGTGACCCCTAGAGACAGGAAGGGCTGACATTTGACCTCAGAGTGCAGGTTAATAGACATGGTGGATGGTGTACAAAGTGTAGAAAGGATGGGCATCAGTCAATTTTATGCTGAACAAAGGTGAGTTTATTGCTCACGATACCAAACAATTCAGGGAGAGAGGGGTAAGGCAAAGGACACCCTTAGTCAAGTAACCTCTGCCATGGACCTGCCATGGACCTCTGTATGAAGGAAAGGTCTCCATCTATTCCTTCATACCTCCAGACAACAAGCAGGCTCTCTCTGGCAGAGCCTCAAGCACATGGCTAGGCCTTAGGCTTCAGGCCTAACCCACACAAGCTGTTCCTCACAAGGACCCTGATCACTTAACCCCCCCAAATATTTATACTATTTCCCAGCATGCTCAGTGGCTGGAGACACTCCTACTGATTGGCTGAGAAAAGTATACATATTCATAACCAAGGTTCACTGTAGCTCATCGTACTAATGCCAAAGGTAACAGTGCCACCTATTGACAAAAGGGAGGAACCCCAGGCATAGGAGAAACCCAAATGACCATAAAGACTACGAATCAGCCATGTTAGTTACCACCTAGCACCACAAAATTTACTAATATCCCTGTTTAAGACAAGGGTGCTTCATGCTTTAATTTATCTGTTTTAACTTTGTTTTTTCTTATTCTTTATTATTCTTTTTTCTTTTCCTCCATAATTCTCCTTTCCTCTGCCCTTACTACCTGTCTTGAAATAGACACTGGGGTTAATTTACTAAAGGCAAATAGGAGGTTCACTTTGCAAAGGAAAAGGAAAAAGGAAATTTTCTCCAGAGCTTAGTAATTAAGGTTAAGGTGAAGGTCTGCTAACGTCCATCATCCAATCACATGCAAACAAAAGTTATGTTTTTTTTTATTTTCTTGGCACAAGATTGGGTATTCTTTGCAAAGGGAAATTTTACCACATTCACTAAGGTCCAGTGGTGGCGGGTGCTGAAGGATTTTGGACCCTCCAGGTCCACACTCACCCTACGGCGGAGCTCCCCTGGACTGTCCGACACCGCAGCTTCTGTCTTCACCTGGTCTTCTTTCAGGGTTCTGAATGGCCGGGAAGCCGGAAGACAATGCCGTTTCACTGGCATCGCAGGGTGGGAGGGCTACGCCCCGAGGACAATATAAAAACTGGCTGATTGGGGCCTTGGGATATGGTCACGTGGCTGTGAGGGGGTGATGGACCTGGTAGAAACCTATTGGTCTATCCCCCCACACAGTGCATGGCCACACAGATGGTGTGAGCTGGGGGGCGGCGCCCTGGGCTGGGGGGGGTGACGCCCCTTGTGGACCAGCCACCACTGCTAAGGTCCAGGAAAAAAGTCCTTGTAATGTGCAACTCTCCCCATAGAGTGAACAGGCTATTTGCTTTTAGTAAATCAACCCCACTGTCTCTAGTCACAGAGGCAGAGCTGCAGACATAGCCAATCAATACATTTCATATTACAGAGAAAATTACATTTACCCTAAATCATGATCCACGATATTTTTACACTAAAATGTGGCTTCATCAGGGAAACAGTGCAAACCATATTAGAAAGCATGGCTACCTTTTTTACAGATAAATGTATTCTTACATGCCAATTTAATTGGACAAACAACCCATCCTCACACCAAAATACTTTTTGTCCAACTAAATTCCCAGTTCAGCATTGCAGGGCCAGCCCAAGACATTATGCTGCCTGGGCCCAAGAATGAAATGCTGCCCCCCAACCACAAAAAAAAAAATCACAAACACCAAAAGGCCCCCACATTCATTATTTTAT
This sequence comes from Lithobates clamitans, assembly GCA_037952925.1. Classification (NCBI taxonomy): domain Eukaryota; kingdom Metazoa; phylum Chordata; class Amphibia; order Anura; family Ranidae; genus Lithobates; species Lithobates clamitans. Next base: position 2,988,923 of record JBBGZY010001198.1, read on the forward strand.
ATAATGATAACTAAAATTAAATTTATCAAAAAATTGGATTTAAAATGCCATAAATCTATTCCCTATTTTGTAGACGCTATAACTTTTATGCAAACCAATCAATATACAGTGGGGACGGAAAGTATTCAGACCCCCTTAAATGTTTCACTCTTTGTTATATTGCAGCCATTTGCTAAAATCATTTAAGTTCATTTTTTTTCCTCATTAATGTACACACAGCACCCCATATTGTCAGAAAAACACAGAATTGTTGACATTTTTGCAGATTTATTAAAAAAGAAAAACTAAAATATCACATGTTCCTAAGTATTCAGACCCTTTGCTGTGGCACTCATATATTTAACTCAGGTGCTGTTCATTTCTTCTGATCATCCTTGAGATGGTTCTACACCTTCATTTGAGTCCAGCTGTGTTTGATTATACTGATTGGACTTGATTAGGAAAGCCACACACCTGTCTATATAAGACCTTACAGCTCACAGTGCACGTCAGAGCAAATGAGAATCATGAGGTTAAAGGAACTGCCTGAAGAGCCCAGAGACAGAATTGTGGCAAGGCACAGATCTGGCCAAAGTTACAAAAAAATTTCTGCTGCACTTAAGGTTCCTAAGAGCACAGTGGCCTCCATAATCCTTAAATGGAAGACGTTTGGGAGGACCAGAACCCTTCCTAGAGCTGGCCATCCGGCCAAACTGAGCTATCGGGGAGAAGAGCCTTGGTGAGAGAGGTAAAGAAGAAAGCAAAGGTCACTGTGGCTGAGCTCCAGAGATGCAGTCGGGAGATGGGAGAAAGTTATAGAAAGTCAACCATCACTGCAGTCCTCCACCAGTCGGGGCTTTATGGCAAAGTGGCCCGACGGAAGCCTATCCTCAGTGCAAGACACATGAAAGCCCACATGGAGTTTGCTAAAAAAACACCTGAAGGACTCCAAGATGGTGAGAAATAAGATTCTCTGGTCTGATTAGACCAAGATAGAACTTTTTGGCCTTAATTCTAAGCGGTATGTGTGGAGAAAACCAGGCACTGCTCATCACCTGTCCAATACAGTCCCAACAGTGAAGCATGGTGGTGGCAGCATCATGCTGTGGGGGTATTTTTCAGCTGCAGGGACAGGACGACTGGTTGCAATCAAGGGAAAGATGAATGTGGCCAAGTACAGGGATATCGTGGACGAAAACCTTCTCCAGAGTGCTCAGGACCTCAGACTGGGCTGAAGGTTTACCTTCCAACAAGACAATGACCCTAAGCACACAGCTTAAATAAGGAAGGAGTGGCTTCACAACAACTCAGTGACTGTTCTTGAATGGCCCAGCCAGAGCCCTGACTTAAACCCAATTGAACATCTCTGGAGAGACCTAAAAATGGCTGTCCACCAATGTTTACCATCCAACATGACAGAACTGGAGAGGATCTGCAAGGAGGAATGGCAGAGGATCCCCAAATCCAGGTGTGAAAAACTTTTTGCATCTTTCCCAAATAGACTCATGGCTGTATTAGATCAAAAGGGTGCTTCTACTAAATACTGAGCAAAGGGTCTGAATACTTAGGAATGTGTGTTATTTCAGTTTTTCTTTTTTAATAAATCTGCAAAAATGTCAACAATTCTGTGTTTTTCTGTCAATATGGGGTGCTGTGTGTACATTAATGAGGAAAAAAATGAACTTAAATGATTTTAGCAAATGGCTGCAATATAACAAAGAGTGAAAAATGTAAGGGGGTCTGAATACTTTCCGTTCCCACTGTACACTTGTTGCAGAATACATATTGGCCTAAACTGATTAAACATTTTTTTATAGCCAATATCTATAGAAGTGGTTTCCACCATACCTGCTAAGTTTAATTTTCTACAGTATTGCCCTGTACACACGACCGGTTTTCCCGTCAGAATAAACTCTGAATGTTTTTCCGACGGAGTTCCGACGGAATTCTTTCTTTCTTGCATACACACGGTCACACCAAATTCCGACCGTCCAGAACGCGGTGACGTACAACACGTACAACGGGGTAAGAAAATGGAAGTTCAATAGCCAGTAGCCAATAGCTTCCATCTTGTACTTGCTTCAGAGCATGCGTCGTTTTTGGTCCGTCGGAACAGCATACAGACGAGTGGTTTTCCTGATAGGAATTGGTTCCATCGGAAAAATTTAGAACATGTTCTCTTTCTAGGTCCGTCTGAATTTTCGATGTAGAAAGTCTAATGGGGCATGCACACGATCGGAATATACGATGAAAAGCTCCCGTCGGACTTTTTCTGTCAGACATTCCGCTCGTGTGTACACGGCATAAGTCTTATTTTTAGTCTGATGTGTATTATATGTGAATATGTGAAGTTGCGTATCAGAGACCGGTATTGTTGTAATATTGAAGCCTATTGAGATCTCCATACATTACACCATTATTGTTAAGTTATTGATCAGTAAGTTGGCGCTGCACTTTTTTGTTTTGTGGTTTGAGAACACATAACAGTGCTTAGCAGCAGGCCTTTTACTGACACTTTTTTTATTTTACCACAAGTAGTTAATTGTAAATAGTAGTGTGGTGATTACCTATTATACTAAAGATAGGCATGTGGCATTAATAAACATCAACAGATTTCAGTTGTGCCCCACCAGGCCGGCCCCCCATGGACAATGTGCCTGGCTGCTGAGTTCATCACCCCATTCTGCACTCAGTGCACTGATTGGCTGCACTGACAGGCAGCAATGATTGGCACTGATAGGTGGCACTGATTGGCACTAACAGAAAGCACCGATTGGCACTGATAGGTGGCACTGATTGGCAGCACTAATGGCACTGATAGGCTGCACTGATTGGCACTAATAGGCAGCACTAATCGGCACTGATAGGCAGCACTGATTGGCAGCATTTAGTGGCACTGATTGGCAGCACTGATGGGCACTAATTGGCAGCACTGATGGGCACTGATAGGCGGCACTGATAGGCAGCACTGATAGTTAGCACTGATAGGTGGCACTCATGGGCATTGATTGGCAGCACTGATGGGCACTTATGGGTGGCACTAATAGGTGGCACTGATGGGCACTGATTGGAAGCACTGGCACTGATTGGCAGCACTGATTGGTACTGGTAGGTGGCACTGATTGGAAACACTGATTGGCATGGATAGGTGGCATTGGTTGGCACTGATATTAGGCGGCACTGATTGGTACTGACAGGTGGCACTGATTGGAAACACTGGCACTGACAGGTGGCACTGATTGGCACTGACAGGTGGCACTGATTGACATTGATTGTTTGATAGCTGCTAGGTCCCGACCACCCCCGACATCACCGCTTAATTTTGACAGCTTGTCTTTCTCTGAAGCCAGGGGTGGGCAGGACCCAGGGTGGGCGGGACCCAGCAGCTATCAAGTCATTGCCCTGAACGGAGGCCACCCGTTTGGACATAGATGCTGCAAGATCTGACGCCCACTAACTAAGGAGCCTTATACCGACTCTGCTGGTGTGAAGATCAATATGTTCATGCAAGCTAATCAATGACCATTCAATTGGTACCCCACACTCCCTTCATATAGCCCCTTTTTTCTACTCGTCCTAGATTCACCATGTATACTTTCTAGCACTCAGTAAGAGCTTGTCCCACGAGTCGCCCTTGACGAAGGGACGGTCAGTTTCAGTCCCAAAACACGTAGGCCTTCGTGGAAGACATTACAAGCATCTTTATCCAATGCACATCAGTACAGCTGTGTTTCAGCTTTTTATTGTGTTCACTGTGTTATGTTTATTTACTATGCTAATGTTTTGTATATATATATATATATATATATATATATATATATATATATATATATATACATTTTTCTATGGAATAAAATTGTTTTTACATTACGCTGTTGCCGTTAAAGTCCCACAACCTTATTTGTGGGTATTTTTTTCACCTATCAATCTAGGGATGTTGGCAACATACATGATCTAGCTGGATGGTAACCTTTTTCCAGCAGCTATCAAACACCAGCCAATGATTGGGCTGCTTAAGAAAGGGGGCGGGGCCACATACACATAGTGGCCCGCCCAGATCCTATCCCAATGGCTGGTGTTTTTTATAGCTTCTGGGTCCTGACCACCCCTGACATCAGCACTCAATTTTGACAGCTGGTCTCTCTCTGCATTCAGTTACATTAAATGACAGAGTCACACACTCAGCGGATCTTACAAGCAGAACAATCTGCTCAGTGTGAAACTGTCTCACAGGCAGCAGGGGCTGCACACTCATTGGATGCAGCCTTTCACAGCAGTCCCACAGGCCGCCGCTCTTAAAATGCCGCCTGGGACCATGGGCCCACTGGGTACTATGATAGGGCCAGCCCTGGGTGGATAAGCTCCCTCCAACATTGCCCATGTCTCCTAATGCAGAACTGTAGTATCCATACTCATGATATGGAGGTATATGAGAATGTCTGCTTACCTCACCTCCTTACCTAGATTGGTATCAATCTCCATCCTTTCTCACTGTGGTCTAATATGGGTAACAGTGCCCTGGGTGGCATCAGGCAGACACCTTATTATGTGCATTCTTGTTTTTTAATATTTCCCTGAATAAGCTATGTTTTAGTGGCTAAACATGTTGGTTATGGCTATGTTTAAATTACGTTTTAGGGCTCTCTGAAATGAACCGATTGATGTGTCTTGTCTTTTGGCTTAGTGACAAATTTTTTTATGGAATATCCACAAATTTAGCTAAAATGGGACTTTAGCAGTATCAGAACACACATTTTCTCATATAAAACATTTTCTATTAACTAATACACAAATGTTTCTAATTAAAATCAAATGCAGCTGGTGTGCATATATTGGTAGTTCAATATTTATGAAATACAACCCCTAATCTGTTTTCCTAGATTGAAAGTAGGACAATCATATACATAAAAGCAAACTTTCCATATTGATCATAATAGAAAACATGTTTGTTTCTTAATGCATTTTGTGGTCTGTATATACCACTTCAAGAGATAAAGCAGTGTAAACAAGTCATGTTGGACTATCAAAACAAAATCCATTAAAAGCAGAACCTAGTCAATGCCTGGAAGGGATACGCGCCAATGGTGCAAGATTGGATAAACATCGCTTGGTCAGATGAGTCTCGATTTCAGCTGTGACATTCAGATGGTGGGGTCAGAATTTGGCATAAACAACATGAAAGCATGGATCTATCCTGCCTTGTATCAACAGTTCAGGCTGGTGGTGGTGATGGTGGGGGGTATATTTTCTTGGCACACTTTGGGCCTCTTAGTACCAATTGAGTATTATTTAAACACCACGGCCTACCCGAGTATTGTTGGTGACCATGTCCATCCCTTTATGACTACAGTGTACCCATCTTCTGATGGCTCCATCCAGCAGGATAATGCACCATGTCACAAAGCTCAAATCATCACACCACTGGTTTCTTGAACATGACAATGAGGTCACTGTACTCCAATGTCCTCCATAGTCACCAGATCTCAATCCAATAGAGCACCTTTGGGATGTGGTGGAACGGGAGATTTGCATCATGGATGCGCAGCCAACAAATCTACAGCAACTGTGTGATGCTATCATGTCAATATGGACCAAAATGTCTGAGGAATGTTTCCAACACCTTGTTGAATCTATACCACGAAGAATGAAGGCAGTTCTGAAGGCAAAAGGGGATCCAACCTCGTACTAGCAAGGTGTACCTAATAAAGTGGCCAGTGAAAATATATTGATCAATATGGAAAGATTCCCTTAAGGCATATGTTTGGGCTATTTTCAATCTTTGAAAACAAATTAGGGGTTGTTTTATATGAATATTGTACTACCAATATATGCATACCAGCCACATTTTATTTTAACTGGGAACATTTGTGTATGGCATTAAACAAAAAATAGTTTTTTATGAGAAAATTTGTGTTCTGGTACTACTAAAGTCCTATTCTCATGTAGTAGAATCTCTTTACCTCTCCCGGTCTAATGAGAATCTTTAAGGCCAAAGACAGCTGACATCCTTCAATATGTAGTGGGTTGTGAGGCACAATGGGTACAAAGATTGTGAAAGTCATTGGGCGCCAGACACTTCTTGGATGTAAAAGTGGTTTTATTTCTTTAACCTGTCCTTTTTATATTTTGCAAGGGAAAGAGGGTTAGACCCAGGACACCCTTGAGTAGTTACAATTTCAATTGACGGTCTCCGAGACTTCGATAGGAGGACAGCTGTACAGGGAAAGGCCCCAGCAAGGTGCCACTTCTGCACGTGCAGGTTTGCTGTCCCCTATGGCAACAGTATCTAACATTTCCTAACACAAAGTTCAACAGTTCTCTCAGCTTCACTACAATGTCCACTTGTAGCTCTTCAGCCCCTTGAGCTCCTAGTCTCTCACTGGACTCTCTGATTCACTGACGCTGAATCCCGTGAGCTCCTCAAGGCTTTTGCGGTGGTATCTCCATCAAGTATCACCCACGCTTCCCTGCTGGGTCTCTAGCTTGGCACCCCAGATAACTTTCAAGCTTCACCCCTGCTAGCCGGCTTGGTCCCTGGCTTGACAAACAAGCTTGCTCTGCAAGCATCACCTCCGCTGGCTGGGTTCCTGACTTGACCAACGCCTGAAGTTTCCCGATTCTCCACAGCGCCCGTTCGGTGAGAATACTGCTCCGATACTGGTAAAGGTGGTTGGTCCCTTAGTGGTGACAACTTCCCTTCTACCTCCGACCACGACAGGTTCTCCAGCTGGCACTGTTGGTTGGACTGCAAGCTGCAGTCCCAACCCTGTGCTGCCCTCTTACTTCTGGATAGGCCCTCACACAGCCTGGCAGCCAGATGCCCCCAGGATAGGCCCAATCTCTGGCCTAGCAGCCCGGGGCAGATGACACACGTCCACCCAGGCGGCAGTCCGGGTGGCACAGTACATAGATCACCTGACCTCACCCAAATATATAGGTTCTCCCAGCAAGCCAAGGTATTCAATAAAACCCTGTCCATTTGCTGAGATACCCCATATACCCATAACCTGACCTTGGGTTGCCCTTCTCATATCTAGTACCACCAAGATCCCAGCCACCTAGTGGTAGAAGACAAAAGTACAACAAAGCCAAACTTAGGGAGAAATCAGTGGCTCTCTAACAACTATCTACAGTAGCTACTGCTGAAAAGGAATTTGGTGAGGAGCTCCCTGACTAAACCCCAGGGCGCTACATCCTCCCCCTGACCACAAAACTACGTCTCAGAGTTTGCAAAGCAATTTGAGCTCCCAAGCCGGAGAGCAGATGTCCTGGCAAAAACTGGGATGGGTAGGGAAGCTGAACCCCAGGGCGCTACACTCGCTACATTTGTGGTTATTTAACTGGGGATGTTGGTACTATATGTCTGTAAATATGTATGGCAATCTTCAGTGCTTTTCTTGCCCTTTCTTTTGATCTTTATGTGACTTTATGGTCACATTACATGGTGCTTTTCTTAAATAATGGATCTTAAGCCATATACTGTATTATAGTGTATATAAAGCCAGAACATATTTTTCAGTTTTGCTTACAGTATAGCTAGATTAAAAACCCTCTCAGGTGGGAAGAAATCTTCCAATGGGGACACCTGTTCAGATGACAACTATCTAAGAGGGATACCGCTTTGCAGAGATCTCTTACTTCCTGCTGTGTCTCTGGTATAGGAAGTAATTGGAAATCCTTACAATGGGGACAGACAAAAACATTTTTTCAACTATTTTAAAATGCTATCCAAAATTAAGAAAACTTTTTTGGCTTTATCTAAACTTTAAAACAGTAAAAAATAAAAGTAATGTTTTAAAATTTGGGGGAAGGCTATATGTGACAATAGCCTGCATTTGAATATTGTAAAAATTTTATAATAAAAATGTAACAAAACCGTTCTAAACAGTTGAGGTTGGTGCTCAATACTTGGGGGGGGGGGGGATGCACGATCAAAGGCCTCCCTACCTTAGGAAGCAGATGACGAGTCCCGGGATGACACTCTGATCTCTCCTCCTCCCTCCATTGTCCGAGCCGGCGAGTGCTGGATGTGGCTGTGGGTGAGCCGTCCCTGGAAGAGGGAGCTGAGTCCCAGCAGGAGAGGACCGCTAGCTGAACTGCTCCCTGACTCTTCCAAGCCCTGGGACCATTGCTTCTCCCCCCGGCTAAACAGGAAGACTCCCTGGCCAATCGGGTCTCAGGACGTGCTTCCTGATTGACCATGAGAAGAATCAGGAAGACAACAGCGAATATTAATTCGCTATTGTCACACAACTGGGTGGGCTCAGGGCGCACTGCTCTGCGCCCCAAGCCCACCCTTTTTTGAAGCCAATTAGAGCATCAGGCTCATATTGTGTGCTTTAGAAAAAAAAAAACCATTGGAATCGATGCATCTGGCACCCTGCATGTAGATTAGGGGTCGGGCGCATGGATTAGGGGGGCGGCGTCCCTGCGCCCCTAATGGACGGGCCGCCACTAATTGTAAATTAGTGCAGTAATGGATTAATGTTTTCCATATATGTATAGATTTCTTTTGTTTAGCCTACAGCCTGAATGTAAGAAATCTAAAAGATTCCTCTGTCTATACTAACAGCGCAAATTGGAAAATCTCCTGTTGCTCCTACTGTATTCCAAGATACCCAAACAGTGCCTGCAGGTGATTGGATATTGTTAAACCGACAATTTTCCACCCGACTCCTTTGACAAAAGTCAATTGGAAAATCAGCTTTTGTTAATCTGGGTTTTGCCGACATGGCCACCCATGGAGTAAATTTTGTCAAGAATGGGCCAAAATTGGATGCATGTATAGACAGCTTTAGAGTAAGACAACATTGATCTGTTCTCAGCAAAATGTTATCCTGGGCATTTTATGTTTAGCTCCCCTGCAGATCTTATAAGTAAAAAATAGTATAAGTAATTCTATTGAAAGTGTTTTTTGATCCTCCAAGGCTCCTGAACGCTCCCTGGTCTCTCCTGGCTTTAAGCTAACACTCTTTTCAGATAGAGCCAAACATTAATGTAATATGTTCTTCTTGGCAAAATCTCTACAACACCGGAGACGATTTTTCCATTATGGTACTAAGTATGTTACAGGTTGTGTGACCGGAAAATATGTGAATGCTATCAATGTAAGCTTTTCTAAGGATGTTGCTAGGATACATGACGTCCATGTTGAATTCATGGGTCTCTCATCACAAGTAGCATATTAGAATATGGGAAATTGATCTTTAAATGTCATATTTTCTGTACCACTGCACAAATGTACTTCTACTATTCTAGAATATAAAATACTTGAATAGAACAACTGTGGAACCTGACTTCATTCTAAAAGATCATTATCAAGCAGTATGCTACTTTTGTGTTCCTTAAAGGCTGTATGACACTCTAGGGTCAGAAGAGAGATGAGCAGCGGAGAACAATAAAGAAATGTGGTGCAAAATGTTAACACAGACTGGGGAATTCAGTAAAGTAATACGTTTTCTGGCGCTAGGTCCCTTTAGAATTACCTGCGCCTAATTTTGCATGTATTTGAACCCATTTTTGATAACATTACTGACACAGGTGAGTTAGTGAATTTAGGTAATTCTCACTACCACAATATTAAGAACCTATTGCTCTGACGGATTCTTAAAGTGGTGTTCCGGCCGAAATTATACTTTTTAGATAAAAATACCCCTATAATACACAAGCTTATTGTATTCTAGTAAAGTTAGTCTATAAACTAAGGTCTGTTTTGTTAGTTTATAGCAGGAGTTTGTTATTTTATAAACTTACAGCAGGCCGTGGCCATCTTAAGTGTGGGCATCTGAAGCCAGACTGTATTTCTTCCTGGATCTCATCCTTGCAGATCTCGCACATGCTCAGTGCAGCACAAGCAGTGTAATAGGTTTCAGGTCAGGTTACCTTAGCAACGGCAGTTTCAAAGGAAGTATCCGCCCCTTCCCAGAAGGCATTGCAAACAGGAAATGATGCGATGGGCCGCGGCCAGGGAGGAGGAAGTGAAAAATGAATACAGCAGATATACAGTAGGTGCTGAGAAAAAAAATTAAAAAATATCCAATTTGTTTACAGTGCGCAGTTTAGTGAGGGATGCTGAAGAGTTGTAAAAGTGGGTGGAACTCCACTTTAACCACTTCAACTCCAAAAGATTTAACTGCTGTTTTAACTGCTGTTTTAACTGCTGATCGCTCTGTCATGCAACGCTGTACCCAAGCAAAGTTTAAGTTATATTTTTCCCACAAATAGAGCTTACTTATGGTGGTATTTGACCACCACTAGGTTTTTTTTATTTTTTGCAATATAAAAAAAAAAAGACAGAAAATGTTGAAAAAAACTCCAATATTTTTTTACTTATTGCTATAAAACTTTGCCATTAAAAGATTTTTTTAAAATCTAATTTCTTCATAAATTTAGGCCAAATTGTATTCTGCTACATGTTTTTGATAAAAAAAAAATCCCAATAAGTTTATATTGATTGATTTGTGTGAAAGGTATAGCGCCTACAAGCTATGGTATATCTACTGGAAGTTGTATTTTTTTTATACTTACTACCAATGGCAGTGATCAATGACTTATAACACTACTGCAATATTGCAGCAGGCAATCTGACACTAACTGACGCTGGGGGGAACTGACTAACTGCCACTGACATCACCAGTGCCATTATCACTGGACAATATCAGAAGTGAAAAATGACTTTGATCCTAGCGCTCAAATGGATACAAAGAGTTTAACGCACTTATAGCTGCCGTTATAATCTAAAAACTACGTTAAAAATAAATGTATACTTTCTTAAGACACAAAAGTATTAACAGCGCTTATGATGAATATTCATTCATGCTAATGATTTATCATTAAGTGCTATATCCATCCTATATTCAACATTACACTCACATGTTATTCCACTCTACCAGTCCTCCTAGCAGCTGTGACGTAAATGAGAAATGTTAGTTCATATACAGGTTTAGCACCAATGTAGGTGCAAGAATAAAATTAAAATATGACAGTAAAAAATCAAATGAAATTCAAAAAAGTAGTAAACAGTTCCAGGTGTTCAAGATCGAATAAAAAGTGCAGCGTGCTGGATAAGCATCAGAAAGTGATGTTTGAGTGAGATGACGATAGCGGGAGAAGGCTTCGGTACTGAATCTTATGTACTGTCCTTAGGTTGATATAGAATGATTTACCTCCACAATATCACCTCGTGGTCAGCCCCTTTGTATAAATGCTTACCAGAAGGATGGATTTAGTACAGCCTGTAATCTCCTCTATTACAATGATCCGCTCTGAAACAGCAGCTGATTGCACTTCGTCATACTCCGGAAAAACACTTAACACCATGGCATCATCTAAAACAATAGGGGAGACTCTCAATAGTGTGATAATGTTTATTGTAAAAGTGTCCCCCCAATACAGAAATATGCTTACAGTATTCCAAGTTAAAAACAGCCTGTCACATCATTCACATCTGCTCACCTCTGGTCGGAGTGCTGGCGTACCGCCCACCTCGATGAGTCCCGGGATGACGCTTGGTGTGTGAAGCTGTAGGGTCGCGTGGTCACGCCCTGACACGTTTCGTCATTACGTCTTCAGGGGGCGTGGCCACGCAACACGACTCTACGCTTTAAATAGTAACAAAGGCGGGTTCAATCGGAATCGTCATCACGAGCGTCATCAATTGGATTACCGCCCCTTTGTTGACGGTTAGGAGCTGAAAGCGCAGCATCCCATCCATCCACAATGGTTCTTTCTCTATCCACAGTAGTCAGTTACACTTCTGTAAACCCTTATCAATCTTATATGTGGGATAAATAGATATTGTCAGTATCACATACAAAATTACAAGTATTAATAAAAAGCAATAGAACAACGGCAGATTCACGCTGTTTCCTACATAAAACGCTCCCTTCTCACTGCCAGTATTACTAAGTATCAGTGCAGTGTGAGATTACTATGAAACATCTCTACAATATTAGGATATTATCTTGATAATCACAACCCCTATACAGGAGGGCAACAATAAATGATAATCAGCATGAGGATAATAGCCATTATCCCAGTGATCAGTGCTAAAAATATACACTGTCACAGTGCTAAAAATATACACTGTCACTGTACTAATGACACTAGCTGGGAAAGGGTTAACATCTAGGGTGATCAAGGGGTTAAATATGTGCCTAACTATGTGTAATGTGTCTACAGTGTGGTACTTTTTACTAATGATCCCTCAATTTCTCAACCCTGCTTTGCAGGGATGAGAAACTGACAGATCCCTCCATGTGTACAGAGCTCTGTATTGAATTTTAACACAGAACTTTCGGCTGTGAATTTACACAGCCGATCATCACGTCCTGCCCGTGAATCATTGGCTGGGACTTGCTGACAGGCTTCCGCTGTGTACAATCACAGCGAGAGCCAGTCGGGGGGAGTGCATATGTGCACCCGAAGCCCAGAAGTAGGCAGAGACGTACCAGTATGTCGCTTTACCTGCAGTACAGTGGCAGTACAATGCGGGCGGGCAGTTAAGTTAAGTGGTTAAGAACTAGCACCAGTTCGCTGACTAGCTGGTGGCAATTGGGACCAGCTCTGAGCTGGTATACAGAGGTACAGCATCACTTACAGTGGACCATGTCTGTTATTAATGTGAGTTAATGTGAGTTGATGTAAGTTTCCCACACAGGGCTCTGTCCCCGGTCTCATTCAACTGTCCGTTGATTTACTGCCTGGGTATCTTTTAGCTGTCTCCTAGGTTCTCCAATGGGCTTTTCTTTTTGGACATTTTCTTCAATAGTGCAAATGTAATTTATTTGATACATGAGGTGACAATCTATTCTTCAGCAAACTATTATTATGTTGTGGGTCTGCTACACACACCTTGTTTTATTGTTAATGTATGTAATGCATTACTGACAAAAATATTCATAATTTTCAGCACCATAAATTAATTTTGTGGAGTCATTAAAAATGGCCTGATTGAGGCAAATTAGAAAGCACTGTGGGTGTTATTTACTAAAGGAAATTCCACTTTGCACTCCAAGTGCACTTAAAAGTGCACATGAAACTGCACTTGTAGTGCAAAGTGGATTTGCCTTTAGTAAATAACCCCCATTGCCACTGTAAACACCAACTTTTACTCCAAAAACTGCTTTTGATCATTAAAAAAAGAAGCAACACATTGTTGAGTAAAAAACTTTTTACTCAAAGCACATTCACATGTGCATTTAGAAAAGTGTTTTAGAACAAACCAACATCTTTGGTGTATAACATTATTTTTTGTCACATTAATTAGAAATAGCCTTTTTTGGTTAAACAGGCATGTTTCAAAACATAACATACAGAACTCAGGAACTTACAAAGTTCAACTTTGACAAAGTGAAGGCAATATCAGACATTAGTATTTCCAAACTGTGTTGATAATGCCTTCATCAGATGGGATGATGTCACCCCTGTAAAAGCCAAATTTTGAAGATGCACACAAATTGGGATTCAAAATGGGGATTTCCCTCCTGATCCCATGCCTAATGTCAACATGTGCTAGCTCCCATCATGGGGGATTAATGGACGTGTTTTGGGGGTGAAACCCCTTTCTCTCAGCTACTTTAGTTGAACATCATTGATGTTTTGCTTTAGATTTTCTAAATCGTGATTGTACCCCATTCTCTCTGGGCACTTTCACTGGTGAAATGAGATTCTTCTTCCACCACATCACCTAAAAAAAACAAAAAAACACACCATGTATTATAAATATGCAGGAACAGATATCTTACCTGAAGCTGTGGCCTCAGACACTCACCTGTTGTGGTGACAATTTTGCACACTTCCAAAACGTCTCCCTTCTCATCCTCTGCTTGTGTTTTGGTGACTTCCCCTTCTTTCGGAGGTGGGGGGCCCCTGGTGTCCTCAGACATCCTCAGTCTTTTCTCCCCTATGTGAATAAAAATAAGGTATACTTAGCACACAGATATTGGAGGGCAGAAATAGGAATATGAAACATTGCTTGGAAGTGTCGTACAATTGTCTGTTTTGGCAGAGTTCCAAGCTAAAGACATTTTTATTTCATTTCCAAAGCTGGAATACTTCTCTTTTTTGTACAAGTTTCACACATGGAGACACCCCTAGTACCCACTGGAGCACTTGTGTAGGACACCCTAAAAAGTTTGATTCTGGTGTCCCACACTAGTGCTCCTGCGTCCAGATCTGTAAACAGCTGCTGAGTGTCCTCTCCTTACACTGAATCAAGTTTGCATTTCATTCTAGTTACAAACCCATCCACACAACAAACTTATTTTAATACTAGAAAAAATATATGCAACAAAGTGCATGTAGGGGACGCCCCTTATACAAATAGGCATGAACAAATGTAGTTAATCTGTATCTGCCTAAAACGTTGCATAAGTGGGCGAACAAACAATGTTTCCTACAACCGATTACTGTGCCCATGAACATGAAAGTTGCCATTTTAAAATGTACAACAGTAAAGAAAAGCACATGGAGCAGCACGAACGTTAAGAAGAATAGGAACACACAACAAAACACTTACTTGTTTCTTCTGTACTGATCCTGCTCCCTCAATTTGAGGTCTGACCATCGTTTCCTCCGTTGATCCTTGGATCGCCGTACCCCAAAATTCCTGTGCAGACTCCTCACAACTTTAGACATGATCTTTCCTTTCTCACATTTGGGTTTGGGTAAGGTCCATACTTCCCAACACAGTCAGCCCTCTTGAAGATGTCCACCGTCTCCACCATCTCTATAAAGGCCATAATTGAGGTCTTCAATCTCCTCTGGGATCGTGAGGTTCGGGGCTCTGGCCTTTTGTCTTTGCTGCTCTCCTCTGCATGCAGCTGTTGTCTCTCCGCCATGTGCTCTCCCACTGTGCCGAAAGACAAGGGGCGGGGAATAGACTAGAAAGAACGTCAGGGGCAGCCGGAGTTTCACGCATGCGCAGTGTATATAAAGCGGAACACGCGTGCATCGTACGTACGATCTGTGAGCGGGGGACGAAGTAACGGAAGCAATGATCCTTATAACGAAGGTACAATTTTAAGTTGGTGCATCAGTTGTCTATACTGCTTATAGATTGAGGCCTATATTGGGTCAAGATTAGGAGAGTTTTGCCTGACATTGGGGTTTGTCTTGTGTCGTGTCTTGCAGAGAAAATGGATCTATTCAACGATGAGGACTTTATCCCATTATTCATTGATATGTACAGGGAGCTGCCCTGTCTGTGGCAGGTAAACCACCCCATTTATAACAATAAACCAAAGAGGAAGGCAGCGCTGGATCAATTGCTGGAATTTGTGAAGCCGGTGATCCCCACGGCAGACATCCCCTATTTGAAGGCCCTAATTGGTGGCATGAGGAGCACTTATATTGGGGAGCGCAAGAAGGTCCAGGATTCCCTGAGATCAAGAGCTGCAGCAGATGACATTTATGTACCCAGGCTGTGGTACTACAACAGACTGCATTTTCTGGCAGGCCAGACTGAACCCAGGCCAGCACTCTCCAGTCTTCCTTCAAGGCTCCCCCCCCCCCCCCTGCCAGCTGAGGCTTCCGACGACCAACCTGGGCCTTCCAGGCAGCCACATGTGGAGGAGCCCAGCTTGAGTCAGGTATAGCATTCTTCAAAATATTTCTGGTTGTCAAATTAAAGATGTTAAATATATGTTAGTTTTGATAATTAATTTCTGATTTTCCAAAGTGTTTTACATATCAATAGACAGTAGTGACCACAAATGATTGTGACAAGAATTAAAAATGCTGGGGTCAGAATGATAGTCTTTTATATTTATTAAATTCAATTTGCAACAGTCATGAGCTGAAAATTGTGTGTGATCGATGAACCAAAAGCTAAAACTATGTCTCTTTTTCATACACAGGAAAGTCTCAGCCAGGAGGAGGCTGTGGAAAGTGGCAGCCAGCAGGTGGCGGGGGTAGGTGGCAGCCAGGAGGTGGCCGGGCCCAGTAGCCTGCCCGAATTCCAGGTCACTCTCCTCGGCCTTCCACAAAAAAGTGCCAGGAAGAGGAGTAACCTGAAGGAGGCAGCAATTGGCCTATTTCTGAAGGCTACTGCGGCCCTCAGAAACCCCTCCAGTGTTCAAGAGGACTATGCCTACATGACAGCCTGCAAAATGCTGGAAATGGAGGAGGGCCAACGCCTCTTATGTGAGTAAGTGATCTTGCAAGCCCTGAATAAGGGGTTGAGGGGCGACCTCACAAGCCAAAGCAATATTTGTTATTTTGTTATATTTGAACCATGGTCCTCCTCCTCCAGGTCCTCCTCCTCTTCCTCCACCTCCTGCCACACCTCCAACACCAGAGCCACAGCCTGGAAGGAAGCGAGTAAGGAAGACCAGAGAGTGATGGCCTGGGTTTAGTCTGGTCTGACAAAAGATGCAGGTTGTTGTACGACCACAGCCAGAACAAAACTTATTTTGGGTTAGCCTGGCTCAACCTCCAAAAATCAAGAAAATTGGTTAGATTGTTAGATGGTTAGAAGTGTTAGATAGGACATTCATCCACATAATGCATATGGGATGCAGTTCAGGTTGCCCTGGCGCATACAGAAAGAAAAACAAAGAGAAAGAAGATCTCTTAAGAGGGCAAGAAACCACCTGAACACTATCTGAAAAAGCAAGTCAAAGTTTATTATACAAAAATATAAACACCACACTAGTAGAATATTACAAAAAATAGAGCAGGCTATGGTAGATGATTATCACAGACCCTATTAAAAATTGACAACGTTGTCATTAAAAACAAAGGGACCGCAGCTGAACATACCACTCACAAACACCATTCACCACTTATAAGTACTGATGATAAAGTAAATATAAATTGCAAAGCAGCTGCTAGTGAAGATCAATGGATCACTGTTCAGAGGCGTAGTATGACGGGAATGTGGGTAAATGTGGATCAAGAAAGTCCGTTGAAGGAACTGATTCAGCACAGTAGATTGAGCAAGTGAGAGCCTGAACTAATAAATTATTAGCCTGGGGAAAACAGCACATGTAACCGGCAATGCTATCCTGTATGTATAAGGCAGTTGTAGATATAAGCAGAGTGACAGCAGTAGTTCATGGCAGAAGCAGTAGGGGGAGTGTTGGCGGCTAGAGGAGGATTATAAGCAGTATAGGTTGAAGCGATACATGTCTCACCATCCAGAGGACATCCAACGTCCGCAGCCTGCAGTACTCTACCCTGGAAGATGGCAGGAGTATGAATCCGTCTTGAGCTACCTTTCTGCCAGATAAACAGTGTCCTCGCTGTATAGTGGTCACCGTAGGTCGTGCCCATGCAATTTTGAAAAAAGCCGGTCAACAGCTGTAATAACGCTTTGCAATTTATATTTACTTTATCATCAGTACTTATAAGTGGTGAATGGTGTTTGTGAGTGGTATGTTCAGCCGCGGTCCCCTTGTTTTTAATGACAACGTTGTCAATTTTTAATAGGGTCTGCGATAATCATCTACCATAGCCCTCTCTATTTTTTGTAATATTCTACTAGTGTGTTGTTTATATTTTTGTATAATAAACTTTGACTTGCTTTTTTCAGATAGTGTTCAGGTGGTTTCTTGCCCTCTTAAGAGATCTTCTTTCTCTTTATTTTTCTTTCTTGTTGTATGACCACAGCCTGGGGACAGATATGTCCTCTGCTGCTGTTTCTGATCTCTTGTAGTCCTGGACTGGATTGTGCTCACTATTATATGGACTCCCCAGGCCACCAATTTTGACTGTAAAATAATAGATGTGTGCCCTGTTGTACAAAGGCTTTGCAAATTTCAACAGTTTCTCCAGCGTTGCCTTCCTCTTTATTTTGTTATGACCCAGAATAAATGGATATTTATTTTTCTCAAATACTTGCCTATGTGTTTTACTTCAAAAAGGACAGTTTGTTTGTGAGTAGGCAGGTACATTTCTAAAATACAAGGTCAAATTAACAAGGGACACCAACCAACCTCCTTGAGGTAAAAAAATATACGAGATAATAACGGTGTTGTGGTAACTTGACACACAAAACGAGAAATAATATTATGGAGAGCACTAGAAAACAAAAAAAATGCAGATCTTGATGAAAAAACAAATAATAAAAAAGTATTATGTTGGAGATCTGACGAAAAAAAATTAATATTATTCATGAGATCACGAGAAATTATAAAGAAAGAAGTTTGTGAGAACTCTGTGTGAATATGAGCAGCAAAACAACTTCATTCTTCTAGCATTCTAAAGAAGAAGAAAATGCATTAAAAGATTTCAAAATTTGCAGCCGAATGTGCTATGTCCATTACGAACGCTAGTTTGACCAGACCGAGCACTTCCTTCTCGTAATTCATTCTGAGCATGCGTGGCACTTTGTGCGTCGGAATTGTGTACACACGATTGGAATTTACGCAAACGGATTTTGTTGTCGGAAAATTTGAGAACCAGATCTTTAAATTTTGTGCGACGGAAATTCCGATGGAAACTGTCCAATGGAGCCTACACACGGTCGGAATTTTGGAAAACAAGTTCCGATCGCACATTTTACGCCGGAAAGTCCAACCAAGTGTATGCGGCATTACTCCTCCCAATAACTTCCTAATAAAGCCATGCCTTTGTACTTCCTGCCAGATTATTTTGCTCTCTCCAGCCAATATCTCACTCTTCTCACTACTGCTGCCGTCCGTATCTTCGCTAGTCACAACCACTCGTTACTGACTTTTGGCTTGTTCCTCAACTTGATCCCAACCTGCAGCCACTTGTTACCAACCTTTGCCTTGTTTTCTGCTTACGCTTCTGCTTGATTTCTACCTGCTATACAGTATCTGCTACTGGCATGTATACCACCTGGTGAGGCGATCCTGAGGACCGCAACCTGGTACTAACATGCAGCAAATGCCTTCATTTTCAGGAGCTCTGGTGAATGCCGGTTAGTGCTTAGACTCTGGTGAACCCGTGTCATCCACCAGGGTGACCTGCTTGTATATCTATCCTGCTGGTCGGTGGGTGTATCTCCACTGATATAGCTACTGGTCTCTGAACCTGAACCCAGACCATGACACTCTCAGTTTCCCATCAGGCTAATGTCCAATCCTACTACAATACTCCTTAGCCATGCGCATTTCAGTGTGACTAGCGAGGGAGCATGCTGAGGAAGGAGTGTCCAGCAGCGACAGCCCATCCATTAAGGGCACACGGGCTCCGCCTCCCCTATCCATGCATCCAGCCCCCTGATCCACATACAGGGTGCCAGACTCGTGGATTCCAATGGTGGGGTGTGTTTTTT
This sequence comes from Lithobates clamitans, assembly GCA_037952925.1. Lineage (NCBI taxonomy): Eukaryota > Metazoa > Chordata > Amphibia > Anura > Ranidae > Lithobates > Lithobates clamitans. The sequence goes on from JBBGZY010001198.1 coordinate 3,008,145, forward strand.
TAAAGCACGTAATTAGAGCCAGAGGCTCTAATAGGCTTCAAAAAAGGGTGGGCTCGGGGCGCAGAGCACTGCCACAATGATCCTCCTTCCGGCCAATCAGGAACCGGTTCTTAAGACCCATCACCCATTTGGCTGAAAGGACAGGTGATCCTATTGGACACCTAGGAGGAGGAGGAGGGAGGAGCCAAACGACGGAAGCCACCGAAGCCAAGGAGGAGAGGACACAGGAGCCGCTGCCCGCAACCCTCCCGCTGCCTGCTGCCAAGGAGGAGAGGACACGGGAGCCACTCTCCCCACCGCTGATGCCGAGGAGGAGAGGACACAGGAGCCTCTGCCCGCAACCCACCCGCTGCCCATAGGAGCCCACAACCAGGCCGCCACCTAGATGGGGTAAGCCATCACTGCTGTCCAGTATGGTCATTCTGACCTCAGTGCGGGCACGGACAGATTGACATACTTAGATTCCAATGCTTGTCTCTGACAGGTATATGAGCTGGGCACAAGCACAGGGGATTTTGGTGCAGCAGCCTGATGGAATTCCCCCTCATGTTTACTGTTCTATGATTTGTCAGCAAGTAATAATGATGACATAATATGTAAATGAACAAAATAAAGCATAATTGTCAGGTACACTGACTCATCTAATCCCCCAGTCCTTGTTAAAGGATAAGTTCACCTTTAGAACATGTTACACCCTTATTTAGGGTATAACATGCAACAAACATATTCCATTACATGCAGCGCTAATCCCCTGATTCCACCCCTTGTCACAACGTGTGGGGGATCCACTACCTGCATCCACTGCCCCTTTTCCAAATCACAGCTACATCATTCATTCACAGAAATCAGTGACTGAAGAAACTACAAGTCCCATTTTCCACCACGGCAGAAGGCTTGCAGTTCTTAATGGACTGTGAGAGTGCTAATCAGTACCCTCGTAATTCATTCACTCTTTGTGCAGCTCTGAAACTGACAGCCCGCATGGAGGTAGGGGCTCAGAACTGTAGGAACAGTCTGCAGGAGCCTGACATTGCACCCACAATCCTCTGCAAAGTGAAAAAAATAATAAATGCACTTTTTTTTCTGCAAAAAATATGTGCATTTATTATTATTTACACAAAAGTGAACTTAGTCTTTAATATCTAGATTTAATTCAAACTTTTAATATTCATGTTAAAATAAACACTAATTCTATTAAAGTTCAGACACCATATTTGCACTTTTGATAACAAGGCACACTTGTTTCAGAGACAGCTGTAAAAAAGTGGAGTTTCCCTCACTTTGGAGGGATCTCTCCTCACTTGCTGTTGTGTCATGAAATGAGAGGAAATCTCCCTAACCGAGAAAGGAAAAAAAAAGCAAAAAGAAAGAAATGACTGGGGTTTTAACCATCCCCAAACTCTATACAAAAATCTTAGTGCATAGATTTTCACAGAACACATGACTATAGGTTTAGAATTCATTTAGCAACTGTACTGGCTTATATATGTACATACAGTATGTAGCCATTAGAGGGAGCACCTGCGCATCTGTATGTGAATTATGTTAACAAAAATATGGCCAAGCCGTAAAGTGGAAATGTGAACATTACATTAAAAGCTATTATAATTAAATAGTAAAAATATGACTTAGAATATGTACTCACTTAAAACAAGCTAGCTACCTTTTAAATGTATGAACATGACAAAATATTCCTATATCTAGATATCTGCCTCCTAAAACCGTGTCTAATCACACATTACTGAACTGGAGTCTCTGCTGTAACACGACCTTCAGCGGTTTTCCTATCTTCCCATCTTTCACTCTTCCTTGCTTTGATCAAACATTATCCTCACTATTCTTCTGTAGATAATGGATTTTGCCATCATATGTGAATTGTGAAATTGGTATCAGCATCTCTTACATTAGCTTTCTTCAACAGAGGGGGAAAAATGGCTTAGAAAGAACAAGCTGGTTGCATTCATTTCCATAACAGAGTCTTTGTGAATGGCTTAAAGTACAGCAGTAAGCAAATGTTGAAGGGAGAAGGTCAGGTCCATCTTTAATATTGATTGGACCCTTTGCAAACATTTTCTTGCCCCCCCCTTCCATATATCAAATTGTATTGTTGTAACTGTACTTTCTGCCATTATGTTGTAAAGGGCTGCACAAACTGTTGGTGCTATATAAATCCAGAGGCGTCCAAGATGATGAGGGGGTTGAGGTAGGGGAGCCCCGGATGATTATGGGGGGGAGAGATAGGGGAATCCAGGATGATTGGGGGGGGATAGGTGAGTACAGGATGATTGTGGGGGATAGATAGAGGAGTCCAGGATGATGGGGGAGGGGGGAAATAGAGGAGTCCAGGATGATGGGGGGGGGATAGAGGAGTCCAGGATGACACACAGGGCTTGGGAGCGTGTACTGTACAGTACTGAGGTGTTTGTATCATACAGGGCACAGAAAAGATCAGCACAACAAGGGGCAGTACTTGCATATCACCCCCCGCCCCCCCAAAGTAACCATTTATTGGTCACCTCTGCACAAATCTTTGCTTACCTCTGCACCCCAATCCACAGTTTACCTCTGCATCCCCCATCCACCTCTGTACCACCTTCCCATCCAAAGTTCACCTCTGTATCCCCCAGCCACCGCTCACCTCTGTATCCCCCATCCACCGCTCACCTCTGTACCTCCCTTTACATAGTTCACCTCTGTACCACCCATCCACAGCTCACTCCTGTACCACCCATCCACAGCTCACTCCTGTACCCCCCATCCACAGCTCACTCCTGTACCCCCCATCCACAGCTCACTCCTGTACCCCTTTGAAAAAGAAAGAAAAAACACTTATAAGAGGAAAGACAAAAAATAGCTGCACACCCCAATTAATGTGTCAATTATTTTTGTACTACAGCTCATGTTTTGACTATTTATATCCAGAGCAACATCTTTGATACTTTGTTAAAATAAAAATTATTTACTATGTTACTTTTTAGTATATTTTTCAATCATTGTTGGCTGCTAAAAAAAACCCTCTTGGGGACAAATCCTCTTTTTTGACCTCTGTATCCCCCCATCCCCCACATACCTCTGTACCCCCCATCCACCACCCACCTCTAGACCGGCTTATACAACATGCCCCCTACACAACTCTCGCCTCGTTTCACAAGTTCACCTCTTCCCTGCACTACACCTCCAACCTTATTACAGCTGATTCTCTGCACATGCCAACTCCCCCTCTCCACCCCCCCCCCCCCCCACTTCTCTCCACTGTTCTTTCTCACCTCTTTGCAGAAGCTTCACGGCGGTGCAACACAGTGCAGTCTCTGCCTATGAGACCTGTAGCACACAGCCAGAACACTTCACTCGGCTGTGTGCTACACAGGTCTGTCAGGCGGGGGGTGGGGTTGGGAGGAACACAGAGTGCCGTTCTGCCTTCATCCCTGTCATTCCCTGTTCTCCAGTCCTGCAGCTTCTGACAGAGGGATAAAACAGAGAGGTGATAAGGGCGCTCTGGTGGAGGTGGGTAGCTAGTCAGAGGGATGATAGTGATGAGATGGCACTTCTGGCAGCACTTTGGTTAGAGGAGAAGCAACTCTGAAGATATAAAAAAGGAAAAGAAATGCGCCTCTAAGTGCAGTATGTAAAATTTAATAGAGTGCACAAAGGGTTAAAAGCACTTACAAGATTGTAGAGTGTTAAAAGACATGATAAAATCAGGAGTCCTCATCTGTGGCATGTGTCCATCCTCAGCACGGTGGTAGAGAGCAGTGTAGAGCCGTCCAGCAGCTGTAATGCGTTCTCATGCGTGTTGAAAAGAGGAGGCAGCAGGGAAGCCTGTATTCACTGCGGGACACACAAGGCTGATGGTGTCAGTGGAGAGAAGGGGGCGGTAACGCGTTTCGGAGCATGTGCGGCTCCTTCGTCTGACGAAGGAGCCGCACATGCTCCGAAATGCGTTACCGCCCCCTTCTCTCCACTGACACCATCATACTTTCTTTTCCTTTTCTGACAGAGGGAGAAGTGGGACGAGAGGGCTTTAGCACATGCATCCCGCAGCTGTGCCACTCCCCTGTCATAATGTGGCTGCTCGGGAGAGGGGGGGATCAGCTGTACCCACTACTCCAGGAAAACTGCGGTTAACGTGGGGCTCAAGGGGCAAATGCTTTGGGCCCCACAACAATGACAGAGCCCAGGGCAGCTGCCCCTTTTGCCCCGTGTTAAAGATGGTCCTGGTGAAGGTAAAAGAGGTGAGCTTTGTGCTTGGTCCTTCGAATGACAAATGTTTAAAAACATTTTGATAGCACCTATTGCATTATGAACCTGTCAGCCATTTGCACATTTACAACTAAAAGTAATTTTTATTACCTTAGCAAGAATGTCCTACTCTCGCTCACTTTGTTACCAAGGCCTGACTTATTATTCCAGAAAAAATATGTCACCACAGGGTGGAACTGTGAACATATGGACTCTAAAACTGTGCCATGTTCTGTAAATCAGCCATTCAACAATACCGGGAGAGAAAAATGCACCATGACTACTACACTTATTAGATTCAAATCAGATATCTTTATTACAATCCAATAAAATTAAGCAACATATATAAGAAAAAATTGATTTTAAATAAACATCAAACATGGTAAGACAATATGTCTGAATCTTAGCCTTGTAAGTATGTAGGGATGGATACTACCCTTCCTTCCCCTCTTCATTCCCCTTGCCTTCCTTGTTATTTAGGTCAAATATTAGATTATACTACCATCTATATCTTCTACAGATATGTCACGCATCCACTCCTGAGGAAGTGGGAAAAGTCTATGAAAAGCGTCGAGCACATAGGATGCAGCCATGTCTACATTACATGGCATATTTTTATTTAGAGCACTATGTGTAACCCCTGTTATTCAATTGATCCTATGACATGGAGGAACAATATCTTACTCATTGGCTATGCAATGTGCTACAATGCCATTTTTTTTCATATATATGAACTGTAACAGAGTCTTGGTATATATATATATATATATATATATATATATATATATATATATATACATATATATATATATATATATACATATATATATATATACACAGTATCTCACAAAAGTGAGTACACCCCTCAAATTTTTGTAAATATTTTATTATATCTTTTCATGTGACAACACTGAAGAAATGACACTTTGCTACAATATAAAGTAGTGAGTGTACAGCTTGTATAACAGTGTAAATTTGCTGTCCCCTCAAAATAACTCAATACACAGCCAATAATGTCTAAACCGCTGGCAACAAAAGTGAGTACACCCCTAAGTGAAAATGTGCAAATTGGGCCCAAAGTGTCAATATTTTGTGTGGTCACCATTATTTTCCAGCACTGCCTTAACCCACTTGGGCATGGAGTTCACCAGAGCTTCACAGGTTGTCACTGGAGTCCTCTTTCACTCCTCCATGATGACATCACAGAGCTGGTGGATGTTAGAGAGCTTGCGCTCCTCCACCTTCCGTTTGAGGATGACCCACAGATGCTCAATAGGGTTTAGGTCTGGAGACATGCTTGGCCAGTCCATCACCTTTACCCTCAGCTTCTTTAGCAAGGCAGTGGTCATCTTGGATGTGTGTTTGGGGTTGTTATCATGTTGGAATACTGCCCTGCGGCCCAGTCTTTGAAGGGAGGGGATCATGCTCTGCTTCAGTATGTCACAGTAAATGTTGGCATTCAGGGTTCCCTCAATGAACTGTAGCTCACCAATGCCGGCAGCACTCATGCAGCCCCAAACCATGACACTCCCACCACCATGCTTGACTGTAGGCAAGACACACTTGTCTTTGTACTCCTCACCTGGTTGCCGCCACACGCACTTGACACCATCTGAACCAAATACGTTTATCTTGGTCTCATCAGACCACAGGACATGGTTCCAGTAATCCATGTCTATAGTCTGCTTGTCTTTAGCAAACTGTTTGAGGGCTTTCTTGTGCATGATCTTTAGAAGATGATTCTTTCTGGGACGGCAGTCATGCAGACCAATTAGATGCATTGTGTGGCATATGGTCTGAGCAGTGACAGGCTGACTCCCCCATCCCTTCAATCTCTGCAGCAATGCTGGCAGCACTCATACGTCTATTTCCCAAAGACAACCTCTGGATATGACGCTGAGCACGTGCACTCAACCTCTTTGGTCGACCATGGAGGGGCCTGTTCTGAGTGGAACCTGTCCTGTTAAACTGCTGTATGGTCTTGGCCATCGTGCTGCAGCTCAGTTTCAGGGTCTTGGCAATCTTCTCATAGCCTAGGCCATCTTTATGTGAAGCAGCAATTCTTTTTTTCAGATCCTCAGAGAGATCTTTGCCATGAGGTGCCATGTTGAACTTCTAGTGACCAGTATGAGAGAGTGAGAGCGATAACACCAAATTTAAGACACCTGCTCCCCATTCACACCTGAGACCTTGTAACACTAACGAGGCACATGACACCGGGGAGGGAAAATGGCTAATTGGGCCCAATTTGGACATTTTCACTTAGGGATGTACTCACTTTTGTTGCCAGCGGTTTAGACATTAATGGCTGTGTGTTGAATTATTTTGAGGGGACAGCAAATTTACACTGTTATACAAGCTGTATACTCACTACTTTACATTGTAGCAAAGTGTCATTTCTTCAGGGTTTACTTCCTCTTTAAATCCCCTTACTTCAGTAAGTCGTCTTCACCACGTCTAGATGCCTAAATACATTGAGTTTGTGTCCATGTGATTGGTTGATTATCAATTTGTGTTACCAAGCAATTGAACAGGTGTCCCTAATAAAGTGGCTGGTGAGTGTGTATAAATATCCAATACCACACCTCTTTGTTGCATACATATTAAAGCAGAATTTCACTCTAAAAGGGGATCCTGTTGTTTTTTTTGGGTGGGGGGAGCGGGTACCAAGGTTGTAGCCTAGGCGATCGGAGCAGAAATTCTTCTACCTCCTCGCCCCCCCCCATCCATCTCGGTAAAGAACAATGCTGAGACTGTACACTGAACTGCACTTTACTTCCACTTTAGGAAAATGTAATTTTTATTTTGAGTTACATGCACTTTAAGTATTGATGTGGATGGCAGAAAGAGAGCTGTCTTCAAGCATGCACTAGTGCCTATTCACCTGTAGCTACAGCCGCCTAGGGTGCACTGCTGCCTAGGGCGCCCAGCAACTGGTGTTCCTACTCTCTTCTCTCTGCAGCAAGCAACTAAGTCTCAGCATCAGCAGGCAGCCGCCTCTCCGTTCGCACATAGTGTCAGAGGTGCAGCGGAGGATTGTGTCTGTGTCCCGACTTCTGAATGAATGGAAGCAAGCAAACATTCATTGATAGGCACTGGTAGGCTGCATTTGATGGGCGCTGGTGAGGCTGCATTGATGGGCACTGCTAGGCTGCATTGATGGACGCTGGTAGGCTGCATTGATAGGCACTGGTAGGCTGCATTGATGGATGCTGGTAGGCTGCATTTGATGGGTGCTGGTTAGGCTGCATTTATGGGAGCTGGTAGGCTGCATTGATAGGCACTGGTAGGCTGCATTGATGGGCGCTAGTAGGATGCATTGATTGGCACTGGTAGGCTGCATTGATGGGCACTGGTAGGCTGCATTGATGGGGGCTGGTAGGCTGCATTTGACGAGCGCTGGTGAGGCTGCATTGATGGGCACTGGTAGGCTGCATTGATGGGCGCTGGTAGGCTGCATTTGATGAGCGCTGGTGAGGCTGCATTGATGAGCGCTGGTGAGGCTGCATTTATGGGCACTGGTAGGCTGCATTGATTGGCACTGGTAGGCTGCATTGATGGGCACTGGTAGGCTGCATTGATGGGCACTGGTAGGCTGCATTTGATTAGCGCTGGTAGGCTGCATTTGATGGGCGCTGGTGAGGCTGCATTGATGGGCGCTGGTAGGCTGAATTGATGTGCGCTGGTGAGGCTGCACTTGATGAGCACTGGTAGGCTGCATTTGATGGGTGCTTCATTAAAAATGTGGGGTATACATGGGCAGAGCAAAGTTGGTGGAGTCAAAATTAGGTTTCGCCTAGGGTGTCAAAAATCCTTGCACCAGCCCTGTGTAGTTACACAGATAATAGAGAATTTAAGAATATTGGTAGTGTAGAGCTGACATTGCATCCAACTGCACAAAACAAATGACTGAATGAAACTATTAACCCTTCAGTAGAAAGACTGTCCCCCTAATCAATTAAAATGTTCTTGTTAACCATACAAGCACTGCATGGTATAACTTTCATGTTATGTTCCTTTAAATCCTGCACAGAGATTTCCTATTCCAAATCTTTTTGTTCTAAGGAAAGCAACATTGTTTCAAGACAAGTTGAAAATTTCACTGATAACAGATCATCTTTGTTCCTAAAATAGGTCTTTCATAAGAAAACATAAAATGAAACAACTCATGCCCAAAGGATTCATTAGACATTGACGACAGCACATTACGCAGTTACACCCAATTTATCATACTGATCGAACTGAGAAATGTAATATGTCTTCAGATTTTGTTGCCTTACAGTGGAGGACAAGATCCTTCAGACAAGGGAATTCTCATTAAGCTTACAGCTATAGATTGTTTAGCTTCAAACTGTTTTTTACAATACATTCTACCTGGCCAAATTGTACTGGAGAAGAATAGCAAAGCAGGGCAGCGAGCATTAAAGAGATTTCAAGTTCATTATTGGTATCCTTCTCCAGGGCCTCTTATCTGGCAGTAGAACCAGGCTCTTCTGTACCAGGCCCAGGCTCCATCAGTTCAAAAGGGGGGCCCGGGCACCAGCTGAGGAGGAAGGCCAGTTGTATTGCCTTGTGACTTTTGAGGATCCCCCTGCAGCGCTGCTGGCTTTCTCCCTTTCTGCCTTCAGCTTCTCTGCAGGGGGATCGGTTCTACATACTTGACAAATGTCCCTTGCTAACTTTGTCATGGGCTGTGTCCTGATTTTGGAGCAGCAGGGACAGTTGCAGAGTCTGTCTGCCTTTGCCATGAAATCTGTACATTGTCAGGTCCTGAAACTCCTCCTTCATTCCATCTCTTGCAAGGAAAAAAAAAGAGTGAAGAAGGAAGAAGTTCTCTGCCCACTCCACCTTCTACCAGAGTCCTAACCTCTGCTCCCTCTCCCTCCACAACGTGCTCTGCGTTCACTGTAAACTCCAGTTCTGGCTACAGCGATTGAATGAAGTAGTATTTCTGCTGGAGGGGGTGAATGTGTGTGTGCATACCTCCCAACATTTTGAGATGGGAATGAGGGACACCTACTTGCAAACGTATGTAGGCATAGGACACGCCCCCCTGACACACACCCTTATAGGAGAATTAACCAAAAAAAAGGTTAATTAAATCCACAAAGACTTTTTTTTTACCACTTCTATTCTTTTATATTGGCTTTTAAATTTACAAATGCAGCAATTTAGAAATTGGATGAAAGGTTTAGCATTGGGAAACAATTTTGAAAGATAAAAAGTGCATTTTAGATACAACTATATGGATCAGACCAAAATGAGGGACAAATCAGGGGCAAAGAGGGACCAAGGGACATTGCTTCAAATCAGGGACAGTTGGAAGATATGGACTGTGTGTGTGTGTGTGTGTGTGGGGGGGGGGGGGGGGTACGGGGGTTGGTGCTGGAGTGAAGCTACTAGTGATGGGAAGTCCAGATCTTTTATATGTTTCGGTTCATTTCAAACTACTCATTGAAATTAACCGATTCACGAAGCAAGTGAACCGAAGCTCTGGATCTGACTCAACCTTAGAAAATGATCTTAATCAGAAGACTCTGATTCATAGAAGGTTGGCAGACCCTTGTTAAGTGAAGAAAAAGAAAAAAGTGATAAAAAATTTTAAAAAATTAAATAAAAACTAAAACCACCCCCATAGACCCGATACCTGCATGTGAAAAAACGTGTGTAGGGCATGCACGTGTACATAAATGATGGTTGCTTCACATGTTAGAATGAGAGCAATAATTCTAGGTAGACATGTGCAATTCGTTTCATAACGAATAGAAATTCAGCCGAACTAATACGAAAGAAATTATAGCGAATATAACTAATGAACTCGACATGATTCGGTAATTCGTTAAAGATCTAATGAAAGAAAAGGTCAACTCAAAGTAAATCTCACAGTCTAATCAGCTAATTAATTTTGTGCTGGACTTGGATTACTGGCAAAGTGCATTCCTGAGAACTGAGTGAGAAGGGTGTTGTATTGTATTTGAGCAGAGGAGAAGAGATATTGTCATTGTGTGTGTTAATAGATTCAATAAACAAACGACTTTCCAAACTATATATCATTATCATGAATATATATACATACATTAATATCGAATTTCAACTAATACGAAAGAAATTATGGCGCATATAACGAATGAATTCAACATGACTCGAGATTCAGTATAACGAATATCTGGAGATGAAACAAAGACGCCACTCTAAGAGCAGTAAAACACATGGAGTTTAATAAAAACTGTAAGAAAGTTACTCACAAAGGTACATTGTAAACAGGCATGTTGGCAAAAAACTGCCAGATATCCTGGAAGTGGGTTTGATCAGGTTCCTTGATCGCGGTTGTCTCCGGTGGACAGGGTGCGCCGATGGATGCCAACACTTCCTGTCGTTGGAACGCACGCTGTCAACCAAGGGGATGAGGTCACTTCCGGAATCGGGAAGGAATAGGCGACACGTTTGCAGAGCTACGCTCCTTCCTCAGGCCTAATGTGGGCTGTGATTGGACCGGGCTTGTACAGCCAGTGGATAGCGCTCATAGGTTCAAAAGGCGCTCAGTGCATTGGATAATGCTGCGAACGCTCACAACATGGTAAAACAATTAAGGAAGTGACTGATTAGATTACATCTGATACCAAAACAAGTTGATTACATGGTACGTTTAAAAATACAATTAAAAACAAGCTAAAATTGAAAACGAACATGATCAAAGGCCTATATGTGTGTGTATGCAACTAAAACCAATGAGAAAAACCGAATGGGAGGCCTATTTAAAGCACTGATGGTGCTATGTGGACCCATAACCTGGACAAACAAGAGGAGGTTGCACATAATGCTGGAAAAGAATCAAGGAAAAATAATAGTGGCTAAAAAATGAAAAATAGAAAAAAGGGGAAAAAAAGGAGAAAAATACTAAGAAAAAAAAATAGATAAAAAGTAAAAATAAAAAATAAAAATAAAAATAAATATAAAAATAAAGAAAGAAAAAATATCTTTATTTTTATTTATTTTTATTCTTTTATTTTTACTGACCGCACTGATGTGAACTATGCCATTGGAAACCATATAACCTACTGTCCATGTGTTTTTGATGCAGAAAAAAAACTCACTGGACTGCATGTGGTGTGGCCCTAAAGCCTCGTACACACGACCGATTTTCGGCAGGGAATTATGTGATGACAGATTGTTGGCCTAAAATCTGACCATTAGTACGCTCCTTCAGACAATTGTTGTCCAACTTTGCGCCAACAAATGTTGGATGGCAGGCTAGTAAATACACAAGTCCGGCTCTGTATCAAGGCGGCGCCATTTTTAAACTGAAAGGCTGCAATCACAGGGCAGCAATGACACTGGAGCAAGGCTACACTGACAAGGCTACACTGACAAGTCTGCAAATGACACTGGGGCAAGGCTACACTGACACTGACAAGGCTGCAGATGGACACTGATAAGGCTGCATTGATGGGCATTTAAATGTAAGTTTTTTTCCTTAAACTTCCCTCCTAAAAGTTTTTTTCCTTAAAATTCCCTCCTAAACTTAGGGTGCGTGTTATGCGCCGGCACGTGTTATGCGCCGGCACGTGTTATACGCCGTTAAATACGGTTCACTTTATCCATTTTTATTGCTTTTATTAATCGTGGACCCAGGACGAATATCAGTACAGTATCCCCCACTTATACACTTATATATTATCTACTTTTGTGAGTAGCCATTTGGCTGTTTTGTCTTGTCCAATTAAACAGAAGTTCTTTAATACTGCACTGAGTCTGGCGCACCTTGTCCTTTTCTATTTCTGTTTTATAGAGCTGTGCATATGTATAGGAGGTAGGGCCCGAAAGTGACTCAAGCCCAGGGGCCCCCACCACCCTAAGTCCTGCCCTGAGTCTACCACAGGGGAGGCCACCCCTTAATTCCCATTCACACTTCTAATAGCGGGAACGCGTATCCTTGCTCAAGGTTTTTTTTTTTTTTTGCTTGGTTTTTGCACATAGGGCAGCCTATTTACTGAAATGGGCTGCCCTACATGTGACAAATACACCATAGAAACTCTAGGAATGTTTCACCACGTGACAAAATCAGAGTCTGCTAACCGCATTTGGGGTGCCATTAACAATTAATGGCACCACAAGCGCTATGCACTGAAATGCACTGCAAAAAACTACTTTTCCAGTGCGCTCTGTCACACGTTCAGAAAACGCCAAGTGTGGATGCAGCCTAAAGATCTCATTTACATGGGTGTGGATTTACCGCTATCCCTGACTGCGCACCCAAATCCTAATAATACAGTCAGACAGGGCTGTATACACGCCATGGCTGCAATGCTTTACTTCATGGCTGTAGTATTTTTAACATAGACTGTAGAGTTTGACAGGCAGCACCTCCTGTCAAACTCTCCATTGAGTTCAATGGGGCCACTCTGCAACTGCGAGCCAAACACTTGACTCACAGTTGCAGCACAGTCTCGCAATGTAAAATTGCCATTCAGCAATTTAAAAAAAGTAAAAGAAAAAAAAACTGTTGTCAAGAGGCAGCGGTAACGAGGGTATAATTTCTGCTATGGCTGCAAAGCATAGCATCGCAACGGTGGCATTTGAGCAAAAAATATCATGTGTTATTTTCCGGGTGGGTCAGGCCTGTCAAGTAGGGTGTACGGGGCCTGTGATTTCTGCTACATTGATTTCTGATACAGCCCTGTTCTGCTCTGTCTGCTATATACCATGGACTACAACACCTCATATGCTGTTTCCAAGCAAGATAAAAAAGGGAATCCACTCTCCATTAAAAACCTTGCATATGTCTCTATGAATAAGCTCTGGATGGGGTGAAAAATGCTTGAGCTGGTGGATCAGCATGTGCTTGGAGTACTTTTTCTTGCTTGGAGTTGGACTTTATGGAGCTGCCAGCAACCACTGGAAATCTGCTCCTATTGTCGGAGGAGTGAAGGGGCTGATGACTGCTTTGGGACTGGACATTTTACTTCACATGCTGCACTTTGTTTTGTATATTCCAGAGCAGAGGCCACGTGCGGCCCACTACAAGATTTTAATCTAACACACAGCTGACCTGCACGGTCTCCACTCTGATGGGGACCCCGATGTAAGGAGGGACTTTGATGTGGACTGTGATGCAGGGGCGGACTGACAACTCATGGGGCCCCCGGGCAATAGGAGATTATGGGGCCCCCGGGCAATAGGAGAAGATTACGGGACCCCGGGCAATAAGAGATTATGGGGCCCCCAGGCAATAGGAGATTATGGGGCCCCCAGGCAATAGGAGATTATGGGCCCCCCAGGCAATAGATTATGGGGCCAAACAGTATACACACACACATACCGTATACACACACAGATACACAATATACACACACAGTATACACACACAGAATACACATGCACACACTGAAAAGGTATTGGAAAGGCGGGGTAGCTATAATCTTGGGATTTTTTAAAAAACATAGATTTTTACATACTGTCCCTGGTTTTATTGAGGCTGGCAACTCTGATGGGGCCCCTTAGTGGCATGGGGCTCTCAGGCAGTGCCCGAGTGCCCGAATGGTCAGTCCGCCCCTGCTGTGATGTAAGGGGAGACTATGGAGGAAGAGGGACTGTTATGTAAAGGGGACTCTGATGTGGACTAAGATGTAAGGAGGACTCTGATGTGGACTATGATGCAAGGAGGAATATTCTAATAATCTAATAATTCTAATGTAAGGGGAGACTTTGATGTAAAGGGGGACTTTGATGTAAAAAGAGACTATGATGTAAAGGGGGACTTTGATGTAAGGGAGGACTCTGTCTTTGATTTAAAATTAAATTTGATGAGAAAGGTACATACTGAAAGCATTTTTTTCAACCTTTATTCATTATTCAAGTTTATTTGGAATTTCTTTATTTTGTTTTACTGAAATGTTCTCTGTTCTGAATCATATCATGCTGATTACAAAAAAAGCTCCATATAAAAATAATTCATTCATTTAAATGTTATTCATTCAAGTATAAAATATTTTTTTGTATAAATATATATATTTGTAAAATGTATAATCTGGCCCCTGCTCTGGGCTGATGCAAACCATGCCCTGTGGCTACAAGACTTCCAGCATTGTACTTTATTCTATATACTCTATATCACCCAACTTTGTATGTTATATACATTGTACCATACCGGCCCACTGTGCTTTACTGTATAATAATTCCAATATATTCTTCCCATCTATTTTGTATTTTTTAGAAGGCAAGAAAAAAAAACACACAGACAGATGGAGAACATTCCAATTCTAGGCAGATAGATCACAGACTCCATTTAAATCTTGTTTAAGGGGAAATTAGAAACTATTATATTCTGTAGATAGGGGGTCCCTCTGAGCATATTATGATTAACTTCCTAGAACTAATATATTTTTCCTTGATACAGAAGAGGAAAGCTAACTAGAAAACTTCATAACAAGCACAGAAAGCAGAAAGCATCCCTCTCATTTTTAAAGATCCCGGAAACAGAAAGCACACCACTGGAGTGGTAAAAAAAAAATACCAGATATCATTAACACTTGCATATCATTTTTCCCAACTTTTTGAGATGGGAATGAGGGACACCTATCAGCAAAAGTATGCAGGCATAGGACACACACCTGGCCACGCCCCCTTAAAGGAGAATTGTACAAAAAAACAAGATTGGTGAAACCCACAAGTGCTTTTTTTCCCCACTACTATTCCTTTATATTGGCTTTTGGAATTTACAAATGCAGTGATTTAGAAATTGGATGAAAAGTTTAGTGCTGGAAAAAACTTTTTGATAGATAAAAAGTGCATTTTATATACATCTATATAGATCAGACCAAAATGAGGGACAAATGAGGAGGAAAGAGAGACAGGGGGACATTGTTCCAAATCAGGGACAGTCCCTCGAAATCAGGGACAGTTGGGAGCTATGCCACTTGTACTTCCTATACCAAGAAGATTAACATGGAATCCCCCCAGGCTCCATGAAGGTATCTTTAATTATTGTACTTCTGAAGGAAAGAAAAATGATTGCAGCTCATACTTCACCATCTCTCTGTTAAACAGGAATGTCAGGATCCTGGCAAAAAGTTTAGCCTGCCAACTTTTCAGTGTCATTCTATCTTCAATAAAACCCCATCAAACAGGCTTCCTGTCAGGTAAAAGCACACAGTGGCTAGCTATGAATATAGTCAAAGCATTGTACAGTAAAACCTTGGAATGCGAGCATAATTTGTTCCAGAAACATGCTTGTAATCCAAAACACTTGTAAATCAAAGTGAATTTCCCCATAAGAAATAGAGGAAACTCAAATGATTCGTTTCACAACCATTTATTCATAAGTCCTTCAGTTTTTAGTCTATATAAAAAGATTATAGCAATATGATCGGTTGTGTAACCATAAAATGTCCATCCACAAATGGTGGCCTCCACAAGGGGATTAGAAGCAAAATCCAGGAAGATCTACAGAGTATAAAAGAGAAGAGAGGCCCCTCTAATGCCTCGTACACACAAGCGGAATTTCCGATGGGAGCTTTTCATCGTATATTGTGTATGCCCCATCGGACTTTTTCTGTCGAAAATTCAGATGGACTTAGACAGAGAACATGTTCTATATTTTTCCGATGGAACAAATTACTATCGGGAAAAACGCTCGCCTGTATGCTGTACTGACGCACCACAAACAATGCATGCTCTGTAGCAAGTAGAAGACGGAAGCTATTGGCTACTGGCTATTGAACTTCTGTTTTCTATGTCCCGTCGTATGTGCTGTACGTCACCGCGTTCTGGACGGTCGGAATTTGGTGTGACCGTGTGTATGCAAGACAGCTTGAGTGGAATTCCGTCGGAAGTCCGTCGTAAAAACCTTCAGAGTTTATTCCGACGGCAAAACCGGTCACGTGTACAGGGCATAAGTGTGGCAATATGTTGCTAAATGTTGTTCCTTCATTAAATGTAACCATATTGCTACACTTAGAGGCGCCTCTCTTCTCTTTTATACCCAGTTGTGACATGACGCTACTTGTATATCAAGACATCGCTTGTATATCAAGTCAAAATGTATTAAAAAATTTTGCTTGTCTTGCAAAACACTCTCAAACCAAGTTACTCTCAAACCGAGGTTTTACTGTACTAATGATATTCTCTATCCTGACAGATATGCAGGAAGGAAGCAGATTCAAGGGATTGGGGGTATTCAGTGTAGCCGTTTGAAAAAATCAGGAGTCCTTACATCAGCGATGGCGAACCTATGGCATGCATGCCACAGCTGGCACACAGAGCCCTCTCTGTGGGAACACAAGCTAAGTTGCCAGATTGCTACCCCCAGCAGCCGAACCTCTGAATTTATTTATATGCCTCCATATCTCTGCACATCAATGTGTTCTTCCTTGTTTATCAGTGTATAATGTCACATGATTTTCCACTATACAGGGCCGTGGTTATTTTGCCTTTGCTTGGCTGGTTACCTGGGTATCAGGCAGTGTCTGCGCTGTGGGGCTGGATTGAGCCTCCCTTTTGGGGGGTTCTGCCCGTAGACTGACACAAGCTGTCGGGGTGGTGCCATGCACTCCAGGCTCGGTTGGTCCCATTGCCACCTCCATGCATGCACGGTAATCCCCTGAGCTGCATGATGAATGACAGTAATTGACAGTAATGATGAAGAACCTCATTACTGTCAATGGCCCCGCCCATACCTGAGCTTTCCGTTGTTTAGAAAAGCACAAGTTTTTTTTTTTGTTGTTTTTTTTAGCAGAATCGTACGTTTTTGGGGGTCATTGCTTTAGGGCTCATTTAGAGGGGTGGTCAGTCCCATCCTCTGTAAATAGCCGCTGGCAGGTTTAATTCAGTGTTGGTACTTTGAAATAATTACGTTGGTTTTGTATTGCAGTTTGGGCACTCAGACTGAAAAAGGTTCGCCATCACTGCTTTTTATGCAGAAAATGCTCTATGGTAGCTGGATGGCCAAAATCAATCCTAACAAACTTTCTTTGAGATCTTATCTTGTCATAAATGCATGTCCAGACAGGTGAGTTAGGACAAATCCAGACAATTTTCCAATAGGCCCAAGTCAAAGTTATGACGATCCCTCCCACTCCCCACTGAAAGATCAAATATCTAGGAAGACGTGTACATAAAGATCCCACTAAGTTCACTCTCTTGAACATACACCCTATCATTTCAGATAAATAGGTTAAACTGAGGAAATTGCATACTCTGCGTTGAATCGCATTGGCTGAATTGTTTCATTTGTCTGGCTCCTTACTTGGATCGGTGATCACCTGAGTCTCAGTAAATCTGTGATCACAGCGCGCACGGCGTGCGCCTTGTAGGACGCGCACAGGGCGCGTGCACAAGGGAAGGCCGTCAAATGACGGCCTCCTGGGAATTCAGGTCTGCGCTGTGGCCGTCATTCGGCCATAGCGCTGATGTCAAGTGGTTAATTACTTCAGCTCCAGAAGGTTTTACCCCCTTCCTGACCAGGCCATTTTTTGTGATACGGCACTGCGTTGCTTTAACTGACAATTGCGCGGTCATGACACGGTACCTAAATTAAATTGATGCCCTTTTTTCCCCACAAATAGAGCTTTCTTTTGGTGGTATTTGATCACCTCCGCGATTTTTATTTTTTGCGCTATAAACAAAAAAAGACCGTCAATTTAGAAAAAAAAACAATAATTTTTACTTTTCACTATAAAACATACCCAATAAAAAAAATTTAAAAAATCAAATTTTTTTTATCAGTTTAGGCCAATATGTATTCTGCTACATGTTTTTGGTAAAAAAAAATCCCAATAAGCGTATATTGATTGGTTTGCGCAAAAGTTATAGTGTCTACAAACCATGGGATAGATTTATGGACTTTTATTTTTTTTTTTATTGTTATTAGTAGTAATGGCGGCGATCTGCGTTTTTTAGCGGGACTGCGACATTGCAGCGGAAAGAGTATGGCACAGCTGCAAACCTACAAAGACATGGCCATCCACCTAAATTGACAGTGCGGGCAAGGAGAGCATTAATAAGAAAGGCAGCCAAGAGGCCCATGGTAACTCTGGAGGAGCTACAGAGATCCACAGCTCAGGTGGGAGAATCTGTCCACAGGATGACTATTAGTCGTGCACTCCACAAATCTGGCCTTTATGGAAGAGTGGCAAGAAGAAAGACATTGTTGAAAGAAACCATAAGAAGCCCTGTTTGCAGTTTGTGAGAAGTCATGTGGGGAACATACCAAACAAATGGAAGAAGGTGCTCTGGTTTTTGGCCTAAAAGCAAAACACTATGTGTGGTGGAATACTAACACTCCACATCACCCTGAACACACCATCCCAACCGTGAAAGATGGTGGTGGAGGCATCATGTTGTAGGGAAGCTTTTCCTCAACAGGGACAGGAAAGCTGGTCAGAGTTGATGGGATGATGGATGGATCCAAATACAGGGCAATCTTAGAAGAAAACCTGTTTTGCTGCATACACACAGTCGGAATTTCTGTCAAAAAAAGTGTGATGAGAGCTTTTGGGCGGATATTCCGACCGTGTGTATGCTCCATCCAACTTTTTCTGTCTGAATTTCCGTCAACAAAAGATTGAGAGCTGGTTCTCTATTTTTCCGATGGAAAAAGTTCTTGACGGAAAATCCGTTCGTCTGTATGCAATTCCGATGCACAAAAAAACATGCATGCTCGGAAACAATTGGACGCATGCTCTGAAGCACTGAAATTCATTTTCTCGGCTCGTCGTAGTGTTGTACATCACCGCGTTCTTGACGGTCGAAAGTTCAGAGAACTCTTGTGTGACCGTGTGTATGCAAACCAAGACTGAGCAGAATTCCGTCGGAAAAACCATCCAAGATTTTTCAGATGGAATTTCTGATCGTGTGTGCAGGGCATTAGAGTTTGCAAAAGACTTGAGACTGGGGCGGAGGTTCACCTTCCAGCAGAACAACGACCCTAAACATACAGCCAGAGCTACAATTGAATGATTTCGATCAAAGCATATTCATGTGTTAGAAAGGCCCAGTCAAAATTTAGACCTAAATCCAATTGAGAATCTGTGGCAAGACTTAAAAATAACTGTTCACAGATGCTCTCCATCCAATCTGACAGAGCTTGAGCTCTTTTGCAAAGAAGAATGGGCAAAAAATTCACTCTCTAGATGTGCAAAGCTCGTGGAGACTTCCCCAAAAAGACTTGCAGCGACAGGTGGTTCTACAAAGTATTGACTCAGGAGGGCTGAATACAAATGCACAAACCACACTTTTCAGGTATTTATTTGACATAAAAATTGAAAACCATTTATCATTTTCCTTCCACTTCACAATTATGTGCCACTTTGTGTTGGTCTATCCCATAATATCCCAATAAAATACATTTAAGTTTTTTGTGGTAACATGACAAAATGTGGAAAATTTTAAGGGGTATAAATACTTTTTCAAGGCACTGTACGTGATTTCGCGCAATAGAGCCGACCTGCCGCAGTAAATATGCAGCAGGCGGTCAGCAAATGGTTAAAAAGAAATGTATTTGCAAATGTTTTATGCCTTTAGGGCATCCCCAGTTCCTCTTCCTACTACCATACTCTGGAAAATTAATTTATTAAGACAAATGGAGTCTCAAAGCAAGCTTTATCTGCTATGCTGTCTCTCTAGCTTAACCATGGTGCTTTGGAAATCTATTATCATGTAATACATTTTTATAGTTTCTTACTCTTCACAGATTATCATCATTTACACCAGGAGGAGAGTAGCAGTACCCACATGTGTCTTTCATTTTTTAGTTCACTTTCCCGGCATTTAGTAGCATTTCTCATTTTGGGAAGAATGTGATTCAATACGCCACTACATAGAGGTGCATCAGGTACTCGACCATTCCAGGAACCATAGGTGTGCGCAGCCTATTGCATTAGGGTGTGCACCCCAAATGTGTGGACGGTGTTAGTAGGCAGTGGACTTTTCTGTAGGACCGAGGCTGGTGTCAGTAGCGCAGTGAACAGTGTAATGCCCCATGCACACGGTCGGATTTTCCGATGGAAAATGTCCGATCGGAGCGTGTTGTCGGAAATTCCGACCGTGTGTGGGCTCCATCGGACATTTTCCATTGGATTTTCCGACACACAAAGTTGGAGAGCAGGGGATAAAATTTTCCGACAACAAAATCCGTTGTCGGAAATTCTGATCGTGTGTACACAAATCCGACGGACAAAGTGCCACGCATGCTCAGAATAAATAAAGAGATGAAAGCTATTGGCCACTGCCCCATTTATAGTCCCGACGTACGTGTTTTACGTCACCGCGTTCAGAATGATCGGATTTTCCGACAACTTTGTGTGACCGTGTGTATGCAAGACAAGTTTGAGCCAACATCGGTCGGAAAAAATCCTAGGATTTTGTTGTCGGAATGTCCGAACAAAGTCCGACCGTGTGTATGCCCTATAAGTAGTTTTTTTATTTCTATTTAAATTTTTTTACAACTTTTTAGGAGTCCCATTGGGGGGCTTTGGTGAAATATCAACAGAGGGAATCTGCACCGCACAGGGTGATTAGGGTGTGCCCAGGCACACACGGCACACCCCCTGCGCACATCTATGCCAGGAACTTATGTTGGCCTTTTTGAATACTAATAAAATGATATATTATAACTTGGGCCATTATGATATAATAATATGTCTGACATTATTTCCATATATACTGCCACTTTTATATATATTATAGATTTTTCCACCTCTTTTGGGATACAATATTAACAATTGTTGTATATTAACAATATCATTGTAATTTTGGAAAACAAGTTTTTCCTTTCCCTCCTTTTTCTATCTCTAGGTGGGTCACTTTTTCTTACCTCAACATAGATATTAAGCACTTCAGCCCCAGAAGGTTTACCCCCTTAATGACCAAGCCATTTTTTGTGATGCACTACGTTATTTTAACTGTCAATTGTGTGGTCGTGTGATGCTGTACCCAAATAAAATTGATGTTCCACAAATAGAGCTTTCTTTTGGTGGTATTTGACCACCTTTGCAGTTTTTATTTTTTGCACTATAAACTAAAAAAGGATGACAATTAAAAAAAAAAAAAAAAAAAACAATATTTTTTACTTTCTACTATAAAACATATCCGATAAATTTTTTTTTTTAAAAATCGAATTTCTTCATCAGTTTAGGCCAATATGTATTCTTCTGTATTTTTTTGGTAAAAAAAATCTCAATAAGCATATATGATTGGTTTGAACAATAGTTATAGCGTCTGCAAAACATGGGATAGATTTATGTACTTTTTATTTTTTTTTTAATTGTTATTACTAGTAATGGAGGCGATCAGCATTTTTTAGCAGGACTGCGACATTGCGGCAGACAAATCTGACACTAAGTGATACTTTTTGGGGACCAGTGACACCAATACAGTGATCAGTGCTAAAAAAATGCACTGTCACTGTATAAATGACACTGGCAGGGAAGGGGTTAACGTCAGGGGTGATCAAAGGGTTAGGTATGCTCCTAGCAAGTAATTTCTAACTGTGTGGGGGATGGTTTAACTGGCGGAAGAGAGAGATCTGTGTTCCTGATTAGCAGGAACACAAGATCTCTCTCTTCCACTCTGACAGAACGGCGACCTGCCTTGTTTACATAGGAAGACCACCGTTCTGCCTCCTCAGTGAACGATCGGCAGGTCCCGGCGGCCATCGCGGCGCATGCGCACGCCCCAGAAGCGACAATAGCAATCACGTACAGGTACGAGATTTTGTGCTTAAGGGCCGTCCTGCCACAGTACATGTACGTGGGGTGGTCCTTAAATGGTTATTGTGGTGTTCGCTAAACGCATTTGTTGATTTTGATACGTATGCATTTCTTTTCCTCTTTTTGTTGGCGCTTAGGCGGTCCCAGCGTTTGCTTTTGATGGGCTGTATCTTGATACGGAAACCCCTCCCTCCTTCCATCCTTTGCGGGATATTCTGACGTGGTGGCGCTTTGGTTATGATTTTCCATCATGGTTAAATTTTTGTTGTTTCTCTGATATGTGAGTATTATATGACCTTATTATATATATGCTGTTATGTATGTTCTAAAAGATATATCTTCAATTTTACCATAGATCATACTGTATTGTCTGCAGAGCTACCCCTGAGGAAGGGGCTACTGTCTCTGAAATGTGTCAGCTACTCATATAGAGTCTCTGCAAACTAATTTTTTGTATTGTAATTTGTGTGTTGAGTTTATCATCGTAAAATTATTGTATTGACACATTGGAACTTGTCATTTTAATAATTTGATCACTATTATAATATAAAAATAATAGAGAATACTTTGTAACTTTTAATACTGTTTAAATTTGCCTATAAAGTCCCACACAATGGGGGGGGATGTTTTTTGCATGTCCCAAAAACTTAGGCCTTCTCTGTATTCAGTGATAGCTACTCTCCCCAACCTCTCACTCATCTCCCCAAAGGGCCTCAAATCCCCCTAGGGAGCAAGGCTAATTTATATGAGTAAACCCTAGCAACTCCTGGGTGAGACTAACTCATTAAAAAGAACCACACCCCATTACAAACTGGTTTTAAGGGTACCTCAGACCCCTAACTAATTCACTGTGCTGGCAGGAAAAAAATATATAAGTAAAAAAAGACACCACACTATTTTGAAATTGCTTCATTAAAGTATTTTTTCACTAGTATTTACTTTTCCAGGTCCAGTGAGGTCCAAAGATGTTTCAGCAATGTCCGGAGGTTCCAGCAGTGCCCATTCAGCGTTTATAGGTAAGAGGAAGAGAGAGACAGGATCCCCCTAGTTCACTGCTCAAACTCTTGACGAGCACCGACAAATTTCCAACACTTTGCATGGTTTTATATGGCCAGAAAACTTTGGGGATGGAGTTCACTGTAACATCTTGGCTATATTTACCGTGCACAGTGGTTCTTCCTTTGAGCCACTATAGTGACATAGAGTTTGGAGGTAGGAACCATAGTGCACAGCAGGGAACACAGGCATTCATACACCTGGATGGAGGCTGCAGCACTGATATAGAGGGGACCATGATATTACTGATGGAGAGGTCTTGTACTGCAGGTGAGTGCCAGTTTGCTTTCTTTAGAAACCCTACAGTAGGGGTAGGCAACCTTTTAAGCACAGTGTGCCGAAAAATGTTTTTAAAGAGTTTGAGCGTGCCGATTTTATAACAAAAGAATTTCAACTTCACTCTCAATCACGAAAAGGATTTTTTATAAAGTAAATGCTGTAAACTACTTTAGTGAGAAATTAATATCCTACACTCTCACACTTTAGATCAGCCCCAATTCATGCACCTTCACACCTCAGATCACTTTCCCCCCTGCAAATCTGTTTCACCACTGTAAACCCCTGCTCATTTGTCCCACAACTGTACCACCCTGCTCATCTGCTCCACCACTGTAACCCCTTGCACTTCTGCCCCACCACTGTAACCCCCTGTACATCTGCCCCACCACTGTAACCCCCTGTACATCTGCCCCACCACTGTAACCCCTGTACATCTGCCCCACCACTGTAACCCCTTGCTCATCTGCCTCACCACTGTAACCCCCTGTTCATCTGCCCCACCACTGTAACCCCCTGTACATCTGACCCACCACTGTACCACCCTGCTCATCTGCCCCACCAATGTACCCCCTTTCTCATCTGCCCCACCAATGTACCTACTTTCTCATCTGCCCCACCACTGTAACGCCCTGCACGTCTGCCCCACCACTATAACCCCTGATCATCTGTCCCACCACTGTACCACCCTGCTCTTCTGTCCCACCACTGTACCACCCTGCTCTTCTTTCCAACTACTGTACCACCCTGCTCTTCTGTTCCACCACTGTAACCCCCTGCTCATCTGCCCCAGAAATGTTCCCCCTTCTCATCTGCCCCACCACTGTACCTCCCTGCACATCTGCTCCACCGCCGTACCCCGATGCTCTTCTGTCTCACCTCTGAACCATCTTCTCATCTGTCCTAACACTGAACTTATCTGCTCATCTGCCCCACCACTGTACTTCCTGCACACTTCCCTGCACCTCCTGCACACTTCCCTGCTCTACTCTGCTTATGGGGAGGGAGTCGAGTGCCAGAAAAAGAGGCTCAGCCTGCCGTTTGTGGCACCAGTGCCGGGGGTTGCCTACCCCTGCCCTACAGGATCTCTTTAAGAATGATACATTTTAATTTGTATCCCAAACACATTTTGCTATATTGCTGTGAAACCTTTGACTTCCCGTTAAGTTGGGGAAAAAAAACAGATTGCTATAGTTAAAATGATGAATCTCTGATGAGCAGTGAAAATGTCAGAATAAATTATACTCTTTAAAGGGAGGATCCCTGAACAACTGCCAGTCACTTTAAATTAGCCTGGATTTCCAACAAGAAATCATCAAATTAGTCGAACCGCCACAGAGAAGGGAATATATTGCACAGGTGAAAAAAAATTAACAATTTTCCAGGCATACTGTTAATTTTACACAGAGTCATTTTTCAAATCGATGAATTTAACCTGAAACATGCATTCGTTACTGTGAGAATAGCAAATGTTAACCATACTGCTTATCTAAAACAGAACACATTGAACAGGCTGTTTAATGTGCAAGTTTTTAATGTACATTTTTAATTTGAGTTGAATTGCTAAACAGTACTCCTGATTAAGGCTACATTCATTTAAATTATTAAATGTTAAATTGATTGTTAAGGAACACCTTAGCTTAAAGTGTATATCACTTTTGCAGTCAAATTTGAGAGCCCCCCACTGTTTGCTATAGCAGCATATCTAAAAAATATTTTTAAAAGAATTCCCTGTTAACATAGGAATGAGACAGGGTTGCCCCCTGTCCCCACTTCTTTTTGCTCTTGCAATAGAACCCCAGGCCCAGGCTATCTGCAAACACAGTGATGTGCAAGTGATTGACGTGGCAGGATACCACCATAAACTTTGCTTATTTGCCAATGATGCCCTTCTTACCTTAACCAATCCCAGATCTCTCTCCCAAATCTTATGCCAATATTGACACTGTTTGGCCAACTTTCTGGTCTTTAGACCAAATCTAAGGTCATAAATGTCTCCTTGCCTGCTAAAACAGTGCATACTCTCTTTTGCATTATCCTGGACCCTTTCCTCCCTGCCCTTTTTTTTCAACATACGATCTCTATCAAGACAACTTTTTCAAACTTCTCCCTTATATAAATTATTTACTGACGTCCTTGTAGGCAGGTGCCTACTTGGGAATGAATACTTCTCCCTGTTCTACCTCATGTTTTCAATTTTGTAATGTTTTTACTATTTAAACATGTTCAGCATGTACAGTATCTGTCTATTAGGCTGCCCAGAAGTTAGGAAGGAGTTATTGTTCCGGTTTCTGGGTGTTCATGGCTATGCTCCCTTGTGGTGAGCTACAGTGTCTTGCAAAAATATTCACCCCCCATGGCATTTTTTGTGTTTTGTTTCCTCACAACCTGGAATTAACATGGATTGTTTGAGGATTTGCATCATTTATTTTAACATGCCCACAACTTTTTTATTGTGAAGAAAACAACAAATAGGACAAAATAACAGAAAAAAGAAAAAATCAATGTGCATAACTATTCACCCCCCTAAAGTCAATACTTTGTAGAGCCACCTTTTGTGGCTATCACAGCTCCAAGTCGCTTTGGATAAGTCTCTATGAGCTTGCCACATCTTACGACTGGGATTTTTGCCCATTCCTCCTTGCAAAACTGCTCCAGCTCCTTCAAGTTGGATGGTTTGCGCTTATGGTAGGACAAACTCGTGTCACTGTTTAATATGGTGGTTTACACCAGATTTTGTAGGAAGCAAGAACACTAATGGCATAGGTGGGTGTTGGCTTCATTTAAGAGCCAGAGTTTGAGCTCAGGGCCCCAACCTACCAAGAGGGTCAATATGTGAAGGGACCTATGAGAGGTGCTCATATGCACCATGGTATCTAGGTCAGGACAGACCATGAGAGGGAGTCCATGAGGGACAGAGCAGCTAGGGAGCTGAGGTACAGCGTATGTGCACAAAAACCAGGATGTGTTTGATGGTCAGGAGAACCAAAAGGCACTACTGGTCAAGATGACCAAGAGTTACTACACGGAGCAGTAAAGCTGCAAAAGAGCCAGGAGGTGAGCAACCCCCGTGGGAAGACATACCTATATGAACTTTTGATGTTCTTTTAATTAAAAGTGGGCAGGAAAGCTCTGAAGACCATTTCAGGCGTGTAGTAAACTCACTGTTTTGCCACTACCACTGAGCTATAAAACCCCAACATGTCACTAATGGTGAATAGGTGCGGGCACAAAATGGCAGAGTTCCAGATCCTCATGCAGCACCCTCTAGTGTGTGCTACTAAAATATGGGGCCTCAGGCAATCCCTAGAAGTGGGCTGGCAGGGGACTAAGACAACCCCATAAATAGACATGGCAATTCCAGCAGGGGAGTCAGGTGGAAGATGGAAAAGTAGTGCTGAGGAGAGGCTGATTGTGGCCCTTGAGGGACCCCTTACCAGGGTAGGGGGGTTGCCTTGGGCTGGGTGCTCAGGAAAGCTGGCCTGGAAGGATCCTAGCACAGGACACTGTGGAAGGATTCATGCTGGAGAGGCAATGGGAAGGAGCAAGGAGAGTAGATCAGCATGGTGCAGGGACAGACAAGGGGAGAGACTGCCATTTGTAGCAGGTCTCTCTTAAAGACTGTGTAGTTCCAAGTCTTCCTTGCCTAGAGAAGTCTCCAGTCAGGCAGGACTGGGGCAGAAAGTCAGTCAGGAGGACAGGAGGACTGGGAGGAAGATCAGCCAGGCTTGGCACACGCACATGGAGACTTCTCAAGGCAAGGAAGACTTGGAACTACACAGGCGTGGCTGGTGGCAGACATGTGGGCTAGCATTTTCTGCAAGCAAGTGGAGCTGGAATCCGTGGCCACAGGGAAGCAGAAGGAAATATGTCATGCTGTTCACTCATATTGTATTACTTTTGCCAAAGGACTGAGAGTTCCTGCCTGTAATGGGCCTTTTCTGAACTAGCAATATCCTGCTAGTTCCCACAGGAGTGAGCAGCAGGTGCTGTGCACTGGACACCGCGTTTGTGCAGGAGGAAGAAAGAAGAGGTCTCTTTGTAAATAGGGAGGAATAGTCCTCTAGTTCTGGGCATTCTCAAGTTGGGTATCTTATAATTCCCTACCCCATCCAAGTTATCAACCTCTAATAAAACATCAAAAACAAGCCAAGGACCATTTTCTGTGCTGGAATGTATGAAGATAATGTTATGTGACTGGCTGTGCAGCAGTGGGGAACCGGGACATTATTGACTCCTACGGGAGTAGTGCTACACTCGCATACCAAAAACCATGAGTTGCCAGAAACTGTGCGTTCTGCTGTGTGCAGCAGCTGATGTGATTACAATGAAGTCTGCATGGAGAAGTGTATTGTCTTGCAAGTCTTAAAGAGAAAGTACGCCAAAATATTCCTGATTTGAAAAGAACGGTGTAAAAAAATTGTTGTGTGCCTGACTGCAGAGATGGGGTGGTCAAAACTCAAAAAGGAAGCAAGGTTTGCTGAAATGAGAGATAGAACTCTTTGGCTGGAGAGGTTGTTATCGCCAGGACAAGCCCCATACATGCCTGAGCCAGTCCTATACAGACCAGAGAGTCTGCAAGTATGTGAATCTGCCGTGGACTGGTGTAATAGGCATCTTGCTGTGTTAGAGCAAATGGAAAAGGAAAGCAAGCCATTGCTCAATGTACAGATGGGAGCCTGTGCAACCAGATAGAGAGACCTCTGCCGGGTTAGCCCCCCCCCCATATCAAATTTTTTGAAAAAATCTTATGCAGTTTGTTAGATCTTTGTTAGATCAGGTTAGATCAACCATTGTTTGCGTTATCAAAAAATTGACCAAACAATTAGCTATTTTGGAAGCTATTTGTTAGATCCGGTAAGATCAAGTGCTTTTAACGTTAGATCTCACATAATTAGAGACTTATTAAGTGATTAATGAGGGGGGGGCTGGCCCCCCCTTATCAAATTTTCTGGCCAAAAATCATTTAGGCTAATAGATATTCATTAGATCCGGTAAGATCAAGTGGTTTTAAAATTAGATCTCACATCATTTCAGAGATATTCCACATCAAAATAGAGATATTAGGTGGTACATATGGACGGGTTAGCCCCCCCCTTATCAAATTTTCTGGTCAAAAATCATTCAGGCTAATAGATATTCATTAGATCCAGTAAGATCAAGTGGTTTTAACATTAGATCTCACATCATTTCAGAGATATTCCATATCAAAATAGAGATATTAGGTGGTACATATGGACGGGTTAGCCCCCCCTTATCAAATTTTCTGGTCAAAAATCATTCAGGCTAATAGATATTCATTAGATCAAGTGGTTTTAACGTTAGATCTCACATCATTTCAGAGATATTCCATATCAAAATAGAGATATTAGGTTGTACAGTACATATGGACGGGTTAGCCCCCCTTATCAAATTTTCTGGCCAAAAATCATTCAGGCTAATAGATATTCATTAGATCCGGTAAGATCAAGTGGTTTTAATGTTAGATCTCACATAATTTCAGAGATATTTCACATCAAAACAGATATATTAGGTGTTACATATGGACGGGTTAGCCCCCCCTTATCAAATTTTCTGGTCAAAAATCATTCAGGCTAATAGATATTCATTAGATCAAGTGGTTTTACCGTTAGATCTCACATCATTTCAGAGATATTCCACATCAAAATAGAGATATTAGGTGGTACATATGGACGGGTTAGCTCCCCTTATCAAATTTTCTGGTCAAAAATCATTCAGGCTAATAGATATTTGTTAGATCTGGTAAGATCAAGTGGTTTTAAAATTAGATCTCACATCATTTCAGAGATATTCCACATCAAAATAGAGATATTAGGTGGTACATATGGACGGGTTAGCCCCCCCCTTATCAAATTTTCTGGTCAAAAATCATTCAGGCTAATAGATATTCATTAGATCCAGTAAGATCAAGTGGTTTTAACATTAGATCTCACATCATTTCAGAGATATTCCATATCAAAATAGAGATATTAGGTGGTACATATGGACGGGTTAGCCCCCCCTTATCAAATTTTCTGGTCAAAAATTATTTAGGCTAATAGATATTCATTAGATCCGGTAAGAATAAGTGCTTTTAAATGTTAGATCTCACATCATTTCAGAGATATTCCACATCAAAATAGAGCTATTAGGTGGTACATATGGACGGGTTAGCCCCCCGTTATCAAATTTTCTAGTCAAAAATCATTCAGGCTAATAGATAGTCGTTAGATCCGGTAAGATCAAGTGGTTTTAACGTTAGATCTCACATAATTAGAGACTTATTAAGTGATTAATGAGGGGGCTGCCCCCCCCCTTATCAAATTTTCTGGTCAAAAATCATTCAGGCTAATAGATCCGATAAGATCAAGTGGTTTTAACGTTAGATCTCACATCATTTCAGAGATATTCCACATCAAAATAGAGCTATTAGGTGGTACATATGGTCGGGTTAGCCCCCCCTTATCAAATTTTCTGGTCAAAAATCATTCAGGCTAATAGATATTCGTTAGATCCGGTAAGATCGAGTGGTTTTAACGTTAGAGATATTAGGGGGTAGTACATAAGGGTGAGATTAGATCTCACATAATTAGAGACTTATTAAGTGATTAATGAGGGGGGCTGGCCCCCTCTTATCAAATTTTCTGGCCAAAAAATCACCCCGGCTAATTGATATTCATTAGATCTGGTAAGATTAAGTGATTTTAATGTTTGATTATCCATAAACACAGGGATATTATGGATATTTGGTAGCGATGCACGTATATCCATACTAGTGTCTATATCGGAGGCGGTGATAAGCATTTTCACGTGTACCAGTGAGGAGTGCCATTGAGCATACCGAGGTATGCTGAAATTATGTGGGACATTAATCGACAGGTGTGTCCAAGCCCAGTGTAGCCTGAAGCACAGTGCCAGAAGCCAGAGGGAAACTTCGGAGGGCTCTGGTGAAGGAGCCAACCGGGTGCCCATCTACGGTAGCTGGCTCAAAACCAATGACACGAAGAGACAGCAGCGAAAGTCCAAACCCTTGCAGAGGGCCCCCCGTTGTTGCCTCCAAGTAACCCAGTGTCCTGTTTCTTTTGACAAATGCTGCCTGGTGTCGGAGAATCAATGCACACCAGACTCCCAGAACTTAGCACAGACTTAAGCCCAATCAGAACCTCGCAGAGAGGAGCGCGTATACAAACCACCGAACAGGCCAGGGCCACCACTTCCTCCATGCTCCCTGACAAGCTGGTGGGACCTTCTCCTGTTGTTCCCATCCAAGTAAAGGGAGTCTACACCAAGGCCCTTCTGGATACTGGAGCTTAAGTGACCCTTCTCTACAGAGACTTCTATGACAGGCACCTCAAGCACGTGCCTTTGCAGAAGTTGGAAGAGCTGCAGATATGGGGCATTGTAACTCAGAACTTCCCCTATGATGGCTATCTACTGGTCAACCTGACCTTCGATCCCTCCATGGCTGGGAAAGCCGAGACTTTTGAAACTCAGGCAGTGGTCTGTCCTCGCCCACCAGGGGCCAGTAAGAGTTATCTCATGATAGGGACAAATACTGATCTTGTCAGAAGGCTGTTGACACCTCTTGTTCTGGAGTCGGGCACTTCAACTACAAGTGTGCACCCCATGCTGAGACAAGCCTACCAGCACCTGGTACGAAAACAGAAGGGAAAGATCTGGCGCTTGGACCAGTGTGAGACGGTGTTACAGCCTGGTAAAGTGGCCTATTTACGAGCATCTGTCAAGCTAAATTGGAAGCAAGCAGGCCCTTTTATTGTCCTTAAATTAGATGAACAGAGAGAAGACATGGGAGTGGAGATAATTCCCAAGGTGGTTTCAACCAAAGGGTTGCAAAGAAGTCACGGGAAGATCTTGGTTAGTGTCCACAACATAACAGCCTCGCTAGTGAAGATGCCGGCTCAGATGTTGCTGGGACAAGTGAATCTGGCCACCCCAGTCCCGCTGTCTGATTTGGGGGGGGGAGCAAAGGATGGGATCTCTGTGGAGGAGCTCTATCCAAAAAATACTCGCCTTTTGCCTGAATGGAAAGAAAGGGCCAAGACTCAGCTACTGAGATGGCAGGCTGCATTCTCCAAGAGTGAATTTGATGTGGGGCGTGCAAAAAGTGCCCAATACCGGATCCATCTCTTCGAGTGCATAAGCCATTCAGGGAAAGAGTTTGATGGATTCCTTTAGGGGATTAGGAGGATCTGCATGAACAACTGGCAGAGTTAAAGAGGGCAGGTATCATCCGAGAGTCCCAGAGTCTATACGCTTCCCCAATAGTGGTGGTACGGAAGAAGAATGGGTCACTGAGGCTGGGTATTGACTACTGGACACTGAACTGAAGGAATATACCACCCCAAGGATAGAAGATGCCTTGCAGAGCCTGTCAGGAGCGAAGTGGTTCAGCATGCTGGATTTGAAGAGTGAGATTACCAAATCGCCATGCACCCTGAGGATCGGGAGAAGACCATTTTCATTACCCCGCAGGGGATCTTTGGATTTGACTGTATGCATCAAGGCCTGTCTGGTGCCCCAGCCACCTTCCAAAGACTAATGGAGAAGACCGTGGGTGACATGAAACTGATCGAGGTGTTGGTGTACTTAGACGACATCATCGTTTTCAGCAAGACCCTGGAAGAGCACGAAGAGTTTCTGCAGAAGGTCCTTAAGAGACTCCATGGTGAGGGGGTTGAAGCTGTCTCTGGAAAAGTGCCAGTTTTATCAACCCACGGTCAACTACCTTGGTCACATTGTGTCTGCCGATGAAGTGGCCACTGACCTCCTGGCCGAGGCCTACCAACGTGACTGAGCGTAGGTCAATTCTGGGATTCTGCTCTTATTACAGAGGGTTTGTCAAGGGATTAGCTAAGACGCTGACCCTGTTCTGGTGAAGCCTGTCAGACCAGCTGGAAGGCCTAGAAAACCCAGAGAGTCCATTCAGGAACAATGCAGCAGTGTGAAAAGGTTTTAGGCAGCTGAAGTGAAGCCTAACAACCGCTCCAGTTGTGGCCTATGCAGATCCAACCAAGCCATACGAGCTACACTTTGACGCCAGTCGAGATGGGTTAGGTGGGGTGCTATATCAAGAGCATGACTGCCATCTACGGCCTGTTGCCTACGTGAGTCGGAACTTGGCCCCCGCCGAGAAGAACTATCCCATGCACAAACTTGAGTTCCTGGCCTTAAAATGGGTGGATAAGCTGAGGGATTACCTGTATGGAGCGGAGTTCGTGATCAAGACCGACAACAATGCTCTCACCTACATCCTCACTACCACCAAGTTGGACGCCATGGGTCACAGATGGTTGGCTGCTCTATCAGGGTTTATTTTCAGCCTGAAGTATCGACCGGGGTCAGAAAACAAGACGCTGATGCTTTGTCAAGAAGGCCCTATTGACCCTCCAGAAGAATAGGCTCAACTGACACCTGAAGGGTACGAGCCTTATGCCAAGGAGCAAAACATCAACCTAGAGTAGGATCCAGGACCGAAGAGGTTGGACTGTCAGGTTTCCCCAGTTATTGCAATGTCGCCCAAGTCGGGGATGAAGGTCTGCCCAAGCTGTCAAAGACCTGCGGAGGGACCAGTTGAAGGACCCTCCCTGTAGCTTGGCATTGAAGGCCTTGGAGAGCCAATACACTGTCTTGCTCCTCACTGACTCCCCGAAGGAAACCCATCTGCTGCACCGAGAGTGGGATCGGTTTCAGGTGCACAGAGGGTTGGTCTACCAAAATGGCCCCTCTGATGATTCTGAAGAAAAATGGCAGCTATTCCTACCTGAAAAACATACGGAGACAGTGTTAACTGCCCTACTATCAGGCACCATGAATCAGACCAAGACAGAAGTATAGTTAAATCACACTTGTTTAATAATAATAATAATAAGGTAAATAGAGTAAGCGTAGTCAAAACAAGCCTGAGTTCAGCAACCGGATCGGGTAGTCAGCCAAGCAAATGCCAGAGAGCCAGAGATAAACGTATTAGTACAGCAAGCAGGATCAGGAGCCAGAAGGAACGTCAGCCTAGCAAGTCTTCAACAGGAACGCAGGAGAATGACTCTGTGATGTTGACAAAGGTGAAGGCAGAGATCAAGTGAGCTGGACGACTTTAAGTAGGCAGGACTGACAAGCAGAATCAACAACAGCTGGGTAACTGTGGAGAGAAATGGGAGCTCAGAGAAGGAAGGGCTGAGCCCAGCCCTGACACCTACATGACAACCATGGCCACCTAGGGCCCAAGAGGACTTTTCTCCTAGTGAGGGACCATTTCTACTGGCCCTGCATGCAGGCTGAAGTTGAGGACTATTGCCACTCCTGCATCAGATGTATCCAAAGAAAGACTTTGCCTCACCGAGCTGCCCCAATGGACCATCTTCAGAGTTTAGGACCCATGGAGCTGGTGTGCATTGACATTCTGTGCTTGGAGCCTGATCTGAGTGGGCAGGGAAATATCCTGGTAGTGACTGACCATTTCACTCTGTATGCCCAGGCGTTTTCCACGAGGGACCAACAAGCATCCATGGTGGCCGAGATCTTCGCGGAGAAATTCTTTGTGCACTATGGTCTGTCCCAACGCATCTACTCTGATCAAGGGAGAGATTCTCATCAAGAGACTTTCAGACCTGTTGGGCATCAGGAAGTCTAAAACCACCCCGTATCATCCTCAAGGAGATCATCAACCAGAGAGATTCAACCGAACCCTCCTGGATATACTTAGAAGTCTAAGTTCAGAACAAAAGCAGCACTGGAGCAAGCATATAGTGGCTATTGTGCATGTTTATAACAGCACCGTCAATGATGCCACAGGTTACTCTCCCTATAGTTTGATGTTCGGACCGTAGGCCCGGCTGCCAGTGGACTTGGCCTTCGGCACATCCCTCGACCATACCTTAGCAACTTTCCACAGAGGGTATGTGGATCGCCTGCAGAGACGTCTGAAAACCACCTATGATAAGGCTCAAGCTGCCTCATATGCCCGAGGACAGAGAAACAAAATAAACTTTGAACTTAGGGTACGAGTGCAGGACCTACAGCCGGATGACAAGGTACTGCTGAGAAATCTGGGTGTCCCTGGAAAGCACAAGTTGGCTAACCGCTGAATGTCACAGCCCTATGTCGTTTGCAAGCATCTGCCCAGACACCCAGTATATCAAATCCGGCCAGAGGGAAGCACAGGCCTGCTGAAGACTTGGCATCACAATCATCTGTTGCCTCTGTCAGAAGCAGTTCATGTGCCACCACAGCCAGATTTACAGTCCACACCCACGGCCTCCCAAAGATCCCGGCCAGTGACTAGACCTCACTCTGTACCCCTTGCTAAAGATGAAAACAGCGAGGATGAAGACAAAGATTGTCTGTGGCCATCTCAAATGCCAGGGCCTGTCACCCACCCCCCCTTTCTTCTCCTCCCAAGGTGACTGAGGTGACTCTCAGGCCAGAGGCTCCTGAGTTTGTACCTCAAAGTCCACCTTTTGAAGAGTTGGAAGACCCTCAATTTTCCCTGCTGACAACAGACCCCTAAGACTTTCCATCCTTCATTGAGGAAGCTGAAATGCAGGATGAAGAAGAGACCAGTGTGCCTGTAACCCCAGAACCTAAAGAACAGCGAGAGCGAAGGGTTATTCCCCTGCCCAAAAGACTAACATATGATACTTTGGGTGAAAGCTCTGAGGAGGTCGTTCTCATTGCAAAAAGGACTCTTGAAGAAACTGACCCTTCCACCGCAGATTTGGTGGTGGACAATCCCAACTCACTGTCAGGGCTGGGCTCAGCCCTTCCTTCTCTGAGCTGGCCACTCTCTGGCGATCTCTGGCAATCTCTGCCTTCGCCTTGGTCAACATCACAGAAACAATCTCCTGCGATCCTGTTCAAGACTTGCTTTGCTGACATCCCTTCTGGCTCCAGATCCTGCTTGCTGTTCCACTACATTGATCACTGACTTCTGGCTTGGCTGACTATCCGTTCCAGTTACTGAGCATTGGCTATGTTTTGACTACGTTTGTTCTTTTTACTTTTACTATTAAACAAGTGTGATTTAACTGTACTTCTGATCTCTTGGTTTCTGACACTCACGCCCTGGCACATCTAGCCAGGCCATTCCAGTTAAGGTGGTCTGCAGGCAGGACAACTTCCCCTCCTATGCTAATTGGTGTGATGTTCCTCTGCCAGGGTTTTATGCAGATGTAAATTGTATGGTTTCATGTGCACACTAACCTGTTTTTTTTTTTTTTCGTGTGTATATCAAAAGCATGTAACAGGTCATAGATTCTTTACCTCCTTTGGCGGACCAAAGGTTCTTTGGTGGGGGAAGTGTGTAACGGGGGCTACTCTATCACCCGTGGTCCCGTACCTCCCGCCATTCCTGCCAGTGACCGTCGGACTGAATAGACACTGACACAGGCACTCACTGAGGGAGAGCATGCCTGTCAGTCCCTGTGGGGGATTTCTCCCCCTCCCTCTCCTCTTCCTGTGTCCCTATTGGCAGGGAGAGGGAGCCAATCAAGCAGCAGCAGAGGACCATGGCCCACAATACAGTCCCATTGATTTCTACAGGGGGTGGAACTACCAAACCCAGCCTGCTTTGCAAGAAGGGGGGGCTAGCTAAAGACTTAAGCTTGTTGGTCTGAGGAGAGATCACCATGAGGCAGGGAGGTAAACGGAGGTGTGAGGAGAGACTACAAGCACCTGCTGAAGAACCATGCAAAGAAGGTTCCAGAGACCATCCAGAGATGGTCGAAGATGGATATACCTTCTGTACCACCTAATATCTCTATTTTTTATGCAATATCTATGAAATTTTTGAGATCTAAAGTTAAAACCACTTGATCTTACTGGATCTAATGAATATCTATTAGCCTGAATGATTTTTGGTCAGAAAATTGCATGTAGGGGGGCCAACCCGTCCTTATGTACCACCTAATATTTCTATTATTATGTGGAATATCTCTGAAATTATGTGAGATCTAACATTAAAACTACTTGATCTTACCGGATCTAATGAATATCTATTAGCCTGAATGATTTTTGGCCAGAAAATTTGATAAGGTGGGGTTAACCTGTCCATATGTATCACCTAATATCTCTATTTTGATGTGGAATATCTCTGAAATGATATGAGATCTAACAATAAAACCACTTGATTATACCGAATCTAACGAATATCTATAAGCCTGATTGATTTTTGGCCAGAAAACTTGATAAGGGGGGGCTAACCCGTCCATATGTACCACCTAATATCTCTATTTTGATGTGGAATATCTCTAAAATGATGTGAGATCTAATATTAAAACCACTTGATCTTACTGGATCTAATGAATATCTATAAGCCTGATTGATTTTTGGCAAGAAAATTTGATAAGGGGGGGTTAACCCGTCCATATGTACCACCTAATATCTCTATTTTGATGTGGAATATGTCTGAAATGATGTGAGATCTAACGTTAAAACCACTTGATCTTACCGGATCTAACGAATATCTATTAGCCTGAATGATTTTTGGCCAGAAAATTTGATAAGGGGGGGCTAACCCGTCCATATGTACCACCTAATATCTCTATTTTGATGTGGAATATCTCTGAAATGATGTGAGATCTAACGTTAAAACCACTTGATCTTACTGGATCTAATGAATATCTATTAGCCTGAATGATTTTTGACCAGAAAATTTGATAAGGGGGGGCTAACCCGTCCATATGTATCACCTAATATCTCTATTTTGATGTGGAATATCTCTGAAATGATGTGAGATCTAACGTTAAAACCACTTGATCTTACCGGATCTAATAAATATCTATTAGCCTGAATGATTTTTGACCAGAAAATTTGATAAGGGGGGGCCAGCCTCCCTCATTAATCAGTTAATAAGTCTCTAATTATGTGAGATCTAACGTTAAAACCACTTGATCTTACTTGATCTAATGAATATCTATTAGCCTGAATGATTTTTGACCAGAAAATTTGATAAGGGGGGCTAACCCGTCCATATGTACCACCTAATATCTCTATTTTGATGTGGAATATCTCTGAAATGATGTGAAATCTAACATTAAAACCACTTGATCTTACCGGATCTAACGAATATCTATTAGCCTGAATGATTTTTGTCCAGAAAATTAGATAAGGGGGGGCTAACCCATCCATATGTACCACCTAATATCTCTATTTTGATGTGGAATATCTCTGAAATGATGTGAGATCTAACATAAAACCACTTGATCTTACCGGATCTAACGAATATCTATTAGCCTGAATGATTTTTGGCCAGAAAATTTGATAAGGGGGGCCAGCCCCCCTTCATTAATCACTTAATAAGTCTCTAAATATGTGAGATCTAACGTTAAAACCACTTGATCTTACTGGATCTAACGAATATCTATTAGCCTGGATGATTTTGGGGCAGAAAATTTGATAAGGGGGGGTGGCCCACCCACCCTCATTAACCACTTGAGCCCCGGACCATTATGCTGCCTAAGGACCAGAGGTCTTTTTCCAATTTGGCACTGTGTCGCTTTAACTGCTAATTGCGCGGTCATGCAATGCTGTACCCAAACGAAATTGGCGTCCTTTTCTTCCCACAAATAGAGCTTTCTTTTGATGGTATTTGATCACCTCTGCGGTTTTTATTTTTTGCGCTATAAACGGAAAAAGACCGAAAATTTTGAAAAAAAATGATATTTTCTACTTTTTGTTATAAAAAAAATCCAATAAACTAAATTTTAGTCATACATTTAGGCCAAAATGTATTCGGCCACATGTCTTTGGTAAAAAAAATGTCAATAAGTG
Organism: Lithobates clamitans; assembly: GCA_037952925.1. Classification (NCBI taxonomy): domain Eukaryota; kingdom Metazoa; phylum Chordata; class Amphibia; order Anura; family Ranidae; genus Lithobates; species Lithobates clamitans. Next base: position 3,046,205 of record JBBGZY010001198.1, read on the forward strand.
TATATTTATTGGTTTGCGCAAAAGTTATAGCGTCTACAAACTAGGGTACATTTTCTGGAATTTACACAGCTTTTAGTTTATGACTGCCTATGTCATTTCTTGAGGTGCTAAAATGGCAGGGCAGTACAAAACCCCCCCAAATGACCCCATTTTGGAAAGTAGACACCCCAAGGAAATTGCTGAGAGGCATGTTGAACCCATTGAATATTTATTTTTTTTGTCCCAAGTGATTGAAAAATGACAAAAAAAAAAAAAAAAAAAAATATTTACAAAAAGTCGTCACTAAATGATATATTGCTCACACAGGCCATGGGCCTATGTGGAATTGCACCCCAAAATACATTTAGCTGCTTCTCCTGAGTATGGGGATACCACATGTGTGGGACTTTTTGGGAGCCTAGCCGCGTACGGGGCCCCGAAAACCAATCACCGCCTTCAGGATTTCTAAGGGTGTAAATTTTTGCTTTCACTCTTCACTGCCTATCACAGTTTCGGAGGCCATGGAATGCCCAGGTGGCACAAAACCCCCCAAAATGACCCCATTTTGGAAAGTAGACACCCCAAGCTATTTGCTGAGAGGCATATTGAGTCCATGGAATATTTTATATTTTGACACAAGTTGCGGGAAAGTGACACTTTTTTTTTTTTTTTTTTTTCATAAAGTTGTCACTAAATGATATATTGCTCACACAGGCCATGGGCATATGTGGAATTGCACCCCAAAATACATTTAGCTGCTTCTCCTGAGTATGGGGATACCACATGTGTGGGACTTTTTGGGAGCCTAGCCGCGTACTGGACCCCAAAAACCAATCACTGCCTTCAGGATTTCTAAGGGTGAAAATTTTTGATTTCACTCTTTACTGCCTATCACAGTTTCGGAGGCCATGGAATGCCCAGGTGGCACAAAACCCCCCCAAATGACCCCATTTTGGAAAGTAGACACCCCAAGCTATTTGCTGAAAGGCATGGTGAGTATTTTGCAGCTCTCATTTGTTTTTGAAAATGAAGAAAGACAAGAAAAAACATTTTTTTTTTCTTTTTTCAATTTTCAAAACTTTGTGACAAAAAGTGAGGTCTGCAAAATACTCACTATACCTCTCAGCAAATAGCTTGGGGTGTCTACTTTCCAAAATGGGGTCATTTGGGGGGGTTTTGTGCCACCTGGGCATTCCATGGCCTCCGAAACTGTGATAGGCAGTGAAGAGTGAAATCAAAAATTCACGCCCTTAGAAAGCCTGAAGGCGGTGCTTGGTTTTCGGGGTCCCGTACGCGGCTAGGCTCCCAAAAAGTCTCACACATGTGGTATCCCCGTACTCAGGAGAAGCAGCAGAATGTATTTTGGGGTGTAATTTCATATATTTCCATGGCATGTTTGAGCAATATATCATTTAGTGACAACTTTGTGCAAAAAAAAAATAAAAAAAAAAAAATTTGTCTCTTTCCCGCAACTTGTGTCGCAATATAAAATATTCCATGGACTCGACATGCCTCTCAGCAAATAGCTTGGGGTGTCTACTTTCCAAAATGGGGTCATTTGGGGGGGTTTTGAACTGTCCTGGCATTTTATGCACAACATTTAGAAGCTTATGTCACACATCACCCACTGTTCTAACCACTTGAAGACAAAGCCCTTTCTGACACTTATTGTTTACATGAAAAAGTTTTTTTTTTTTGCAAAAAAATTACTTTGAACCCCCAAACATTATATATTTTTTTAAAGCAAATGCCCTACAGATTAAAATGGTGGGTGTTTCATTTTTTTTTTTCACACAGTAATTGCGCAGCGATTTTTCAAACGCATTTTTTGGGGAAAAAACACACTTTTTTTAATTTTAATGCACTAAAACACGCTATATTGCCCAAATGTTTGATGAAATAAAAAAGATGATCTCAGGCCGAGTACATGGATACCAAACATGACATGCTTTAAAATTGCGCACAAACGTGCAGTGGCAACAAAATAAATACATGTTTAAAAGCCTTAAAAAGCCTTTACAGGTTACCACTTTAGATTTACAGAGGAGGTCTACTGGAAAAATTACTGCACTCGATCTGGCCTTCGCGGTGATACCTCACATGCATGGTGCAATTGCTGTTTACGTTTGACGACAGACCGCCGCTTGCGTTCGCCTTAGCGCGAGAGCAGGGGGCGACAGGGGTGTTTTTTTTTTTGTTTTTTTTTTTCTTTATTATTTTTTTGCTTTTTTAATCTTACTTTTAAACTGTTCCTTTCATATTTTTTTTTTAATCATTTTTATTGTTATCTCGGGGAATGTAAATATCCCCTATGATAGCAATAGGTAGTGACAGGTACTCTTTTTTGAAAAAATTGTGGTCTATTAGACCCTAGATCTCTCCTCTGCCCTCAAAGCAAATGACCACACCAAGATCGGTGTGATAAAATGCTTCCCCAATTTCCCAATGGCGCTATTTACATCCGGCGAAATCTAAGTCATGAAATACTCGTAGCTTCCGGTTTCTTAGGCCATAGAGATGTTTGGAGCCACTCTGGTCTCTGATCAGCTCTATGGTCAGCTGGCTGAATCACCGGCTGCATTCTCAGGTTCCCTGTTGAGACAGGAGAGCCAGAGAAAAACACGGAAGACGGTGGGGGGGGGGGGGCATTCCCTCCCACGGCTTGTAAAAGCAGTCTAGAGGCTAATTAGCCGCTAGGATTGCTTTTACATGAAAGCCGACCGCTGGCTGAAAAGAATGATACCAAGATGATACCTAAACCTGCAGGCATCATTCTGGTATAACCACTCAAAGTCGTGAATGGCGTACCTGAAGACAAAAAAATGGTTAACAATGGTTAACAATAAAGCACAGTAAAGTGTAAATAATTACACACCTGAAAAACAAACATGATAAAACATAATAACAATAACAATAACAATAACAATCAATAACAATAACAATAACAATAAAACATTGCAGAATAGAATACAGTAAAAAAGAGCAGAACAATAGAGAGAGAGAATAGAGAGAGAGAGAACAATAAAACAACAACTATTTTTTTTTATTTCATATTTTTTTTTTTTTTACACTTTTTTTGTAACTAACTTTTATAACGGTAACCGGTTCCAGGTTCGGGTCTCTCAAAATGCGATGGCATCTTGGGAGACCCTGTGAAAGTGTGCCTAGTCTGTGCAATGCTGTACCCTACGCTAATACTCAACTAGTGCATGGTAGCGTTCAAAACATTCACCAATGCAAAGACCAGGATTGTCAGGACAGGAGGGACAACAATAGCGGGTGTCACGGCTATATCCGCGCTTGCTGCAGACACGACATCTTTTTTGGGGGGTTCGTTGGGTAGGGGTACTCGGGAGGACATAAAAAATGCCTCTCATGCAGCCGACTGCATTTGGTTGGGGATGTGAATGGGGGAAGTACGGGCGCTGCAGAAGCGGTGGGTTCCCAATTAGGATTGGCGAATGCAGCAGGAAGGGCACTATGGGCACGACGGGCCTGTGTTTGTCTTTTTGGTGGCAGCGGGACACTACTTGTGCTTGCCACCTCACCAGCTTGAACTGCACTTATGGGACTCGCCACGTCACCACGTGTTACTGCAGTGCTGGTTTGACTACGACCGGGGTGTACTAGGCCGCTGGCGCTTGCCAGTTCACCAAAACACTACCAAAAAACTGTTAGCGATCGCAGGGATCAGGCCTGACTCTGCAAATGCTGCAGTTATGCGTTTAGTGTTTTGTAAGTGACAGTGATCGATCGATACTGCACTTGGGTGGGCTGGGCTGGGCCGGGCGGAGGGGCAAAACGCAGGTGCTAGCAGGTATCTGGGCTGATCCCGCTAACACTGCGTTTTTGGGAACCCTAAACTGCTGGTGACGCTAGTATAGATCTGATCGGATCAGATATTGATGCGATCAGATACTATACCACTAAGGGAGGTGTACAGTGCGTGCGTGGGTGTTAGCGGTACTGGCGCTAATCTGACGCTGCCTGGGGCTGGTGCTTGCCAGTTCACCAAAACGCTACCAAAAAAACTGTTAGCGATCGCAGGGATCAGGCCTGACTCTGCGAACGCTGCAGTTATGCGTTTAGTGTTTTGTAAGTGTCAGTGATCGATCGATACTGCACTTGGGTGGGCTGGGCTGGGCCGGGCGGAGGGGCAAAACGCAGGTGCTAGCAGGTATCTGGGCTGATTCCGCTAACACTGCGTTTTTGGGAACCCTAAACTGCTGGGGACGCTAGTATAGATCTGATCGGATCAGATATTGATCCGATCAGATACTATACCACTAAGGGAGGTGTATGGTGCGTGCGTGGGTGTTAGCGGTACTGGCGCTAATCTGACGCTGCCTGGGGCTGGTGCTTGCCAGTTCACCAAAATGCAACCAAAAAAACTGTTAGCGATCGCAGGGATCAGGCCTGACTCTGCGAACGCTGCAGTTATGCGTTTAGTGCCTTGTAAGTGACAGTGATCGATCGATACTGCACTTGGGTGGGCCGGGCGGAGGGACAAAACGCAGGTGCTAGCGGGTATCTGGGCTGATCCCGCTAACACTGCGTTTTTGGGAACCCTAAACTGCTGGGGATGCTAGTATAGATCTGATCGGATCAGATATTGATCCGTTCAGATACTATACCACTAAGGGAGGCGCATGCTGCGTGCGTGGGTGTTAGCGGTACTGGCGCTAATTTGACGCTGCCTGGGGCGACGCATATCACCGCCGGGCGATAGGGGGGCTAAACCTTTATTCGGTAATAAACGGCGGGTGCCCTGACACTATAAAAAATAAACGAACTAACCAGCGTCAACCGTAACGGTTATACGGTGATCAGTGGTGAAAGGGTTAACTAGGGGGCAATCAAGGGGTTAAAACATTTATTAGGTAGTATATGGGGGTCCCTGACGCTATAAAACGCTGACGGCGAACCTAAATATTTACCTCACTAACTAGCGTCACCAGCGACACTAATACAGCGATCAGAAAAATGATCGCTTAGCAACACTGGTGACAGGGGGTGATCAAGGGGTTAAAACTTTATTAGGGGGGGTTAGGGGGGTATCCTAGACCTAAAGGGGGGTAATATACACTGTCCCAACACTGTCACTGTCACAAACTGACACTATGCAGTAATCAGGAAAAAAAAAAAAAAAAAAACTGCTGGTGTCAGTTTGTGACAGGGGGGGGGGGGTGATTGGGGGGGGATCGGGGGGCGATCGGGGGGGGGATCGGGGTGATTTGTGTGCCTGGCATGTTCTACTGTGTGTGTAGTGTTTGGTGCACTCACATACTTGTCGTCTCTCCTCGGGCCGGAACGGAAAATACCGACCCGAGGGGAGATGACATCACTTCCTTTGCTGCTGTTTAGCATACAGCAGCAAAGGAGTGTTCTCATTGGCCGGCGGCGATCGCGAGGGGGGGGCCACGAACGGATGGTCTCCCCCTCATCACCGATCGCCGCTGGACAAACGACGACCGCCTCGGGCACCGGGGGGGGGTCCGATCGGACCCCCCACCCGCGGAAGGCAAATCACGTACCCTGTACGTGATTTTGCCTGTCCGTGCCACTTTGCCGACGTACATCGGCGTGAGGCGGTCGTCAAGTGGTTAATCACTTAATAAGTCTATAATTATGTGAGATCTAACGTTAAAACCACTTGATCTTACCGGATCTAACAAATAGCTTCCAAAATAGCTAATTGTTTGGTCAATTTTTTGATAAGGGGGGGCTGATGACGGGTTAGCCCCCCCCCCCCGCAAATAACTGTTATTATTACTTCTTCTGTGTGAGATCTAACGCAAACAATCGTTGATCTAACCCGATCTAACAAAGATCTAACAAACTGCATAAGATTTTTTCAAAAATTTTGATATGGATGGGGGGGCTAACCCGGCAGAGGTGATAGAGAGCACTGTTGTACAGATCAGAGGTGTTGGTTGAAGTACCAGAGGACACAGAAATGGTTAAAGAGACTCGTATATAAAAATGTGTTGAAAGAGGTTGGTAGAACAGTAGTTTACGAAGTGTTGGAAAACAGGGGTCGATGTGAAACTTTGGGAAGTTTGGGAAATAACCGCTGGCCTGTATGTGGTCGCTCCTCAGACACTGTCCTAGCAAACAATGGGAGTTCCATGTGATAGCAGTGGGGGCAGGGGGGCTGTGGCCCTGGGCGCAACATTTAAGGGGGCAAAATCCCACGCCAGTGTGTCACTCCGGGCTCCGTCCATCCTAATTTCTCTTTCCTGTATCGCTGCCACGCTGCACTCCGGCCACATTCTTAGGAAGAGTTGGCTGTGACATGCATGGTCAGCCGTGGGTTGATGTGTGGATTGCAGGGCTGGCCGTGGGTGGATGTGTGGATTGCAGGGCCGGCCATGGGTTGATGTGTGGATTTTAGGGCTGGTCGCAGGTGGATGTGTGGGATGCAGGGCCGGCTGTGGGCGATGTACTGAATATGCATTAGGAGTGGAAAGAGTCTCACCATTCCCCCGCCCACCAAGCCGCTTCATAGCAAACTAGGCCGCGAAGCTAAGGTCCTGGTTCAGGCATGCGATTCACAGCCGCTGGTCACCTGGCAACCAAGACGCCAGGAGAGGAGGAACGGAGGGGCTGAGGCTTTCCACACCACCTCCTTCCGTACATGCAGCTGCAGGATCTCAGACCTGCCTCCTGCACATGAAAGCTGGCTAGGTGCTGCCGCCACTTATAGGGAAAGCAGTGCGGCTGGTGTAAGCCCACCTCTTTCCCCCCCACCACATTTATTTTCCCGCCGGTGAAGGGGTTTGGATCTGATGCTCCCAGACCTAACCCAAGACATTGCGCTGCCTGAGTCCAAGAATGAAATGCTGCCCCCCTACCCCCCCCAAAAAAAAATCACGCCCACCAAGGCCCCCACATCCATTCTTTTATATCATGACAATTAAAACTAAATTTATCAGTAAGTCAGATATGCATGCAACAGCACCTTGTCTATATGCAAAATTATATGAGATACCACCATGTTACTGCTCCCCCATCTTGGCGCCCTAGGGCATCCATGGGTACAGTGTGTGTCAGGAGTGTGCTAGGGTATTATATGGACAGGCTAGGGTAGTACATGGACAGGCTAGTGTCCATCAGTGCCCATCAGTGCAGCCTATCACTGCCCATCAGTGTCCATCAGTGCCACCTCATCAGTGCCATCAGTGGAGCTTATCAGTGCCCACTAGTGCCACCTCAGTGCCCACCAGTGCAGCCTATCAGTGCCCAACAGTGCCCACCAGTGCAGCCCATCAGTGTCCATCAGTGCCACCTCATCAGCCCCCACGAGTGCAGCCTATCACTGCCCATCAGTGTCCATCAGTGCCACCTCAGTGCCCACCAGTGCAGCCTATCAGTGCCCATCAGTCCATCAGTGCCACCTCATCAGTGCCCACCAGTGTAGTCTATGAGGGTCCAGCAGTGTCACCTCAACAGTGCCCATCAGTGCAGCATATCAGTGCCCATCAGTGCCGCCTCATCAGTGCCCACCAGTGCAGCCCATCAGTGTCCATCAGTGCTGCCTCCTCCATGCCCATCAGTGCCGACTCATCAGTGCCCACCAGTGCAGCCTATTACTGCCCACCAGTGCCACCTCATCAGTGCCCACCAGTGCCACCTCATCAGTGTCCATCAGTGCCACCTTATCAGTGCCCATCAGTACACCTCATCAGTGCCCATCAGTGCCACCTCATCAGTGCCCACCAGTGCAGCCTATCGGTGTCCATCAGTGCACCCTCATCAGTGTCCACCAGTACAGCCTATTAGTATCCATCAGTGCCCACCAGTGTAGTCTATGAGGGTCGAGCAGTGCCACCTCACCAGTGCCCACCAGTGCAGCCTATCAGTGTCCATCAGTGCCACCTCATCAGGGCCCACCAGTGCAGCTCATCAGTGTCCTTCAGTGCCACCTCATCAGTGCCCACCAGTGCAGCCTATCACTGCCCATCAGTGTCCATCAGTGCCACCTCATCAGTGCCCATCAGTGCAACTTATCAGTGCTCATCTGTGCCACCTCGGTGCCCACCAGTGCAGCCTATCAGGGTCCATCAGTGCCACCTCAACAGTGCCCATCAATGCAGCCTAGTGGTGCCCATCAGTGCCCACCAGTGCAGCCCATCATTGTTCATCAGTGTCCACCAGTGCAGCCTATCACTGCTCATCAGTGCCCCCTCATCAGTGCAGCTTATCAGTGCCCATCAATGCCGACTCATTAGTACCCACCAGTGCAGCCCATCAGTGCCACTTTATCAGTGCCCATCATTGCAGCTTTTCAGTGCAACCTCGTCAGTGCCCACCAGTGCAGCCCATCAGTGTCTATCAGTGCCCGCCAGTGCAGCCTATCACTGCCCATCAGTGCCACCTCCTCAGTGCAGCTAATCAGTGCCCATCAGTGTCCTAGGTGCCACCTCATCAGTGCCCACCAATGCAGTCTATCAGGGTCCATCAGTGCCACCTCAACAGTGCCCATCAGTGCCACCCCATCAGTGCCCACCAATGCAGCCCATCAGTGACACCTTCAGTGTCCACCAGTGCAGCCTATCACTGCCCATCAGTGCCCCCTCATCAGTGCAGCTTATCAGTGCCCATAAGTGCCACCTCATCAGTGCCCACCAATGCAGCCTATCGGTGTCAATCAGTACCCACCAATGCAACCTATCAGTGTCCATTAGTGCCCACCAGTGCAGCCTATCAGTGTCCATCAGTGCCCACCAGTGCAGCCTATCACTGCTGCCTCATCAGACAATCCACAGGCAGTCATGGCATTGGGGAGAAGGATATACCTGCCAGTCAGCACCCTGCACATCCGATCCGCTCTCCGGGGATCTCAGCGTTGCCGCTACCACTCCAAACCTGTTGCTTAGCTGCACCTGCAGCCTCGGGCTTCTATTCCATACCAATCGCATCAGGGAGGGGTCTGGGAATGACCCTGCTGCCTCCCCTGCTGTCTGTTCACTACAGCTACCTCAATGCCAGTGGCATTGTGGGGCGGCCCCCAATGTGCAGGCAGCATGGGCTCCAGGGGCAGCTCTTTTGGGCCCCAAAACAGTACCTGGGCCATTTGCCCCGCGTGAAAGACAGCCCTGGCACTGCTCCTCTTAAAGTGCCGCCCCTCTTAAAGTGCCCCCTGGGTCTCATGGACCCCACGGGACTCATGCTAGGGTCGGCCCTGGATGCTCCATTGTACTCCTTTGATAATGGTAATTTTGCTCTTTCTTTCCTCTTATGTGACAGCAGTCTTCTAATCAGCCGGCTCATGGCCAGTGTGCACCTGCTGTCTCTGGGCAGTGGCCTAGCATGGAGGGGGGCAGCCGTCTTTGGCCCTGGGTGCAAGATTTAGAGGGGCGCTGTCCCGAGTGTGCTGCCCTTGATGTCATGTCAGGTTCCATGACGGCGGGAGCACGGCGGGAGCCTTGCCCCAGGTGCTGACAACCCACGCTACACCAGCAGGTACTGGTGGGTGGTACTTGTGGGTACTTTTGGGTACTGATGGGTGGTGCTTCTGGGTACTGGTGGGTGGTACTGGCTTGTACTTCTGGGTACTGGTGGGTACTGCTGGCTGGTACTTCTGGGTACTAGTGGGTACTTTTTGGTACTGCTGGGTGGTACTTCTGGGTACTGGTGTGTACTGCTGGGTACAGCTGGGTGGTAATTCTGAGTACTGGTGGGTACTATTTGGTACTGTTGGCTGGTATTTCTGGGTACTGGTGGCTGGTTCTTGATCCCCTATACCTGCCATCAGTGTGACAGGAGCGGCGCTGGAGGAAGTATACGGCTGCAGTAGAGAGCAGAGCCAATGCTTCCTGTATCGTGCTGGGAACTGTCAAAGGTGGAGCATTTCTGTCTCAGACTCCGCCTGAGACAGAAGCTGGTGCTATACAGGAAGCATCGGCCCTGCTTCCTCTAGCGCCGGCTCGGATCTTTCCGCTGATGCTTGGGGATGGCGGGTCGGCAACTCGCAATCTGGGCTTGCCGACCCGCCATCCCAGAGCAGGAGGTGGCAGGCTACATCAGAGGACACTGCGGGCCAATGTGCATACCTCCCAACTTTTTGAGATGGGAATGAGGGACACCTATCAGCAAAAGTATGCAGGCATAGGACACACCCCTTGCCACGCCCCCTTAAAGGAGAATTGTACAAAAAAAACCAAGATTGGTTAAACCCACAAGTGCTTTTTTTACTACTACGATTCCTTTATATTGGCTTCTGGAATTTACAAATGCAGCAATTTAGAAATCAGATAAAAGGTTTAATGCTGGAAAACACTTTTTGATAGATAAAAAGTGCATTTTATATACATCTATATAGATCAGACCAAAATGAGGGACAAATGAGGAGGAAAGAGGGACAGGGGGACATTGTTCCAAATCAGGGACAGTCCCTCGAAATCAGGGACAGTTGGGAGCTTTGCATGTGTCCCGCGGGCAGGCGGTTGGACACCCATGCTGCAGTGGGTCTATTATTGCTTTTACTGCAGTAACAAACTCACAGGGCTCATGCACATGGCACTTAGAGCTGTACAGTATGGATGAGCTCATGTATGTTCGGATACATGTCCAAACTATATGACAAGAATGCTGAAATCATCTGGAAGTGCCGCTGAGCTTACTTTGGTAAGTGCTGGATATTTCTACAGTAAATAGTTGCACATTTTACTGCATTTCTTTTAATTAACAAATTCCATACAAATTACTTGTATAGGCCCCCAAATTATACTTGGTTCCCTGTTCTCTAAAAAGGCAGTTCTAAGGGGGGGGGGGGGGGGGCATGGTTCTAGGGGCAAGCAGGGGCATGACCAAGGAGTTCCTGCACCTTTTCTCTGGAAAAAAAAAGCCCCACATACTTGTATGAAATGTTGACATTCTTTTTTTAAATAAAAGTGGGCAGGGAAGCCCTGAAAACTATTTCTGCCGTGGAGTAAACTCACTGTTTATAAATGTGCCTTGCGTAAGGCAGTCAATTAAAATGAATGGGCTGCCATTGCACTCTAATGCCACGTACACACGATCGGAATTCTCGTCGGAAAAAGATATGATGGCTTTTCCGACGGGATTCTGCTCAAGCTTGCCTTGCACACACGGTCACACAAAAGTTTGCTGAACTTTCGACCGTCAAGAACGCGGTGACGTACAACACTACGACGAGCTGAGAAAATGAAGTTCAATGCTTCCGAGCATGCGTCCAATTGTTTCCGAGCATGCCTAGGAATTTTGCGCGTTCAGAATTACTACAGACAATCGCATTTTCGGATAGGAACTTTCTCCGACCGAAAAATTGAGAACAAGCTCTCATCTGTCTTTTGCTGGCTGAGTTTCCGATTGTGTCTACATGTCAAAAATCATAAATGTACCATTTTTGGCTAGCAATGCATCGCAACACACTGCTGTGTGTTGCAGCATGCTGTATTGTAGGTGTGTTGTTTTTGTATGCTGAAGTGCCATTCCAGATAAAGGGGCACCACAATACAGCAATGCATGAAATTAGAGCTGCACGATTCTGAATAAAATGAGAATCACAATTTTTTTGCTTAGAATAAAGATCACGATTCTCGGCGTAACATCATCATTCACATTATAAAAAAATTGGGCTAACTTTACTGTTTTGTTTTTTTTAATTCATGGAAGTGTATTTTTTCCCAAAAAATTGCGTTTGAAAGACCACTGTGCAAATACAGTGTGCCATAAAACATTGCAACGACCTCCATTTTATTCTCTAGGGTCTCTGCTAAAAAATATATATATAAAGCAAAAATACTGATTTTAAGATAGAAGTATGGGGTTGGGGTTTTTTCCAGTATCATACTTACCTAGGTGGATGCAGCATTGGTCCGATTGAACACCGCTGATCGCTTGGTTCCAACAGCTCCATGAGCAGAGAGATGGTGACTGTCAGTCACAGCTCTCTGCTCTGCCCCCTCCTCACTCACTGGAGTGCTGGGCTGTGGGGGGGGGGGGGGTTGTGATGGCGCAGACCCTGAGCGGAATTCAGCCCGTTCTCTGCTGAAAACGGGTTACAGATGTGCAAAACAAACTGCACTCCTGTGATCCACAGGAGAAGTACAGCCAAACGAGCCTTGGCTATACTTCTCCTTTAACTTGTAAGCAACAAGTGTCAGAAAAAGGCTAAAGCCTCATACACACGATTGGATTTTCCGCAGACAAAACCTCTGACTTTTGTCCGAAGGCGTGTGCCTGGATTTTGTCTTGCATACAAACGGTACACGATTGTCGACCAACAAACACGAACGTAGTGATGTACTAGACGTACTACGAGCTGAAAAAGAGGAAGTTCAATTGTCAGGCGCCACCTTTTGTGCTCCTTCTGCTAATTTCGTGTTAGTAGAAGTTTGAGAGTGTTGATTCACACTTTTCATTCCGCGCTTTTCTGTTTGTTCCTGAACGGCCGTTCGTCAACCAGCCATGTTGCAGAATCAGAGTAGATAACGTGTTATTTATTATTAGCCTTGGAGTTGTTGCTTTGACCCAAGTCCAGTCCAGGAACAGGAGGAGGAAGAGTTCTTGGACCAAAAATTGGTTGCTTTATTAATGGTGACCAATTATGTCATATGCCTTTGCTACGGGAGCTCCAGGAGAATAATCCAGATGATTTTCGGAATTATCCCCGGATGACGGACCCCTGCTTTCACCAACTCTTGGCATTGTTGACCCCCTATATTAAGAAGCAGGACACATGCATGAGGCTTTTATTTAATTTTTTGGTTGAATAATGATTTGATTTGGTATATTTTCTATATTTTTGGATGCATAGAATGCACTTTTTGGTTAAGTTCTATTGGCAGATATCATGTCTAATTTTATTTGTTTTCTTTTTTTAATGCACAATAAAAAAATTGTGGAGAATAATACTTGGCTATGTGTTTTATTTCAAATGACCGTTTGGGACAGTTTGGGAGTAGGCAGGTACATTTTAAAAAATACAATGTAAAATTAACAAGGGACACCAACACAGAGAATCGTGCGCTGCATTTCGCAATTTCATAATTTGCCACGTCACGAATGTTAGGTCTCCATTACAAACGCTAGTTTATAAGACCAACCGCTTCTGGCTCGCCCTTGCTTTCGAGCATGCGTGTTTGTACTTTAGACTTTTGTCCGATGGACTTGTGTACACACGCTGGGAAAATCCAACAACAGACATTTGTCCGTGGAAAATTTTAAAGCCTGCCATCCAACATTTGTCTGCAGGAAATCCGACAACAATTGTCCGATAGAGCATACAAACGGTCGGACAGCCTGTCATCACACATTTCCCGTTGGAAAATCCAATCGTGTGTACACAGCTTTTGTCTCTGAAGTGGAGGTCCAATCTAAAACTAAAATCCCTGCGTCTATAGATATCCACGATCTTAAGCCACATACACATGATCGGAAATGTGTGATGACAGGCTGTTGGAGGAAAATCCGACCCTTTGTATGCTCCATCTGACAATTGTTGTCGGATTTTCCACGGACAAATGTTGGATGGCAGGCTTTAAAATTTTCTGAGCGTGTGTACACAAGTCCGTCGGACAAAAGTCCAAAGTACAAACACACATGCTCGGAAGCAAGGAGGAGTCAGAAGTAGTCTTGTAAACTAGCGTTCGTAATGGAGAATTAACATTTGTGACGTGACAAATTATGAAATCTCAAAATGCAGCGCACAATTCTCTTCTTCTTTAATGGGATAATTTTTCTAGTGATATCAAGAATAATATTATTATGCTTGTTATTTTTTTTTTTTTGGTGCAAGTTACCACACCACCATTATCCTGTATTTTTTAACATCAAAGATACAGTTATGTTGGTGTCCCTTTGTTAATTTTTTCATTGTATTTTTTAAAATGTAACTGCCTACTCCCAAACTGTCATTTGGTGTAAAACACATAGCCAAGTATTATTCTACACAATTTTTTTATTGTGCATTAAAAAAAGAAAAATTGGACATGCTATCTGCCAATAGATCTTAACCAAAAAGTGCATTCTATGCATCCAAAAATACAGAAAATATACTAAATCAAATCATTATTCAACCAAAAAATAATCATCCGGAGATAATTCCTAAAATCATCTGGATTATTCTCCTGGAGCTCCCGGAGCATAGGCATATGACATAATTGGTCAACGATTAATAAAGCAACCAATTTTTGGTCCAAGAAATCCTCCTCCTCCTGTTCCTTGACTGGACTTGTGTCAAAGCAATAACTCCAAGGCCAATAATAAATGACACGTTATCTCCTCCGATTCCACAACATGGCTGTTTGACGAACAGCCGTTCAGAAACAAACTGAAAAGCGCTAAATGAAAAGAGCAAAATAAAAAGTGAGAATAAAAACTCACCAAACTTCTACTAACACTAAATTAGCAGAAGGAGCACAAAGGGTGGCGTCTGACAATTGAACTTCCTCTTTTTCAGCTCATAGTACGTCTAGTACGTCACTACGTCCGTGTTTGTTGGCCGACAATTGTGTACCATTTGTATGCAAGACAAAATCCAGGCACACGCCTTTGGACAAAAGTCAGAGGTTTTGTCTGAGGAAAATCCAATCGTGTATACGAGGCTTAACACTAACCTATCTAGCCCTGTAAAGAAAAAATTAGTATACATACCTTTTTTGAAGCTGATCCGACCCGACCCCATGCTGAGCTGTCAGCCGCGGCTTCGCTGTGGAGGTGGGTGCAGAGGACACGTCCGACAACGGAAGCCCCATAGTAAGTCTATGGGTGACGTCACTTCCCATTAATTTCACAGCCATTGTCTGCCGTGTCCTCTGCAGGTCTTTCGCCGCTGGAGATCGGATCAGATCGCCTTCAAAAAAGGTACAGAATGTATACTCATTTTTGTTTTATAGGGCTAGATAGGTTAGTGTTAGATCGTGGGTGTCTATAAATGCAGGGATTTTAGTTTGTAGCTTGGACTTCCACTTTAAGTGGTTAAATTGACCTCATTTGCAGACCAAAGTTCATTCATTTGATCTAAAAGAACCAAATGATACAAAGGGGGTTATTTACCAAAGGCAAATACACTTTGCACTACAAGTGCACTTTTACAATGGTTAAAAGACTTTGCAAAGTGAGGGTTGCCTAGATATTAATACCGCACACAACTCATACACCAAGGAGTCCTGAATATACTTGACAATAATCTTGTCAAGGTAACAAAATTTCTCCACAACAGTCTTGGTGAGAGTTGATCAAATTGTGCAGTAGCTGGCTCTACATGTTACGCATATATGTATGCTTCTTCAAGAGCTTAGGCATACATTAGTGCAAACATGACACAGGATTTGGGACCAGGGTGAAATGGCAAGGTAGGTAGGTGTCCAGGATGTGCGGCAGATGTACCAAATGCATATCATCAAGGAAGTGACTAATCCATAGTATTAATCCCCATTCAAAAAGTGGTTATATAGATACCACAATATAGTAGAATGAGTAGAAGAGGGACAAGTCACAAGCCTGTGACCCCTAGATGGCAACCAGCGCTGCAGAGGGTCTCCAAAAAAGAGAGGTGTTCCTCAGTGGTTGCAGTAAATGGTTAGCAAAATATCATACTACAGTTGAAACTGCTTGCTGGCATCCACCGCTCCTGAGATTACTTACACATGGTAATGATAAGAGTGCTCTGCACTTGGTACATAAATCGTGGAGATGCCGGATTAGGATCGTGAGGGGGGGTTGAATCGGAGTCGTGATTTTTTAACCATTAATTGTGCAGCTTTACATGAAACATACAACACTACTATGTGGAAGAGTGGCACTGACATGATGACGTCAATGCCAATCTCAGATTTATTATACCATGGTGAGTAAATGGAGCTGTAGTGATCAGTGGCAGCCCATCCATTAGGGGCGCCCAGTCGCCGCCCCCTCTCTCCAGGCCACCCCCTATATGCAATGGTAGATTCATGCATAGCATTAATCTATCCATGGCCGCCGCGGCCGCCCTCTACTCATGCGTCTGGCTCCTTTCAGGGTACCGGGGGCATAAATTACATCGGCCAGGGTTTTATTATGAAGCACCTGATTACAGACAGAGGCTCTAACAGGCTTCAAAATAGGGTGGGCTCGGGTCGCAGAGGATGCGTCCGGAGCCTACCCAGGTGTGTTGCAACAGCGCATGAATATTCGCTGTTGCAACACTGATCCTCCTCCTTGCCAATCAGGAAGCGGGTCTGATACCCGTCACCCGATTAGCTGAAAGGACAGGCGATCCTATTGGACGCCTAGGAGGAGGGGAGGAGGTACACAGCGGACACGAGGAGGAGAAGAGCCGCTGGCCAATGCCTGGATGCCCGGTCTCCGCTGATGCCTGGATGCCCAATACCTGCTGCCGCTCCTCGGATACCTGATCCCCGCCAATGCCTACCGCCTAGATGGGGTGTGTGCCGGTGGACCGACCGGCAGGCAGCAGGGGGGGTGTTTGAGTTGCCATTGGGGTGGGGGGGTTCGGTTGTTTGCTGCCCCCCAAACAAAAAAAACTACCAGCCGCCACTGGTGGTGATGCCGTTGGACTTGAAGCCAACCAATGCTGGATCTGTGAGTCGGGGAGTTAACGGGTAGCAGCACCATGCTGGAGGAAAGAATTCAACATGAGTTGCTTTTTTTCATTTTTCACTTTTTATTAAAAAAAACAATACTTGGGCTTTTAAAAGCAGGGAACTACAAGTAGCCCTTGCCAAAATGAGCAAGAGTGTGTATAATGACACAGTGTCGTTATTTATTTAGATTGGTATGCTAGAGGCAGCAGTGTTCATTGCTATTGACAAAACAAGGGTTAAGCTGACTGGCCCTTTAATTGGCTGCAAGTGCATTGGCTATACTGTGAGAAAATGCCAATTGTTGCTGGCTTATTGGAGAAGCACAGGCACTTCTTTGTGCAGCGATGGTGCATAACCTCATACCGCAGTGCTGAATAACTTCCTGTGCAGCCATCAGTGACACAACATCAAGGAAGCAGTCCAATCTGAACTGAAAATCAATTTTCAGCTTTAGCCGGTTTAAACATTATGACTGCAAATCTGTAGAAATAGATTTTTTTTTTTTTTTACCCTTTTCATTTTTTTGTTGCTCAAAACAGCAGAGCTTTTACAATCTCCGGCAGCCACAATTGTCATCTCGGTCTTAGGCTAATATTTTAATGTCTGCACCATGTACAACCTTATACCTTCACGCATATTGATTCTGTTCCCCGAGGAATGCTGAAACACTGCAGTTACCTCTGCAGTTGGATGTGATCTTCACTACACACAGCATACACTTGCTTACTTTACTTATCATGCATTGCAGAGCTTGGGAGCAACTGTGCATGAGAGAGACACGGAGGCAATCATGGAATAACAGCAATTAGAGACACGTAATAATATAGGTTTAAAATAATATAATAGATTTCTAATAAAATAAAATCTATTACTAGTCAATGCACCTGAAAACTGATATTTTGGTTTTGGGTGGGCACAGGTGTCTGAAATCATTCCCATTCATGAGCTGTCGGAATATTCAATAGCTAATTTCTCACCCACACACATACGTTTAAAATAATGGCGTCTCTTACTGGCAGCTGAATTCTGCATAGCTCCCAACTGTCCCTGATTTGGTATAATGCCCCTCTGTCTCTCTCTCCTCCTCATTTGTCCTTCATTTTGGTCTGATCTATATAATTGCATATAAAATGCACTTTTTATTCCTTCAAAAAAGTGTTTCCCAGTGCTAAAAGTTCTAAATTGCTGCATTTGTAAATTTCAACAGCCAGTATAAAGGAATAGTAGTGGTTAAAAAAAAAAAAAAACACTTGTGGGTTTAACTAATCACTTTTTTTATAGAATTCTCCTTTAAGGGGGCGTGACAGGGGGCGTGTCCTATGCCTACATACTTTTGATAATAGGTGTCCCTCATTCCCATCTCAAAAAGTTGGGAGGTATGATTCTGCCATTATCATCAGCTAAAGGGATCTTTCATATAGGCAACAGGGAGGCCACAGTTTTACCACCCCCCAGCCGCTCACCCATTTGCTAACATTACAGCCTGACAGGGAATGTACACACAGCATTTTGAACTTGTGCTGCAGAACCTGGCAGGTAGCACCGCCTGCCAAATTTGCCTATTGAGTTCAATGGAAGCACACTGCAACCACAATATGACCCTCTGTGCTTGACACTTTCACCGGAATATTAGTGGAATTTCAAGAAAATCCACATAGACAGTCATATTTCACAAGCAAGTCTGATCTCTGTAATAGGGATCCATCACATCTGAGGACAGCACAGTGAAGTTGGAGTGGATTCTGTTTGTTTCTTCTGTCTGCCTAAGAGGACCGAGGAGAGCTGACTGCAAAATTCTCCACTCTAGGACAGAAAGAGACTGCCAAGATCAAGAATCAGTTTTCCTGCAATCACTTGATGCCGGGAGTCCTGTTTGCTAAGGAAATTATGGGCCAGCTATATGGGAAGCTAAGTGACTTTTGATGTATCCTTCTTGTATACAGACTATTGCAATGTTCCTTTGCTAGGAAAGGATTGATAATCTGTTTATAGATATCATCTGGTGAATGATTGGAATTTAAGGCACTATCAGTCTATTGGAATTCCTGGTCTGTATCATCCACCCTCCATCGTTCTGGTTGTGACCATTGAAGTACACCATCACATCATTTGTGTTCTCCATTAAAGACCTGCTGGAGTGAATGGTCTAAATGCCTGTATGACCCACCGCGTATGGCGTGTGTGTCCATCTTTGTTTTTGGTAAGCGTACCCAATTTCCTTTCATTTCACATGTTTATCTGCGAATGACATATGGAGAAACCTATGCATTTTCACCCATCATTTGTGGAAAGGACATCACCCTAATATTTCTCTTACATGGGACTATACCACCCTCTATAGAGGAGTTTTGCAGTTGAAACTATATTTTGTCACGGACGTTTTGTTGACCTTTTTGTTCACTAATTTTTATACATTTATTATATATTATATATTTTTGATTTTCTATTTTCCTTTTATCATTCACTTTACCCTGCACTGATTTCATGATTTAATTCATGGTACATTCATTAGACATTGGCTTCTCATTTATGAATGGCCATTGGTCTTATACTTACACCTAGGGGCTACTCTGGGGATTATACATATCACATTAGCGCTGCATTTTTTTAATGTTTTCTAATTTCAAGAAAAGCCTCCACCTCATAGAAATGGCCGCTTACCAGATCCTCATGACCTCCTGTTACGGAAGATAGATATCAAAAAAATGGAGGTTCTGAAATAAGTCTGCTATGCACCAGCCAAGATCCCTTAGATATAGTACAAGTCTCCTGTTACGGAAGGTCTTGAATGTTTGTATACCCAGCCCGGACCTTTGCTCGTCCAGGGGATTCGCGCTCTCAAGCCTCCACCACCCGGAATGGGTTCGATCATAAATGAGCCCCAAAAAGAGATAAGGCCTCCATAGTGTAAAATCTTCAGTGTTTATTTGTTAAAAAAGTTTGGTTGCACTTACATCAAACGAATGTAATTAGGTATAAAAGAATAAGCCCCAGGATGACATCTTTTGTCACAAAACACATAGGGAGGAGCGACATGCTGACATCACCACATTTGCGCAAGGCTGCAACAGTGAGCCCTTCATGACCAGGCCATTGTTTGCGATACAGCACTATGTTACTATAACTGACAATTGCGCAGTCATGCGACACTGTACCCAAATAAAATTTTTGTTCTTTTTTTCCTACAAATAGAGCTTTCTTTTGGTGGTATTTGATCGCCCCTGGTGTTTTTATTACTTGCGCTATAAACAAAAAAAAACTGACAATTTGAAAAAAAAAGAAAAACAATATTTTTCACATTCTGCTATAAAACATATCCAATAAAAAAATGTAAAATATCACATTTCTTCATCAATTGATCCCAATATCTTTTCTGCTACAGAAATCTAATTTCTTCATCAATTTAGGCCAATATGTAATTAGTTAATCTTTTATACCTAATTACATTTGTTTGATGTAAGTGCAACCAAACTTTTTTTAATAAACACTGAAGATTTTACACTATGGAGACCTTATCTCTTTTTGGGGCTCATTTATGATCCAAACCCAATCCGGGTGGTGGAGGCTTGAGAGCGTGATCCCCCTGGATGAGCAAAGGCCCGGGCTGGGTATAAAGCCACAAGTAGAAGGACGATGGTCCGAAACATGTCGGGTTGCTAATGCCTTCTTACCACGCGATTTTATTCCATTTTTATTCTCTTTGTGATCACGTTGTATACTTTGGAGTGCGTTGCAGCACTGTTTTTAGCTTTTCAATAAAAGCCTCTTATTTAATTGATTCATGCCCTATGTGGAGCTTTTTTATCCTTGTCTCCTTTCATGAATGAGACCCTGCTGAGCCCTAGCTATTTTTTCTTCACACACTCCGTCTATCTGAGAGAGGTATCCTGACCGACATCCCGATCAAGAACTTCCACACCCATGAACGGTGACGGTCGACTTGGACGTGACTCCTCGCCAGGACCTCTAAAGCCAGATATCCTTGGGACCATTGGATCCCTCAAGTCTGTATGACACTCCACCGTATGGTGACTGTGTCCACCTGTTCTGGTAAGGTTACCCATTTTTACCATTCGCAGTCCTCTTTGAGCACACAGATGATTCAAGTGTGAGGTGTCCCCATACAGAGTTGGTTCCAGTCTCCACCCCATGTGAAGTTGTGGCACCATCTACGCCTTGGAACCCCCATGTGTTGTCAATTAACATATGATTTATCACATATTTATGGACTTTTATTTTATTTTATTTTAATTTGTTTATGTGTTTAACAAACACACATATCACCTAATAGATATCTTTTATATTTTCAGCAGTTTTCCATTAATACGTGTTGAATATGTAAACGCATAATTCTAGTGCTGCATGTGTTTTCTATTTTTCCTATTCTGCACATTGCTCACCACATTGTTTCATGCCGGCAGCTACCACTTATATAATTTTGTAATAGCGCAATTATTGATTGGTTTCATTATATAGCCACAAGCGTTCGAGACCTTCCGTAACAGGAGTTCATGAGGATCTGGTAAGCGGCCATTTCTATGAGGTGGAGGCTTTTCTTGAAATTCAACTAATATTCTGATGAAAGTGTCAGGCACACATTTAACCCTTTGAGCACCCCTAATGTTAACCCCTGATGTTAGCCAGTGTCATTAGTACAGTGACAGTGCATATTTTTTTTAGCACTGATCAATGTATTAGTGTCACTGGCCCCCAAAAAGTGTCAAAAGTGTCAGTTAGGTGTCCGATTTGTCTGTCACAATATCGCAGTCCCGCTATAAGTCGCTGATCGCCGCCATTACTAGTAAAAAAAATTAAATACATACAAATGTCCCATAGTTCAATCAATATAGGCTTATTGGGATTTTTTTACCAAAAATATGTAGCAGAAAAGATATTGGGATCAATTGATGAAGAAATGTGATATTTTACATTTTTTTATTGGATATGTTTTATAGCAGAATGGAAAAAATATTGTTTTTCTTTTTTTTTCAAAATTGTCCTGTTTTTTTTTTGTTTATAGCGCAAAAAATAAAAACAGCAGAGGTGAATACCACCAAAAGAAAGCTCTATTTGTGGGGAAAAAAGGACAAAAATGTTATTTGGGTACAGCTTCGCATGACCTCGTAATTGTCAGTTATAGTAACGTAGTATCGCAAAAAATGGCCTGGTCATGAAGGGAGGTAAATTTTCCAGAGGTCAAGTGGTTAAGGATAGAAGGATTTAATTCTGCTTTAAGGCTGTCAGCCGACCCGCCTCTACAAACTCAGCAGTGCCTAAAAATGGAGAGCAACTGAGCATTTGCACAGCAGGGTGAGACAGTGTATTACTGGATTTTAAACAGTATAGGCACTTATTTTTAATGTTTTACATAGCTATACCTGCAAAAGGGACCAATCTGAAGTCATCTAGCTGGACTTAATTTTCTGACTAAAGTTTCTCTTTAAAGTGGATCTACATTATTCCATGTTAAAGCGGAACTAAACCCTCCTATCGTTTTCAGCCAAGGAAGCTGCCACCTTGGCCTCTGTTTGATCTTCAAATGCCATGATACTGCACATGGATCAGTTATAACACCAGCCATTTGATGGTTTGACAGTTTGGTTGAAAGCACAACCAATGTGACAGTTACATTCACGGCACGTGTCAGGAACGTAACTGTTTTTGAAACTGTTAAATCGATGGGTTTACTTACGCATTAAGTACAGGGAGTCCTGGAGCAAAAAGAAAAGAAAAGGAATGAACGGAGGGGCAGCATGACAGAGGTGGACAGTAGGACAGGCAGTTATAATATAAGGTATCAGTAGCCCTTTAAGGCAGGTGGGGGTGGCTAGGGGCTGGGAGGTGTCCTGAGAAGTTTACGGGGGAGGAGTGAGCAGTGAGCAGCCAGTGAAAGTGAAAGAAAGTGAAAGGCGAAGCTTCCCACGCAGCATCTTTGGAGCGGTGAAGGAACGGTGTATACACCACTCCTCCACCGCTCCTGCCCATTTAAATGAATGGACAGCGCCGCCAAACGCCGGCAAAGCGACGCTGTAGCGGCGATTTGTAGGTCGTTTTAACCCTTTTTCGGGCACTAGCGGGGGTTAAAAGCGCCCTGCTAGCGGCCAAAACCTCTGCAAAAACGACGGTAAAGCGTCGCTAAAAATAGCGGTGCATTACCGCCGACGCTGCCAACGCCCCAGTGTGAAAGCAGCCTAACTCTATATGCCATGTTGTACATAACATTCTTCTGAACTCTGTAATCTATATGCTACTGTACGTTGTATATTACATAATCCTAAATTCGGCACTCTGTGCACCATGTTGTATGTTGTATATTTCTGATCTCTGCAATATACAGTATATGCTATGTTGTATTTGCATAATCCTAACCAATACACCTGTACTATTTTTTATGTTACATACTCCTCACCACTGCATATTATATACTATGTTGTACATTACTTTACTCTTGATTCCCTGCTTTCAATGCTATGTTGTGCATTACATAGTTCTCACCACTACATTTTACATGCTATTTTATATGTTACGCCTGGTGCAAGTACCCTGTAACCATTACAATACACTTTCGCCACCAAGGTGTTTATTGTCTTAGCACATAGTGGTGGAAATATAAAGCAAATTGTGCAAAACTTTTAATGAAGATCTTTAGTACATTTTTAAAATATTAGCTTTATGTCTATTTAATGTGTGTGGAAATATTTCATGGAAGAGGCTGTGGGTACAAGGACTGAGGATTATTAATGTTTTAATTTGGGAGGTTAGATACTCTGTTTAAGGAATTACCTATAGTTGGGTGTTTTTCCCTCTTATATTCTGTAATCAAGTCAATAACAGTTTAGAAAAAGTACAACTTTGCAAATGATGTAATTAGAAATAATAAAAGGATGGTAATTGCCATGCCTACTACGCTCATTACTGGCTTCACTACTTAGTAAGCCATAGTCACAAGCATACAGCTAGTGAAACAACAAAAGGTTTGACCTTGATACTTGTTCCAGGTCAGTTATTCACTAAACAGTAAAGCCAAAATCAATCTGAAAGCCCCAAACAGTCAGCAATTGTGGCTTTTATAGAACTTTTCTTAAACTTCCAACTATACTATTGAATATGAATAATTAGCAAAGGTTTCAACCCAAGCAAATCTTTTTTATAGGGTGATAATGTGATTGTGATTGTGCAGTAATAAAAAGTGTTTTTGTTTGAAAAAAAATTACTTTTTATTACTAATGCACATGTTAAAAACAGGGCAGGAATCCTGTTATTACACATTGGCTTTTTTCAGGTGTTTACAGGCAGAAAGAAACCCCCACCAAACTTGTATTTTTGAGCGGAGCTTTCGAACATAAAATACACCTAAGTGCCCAAAAACGCATAAAAATAAATAGGAAAAATAAGCTGAGGGGAGGGTTTGTGAAAAAAAACGCTTATGCTCAAAAAAGCTCAAAGAAGCTCAATAAAAACGTGCAAAAGAGCACAAAAAAGCATAAGCTTCATCAAACTTTTAGGCAGAGATATAAAAGCTCAAGAGCTTTTTTTTTTTTTTTTTTTTGCAGTGTGCATGAGCCCTTAGACACATCCACTAACTGGCCCAGTGTGCTGTGTGTGTTGCTTTGCTGCTTTCCTCCAGGGGCACAGGGAAGGGGGGACGGGTCTTGACAAAGGGGTGTGAGTACCTGCACCTATTCGCTGAGAAAAAAAACCCACTAGGGCTATATATATACAGGTCCCACTCAGAACAGGCATCGCCATGGTCAACCAAAGAAGTTGAGTGCACGTGCTCAGCGTCATATCCAGAGGTTGTCTTTGGTTAATAGACGTATAAGTGCTGCCAGCATTGTTGCATAGGTTGAAGGGGTGGGGGGTCAGCCTGTCAGTGCTCAGACCATATGCGGCACACTGCATCAAATTGTCGTCCCAGAAGAAAGCCTCTTCTAAAGATGATGCACAAGAAAGCCTGGAAATAGTTTGCTGAAGACAAGCATACTAAGGACATGGATTACTGGAACCATGTCCTCTGGTCTGATTAGACAAAGATAAACTTATTTGGTACAGATGGTGTCAAGCCTGTGGCAGTAACCAGGTGAGAAGTACAAAGACAAGTGTGTCTTGCCTACAGCATGGTGGTGGGAGTGTCATGGTCTGGGGCTGCATGAGTGCTGCTGGCATTGGGGAGCTACAGTTCATTGAGGGAACCATGAATGCCAACATGTACTGTGACATACTGAAGCAGAGCATGATCCCCTCCCTTCGGAGACTGGGCCGCAGAACAGTATTCCAACATGAAAACGACCCCAAACACACCTCCAAAACGACCACTGCATTGCTAAAGAAGCTGAGGGTAAAGGTGATGGACTGGCCAAGCATGTCTCCAGACCTAAACCCTATTGAGCATCTGTGGGGAATCCTCAAACAGAAGGTGGAGGAGTGCAAGGTCTTCAACATCCACCAGCTCCGTGATGTCAACATGGAGGAGTGGAAGAGGACTCCAGAGGCAACCTGTGAAGCTCTTGTTAACTCCATGCCCAAGAGAGTTAAGGCAGTGCTGGAAAAGAATGGTGGCCACACAAAATATTAACACTTTGGGTCCAATTTGGACATTTTCACTTAGAGGTGTACTCACTTTTGTCGCCATCGGTTTAGACATTAATAGCTGTGTGTTGAGTTATTTTGAGGGGACAGCAAATGTACACTGTCATACAAGCTGCACACTCACTACTTTACATTGTAGCGAAGTGTCATTTCTTCAGTGTTGTCACATGAAAAGATAGAATAAAATATTTACAAAAATGTGAGGGGTGTACTCACTTTTGTGAGATACTGTATATCTATATAGATATACAGTATCTCACAAAAGTGAGTACACCCCTCACATTTTTGTAAATATTTTATTCTATCTTTTCATGTGACAACACTGAAGAAATGACACTTTGCTACAATGTAAAGTAGTGAGTGTGCAGCTTGTATAACAGTGTAAATTTGCTGTCCCCTCAAAATAACTCAACACACAGCCATTAATGTCTAAACCGCTGGCAACAAAAGTGAGTACACCCCTAAGTGAAATTAAACTTTTCACTCTTTGTTATATTGCAGCCATTTGCTAAAATCATTTAAGTTAATTTTTTCCTCATTAATGTACACACATCACCCCATATTGACAGAAAAACACAGAATTGTTGACATTTTTGCAGATTTATGAAAAAAGAAAAACTGAAATATCACATGGTCCTAAGTATTCAGACCCTTTGCTCAGTATTTAATAGAAGCACACTTTTGATCTAATACAGCCATGAGTCTTTTTGGGAAAGATGCAACAAGTTTTTCACACCTGGATTTGGGGATCCTCTGCCATTCCTCCTTGCAGATCCTCTCCAGTTCTGTCAGGTTGAATGGTAAACGTTGGTGGACAGCCATTTTTAGGTCTCTCCAGAGATGCTTAATTGGGTTTAAGTCAGGGCTCTGGCTGGGCCATTCAAGAACAGTCACTGAGTTGTTGTGAAGCCACTCCTTCATTATTTTAGCTGTGTGCTTAGGGTCATTGTCTTGTTGGAAGGTAAACCTTCGGCCCAGTCTGAGGTCCTGAGCACTCTGGAGAAGGTTTTCATCCAGGATATCCCTGTACTTGGCCGCATTCATCTTTCCCTCGATTGCAACCAGTCGTCCTGTCCCTACAGCTGAAAAACACCCCCACAGCATGATGCTGCCACCAACATGCTTCACTGTTGGGACTGTATTGGACAGGTGATGAGTAGTGCCTGGTTTTCTCTGTACTGTATATATTAGCCCGCCTCACCTAGCATTAATCCTTGCTGCATCAGGGTTTTCAGCTCAGACAAAGCACAGTGTCACACACTAGGCTCGCAGTCAGTAAGCAAAAGTATAGTGAGAACAAGCATGCAGCCAGTAAAGTCAGAGCAGAATCAAATTACGGTCCTTGTTCTGCATACTGGCTGCATGTTACTCAAAAAGAAAATATCTCAATAAGTCAGGTACAGGAGGGGGGGGGGGATGGAGCAGCTGAGAGGCAGCTGCTGGTCCAGGCATCTGGGTGGATCCCGACTGTAAATCTAACTTTAGCCCGCTGTCAGATGGAAATGGGTCACAAGAGTACAGTAGTTATGGCAGTTTTGTTCCTTTTGAAATGTTTTACATGACTAAACAAAAGCTGATCATTTTAACCCCCTCGCCACTGTTAAATGGTGTGTCCCATCCATGTTAACTGACACATTCTGCTGGGATACTTGTGCTTTTGTGCAGACATACTGGCTGGATCACCAGATGAAAACAGAAGAAAGAAAGCCTAAAAAAAGGAAACTAATGCAGCCATCACATCTACGAATTGTTAAGCTGCAATATAATAAATGTTTGCTTTTGGGTTTAAGTATTGGGCTCTTTAAAAATAGAATATATATATACAGTATATATTTACCTAGATGTACGCTGCATCTGTCCCCCGCTGCTTCTAAGACTGAGAACTGGGTGATCAAAGAATGCTGTTCATTAAGGTCTCAGTCTTTAGTGAGCAGAGAGCGGGTGACTGTCACCCACTCTCTACATTGCCCCTCCAGAGCTCACTGAAGCTCTGGAGGGGCAATGCTGCGGCTCACTGCCGCAGTATAATGACAGCGGCTGGTCGGCAAGTGGTTAAAAAATTAAAAAAGGTCCTTTAAGTGCACTGTGTTCAGGCGCTGGACACAGTGCACTATGGGAAGCGCGACGTCTATGCAATCATGAGATTGCAGATGAGATGCTTCATTTGCAGGGTTTTGATCTGCCTTGTGGCACAATACATTGCGTCGGAATACTTCCGCCCCATAGTATTACTACAGGTGCTTTGCTTTTGATTAGTACTGCCCTACGACATGGGCAGTTCTTTCCCTCCGAGTTATGACGTTACTCCCGGTTTCCCTGTGCCAGTGATAAACTGGAAGTGACGTCAGCAGCTCTGTGGAATGCACGGCCTGAGCGGAGCTATTTTAGAATTGGAATTGGTAAGCACTGCGTCTGCAGTATATCCACCTCAACCCTCACACAATTCAAAAGACATCATTCTTCATGTATTATTACCAGACCAGTATTTCCTTGCTATGTAGTTGAATGCACTAATGATGGGGCACAGTGGCTGCATACGATAGGGGACAGTGGCTGCATATGATGGGGCACAGTGGCTGCATATGATGGGCACTGCACACTGAAGCTGCATTTGATGGGCACAGTGGCTGCATTTGATGGGCACAGTGGCTGCATATGATGGGCATAGTGGCTGCATATGATGGGCATAGTGGCTGCATATGATGGGCACAGTGAGGCTACAATTGATGGGCACAGTGAGGCTGCAATAATGGGCACAGTGGCTGCATATGATGGGGCAAAGTGGCTGCATATCATGGGGCACAGTGGCTGCATATTATGAGGCACAGTGGCTGCATATAATGCGCACAGTGGCTGCATATGATTAGCACAGTGGCTGCATATGACGGGCACAGTGGCTGCATATGATGAGCACAGTGGCTGCATATGATGGGGCACAGTGGCTGCATATGATGGGGCACAGTGGCTGCATATAATGGGCACTGCACACTGAGGCTGCATTTGATGGGCACAGTGGCTGAATTTGATGGGCACAGTGGCTGCATATGATGGGCATAGTGGCTGCATATGGTGGGCACAGTGAGGCTGCAATTGATGGGCACAGTAACTGGATATGATTGGCACAGTGGCTGCATTTGATGGGGCACAGTGGCTGAATATGATAAGGCACTGTGGCTACATTTGATGGGGCACTGTGGCTGCATTTGATGGGCACAGTAACTGGATATGATTGGCACAGTGGTTGCATATGATGAGACACGGTGGCTGCATTTGATGGGGCACAGTGGCTGAATATGATGGGGAACTGTGGCTGCATTTGATGGGGCACTGTGGCTGCATTTGATGGGCGCAGTGGCTGCATTTGATGTTTTTATTTTCAGTATTTTTCAGAATTTTTCAGTTTGTTTGCACCTCCCCAACAATTTTGAGCAGTAGCCACTACTAATAAGTGGGTAAGGGAGATAGCAGGACTGCTGTTTGCAACAGGACCCTGAGCAGATGGAGTATTTTAATTTCCTTTGCTTTACAATTTACCTTTAAGTGTTTTTCTTTGTGGAATATTATGATCTGAGTTTTTTCTGATTTACCCTGCACTTGGTATGATGTGATTGACTTTTCTTTCTTGCTTTTCTGGATGGAATTAACAGTTAGGGACTCAGGTTCAGCTCCACTGTACACCCAAAGCAGTTAGATCATTATGAAATCTATTATTCAGGTACCGGATTTTGGATGCCATCCAGGCATTGACGCTAGTAATGTGTTTCTATGTGATAGTTATTATGAATTGTATTGTGTTGCAGTGCAGAATTACACCAAAGGCTCTACATTTTAATGACTTGGGAATGATTAGGTGTATACTGCTAGCTTGTAAATATTTTTTTACATGCTGTAAAGTCAACTGGAGATCTTCAGATCATGTTTTCCCACTTTTTTCTATAAGTATAGATATGTGACGCTCAGCTGGCCTGAAGGCTTCATTTAACCCTCTTTGTAGCTCTTATTTGAGTGGGAAAAGATGTAATTTTCCCAATTCAGTTTGATATTTCTGCAGTGAATGAACCAGGGTGGCAAGTTTGCATAGCCCATTTCAGGGGTATTGTAAGGACTATGACAGACCTGAGGCACCCTTGGACATTCTGAAGTGAAAATATTAGTGCACCATCGAGAAGAGCAGCCATGGCCACAACACAGTGAACAATATTCCTGGCTTAACATAGGATGGGTAAATAGATCCTAAGCCTATGGGCTGTATACACTGCACATACAGTATATGCAATGGTGCACATACCCACAAAACATGTTACTGTAGCTTAGTTACTGTGCCATGGGCAAGAGACTTACAGATACACATAAACTTAAGGACAAAGAATAATTTAAAACAATGCTCCCAAGCTCTAATTCTTACTATATTTGTATCAAGATTTCCCAGGATTCTCCTCCACTTGTCAGCTCTCTTGTTCTCCCCCAGCACTCTGCACACAGCCTTAGGGCCCCACAACCTGATCAATTGCTTCCTTTTTGTTTATAAATGAAAATGGAGGTGATGGGACTAACTGGAATAAAAATCTTTAAAAAGCTGTTCTGAAACACTTATCGTGTATTCATCGCCATGCACTGGATTTCATTATGTAATGTACAAAAATCTCTCTGGTGATATCTAGCGTCAATTACTGTAATTACAGCTTGTTGTTTTCATGCTTGTAAAAAGAGTACAGTCCCGTTACCTATGTGTCTAGATGAGTTAGTTTAGTTCTTAGCTAGACCTCCCCCCCTTTTTCTTCATGTTTCCTCTGTTAGTTACCAGCCTTCATAGTGGACACAGGGTGCAGAAGATTATTGTCCATTTAAACTTTGATATGGCCGCGTGAACATCCACATATTGACTTTTACAAGTAAAACTATGTTGGATTAAACTTACGTGTCTTATTGGAGAGTTGAGCTGTCTGTGGAGAAGTGCTTAAAAGAGAAGTATAGACTTTGTAAAAAAGAAAAAAAAACATTAATACTCACCTAGGTGGATGCAGCATCTGTCCCCTGCGGGTTCTACAGTTAGAAGTGAGCCATTGCCCGGTTCTCCCCTCCACTATGAGCTAAGAGCCGTGGCTGTCAGTCAGTGGCTTCCCTTCAGCATTCACTGGAGCGCTGAGCTGCGGAGGGTGTGGGAGCGGCCAGCTCAGGCTCTCAGCAGATCGCTGAGAGGCTGAGCCAGGAGCCGGTCAAGGCTGCTGGGTGGATCCTGACCATATGGTTGGGATCTTTTCAGAACCTGAATTGGCTCAGTGATTTCACCCAATAGTGGACTTCAGCCCGCTTTTGGCTAAAATTGGGTCATAAGAGTGTAGAATGAACTGCACTCCTGTGATCCAAAGGAGAATTACAGACAATTTTTTTTATCTATACCTCTCTTTTAAAGTGGTTCTAAAGGCTGAAGGTTTTTACTTCAATGCATTCTCTGCATTACTGTAAAAAACCTTCAGTATGGACCTTCAGTGGAGACAGATCTGCTGTTCATACTGATTATGAACAGTGATCGGTCTCCTCCTCCAGGCAGTCCCATCACCCCACAGTTAGAAACACGCACTCCCCAAAAATATGTAGAAGAATACATATCAGCCTAAACTATTTATTATAGCAAAAAGTAAAAAAAATTGTTTTTTTTTTTCAAAATTTACGGTCTTTTTTTGTTTATAGCGCAAAAAATAAAAACACAGAGGTGATCAAATACCACCAAAAGAAAGCTCTATTTGTGGGTAAAAAAGGACATCAATTTTGTTTGGTTACAATGTCAAACGACCGTACAGCTGTCAGTTAAAGCGGTGTGGTGCCGTATCTCAAAAAATGGCCTGGTCATTGAGGAGGCAAATCCTTCTGGTCTTTAAGTGGTTAAAGAACGAGAGAGGACATGCACCGCAAGTTTGGGGAGGCATGTGAAGCAGAGTCCTTGGGGTCACTGAGGATTACAGTATCTGGAACTGCCCTCTCCCAGCCACGTACTACTCCCAAGAATCCTGGGGATGGAAAACCATCTCTTAAGATTTGACGCATGTCTTCCTCTGCTTCAATGCCTCCAAAACTGCCAGAATCCTTCTCCTCCCTCTCCTCTTGTGTGTTTTGTGGCGTCACAAGAATGGTGTCTGCATAAAGTGGGCCTTAAGAGGAAAGGAAGTCCTCCTCTTCCTCCTGCTGCTCTGCCTCAAGTGCCCTGTCCATAATGCCAGGCAGAGTCTGCTCCAGCAGGAGCACAAGAGGGATTGTCACTGATGCATGCATTGTCATGGTTCACCATCCTTTTTGCCTCCTCAGATGCTGACATTACAGTGCATGCATCCTTTATAAGCAGCCATTGGTGTGGGGAAAAATGAGCCTGTCGCTTTGCCATACTCACACAGGTACTTGTTGAGGGCCCTCTACTGCATGTGCAGCCGCTGCAGCATTCCCAAAGTTGTGTTCCACCTTGTAGACATGTCACAAATCAGTCGGTTTATGGGCAGGTGGAATTCCCGCTGAATTTTAGCCAACAAGGCACTGGCTGCGTATGACCACCTGAAATAGCTAGAGACTCTTCTGGCCTACTTTAGAAGATCTTCCAACCCTGGGTACCTGTTTAAGAAACACTGAACCACCAAATTGAGGACATGTGCCAGGCATGGCACATGTGTCAACATCTCCCTGTTAAAGGGCAGACAGTAGGTTAGTGCCATTATTGCACACCACCATTCCTGGCTCAAGCTGGCATGGTGTGAACCACCTCTGTGCCTGCCCCTGCAGAGCTGATATCTCTGCTCCGGTGTGGCTCCCTTCCCCTAGACCAGTGGTTCTCAACTCCAGTCCTCAGGACCCACCAACAGGCCAGGTTTGCAAAATAGCTGAAATACATCACAGGTGATATCACTGCTCAGTGATTGCAGTATTCTAGTCTGCAACTCCCCAAGGTAATACTTAAAATCTATAAATAGAAGGAACAGCGCTCACAACAAAAATAAGACTTAATTTAGGCTAAATGCTATCGCTGCTGTAGCAAAGTGTATAAACTTTAGAAAAAATGATAAACGGTTACAGCGCTGATAATCATACAATAACGTGCTACGTGCTGAAAAATTAGATATTGATTATGTTATACATGTAACTACTAGTTACCTCAATATAAGTGATGAGTCAGTCAGTGTTACCTGACTAGACACCACCTGAGAAATGTATTAATGGCAACCATTCACTAATACATTTCTCAGGTGGTGTCTAGTCAGGTAACACTGACTGACTCATCACTTATATTGAGGTAACTAGTAGTTACATGTATAACATAATCAATATCTAATTTTTCAGC
Source organism: Lithobates clamitans (assembly GCA_037952925.1). Classification (NCBI taxonomy): domain Eukaryota; kingdom Metazoa; phylum Chordata; class Amphibia; order Anura; family Ranidae; genus Lithobates; species Lithobates clamitans. Next base: position 3,078,650 of record JBBGZY010001198.1, read on the forward strand.
ACGTAGCACGTTATTGTATGATTATCAGCGCTGTAACCGTTTATCAATACTTAAAATCTGGCCTGTTGGTGGGTCCCGAGGACTGGAGTTGAGAACCACTGCCCTAGACAGACCAGCTGAAGCACTGCATAGCATCTTTTAGCCTGACTCATTGAATAGCCCCTTGAACGCTTAGGGGATACTGGTGGTGCTTAGGACAATTTAGCAGAGGAGGGCATGGAGGAGGAGGAGGAGGGTGTGGAGCTGTCAAATCTTGCATCATCACCACCAGCTGTATGGAGACGTGGTGGCAAAACAAGCTGCAGCACTGAGCCCTGTCCTGCATCCCTCCAAGTTGCAAGCAGAGTTACCCAGTGTGCTTTGAACTAAATATATCGTCCTTGACCATGCTTGCTGGACCACGTGTCAGCAGTAACGTGGACTTTGCAGCTGACTGCCTTGCCCAACGATGCCACAACATTGCCTTCCATGTGATGGTACAGAGCTGGACTGACCCTACGTGAACAGAAATAACAACTGGAAACCTGCCATTGTGGTACAGCACATTCTGCAAATTCACGGAAGAGGACAGAATCCACCAGACGGAAAGGCAGGAGTTGTAAAGCCAGCAGCTTTGACAAGCTGGTGCACTTTAACTTCAGTACTCACTACACAGACACACTATATTGATAGGCACAGCCACAAATGCTTTTTGAACCCACATTTGAAATTAGTAGAAAAGTCAGTGAAAGAATAGCTGCTTTTCAAAACTCAAGTGCTCTACACTGAATCCATGACTGCGTTTCAAATCACTTTTTTTATGGCTGTCAGTGAATAAGCCCAGAAGGAATGAGGACTGAAGCCCTGGATTTTGGGTGTTCCCCCTTCCTTATTTCTACCTACAGTAAAGAGTGGGGGTCATAGTAGAAGATCCCCTCCATGGGTCTGTGATCAAAAATATGAAAATAAAATTGGTAGTTGTGGCACACTGACATTTATGAATGGCATGCATTAGGAATAGCTGAACATCCAATAGGCATCACAATTTGACCACACTGCACTCTGTAATCCAGCAGAACTGGTCAGAGACTTCCCCTCTCTTCTTCATTACTGTGAGTGTGTCTGAGACAGCTTGTGATGAGAAATGTGGTCATTACTCATCTGTGCCAGCATAGAGCATTGGAGCATTGAACTAAAAGGACAGGAAAACAATTTTATTTGAAGGCGATAAATAAAAAATTTTGAGACAAGACAAGATAGTACAGTACTATAAAGAAAAAAAAAGGAGTTAAGCTTGTAGGCAGGAGCAGTGTAAATTCTCTTTGGTGACCATCTCGGGTCATGCAGAGTCTATTTAACCTCTTCACGCGTACCTTATAGCCTTATAGAAAGACGGCTACAGTGTGAGCTTAAATTGCCGGGAGGGCGTCCATGTAGTTCCTCCTGTGCTCGCGCTGCCTGTTAGCCTGCCTGCCTGTTAGCCAATGACAGCTGATCACGTGATGTAAGCAGAGGCTGGTCATCAGTTTATTTTTTCCTCACATTGACAGCGCGAGGAGAAAAATAATAAACTGATTACCGGCTTGTGTAACATTGATCCCGCATTGCTGCTAAGCAGTGCCCACCAGTGCCACCTAGCAGTGCCCACCAGTGCCACCTACCAATGCCCATCAGTACTGCTAAACAGTGCCCACCAGTGCCATCTACCAGTGCCCAACAGTACTGCCAATTAGTGCCCATCAGCGCCTCCTTATCAGTGTCATCCATCAGTGCTGCCTGTCAGTGTTGTAACGACACCCCGAGTATGAAAGGGGTTAAAGCCGTTTAGGACATTCCATTTCTGAACACAAAGGCAGCTACCGTACACTCCAATCAGCCGAACAAGAAACCCATGCGAATAATTCTTCCCTCAAGTACGAGACGAGGGGGCGTGGCTTGACAATGGCGCTGTGAGGCTGCTTTCTCTGGGAGCTCCGTGCCTCGCCTGAGCTGAGAACCGGACCTAGCGCACGTACCGGCTTAAAAACTACATGTCCATGACGGACAGACCTCCGGGATCACCCGCAACCAACAGAACCGCGGACATTGCTGCCTATTTCCTTCGGAATTCGGTAACTCCGTCGCAGGCCGCGGAATCCAAGATGGCGCCGCCACGCACAGGCAATGCAGGCACAGCATCGCTTAAGAAGACAGGCAAGGGGCTCCCTAATGCCCCGCAAGGTAACGGGTCTCTTTCTAACAGACCAGACTCCCCGATCCTGTCCCCAGAATTCCCAGGGATCGATAGTTGCTCATCCATTCAGTCTGCTAACACTCAGGTGCAATCACTCCCTGAGTGTTGGAAAGAGATAATCGCCCTCCTCCCCACTAAACAGGATATCACTGAATCTGCAGCTTCTATTGTGAATACCCTGTCTAAAGAAATCCATGATCTGCAGCAGAGAATAGATACTGTGGACTCCAGGGTATCAGAGGTAGAAACATCTGCCTCCCTGCTGGAGTCAAGAATGTCAGCCATGGAAAAGGCCCATGTGGATTATAAAAGGCGCTTGATCCTGATGCAACTTTCAATAGATGATGGCGAAAATCGCAGCAGGAGAAACAACATCAGAGTGCGTGGACTACCTGAAGCCACTTCAGGTGGTGACCTCAGAGCAACGATTGTGGCCATATTTAATCGACTGCTGGACAAGCCCCCTACAGCGGAATTAGAACTGGACCGTGTGCACCGCGTACAGGGCCCTAGGGGAGGAGATGATCTCGCACCAAGAGACATATTGGCGAGGGTTCACTATTACACAATCAAGGAAGAAATATTGAGAAAGGCATGGTCCCAGGGTCCCTTGGACTTCGATGGTGCATCGGTGCAACTTTTCCCGGATCTATCGCGGCTCACCCTACGCATGAGAGGCCAAATGCGAACACTGCTGGAAGCAATTAGATCGACAGGAGCCACCTACAGATGGGGCCACCCTTTCCACTTGATCGTACTGAAAGGGAACAACTCCTTTGCGCTGCGTTGGCCAGACCAACTCCCAGACTTGTTCAGGTTCCTGGAGATCCCCGGGTTCTCGGTACCCAACTGGTTGGACTTCCCGATTACTTTCAACAGCTCACGATCTACATCACCAAGACCTCAACGAGCCAGCAGACGACAATGGCGCTCAAGATCCAGGATAACTTCAAGAGACAACCCTAACTCGCCGGAGTCTTAATCGACCACACTGGCACGGAAGGCTACTTACTGAGAAGCAAGAAGGGGACCCCTGAAGACCCCAGAATCCTAGACCACTCTGATATCCTTTTTGGAACTCATAAAAAAACCATTAAGTTTTATGATTAGGTCATGAAGTGCCTAAAGGGTATAATAAGTGTACGTTGGAGGGACTTTTAACTCCTCCGTGAAAAGATGAAGTGCCTTGAAATAGTGTTTTGATTTAGATGTAGTGGAGGCGTCTCGCCGCACCTCCCCCTCATTGCCCCACAGTTTGTTAAGGGCATTCTTGTCACCCTTTGTTATTTTTCCCCTTTTTGCCTGTTGTACGTGGGACATGAGGTGGAGGAGTAGGGGGGGGCCCTAATTTAAAAAGGCACGGAATAGTGTTTAGTATACTACCCTCTGGCAGCAGGCCAAAAATGATAGTTGCAATACTCATACTGTATTAGGAATGTTGGTCCACATAGATTTCGTAGTTGATATACATTTCATTGTAGGCGGTTGCATACACATAACCCGAGGATCTTACAACGTAGAATCAAAGTTGTTTATGGTTTTTTATATTAGTATTCTTATTTTTTGTTTATGACGGTAACAGTCTAGTATTGCTCATCATGCCAGTTCTCTCCTGACGACACGTCTCCCGCTGTGTCGCAGAGTCTAGTCTTCCACACCCACTAATAGGAAGTGCAAATTTGCGCAAGGCTTAATATAAGCAACAGTTGGATAACTAAATTATCCTTCCTAGTCTTTTCCTTCATCTTTGTTCAACTCTACTTCCTCCCTTTTTTCCTATTTGCTGCCCTTCCCTTCATATCTAGTCTTCCCCTCCCTTTCCACTCGCCCCTTTCACCCCTTCTCTCTCTCTTTATACCCCCCCCCTTTTTTTTTTTTTTTTCTTTTCTTTCGTTTCTTATCCTCCCCCGATTTGTTATCGGTGCGCGACATGGCCCCCCCAAATAAAATTTACCTCCCTCAATGTCAGGGGCTTAGCTACACCTGAGAAGCGCTCTAGACTACTCTCAGATCTCAAAAAAACACGCACACAGGTGGCGTTCATCCAGGAAACGCATTTCAAGCAAACGGCAGTCCCCAGACTCCGTAACAGGGACTTCCCCATTGTGTACCATGCTCCCTCCCCTCTATCGAAATCAAAGGGGGTCAGCATATTGATAGCCAGATCACTGCCGTGGACGCTGTTAGAAGAAAGAGCCGATCCACTTGGCCGATACTTGCTCCTAAAAGGCAAAATCAGAAATACCACAGTGACCCTAGTAAATGTTTATTTCCCTAATTCTGACCACTTGTCTTTTCTGCGATCTCTCATTCCCTTAATTTTGGATTTCCGGGAGGGTTTGTTCCTGATGGGCGGAGATTTCAATTTTGCTCCAGAACCATTGTTAGACGTATCGAGAGGGGCATCTCATTTAGCATTTTCATACCTTAAAAAACTCAAGGTAGAACTGACCAACTTACAGTTGGTTGACCCCTGGAGGATCATGCACCCTGGAGAGAGGGATTTTACATACTTTTCTGCGGTGCATGGTACATACTCCAGAATAGATTTCTTTCAGATCCAACATAAAGACCTACCATACGTCACCGCATCCCAGATTGACTATATCTCCCTCTCTGACCATGCCCCCACACATGTGACCCTATGCTGGGAAACGGAACTCAGGTCCCCTCCAACCTGGAAACTGAACGAGTCACTACTTCAAATCCCTGAAGTACGGGAACAGATAAGCAGGGCACTGACCAATTACTTCTCAGAAAACATAGACCCCTCGTTATCCCCAATGACAGTGTGGGAGGCCCATAAATGTGTGATAAGGGGGGAATTAATTAGAATTGGGGCAGAAAAAAAAAGAGAAAGGACTAAACAGATTGACAGTTTGATCTCCCAGGTGCGGTCTCTCGAGCTGCTTCACAAGAAGTCCTTAGCTGAAACACACCTCCAGGCTTTATTAAAGGCCAGGGGTGAACTGAAAGACCTTTTGTACTATAAAACGGTACAAAATCTGGCTTGGGCTAGAAGGTCCATGTTCGAATTCTCCAACAAGCCAGGCACCATGCTGGCCAGACTCCTTCGTGGCCCGAGACAACGCACCTACATCCTCTCTATAGTGACCACGCAGGGATCTACAGTTCATACATCCAGGGATATTGCTAATGAATTTGCTGCATATTATCAACAACTATATAATTTACACAGGGGGGAACATGCTGAGCTTAGGACAGAGAGGGAGGCGGCAGCAGGTGAATACATCAGGAATTCGGGTATGCCTACTTTGCCTGCTGATGTAGGAGACTCCTTTGAGGCGGACATCACCCCTGAAGAACTCACACTAGCCTTGGCTCAAACGAAGCCTAGGAAGGCACCCGGGCCAGATGGCTTCACCCTGACTTATTACCAGACCTTTGGGACTAACTTATCGACACACTTCCTGAAAGCCTACAACGCACTAAAAGAGGGTAATCCCAACATGGTAGATTCCCTTCGGGCATTTATCTCTTTGATCCCAAAAGAGGGGAAAGATTCTAGCCACTGCAGTAATTATCGCCCGATTGCCTTACTAAACGTCGATCTTAAATTGTTCTCCAAAATTCTCGCTAACAGAATATTGCCGCATATCCCACATTTGATCCACTTTGACCAGGCAGGGTTCGTGCCGCTGAGGGAGACGAGGGACGATACCATCAGAGTCCTCAACCTCATACACGAAGCGAGGTCCGTCAAGAAGCCTTTTCTGCTCCTTTCCACGGATGCAGAAAAGGCCTTCGACAGGGTGGCCTGGCATTTTATGCGGGCCACTCTGGAACATATTGGTCTTGGCCCAAACATGAGAAGCTGGGTGTCGTCTCTGTACTCGTCTCCCTCGGCGGCGGTACGGGTCAATGAGTGGAGGTCGGACTTTTTTGACATTTCTAACGGGACGAGACAAGGGTGCCCCCTGTCTCCACTGGTTTTTATTTTGACCCTTGAGCCGTTCTTGTGTAGCGTTCGTAGGAATCCCAATATAACTGGGATCACGAAGTCCTCTGGACATCACAAGATCGCGGCATTCGCTGACGATCTGATTTTTTTCGTCTCCAATCCGCAGATCTCATTGCCTAACATCTTGTCAGCTCTAAGGTTGTATGGCGAAGTATCAAATTTCAAGGTCAACTGTGCCAAGTCCGCAGTGTTGAATATCACAATACCAGTTTCAGAAGCAGTAGAGATGAGCAAATCTTTCCCGTTTCGATGGGCAGAGAAATCTATCCGCTACCTGGGGGTGGATGTCACTCCGGACTTGGCACATCTGTACACAAGTAACTTCCAACCCTTACTCCAGAGACTTAAGATAGACCTTCAGACCTGGCACAAACTTACTTTGACCTGGTTTGGGCGTTGTAACGCCCTGAAAATGACGGCCCTACCCCGAGTTTTATATTTACTCCAAACATTACCGATAAAGTTACCAACGACCTTCTTTAAGCAAATACAGTCTATCGTGAGGGAGTTTATCTGGTCTCATAAATCCCCCAGAATAAACATGCAAACACTGTCTAGACCCAAGGAGAAGGGGGGCATCGGTCTACCAGACATCTCCCGGTACTACCGAGCTGTACACCTTGCCAGGATAGTTGATTGGCATTGCAATAAAGATTCAAAACAATGGGTGGGAATGGAAATTGAAGACTCCTCTATCCCCCTGCTCTCATCACCGTGGCTCTTGTCCTCATTCTCAGAGGACCAGAAAACCCATCCGCTAATAGGAGCTACCCTCCAGGTAGCGAGGAAAATATTCCGTACTACAGACATATCACCGTTGCCTTCCCCCCTGACACCTATCATAGGCAACCCAGATTTTACTCCTGGACTTACAAACCGTAGACTGAGACAATTAATTACTTCTGGGAAACAGTCTTTAGGTGAGGTTTGGCCCCAGGGGGAGCTCCCATCTTCTTCCACCATCTCTAGACTCACTGAACCACCATTAGACAATCTCAGTATCATCCAGCTTAGACACTTTCTGCAGACTCTTCAGAAGGCTCCTTATGTCCCTCGGGGCCACACCCCTCTGGAATCCCTTTGTAAATCTGGGGAACCGATAAGACACGCACTCTCATTTTTATATAGCCTCCTCACTATTCAGGGGGGGGACAAGACTCCAGAGTTCCTATTAAAGTGGGAAAGAGACCTGGGGACTCAGTTTACCACACAACAAAGGGAGAAGGTCTTGGCTTTGGCACACAAGTCCTCGATCGCGAGCCATTATCAAGAATCGGGATACAAAATCCTGACCAGGTGGTATAGAGTCCCATATATGTTGCACAAAATGAATCCTTCGCTGTCGGATAGGTGTTGGAGGTGTGGCACAGAGGTGGGAAATATGCTACATGTTTTTTGGTCGTGTCCGATCCTGAGACCCTTTTGGGAGGAGGTGACTTCGACTATTCAAAGTTTGACCTCGGTCGAACTAAAAGATAACCCAGCCGCATGCCTACTACACCTAACCACCAGACCTACTCGCAAATACAAGAAAACCTTGACAATGCAACTCCTGAACGCTGCGAGAGCCTGTATCCCCGTGTTATGGAGAGATCCCCTTCCACCTACCAGGGTCCTGTGGTATTCGAAAGTGAACTGTATCCTACGTATGGAGGAACTGACTGCAACTCTACAAAACAAGGAGGAGCAATTTATTGACAAGTGAAGACCCTGGAGATATTTTGTGGGTACTAACACATATCTACAGGAGTTGGCACAAGCACAAACCCAGCCTACCTGAGATGGCAACCCCGCAGACAGTAATAAAACAGGCGCCTGTACTTACCCCATTGGGGTTCGGCAAGTGGGTATGACGGGGGGGCGGTGTCGCAGCCATTCCTTTCCATCCCCTTTTTTTTTCTTTTTTTTTTTTTTTTTTTTTCTCTCCCCCCCGTCTCCCTAAGGCCTATTTGTCTTTCCCCCTCCCCGCCTCCCTCTTTACTCTTTTCTCTATCCTCCCTTTTCTGTTCTTTTGTACTGATAAGCTCACCAGGTAGCCGTGGTGACGGCGTTAACGAATTAATGAGAATATGCTATTCACGGTGAGCAGGAAATACATACTCGCATGGTATTAGACACATTTGTCTTAAAATGATTTAAATATTGTATCATATCTCAATACTGTTTAAGATTTGTTCAAGACTTATGCAAGGAGGCCCATATGTAGGCTACCTTGCTTTATTATGTTTAGGAATGATGTATAGTTGGCTGGTACACACATGTATTACCCCATTTGTTTGGAGGACAACTAGATCTTGGTCTACAGTCTCAATCTACCTGATCCAAAATGTGTCATGGAAATGTATGACCTGCTATATACTATACTATGTATCTATGCCTGCTTTATAATAAAATAAAGGAATTTAAAAAAAAGTACGAGACGAGGCTCTGTACGGAGGGTCAAACAGGAATCAGACTCTTTTTTTATTAGAACCAGAATACAGTCTTGTATACAGTAGAAGAGGAGGTCTCCCCTCCTGCTCATATTACTCTAACAATACAACTTTAACCAGAAACAGAATTAACATGAACTAATTAACTAACCCCTTAAAGCAGCTGTGACCCTGTGCCCTCCTGGGCATTGTATGATTATTCAGGATTTCACTACAGGTCAGACTTGTTGTCACCGAGCTTCACACATTAGTATAAACACAGGACACCTTCTCATAATAGCAGGAGCTAATCACAATTAACAATACAAACAGTGATCTCCCCCCTCCTTGGCCTAGTAGGCAACAAACTATAGTAGAAGTAGACTGTCCGGCTCCTACCCAGTTCTAGAGGCCAATGTGATCAGCTCTCTCAACTAACATGTTGAGTTCAGAATCAAACAAACCAAGAATAGTCTTTACATATATCCTGGGAGATATTGTGGATAAATATCACTGTCCCATTTTAAGTAATCCAAGATATATTTTCTCAGTCACCCTGTGCCCAAAAGTGACTCCCGTCACATGTGTCACCTACCAGTGCCCATCAGTGCCACCTATCAGTGGTGCTTATCAGTGCCACCTATCAGTGCCCATCAGTGTCACCTATCACTGTCCATTAGTGCCACATATCAGTGCAGCCTCATCAGTGCCTCCTGATCAGTGCCCATCAGTGCTGCCTCATCAGTGCCCATCAGTGCCACCTATCAGTGCCTATCAATGCCACCTCTTTGTGCCCATCTGTGCCACCTTATCGGTGCCTATCAATGCATCATATCAGTGCCCATCAGTGCAGCCTATCAGTGCCCATCAGGGACACCTCATCAGCGCACATCAATGAAGGAGAAGAATTACCTGTTTTTAAAATTTTATAACAAACTATGAAAACTGATTTTTTTTTCAACATTTGTTGTTAAGCAAAAAATAAAAACCCCAGCGGTGATTAAATACCACCAAAAGAAAGCTCTATTTGTGTGAAAAAAATGCTAAAAATGTCATACGGGTACTGTGTAGCATATATAAAATGTAAAACAATCAGCGCACACACAACTAAACTGGTTAAGTAGCAAAAGAAATATGCAAGCTGGAAGGCAAATCACAATACCTCAGATAAATGTAGAAAAAGGGGGGGATAAGTGCAGCGCATTTAAAAGTCCATACATGTATGAAAAAAGAGCCCCTCGTGAGGAAACATACAAAATTCTGTTGTCAATGTTTAGGGTGACTTATCGTCCAACAGCCAGTTCAAACTCTTACCAGATCACATGGACCTCTGAACTAACAGAAGGTTATATGAGCTTGTATCCAGAGATGGGATGGATGTAATTGATGAGTAAATCGGTGGTATCAGATGACAAATCAGATGGGAATAAAAACGCCCCAAAAACACTCAAATCTGCCCAATTCGAGCAACAAAAAAAGCTCCAGAACTTTTTTGCGTTTCAGGCGTTTGGCTTCAGGCAGCTTGTAGTGGAGATGTGAACCATCTCCATAGAGAATAATAGATTTTTTTCTTCTCCAGCGTTTTGGAGCTTCAAGCTTCAAGCTACAAAACGCTGAGGTGTGAGTGGAGCTTAAAGGAGAGAGTGATTACTTACCTCTTCTGCCACCAGCTCCACCAAACATTACTCCAATCTAGAGATCCCCTGGTTTTCCACAGCGCTCCTGCTACTAACTTGCACATCAATCATTACAGGACACAGTAGGGACATGGAGGTCCATGGAAAGGAATCACTGAGACCTGCAAGGAAGAAGGAGGTCAACACTCCCAGACGTTTTGGTTTCTGAAGAATAATTCAGATGGCAATTTTTCAGGATTGAAGTGGTGTAGGTGGCAGGAGAGGTGAGCATTCATTTATGTCTCTACAGGTACATATTTATGGGAGTGTTTAGTTTGGTGACATGGCTTTATGCATCCAGCAAGTTTTTGGATTGTTGGAAGACAAGCTCATAATTATAGGAAAATATTCACATTTTATGCTAATAGTTCTTTTGGTGGAAATTGGACACAGGGCTCCAGAGCCCCAAACATAGAATGCTTTTGGTTGTGTTTGTAATAAAATATCCTCCCCTACACCTAATTTTAACGAAATACTTGGACTAAAGGATGTGAATGTAGTACTTGTAATACTTGCCTAGGGATCATTTTGCAGCCAGTACATAATTATTCATTTAATTATTTATGGTTTGCAGATTACAAAGCATAAATGAGCATTTTATATATGCTATTTCTTTATGTAATATGTTTGCCTGTTAATGGAAGCTACAGTGTATTTTTTTAGCGAGTATTATATTATAACTAAAACTAACTCGAAGGTCATTGATTTTATGACCATGTTGTTTTCATTTGCTTGGTATCTACATATTTTTAATAGGAATGTGGTATTTCATGTACTGATTTGCAGATTCTTCCTCTAGTGGCTTGCTAAATGATTACTGAGATACCAGGATAAGCCACCTAGAAGTTTTACCGTTCTCTACAATTTTGACATTGAACTTCTTTTCTTTGCTTCTGTTAGTTATGTTAGAGGAGAATTCAAGGTATGGATATTTTATACAGTTATGTTACTTCCGCTTGGACCAATGCATCTATGTACAGGTGCATCTCAAAAAATTAGAATATCATCGAAAAGTTAATTTATTCAGTAATTTAATTCCAAAAAGTGAAACCCATATATTATATAGATGCGTTACACACAGAGTGATATATTTTAAGCATTTCTTTCTTTTAATTTTGATGATTATGGCTTACAGCTAGTGAAAGCCCAAAATGCAGTATCTCAGAATATTAAAATATTACATAAGACCAATAAAAAAAGGATTTTTAATACAGAAATGTTGGCTTAATGAAAAGTATGTACAGTATAGTATGCACTCAATACTTGGTCAGGGCTCCTTTTGCATGAATTACTGCATCAATGCGACATGGCATGGAGGTGGTCAGTCTGTGGCACTGCTGAGGTGTTATGGAAGCCCAGATTGCTTTGACAGCGGCCTTCAGCTCATCTGCATTGTTGGGTCTGGTGTCTCTCATCTTCCTCTTGACAATACCCCACAGATTCTCTATGGGGTTTTGGTCAGGCGAGTTTGCTGGCCAATCAAGCACAGTGATATCATGATCATTAAACCAGGTATTGGTAGTTTTGGCAGTGTGGGCAGGTGCTAAGTCCTGCTGGAAAATGAAATCAGCATCTCCATAAAGCTGGTCAGCAGAGGGAAGCATGAAGTGTTTTATAATTTCCTGGTAGAGGGATTGCGCTGAATTTGGACTTGATAAAACACAGTGGACCAACACCAGCAGGTGACAAAGTTACATAGTAGGTGAGGTTGAAAAAAGACACAAGTCCATCAAGTCCAACCTATGTGTGTGATTATGTGTCAGTATTACATTACATATCCCTGTATGTTGCGGTCATTCAGGTGATTATCTAATAGTTTCTTGAAGCTATCAATGCTCCCCGCTGAGACCACCGCCTGTGGAAGGGAATTCCACATCCTTGCCGCTCTTACAGTAAAGAACCCTCTACGTAGTTTAAGGTTAAACCTCTTTTCTTCTAATTGTAATGAGTGGCCACGAGTCTTATTAAACTCTCTTCTGCGAAAAAGTTTTATCCCTATTGTGGGGTCACCAGTACAGTATTTGTAAATTGAAATCATATCCCCTCTCAAGCGTCTCTTCTCCAGAGAGAATAAGTTCAGTGCTCGCAACCTTTCCTCATAACTAGGGATGAGCCGAACACCCCCCTGTTCGGTTCGCACCAGAACATGCGAACAGGAAAAAAGTTCGTTCGAACACGCGAACACCGTTAAAGTCTATGGGACACGAACATGAATAATCAAAAGTGCTAATTTTAAAGGCTAATATGCAAGTTATTGTCATAAAAAGTGTTTGGGGACCTGGGTCCTGCCCCAGGGGACAAGGATCAATGCAGAAAATTTTTTTTAAAACGGCCGTATTTTCAGGAGCAGTGATTTTAATAATGCTTAAAGTCAAACAATAAAAGTGTAATATCCCTTTAAATTTCGTACCTGGGGGGTGTCTATAGTATGCCTGTAAAGGGGCGCATGTTTCCTGTGTTTAGAACAGTCTGACAGCAAAATGACATTTTGAAGGAAAAAACTCATTTAAAACTACCGCGGCTATTGCATTGCCGACAATACACATAGAAGTTCATTGATAAAAACGGCATGGGAATTCCCCAAAGGGGAACCCCGAACCAAAATTAAAAAAAAAAAAAGACGTAGGAGTCCCCCTAAATTCCATACCAGGCCCTTCAGGTCTGATATGGATATTAAGGGGAACCCCGACCAAAATTTTAAAAAAAAATGACGTGGGTTCCCCCTAAATTCCATACCAGACCCTTCAGGTCTGGTATGGATTTTAAGGGGAACCCCGCGCCAAAAAAAAAAAAAAAAAACAGCGTGGGGTCCCCCCAAAAATCCATACCAGACCCTTATCCGAGCACGCAACCTGGCAGGCCGCAGGAAAAGAGGGGGGGACGAGAGTGCGGCCCCCCCCCTCCTGAACCGTACCAGGCCACATGCCCTCAACATTGGGAGGGTACTTTGGGGTAGCCCCCCAAAACACCTTGTCCCCATGTTGATGAGGACAAGGGCCTCATCCCCACAACCCTGGCCGGTGGTTGTGGGGGTCTGCGGGCGGGGGGCTTATCGGAATCTGGAAGCCCCCTTTAACAAGGGGACCCCCAGATCCCGGCCCCCCCCTGTGTGAAATGGTAAGGGGGTACCTACCATTTCACTAAAAAACTGTCAAAAATGTTAAAAATGACAAGAGACAGTTTTTTACAATTCCTTTATTTAAATACTTCTTCTTTCTTCTATCTTCCTTCATCTTCTGGTTCTTCTGGTTCTTCTGGCTCTTCTGGTTCTTCCTCCGGCGTTCTCGTCCAGCATCTCCTCCGCGGCGTCTTCTATCTTCTTCTCCTCGGGCCGCTCCGCACCCATGGCATGGGGGGAGGCTCCCGCTCTTCTCTTCATCTTCTTCATCTTCTTCTCTTCTTATTTTCTTCTCTGGGCCGCTCCGCGCCCATGCTGGCATGGAGGGAGGCTCCCGCTGTGTGACGGCGCTCCTCGTCTGACAGTTCTTAAATTAAACGGGGGCGGGGCCACCCGGTGACCCCGCCCCCCTCTGACGCACGGGACATGACGGGACTTCCCTGTGGCATTCCCCGTGACGTCACAGGGAAGTCCCGTCAAGTCAACGTGCGTCAGAGGGGGGCGGGGTCACCGGGTGGCCCCGCCCCCCATTATTTAAGAACTGTCAGACAAGGAGCGCCGTCACACAGCGGGAGCCTCCCTCCATGCCAGCATGGGTGCAGAGCGGACCAGAGAAGAAAATGAAGAAGAGAAGAAGAGAAGAAGAGAAGAAAAGAAGAAGAGAAGAAGATGAAGAAGATGAAGAGAAGAGCGGGAGCCTCCCCCCATGCCATGGGTGCGGAGCGGCCCGAGGAGAAGAAGATAGAAGACGCCGTGGAGGAGATGCTGGACGAGAACGCCAGAGGAAGAACCAGAAGAACCAGAAGAACCAGAAGATGAAGGAAGATAGAAGAAAGAAGAAGTATTTAAATAAAGGAATTGTCAAAAACTGTCTCTTGTCATTTTTAACATTTTTGACAGTTTTTTAGTGAAATGGTAGGGGTACTTTTGTACCCCCTTACCATTTCACACAGGGGACTCCTATGTCTTTTTTTTTTTTTTAATTTTGGTTCGGGGTCCCTTTGGGGAATTCCCATGCCGTTTTTATCAATGAACTTCTATGTGTATTGTCGGCAATGCAATAGCCGCGGTAGTTTTAAATGAGTTTTTTCCTTCAAAATGTCATTTTGCTGTCAGACTGTTCTAAACACAGGAAACATGCGCCCCTTTACAGGCATACTATAGACACCCCCCATGTACGAAATTTAAAGGGATATTACACTTTTATTGTTTGACTTTAAGCATTATTAAAATCACTGCTCCTGAAAAAACGGCCGTTTTTAAAAAAAATTTTTGCATTGATCCATGTCCCCTGGGGCAGGACCCAGGTCCCCAAACACTTTTTATGACAATAACTTGCATATTAGCCTTTAAAATTAGCACTTTTGATTTCTCCCATAGACTTTTAAAGGGTGTTCCGCGGCATTCGAATTTGCCGCGAACACCCCAAATTGTTCGCTGTTCGGCGAACTTGCGAACAGCCAATGTTCGAGTCGAACATGAGTTCGACTCGAACTCGAAGCTCATCCCTACTCATAACTAAGATCCTCCAGACCCTTTATTAGCTTTGTTGCCCTTCTTTGTACTCGCTCCATTTCCAGTACATCCCTCCTGAGGACTGGTGCCCAGAACTGGACAGCATACTCCAGGTGCGGCCGGACCAGAGTCTTGTAGAGCGGGAGAATTATCGTTTTATCTCTGGAGTTGATCCCCCTTTTAATGCATGCCAATATTCTGTTTGCTTTATTAGCAGCAGCTTGGCATTGCATGCCATTGCTGAGCCTATCATCTACTAGGACCCCCAGGTCCTTTTCCATCCTAGATTCCCCCAGAGGTTCTCCCCTCAGTGTATAGATTGCATTCATATTTTTGCCACCCAAATGCATTATTTTACATTTTTCTACATTGAACCTCATTTGCCATGTAGTTGCCCACCCCGTTCATTTGGTCAGATCTTCTTGAAAGGTTTCCACATCCTGCGGAGAAGTTATTGCCCTGCTTAGCTTAGTATCATCTGCAAATACAGAGATTGAACTGTTTATCCCATCCTCCAGGTCGTTTATAAACAAATTTAATAGGATTGGTCCCAGCACAGAACCCTGGGGAACCCCACTACCCACCCCTGACCATTCTGAGTACTCCCCATTTATCACCACCCTCTGAACACGCCCTTGTAGCCAGTTTTCAATCCATGTACTCACCTTATGGTCCATGCCAACGGACCTTATTTTGTACAGTAAACGTTTATGGGGAACTGTGTCAAATGCTTTTGCAAAATCCAGAGACACCACGTCTACGGGCCTTCCTTTTTCTAGATGGCAACTCACCTCCTCATAGAAGGTTAATAGATTGGCTTGGCAAGAACGATTCTTCATGAATCCATGCTGATTACTGTATATGTTTTATTTCTAGTTGGTGCGTCTACCATCTGACCCATAAAATTGTCCTGCAAGACATTAAGGAACTGCCGAGCCTTAAATGAATGCGCGGTTCCCTCCGTCCAGTCTATGTCTGGATAATTAAAATCCCCCATTATGATAACACTTCCCATCCTTGCTGCTAATCCAATTTGTGATAGGAGATCCATCTCCACTTCCTCCCTCAGGTTAGGGGGCCTATAGCATACTCCCAGTATTATTTTCCCCTTAGCTTCATCCCTTTGGAGCTCTACCCATAAGGAGTCCACCTCCTCTCTAGCTCCCTCAGTGATGTCATCTCTCACATTCGCTTGTACATTATTCTTGATATATAGGCATACCCCTCCCCCTTTTTTACCCTCTCTATCCTTGCGGTATAGGGTATACCCTTAAATGTTTGCCAGTCAATCATGAGAGCTGTTGAACCAGGTCTCTGAAATTCCCACAAAATCCAAATCCTCCTTGTACAACAGTATCTCTAGTTCACCCATCTTGCCCGCCATGCTGCTGGCATTGGTGAACATGCCACATAGTTTAGACCGGTCGCATATTGTCCTCGTATTGGGTGTTTCAAGATTGCAACTAGGACTTGCTACTATACTCACCTTGTGTTTTTGTGCTTTGTTTAACCTACCACGAATGCCCCCAATACTACCCTCTGGGATATCTACCGCGCTGGCTATCACTGTCTCTGGACCCTCCCCCCCATCGCCTAGTTTAAAAACCCCTCTAACTTTTTGGCCATCTTCATTCCCAGCAGATCTGCACCCTCCTCATTTAGGTGCAGTCCGTCCCTTCTATAGTACCGGTTACCGACTGAGAAGTCGGCCCAGTCCTCCATAAACCCAAACCCCTCCTTACTACACCAGCTCTTCAGCCACTTGTTTACTTCCCTAATCTCCCTCTGCCTTTCTGGTGTGGCTCGATGTACCGGTAGTATTCCTGAGAACACTACCTTGGAGGTCCTTTTCCTCAATTTAGCACCTAAGTCCCTAAAATCGTTCTTTAGGACACTCCATCTGCCTCTGACTTTGTCATTGGTGCCAACGTGCACCATGACAGCCGGGTCTTCCCTAGCCCCTCCCAGTAATCTGTCCACAAGATCCGTGACATGGTTTCCCAAATCATCACTGACTGTGAAAACTTCACACTGGACCTCATGCAACTTGGACTCTGTGCCTCTCCACTCTTCCTCCACACTCTGGGTCCTTGATTTGCAAATGAATTAAAAAATCCTTTCATCCGAACAGTCCAGTCCTTTTACTTCTTAGCCCAAGTAAGACGCTTCTGACGTAGTCTCTGGTTCAGGAGTGGCTTGGCACAAGCAATGCGACAGTTGTAGCTCATGTCCTGGATACATCTGTGTGTGGTGGCTCTTGAAGCACTGACACCAGCCATTGTCCACTCCTTGTGAATCTCCCCCAAATTCTTGAATGGCCTTTGCTTTACAATCCTTTCAAGGCTGTGGTTATCCCTGTTGCTTGTGGACCTTTTTATACCACTTTTTCCTTCCACTCAACCTTCCATTAATATGCTTGGGTACAGCACTCTGGGAACAGCCAGCTTCTTTAGCAATGACCTTTAGTGACTTACCCTCTTTGTGAAGGGTGTCAATGACCGTCTTCAGGACATCTGTCAAGTCAGCAGTCTTCCCCATGATTGTGTAACCTACTGAACCAGATTGAGAGACCATTTAAAGGCTCAGGAATCCTTTACAGGTGTTTTGAATTAACTAGCTGATTAGAGTGTGACACCATGAATCTGCAATATTGAACTTTGTCACAATATTTAAATTTTCAGAGATACTGAATTTTTTGGTTTCCACTAGCTGTAAGCCATAATCATCAAAAATAAAAGAAAGAAATGCTTGAAATATATCACTCTGTGTGTAATGAATCTATATAATATATGAGTTTCACTTTTTTTAATTGAATTACTGAAATAAATTAACTTTTTAAAAACATTTCACTTTTTTTTTTTCTCGTCAAATTTGTTTATTGATTTTGAAAATATAAACATTGATACAATTAACAAAATATTGAATACATTAAATGGTAGCATTAGTTGAATTTATATATCAGATCTTAGTATTTCTTGTAGTTACAAGCAATGAAAGACTTAAATAGGCTATATGTTTTAGAAAGACTAAAGTGTTAGTCTTATATAATCAATATAATTATCTAATCAAGAGCAACAAAAAAATGAAAAAGTTGTTAAACTTTTAACTTTGAGTAATATGTAATAAAGAAATAATATTAATTACTATGAGAATTTCACATTTTTTAAGATGCACCTGTATATATCATATTTGGCTGATGCCCCTGGAAGCTGGAAATCACTGAAGTAGACACTGCTACTCCAATAATCTCCACATGCTTCTGGGTCCCATGCCAAGCAAACAGTTATTTGTGGCAAATATCATGCTACATGTAACATTGCAACAACACCATTGCATTCTACAGGGCTTCTGTTTTAAAAAAATATGATTGTTTGGGGTCTAGAGTAATTTTCTACAAGTGTGAAAAAATTGCTCAGGTAGAGAAGAGGTTAATTTGCAACTGAAATTGTCAAATGTCATTTGCTTTTTTAGTATGGCAACTTGGAGGGGTACATGGATGCACCAGAAATATGATTTCCTGATCTTGTGATTGGCTACTCCTTGCTCCAGCAGGCTTCAGCTGTCCCCAGCTTGAGGGTAGTCCCACTCCATCCTCACGTACAATTCAGGACTTCACTATTGTACTTGATGATGTCTTCATGCGATCGTGGCCCGGAGCATATTAAAGGAGAGACTTCGGGGGGACCGGTCGCACAGATGGAGAGATTCCTCATCCTCTAACAAGCGTTTAACCCTTGCAGTGCAGGGGGCCTGAATACAAAGTCAGGCCCAGAGGAAAAAAATCCAGAAGGAATAGACGGAGGGACAGCATGACTGAGTTAAATGGCGAGTGGAGGACAGCAGTGGAGAGTTTAGAAAGTTTAAAGGAGGCAAAGAAGGAGGGGTACTGACCTGATTGCTGAAGTGGAAGAGACGGGAAGGGTCCATAGGGGGTTGTAGGTAGGACCGCCCCAAGAAAGTTTCAGTAGGAAGACGTGAGACATCAGGGAATCTTCCCACTCTCCCTGCCCTGTAATGTTATGCCTCGTACACACGATCGGATTGTTGGCCAACAAAACCGTGGAATTTTGTCCGAAGGGTGTTGGCTCAAACTTGTCTTGCATACACACGGTCACACAAATGTTGGCCAACAATTACGAACTTAGTGATATACTAGACGCACTATGTGGTTTTTCAGCTCTTCAGCGCCACCCTTTTGGCTCCTTCTGCTAATTTTGTGTTAGTAGAAGTTTGATGAGTGTTGATTCACGCTTTTCTTTTTGCGGTTTTCATTTTGTGCTTTTCAGTTCGCTTCTGAATGGCCGTTCGTCAACCAGACATGTTGTGGAATTGGAGGAGATAACGTGTTATTTAATATTGGCTTTGAAGTTATTGCTTTGACATTATTTTTTTGGTTGAATAATGATTTGATTTGGTATATTTTCTATATTTTTGGATGCATAGAATGCACTTTTTGGTTAAGTTCTATTGGCAGATAGCATGTCTAATTTTTTAAAATTCTTTTTAATACACAATAAAAAAATAGTGTAGAATAATACTTGGCCATGTGTTTTACTTCAATTGACAGTTTGGGAGTAGGCAGTTACATTTAAAAAAATACAATGTAAAATTGACAAGGGACACCAACATAGTTGTATCTTTGATCTTATAAACTATGGGACAATGGTGCTGTGGTAACTTGCACAAATAAAAAAAAAAACCATAATATTATTCTTAATATCACTAGAAAAAAAAGCTTTTGAAAATTCGTTTTCAATAACTGCATCAGTATCACCAGCAAAGCAGCTTCATTATTATCCCATTAAAGAAGAAGAGAATTGTGCGCTGAATTTGGAGATTTCATAATTTGCCACATCACGAATGTTAATTTTCCATTACAAACGCCAGTTTACAAGACTAACCGCTTCTGCTTCCGAGCATGCGTGTGTGTACTTTGGACTTTTGTCCGACGGACTTGTGTACACACAATCGGAAAATATGACAACACACATTTGTTGGCGGAAAATTTGAAAACATGCTAGCCAAAATTTGTTGACAATCTGCAAATGGTGGCAGGAGACGTGGCAAGTGACAATTCACATCTGCTGTCAGGTGAAAGTGGCAAGTGACAATCCACATCTGGTGGCAGGCGACATGGCAAGTGACTAATTGTTGCGGAAAGTTCAACAACAATTGTCAGATGGAGCATACACATGGTCGGATTTTCCGCCAACAGCCTGACATCCAACATTTCCCGTCGGAAAGTCCGATCGTGTGTACGGAGCTTTAGAGTTTTCGGTCCTGTCATGGGTAAGTTGCTGGTGGATTGGAGATCTGTCATGGCAGCTGGTGGGGTTCAAAGTTTAGAAGTTAGGCAGTAGTGAAGGTCAATAGGTTGGGGATCCATCTTGGGCATGGCCAACCCCTAAGTTGGTATCTTTATGGCAGTAAATGGTGTATCTGACCCTGTCTGCAAGTCACTGGTGTGCAACTAGAGGCCTACTTTATTGGTCATAGGTTTTACTTGGTTGCCTACAAGGGGCCTTGAGACTCCAGTATACATTCAGTCTTTTGCTTGTTATTTGTTATGTACATTTGGTATTTATATGGTTATTTAATTTGTTGTATATTGATCATTTTGGTAAATAAGGTGGCTGCTGTGGCCATTAAATCCCAGTCAGTGTTGCCAACCATCAGTATTTTTACTGGCAGCCAGTAAAAAATGGGCACTTTTCTCCTGCCAGTAACTGCCAGTGACAGGAAAAGGTTGGCAGTAAAATATGGCTGTGACACTCGGCTCGGAACTGCATGCACAGTTCTGGTCCTCCGAGTGCCTACTACAGTGTGTTCAGGCAGCACTGGCCAGGGGCAGGTCTGGCAGAGGCAGTGCTGGAGAGTGTCATGTGATGTCATGGTGCAAGGGAGCCGAGCGGAGAGGTCAGAACCTTGTGTGCGGGTCTGTGGAACTGGAGCAAGGCAAGCTGGCAGTGGGACTATCAGTGCTATTTGGACTGAAATGGACTGAAGGGACCACCTGGCATGGAGAGAGACTGTCGCTGTTGATCAGGAGGGGATGTGTCATGTCGGTGAGGTGCCATCATCATCTGTGTTGCTGCACACTGAGTCTTGTCTCTGAGCTACTTAGTTACTATATCAAAAATAAAATATGAAATATGTATGTTTGCCTTAATATCTACTTTAAATCTCAATGCCAATTGCATATTGCACTTGTTTGTAGCCATAATACTGAAATTTGCACTTAGTAAAAACTTGGCCGTGCCAGTACTTTTGGCTGTTGTATCAGTAAATCTGGAAGGTTGGCAACACTGATCCCATTTGGTTTGAGTGTGTCTTATTTCGGTGGTCAGGTGGGTAATGGAGTGGCCAGGCAGCTTGGGGAAGGCCTCAACTTCATCTCTTAGTCAAGGTAGTTCCTTATGTGGTCAGCAGGAGAAGGAATAGTGCCCCATCATGGGTATTAGTGGGAGGAATAGTGTTGGTGTCAATGGGAGGAATAGAGTCCCCTTTGTTGGTTTCAATGGGAGGAATAGTGTCCTATAGCGGTGTCAGTGGGAGGCATAGTGCTCCATTGTTGGTGTGAGTGGAATGAATAGTGCCCCATCATTGGTGTCAGTGGAATAAATAGTGCCCCATCATTGGTGTTAGTGGAAGCAATAGTGTCCCAGTGTTGGGGTCAGTGGAAGAAATAGCCCCCCAGCCTTGGTGTAAGTGGAAGGAATAGCGTCCCATCATTTGTGTCAGTGGGAGGAATAGTGCAACATCATTGGTGTCTGAGTAAGAAGTTATGCCCCATTGTTGGTAACAGAGGGAGGAGAAAAGTCCCAAGGGTCAGATAAAGACATGCAAAGGTTTGCATTCGGGCTGTGTGCAGTTTGGAGACCATTAAAGAAATGCAAAGCAGCTTTGTATTATTAAAGTATTAAAACATACATTCCAAAACGACTTCAATAACCTACCCAATTTCGTGCATGCAACAAAGTGCTGAAAGTGGGCAGAAGCATGCAAGTTTGTAATGTTTTTAAAAAACTGACAATAAAAGTTACATTTTATTACTAAAGATCCAGCAGCCGATGTGTTAAATAAGAGCGATCTATGGTCCTCGTCTGTGTCATATCCAGAGTAAATTGCTTTTTGTTTTTTTCACATTGACAAAGTAGTGTCTGCTACATACTCGCCGAACCTGAAAAGAACAGGTTTGAATTGTATGTCCATCAAGGATAAATGTGTTTTTTTTGATGAATACACTTTTTTTTTTTTTTTTATAACAGGGTCTGTTTTATATTTGAGTGCTAAAAATGAGGCCTCAGGTTTTTCTAACAAATTTGAAGCCTCATATGGTCCACAGCAGGGGCGATGCTAGGTCTGTAAAAGATCTGGGGCTAGAGCCCATAGCAGCGGTCACCAACCTTTTTGCATGCCCGCGGGAGGAGAGACCAGTGGTAAGCAATTTGTCACGGGCGATGGCTGGTGTTGGCGCTTCAATCGTCATGGCATAATTGTTGATATAGTGTCAGGGTGATTGAAGTGCATTATTTCTATTGTTACATTCTAATATATAATGAAGTGGTTCAACTCACCATACTGCAGAATCAGTGGGAGCCCTGGGCGTGTCATTTGCCACATCTTCTGTCACCAGATGCAGCGTTTCACTTGCCACCGTCGCCTGTCACCAGATGTAGCGTGTTACTTGCCACCATCACCTGCCACTAGATGTGGATTGTCACTTGCCATGTCGCCTGCCACCAGATGTGGATTGTCACTTGCCACGTCACCTGCCACCATTTGCAGATTGTCACTTGCTACGTCTCCTTCCACCATTTGCAGATTGTCCCTTGCCACATCTCTTGCCACCACTTGCAGATTGTCACTTGCCACATCTCCTGGCAACATTTGCAGACTGCCACATCTCCTGCCACCATTTGCAGATTGTCACTTGCTACAAGATGTGGGTTGTCACTTGCCAACTGATGTGAATTGTCACTTGCCATGCCAGCCAATGCCACCAAATGTGCACTGCATTAGTGGCAGGCTGACAGCACTGGTCCATTTAGTGAGAGCAGGAGAGAGGTGATGCGGAGCGGGCAGTGAGAGATGATGTCATCTCACTGCTCCCCACCGCACCTCCGACATTGAAGCAAGGGGGTCTGGTTGCAAAGTGGAGCTCCACGGTGACAGGAAGCACGTGACTCCCAGTCCACCATGCTGTGAGGCGGAAGAGTGCTGATGTTTGGCGGGCAGTGAAAAATTATGTCATCTCTCTGCTGCTCGCTGCACCTCCCAAATTGAAGAGGCCTGGCTGTGAAGAGCGCTGATGTGGAGCAGGCGGAGAGAGATGTCACCTATACTTGTCCACCCCCTCGCTTCTCTCCTCTCCTCCGCCTCTCTCATGCAGCCAGCCCACCTGCCACAGCAGCCGCAACCTGCTTGTTAGGCAGGGACCCTGCGGTAAGTAACTCGGGGCTATGGGCCCCAGATTCGGGGCTATAGCTCCAATAGCCACCCCCTAGCAATGGCCTTGGTCCACAGATACGATGTTCCAGCTGTGGGAGAACCAGCACCAACCCAGGTAAATGGAGCACTCTTATGTCAGGTACACATGGGCTGAATATCAACCAAAATCAGCAGGTACAGTAGAAATCAGTCAACATGAGGAAGATGACATCATCTACACCTTGTAAGCTCCAACACCATCCCAAATGAACAGAGGGTTTGACTCAGTGGGGAGTTCAGGGAAGGTGAGTTTTGGGGGCTCATGGGGTGGGCTGTTCCAGATGGTAAAGAAAAAGGATGGGATGGGATATCTTCCAATAAAGACACCTGTTCTAGTGACAACTGTCACTAAGGCTTAGTTTATACTTGCAGTTGGGGGATGGTAAAAATGCATGGTTGAGATGTGCTTTTACCACTCCCCCTTAAAGTGGATCTTCACTGCATCTGAGCACCACAAACCAAACACGCTATTTAATTCATTTTAAATTTTCAAAGCAAACCCCCCCCATCCATCCATTTCTCCATGCTTTGTTTTGTTGAGAAACCACTTTGAAAAACACCCCTCTAGCATTTTTGGCCATGGCCATCTTGAATAAAGACAGATGAATCATGTACAGTACATCCGGAAAGTATTCACAGCGCTGCACTTTTTCCACATTTTGTTTTGTTACAACCTTATTCCAAAATGGATTAAGTTCATTATTTTCCTCAAAATTCTACAAACAATACCCCATAATGACAATGTAAAAGAAGTTTGTTTGAAATCTTTGCAAAATTATTAAAAATAAAAAACAAAAAAAATCACATGTACATAAGTATTCACAGCCTTTGCTTTGACACTCAAAATTGAGCTCAGGTGCATCCTGTTTCCACTGATCATCCTTGAGATCATCCTACAACTTGATTGGAGTCCGCCTGTGGTAAATTCAGTTGATTGGACATGATTTCGAAAGGCACACACCTGTCCATATAAAGTCCCATAGGTAGCAGTGCATGTCAGAGCACAAATCAAGCCTTGAAGTCCAAGGAATTGTCTGTAGACCTCCGAGACAGGATTGTATCGAGGTACAGATCTGGGGAAGGGTACAAAAAAATGTCTGCAGCATTGAAGGTCCCAATGAGCACAGTGGCCTCCATCATCCATAAATGGAAGAAGTTTGGAACCACCAGGACTCTTCCTGTAGCTTGCCACCCGCCCAAACTGAGCAATCGGGCGAGAAGGACCTTAGTCAGGAAGGTGACCGAGAACACGATCGCCACTCTGACAGAGCTCCAGCCTTTATCTGCGGAGAGAGGAGAACCTTCCAGAAGAACAACCATCTCTGCAGCACTCCAACAATCAGGCCTGTATGGTACAGTGGCCAGACGGAAGATACTCCTCAGTAAGAGGCATATGACAGCCCACCTGGAGTTTGCCAAGAGGCACCTGAAGGACTCTCGGACTATGAGAAACAAAATTTTCTAGTCTGATGAAACAAAGATTGAACTCTTTGGCCTGAATGGCAAGCATCATGTCTGGAGGAAACCAGGCACCACTGATCACCTGACCAATACCATCCCTACTGTGAAGCATGGTGGAGGCAGCATCACACTTTGGGGATGTTTTTCAGCGGCAAGAACTGGGAGACTAGTCAGGATCGAGGGAAAGATGAATGCAGCAATTTACAGAGACATCCTTGATGAAAGCCTGCTCCAGAGCGCTCTGGACCTCAGACCGGGGCAAAGGTTCATCTTCCAACAAGACAACGACCCTAAGCACACATTCAAGATAACAAAGGAGTCGCTACAGGACAACTCTGTGAATGTAATTGAGTGGCCCAGCCAGAGCCCAGACTTGAACCCGAATGAACTTCTCTGGAGAGATCTGAAAATGGCTGTACACCGACGCCCCCCCATTCAACCTGATGGAGCCTGAGAGATCCTGCAAAGAAGAATGGGAGAAACTGCTCAAAAATAGGTGTACCAAGCTTGTAGCATCATACTCAAAAATACTTGAGGCTGTAATTGGTGCTAAAGATGCTTCAACAAAGTATTGAGCAAAGGCTGTGAATACTTATGTACATGGGATTTTTTTTTAAATTTTTTTTTTTTAATAAATTTGTAAAGATTTCTAACAAACTCCTTTCACACTGTCATTCTGAGGCATTGCTTGTAGAGCTTTGAGCATTTGCCTCCTGGAATCCATCTTCCCTTAGCTCAGGCATGAAAGCAGGAGAATGTTCTTAGCTGAGAAATCCCGTCCTCCATTCCTGAAGACTCCTGGGATGTATGACATCATTTGCCTAGGCATGGAAACCAGAAAGTAGCTGAAGAAATGTAAAAAAAAATGTTAAAACAAGTACATTTGATATACTTTCCTATCTATTTACTAATACTAGCAACATAAGGATTAGGAATAGTAAAAGTTGATAAAGAGAGTGAAGTTCTACTTTAACCACTTGCCGACCGCCGCACGCCGATGTACGTCCTAACTTTGAGGACGGATATCGTTGTTATGGCAGCAGCTAGCTGCCATAACCCCGGTATCACCGTTTTCGGCCGGCGGTCGGCTACAAGATAAAAGTGGTCCCTGCGGCAGATTCACCGTGAGATCACTTTTATCGGTGGCGGGAGAGGGGCCCCCCTCCCGCCGCGATCCGGTGCCCTCTGCCACTTACCGGAGCCGTCGTAGCGGCGGAGGCGATCGCGTCCTCTCAGTGGCTGTGCATGGAGACGAGTGAGGGGAAGATGGCCCCCACCCGTCTCCATGATACTGCAGGGCGGAAGCGACGTCATAACGTCACTTCTGCCCATGCCTCTTAAAGGCACATTTTTTCAATGTCATTTTTTCAAATTACATTTTTTATTTATTTTTAAGCATTTAAGTCGAAATATGAGATCTGAGGTCTTTTTGACCCCAGATCTCATATTTAAGAGGACCTGTCATGCTTTTTTTTATTACAAGGGATGTTTACATTAATTTTTTTAAAACAGTGAAAGATTAAATAAAATAAAAGTAAAATAAATAAGAAAAAAAAAAAAAAATTTTAAAGCGCCCTGTCCCGACGAGCTTGCGCGCAGAAGCAAACGCATACGTGAGTAGCGCCCACATATAATAACGGTGGTCAAACCACACATGTGAGATGTCACCGCGACTGGTAGAGCGAGAGCAATAATTCTAGCCCTAGACCTCCTCTGTAACGCAAAACATGCAACCTGTAGAATTTTTTAAAGGTCGCCTATGGAGATTTTTAAGGGTAAAAGTTTGACACCATTCCACGAGCGGACGCAATTTTGAAGCGTGACATGTTGGGTATCAATTTACTTGGCGTAACATTATATTTCACAATATAAAGAAGAATTGGGCTGACTTTACTGTTGTCTTATTTTTTTTTCAGAATAGTGAATTTTTTTCAAAAAAAAGTGCGCTTATAAGACCGCTGCGCAAATACGGTGGGAAAAAAAGTATTACAATGACCGCCATTTTATTCTCTAGGGTGTTAGAAAAAAACCAATATATAATGTTTGGGGGTTCTAAGCAGGGCCGGTACAAGGGGGGGGCGGATGCCCTGGGCGGGACCATTTAATGGAGGAAGAGGGGCGCAATAGAAGCGCCAGTGAACCGGTGTTGTAAAAATTCCTGCTACCTATGCAGAGTTTACAACACCGGCTGCGCGAAAATTGATTTTTTTTAACATGTGCTGAGTGCGCTCCTGCACCCGGCACAAGCCTGAGACCAGCCCCGCCACGCCTCTCACTTCGCTATCAGGGTTTCTATCTCGCATTGGAGGATCTACCCGTCAATCGCCGACAGCTGGCGCCTGACGGGTAGATCAAGATGCATGCAGAGCAGCGCAGGAAGCATCTGTAATAAGTTCTCTCTCTCATGTCATGCTGCTCCCCGGCGGCCCCTCCTCTCTTCTCGTCCTTCCCTATTTGCTTGTGACATCATCTGGGATGGACAAGAAGAGAGGAGGGGCCGCCGGGGAGCAGCGTGACATGAGAGAGAGAACTTATTACAGATGCTTCCAGCGCTGCTCTGCATGCAGGCTAGTAAACAATGTGCCCTGATGTGCCCCATGATGTGCCCTGATGTGCCCCATGATGTGCCCTGATGTGCCCCATGATGTGCCCTGACATGCCCTATATTGTGCTCTCACGTGCCCCATGATGTGCCCTGATGTGCCCCATGATGTGCCCTGATGTGCCCCATGATGTGCCCTGACGTGTCCCATAATGTTCCCTGACGTGCCCTATAATGTGCTCTGATGTGCCCCATGATGTGCCCTGACGTGCCCCATGATGTGTCCTGACGTGCCCCATGATGTGCCCTGATGTGCCCCATAATGTGCCATGTGCCCCATCATGTGCCATTATGTGCCATATGCCCCCGTGCCCTGATGTGCTCCGTGCCCTGATGTGCTCCGTGCCCTGATGTGCCCTTGCCCTGATGTGCCATGTGCCCTGATGTGCCCCATGCCCTGATGTGCCATGTGCCCTGATGTGCTTCATGCCCTGATGTGCCCTGTGCCCTGATGTGCTATGTGCCCTGATGTGCCCTGTACCCTGATGTGCTGTGCCCTGTAAAGTGATGTGTTGTGCCCTGATGTGCTCTGTACCCTGATGTGCTGTGCCCTGATGTGCCCCGTGCCCTGATGTGCTATGTGCCCCATGCCCTGATGTGCTATGTGCCCTGATGTCCTATGTGCCCCGATGTGCCTTGTGCCCCAATGTGCCTTAATGTCATGTGCCCCGATGTACTGTGACCTGATGTGCTGGGCTCTGTATCCTGATGTGCTGTACCCTGATGTGGCCTGGTGTGCTGTACCCTGATGTACTGCGACCTATGCCCTGATGTGCCCTGATGTGCAGTGCCCTGATGTGCTGTGCCCTGATGTACTGTGACCTGTGCCCTGATGTGCTGTGCCCTGATGTGCTGTGCCCTGATGTGCTGTGCCCTGATGTACTGTGACCTGTGCCCTGATGTTCTGTGTCCTGTCGCTCCGATTAGAACGGTGTCATTGTACTGAATGGGGCGTGACAAGTTTCCCCAGTGTGAACCGCACCTAAGTCACTGATCGCCGCCAATACTAGTATTTAACAAATTCCCAGTATAGATCCCATCGTCTGTAGGCATTGTAGCTTTCACAGCGGCGGGGGGGGGGGGGGCGCAGTTTTCCATCTTTGCCCTGGGCACCAGATGACCTTGTCCCGGCACTGGTTCTAAGTAATTTTCCAGCAAAAAAAACTGTTTTAAACATTTAAACACCTAAAGTCCAAAACAACGGGGGGTCCTTAAGTGGTTAAGCTGCAAAGGCAGTGGAGGGGGGTTTACATATGGCATGATGCAAAGCATCATGGCCGCAGCATCTGTACGCCCTCCTCTGCTGCCTTTGCAGTTTAAGTGGGAGCAGTAAAAACGTGGCTCAACCATGCACTTTTACCATCCCCCAACTGCAAGTTTAAACTATGCCTTCACACCAGATGCTTTCCAGGGCATTTTTAAACCACATCTAGACTGCATGCACAGTGTGTGCCACGTATTTCAATGGTCCTAGTTCAGACCAGTGCAATCAGTTTCAGTGCCTTCAACAAGTACAGTACATCCTGCTGCATTCAAAATCTGCGAAAACACATTGGATTTCAATGGAATGCACATTTTCCTAATGAAAATAAACATTTTTCAAGTATCAAAATAAATAAAGAGCAAATAAAATGCACTGGACAGCACTAATAATGTGCCAAAAAAACGTGTGTAAATCCGCAGGTAAAAACACATAGCACCAAGCAGCTGATTGACAAGCTCAGCTGTGCATGTTTCCCTATGAGACTGTGTAGGGAGGTGTCTATTCCCTCCATTCAGGTCTTAGATTACACTTAACTCTCTGCTCCATGCCATGCAGTGTGTGACATCAGATCCAGTCCCCTGCCTTATGAAGCTCATAAATACTGTGTAAATTCCGAACTTTGAACGACTGTAGAGGAGAGAGTGCTGCAGATAAACAGGTACAACGTATATAGGCACATTTGTTTCATGTCTGTATGTCACCTGAGGGCAGTCTTTTCACTGGGTATATGTCAGGATTTAAACCATTTCAACTCTTGCTGTTGGGGCTGCAGAAGCATAATTCACTGATGTTTTTATTGTTTCAGTTTTAAATAGACTGCAGATGTCATTTAACAAGTATAACTGGAAGCACATTTTTTAGACATTTACACATATTGTTGTAAATTTAATGAAGGCGATCAGCTCTACATACACACCTAAAAGCTTTATAAATTATAAACTGAATTTAAATTACAATAAATCAGGCTTCATGAGGGAAAATGAATAGATAACTCCACCAAATTATTTTTCATTTATGATAGAATATACGATTGTTGTAGATGGTAAATTATGGGACACTTTCTCTACCAAACATTGCTGATTTTGCTTAGTCTTGTATAGGATATAAAACTGTTGCTCCTATGATCCTCCTATGAGCTTCTATGAACCTGAGCAAGAAGAGAGTGTGAGAATGATACTGGAAGCTGCTGGAAGAAAAGAAAATTCCAAATTAGAGTGATGGACAGTTAGATGAAGCTTGTCAGTGCTTTAGATGTCCAACATTCATTCCAAACCAGCCAAGACTGAGAAATCTATACTGCCTTCCAAATAGTTTATCTCCCCAGAAATCTCATAATATAAGCCATTGTGTGACCCAAAGGTGTAGCTCGAAGCTTGTGGGCCCCGATGTAAAAGTTGACCCCCCCCCCCCACACACTACTTCCAACATACGTGCAGATACATCCACCGCATGCCAGGATACTCAAAGTGGCTTAAGAGTTTCGAGTTCCCAGAGATCCTCTTTACATCAGAGGACAGGGATCACCGCTGGAGAATCAGAGGACAGGGATCACCGCTGGAGAATCAGAGGACAGGGATCACCGCTGTAGAATCAGATAACAGGGATCACCGCTGGAGAATCAGAGGACAGGGATCACCGCTGGAGAATCAGAGGACAGGGATCACCGCTGGAGAACCAGAGGACAGGGATCACCGCTGGAGAACCAGAGGACAGGGATTACCGCTGGAGAACCAGAGGACAGGGATCACCGCTGGAGAACCAGAGGACAGGGATCACCACTGGAGAAGCAGAGGACAGGGATCACAGCTGGAGAAGCAGAGGACAGGGATCACCGCTGGAGAATCAGAGGACAGGGATCACCGCTGGAGAATCAGAGGACAGGGATCACCGCTGGAGAATCAGAGGACAGGGATCACCGCTGGAGAATCAGAGGACAGGGATCACCGCTGGAGAATCAGAGGACAGGGATCACCGCTGGAGAAGCAGAGGACAGGGATCACCGCTGGAGAAGCAGAGGACAGGGATCACAGCTGGAGAAGCAGAGGACAGGGATCACCGCTGGAGAATCAGAGGACAGGGATCACCGCTGGAGAATCAGAGGACAGGGATCACCGCTGGAGAATCAGAGGACAGGGATCACCGCTGGAGAATCAGAGGACAGGGATCACCGCTGGAGAATCAGAGGACAGGGATCACCGCTGGAGAACCAGAGGACAGGGATCACCGCTGGAGAACCAGAGGACAGGGATCACCGCTGGAGAACCAGAGGACAGGGATCACCGCTGGAGAACCAGAGGACAGGGATCACCGCTGGAGAATCAGAGGACAGGGATTACCGCTGGAGAATCAGAGGACAGGGATCACCGCTGGAAAACCAGAGGACAGGGATCACCGCTGGAGAATCAGAGGACAGGGATCACCGCTGGAGAATCAGAGGACAGGGATCACCGCTGGAGAATCAGAGGACAGGGACCCCTGGCAGGTCACTCGGCAGAGCTCCTTTCCCATCCCAGCATTGTATACAGCTCCCCCCCCCACACTACACAGAGTTGAAATCACATTTCTTTACACACAGTCTGTCAGTCTTCACAAGGTGTATCTGGCTTTTATGTTGCCCTTCTGACCTGTCATATTCTCTGGTCAGAACGGCAGTGTACTTGCAGTAGGCAGATACACCCTGTGCAGATCATGGCTAACTGGCTATGTTGTAAAGGAATGTGATTTCAGCCGTGCGGAGGAGGAACAGTATAGAGTGCTGTAATGGCAAAAGAGCTGAGCAGCCGGGCATAGCATGCAGGGTGGAGGGGGTGGTCAGGGGGTGCAACTTAGATCTGGGAGGGCAAAGCCACGTGACACAAAATCTAGAGCCTGCAGCCCTTCAGGGGCCCCCCAAGGAGGTGTTAAGGATTTGATTTAGCGATTTCTGAAGGTTCCTCTGTCAGTGTTGGCGGAAGGTCACCTCCCGGAGGTGTGTGTCTTTTCACCAGTTGTCAGGGAAGTGGGGTGAGTAGACATCCCCAAATTGGGGGCACAGAGAATCCCAGCTGGTGACTATGAGACACTGAGCAGTATCATACCTCTCCAGTGACATTGGTCCCATCATGGCTACAGGACGGCACTCTCTTCCTCTTGCCTCGCTGAGCTCGGTTACAATTCCATGTTGACAGCACACAGCACAGACACTTCCCCATCCTGGGCTGTTCTCACCTCGTACTCCTCTCCATTCAGGAAATGGCTCACAGCTTCTCCCCAGCCAATGGGAACAGAGGGGTGTGGACTGTGGAAGGCAAAGTAGAAGCCCAGTACTGGAGCGTGGCTGTGGGGCCCTAGGGCAGAGCTGGATTTTGTGGAGGATATGATAATATGACAGGAAGGCTGCAGGGGCCCCATGGAGCTAGGGGCGGGGTTGCGATTGTAAATCCCTGCAACCCCCTGCTACGCCCATGGTGTGACCCAAAAATATTTACCAATCACCCCCTAGTATACTATTCTCTATCAATGTAAGGTCTGCTGCTGCTCTCGGGTGGCCATAGAAGATGTAACTCCTACCCATGCATGCTGAAATGACACTGTCATACTAGCACCCAGCTCCATTCTCAGCACCTTAAAAAAGACGAGAGGGGGATGGTTCTGTAAATTTCACTGCAGCAGGCAGTTCACAAATAAACATTGTGTAAGCAGGCACATGACATCATTTTTGAAAGAGAAAACATAAAAATTATCTTCCCCCAAAAAAGTCTACCTAAGTTTTCTTAAGCCTAAAGTGGATATTCCTCAGCGATAGTCCCACATTAGGACGATACGCGTGCGGGAGTACCCTAGGACGTCACTGCAGCCACCTTATCTACATATGTCTTGCTAAGACTATATACCACACCTGTCATGAACCGATGTGACCAGAACCGTGTGATCTGCAACAGAGGACACCCAAACGTATATACGTGAAAATATAATAATTTATTAAAGAAAGTGAGTAATATAATACAACCAACTCCAATATGACACAGTGCAATAACCAACCACAGACAGAGACCCACAAATAACAACAGACAGATAAGTGCAATAAATGGGAAATACCAGAGACATAAACGTAAGCCAGGCCAAGGTCATACACAGGGAGGTCAGCAGATGGGGTATGGAACACAGGACAGGGAGAGGATGGATGGGTCAGGCTGCAGGCAGGGATGCAAGGTAACAGGTGGGACAGTTTGTGAATGTTTGGCGGGTATTTGTAGGCCTGTGATTGGCCTCAAGTGACAACTGATTGTAGGAGGTACTGTCTGCTCCACACTGCCAGGATCCATCCGCTGGTGGACACCAGTACTGCGGCCCAAAGATGATATATTATTAACAGGGAAAAGCTCTCCTGACAGTTCCAAACTGCCAGGAGACACCTGCTGGTGGACCTCAGTACTGCATGCCAAATAACAGGTATTACCAGCGGATGGAACATTTCCTGACAATACACCCCCTCAAAGGAGCGGCCTCCGGACGCTCCAATTGGTTGTAATTGTCCATAGTCTATGGCATCAAGCAGAACGACAGATGGTGGCACAACAGGCAGAACAGGTGGTGGCACAGCAGGCATGGGCACTTCAAGCTGGGCAGCAGGCTCATCAAGCTGGAGAGCAGGCACCGAGACATCAGGCTGGAGGGCAGGCACCGAGACATCAGGCTGGAGGGCAGGCACCGAGACATCAGGCTGGAGGGCAGGCACCGAGACATCAGGCTGGAGGGCAGGCACCGGGACATCAGGCTGGAGGGCAGGCACCGGGACATCAGGCTGGAGGGCAGGCACCGGGACATCAGGCTGGAGGGCAGGCACCGGGACATCAGGCTGGAGGGCAGGCACCGGGACATCAGGCTGGAGGGCAGGCACCGGGACATCAGGCTGGAGGGCAGGCACCGGGACATCAGGCTGGAGGGCAGGCACCGGGACATCAGGCTGGAGGGCAGGCACCGGGACATCAGGCTGGAGGGCAGGCACCGGGACATCAGGCTGGAGGGCAGGCACCGAGACATCAGGCTGGAGGGCAGGCACCGGGACATCAGGCTGGAGGGCAGGCACCGGGACATCAGGCTGGAGGGCAGGCACCGGGACATCAGGCTGGAGGGCAGGCACCGGGACATCAGGCTGGAGGGCAGGCACCGGGACATCAGGCTGGAGGGCAGGCACCGGGACATCAGGCTGGAGGGCAGGCACCGGGACATCAGGCTGGAGGGCAGGCACCGGGACATCAGGTTGGAGGGCTGGCACCGGGACATCAGGCTGGAGGGCTGGCACCGGGACATCAGGCTGGAGGGCTGGCACCGGGACATCAGGCTGGAGGGCTGGCACCGAGACATCAGGCTGGAGGGCTGGCACCGAGACATCAGGCTGGAGGGCTGGCACCGAGACATCAGGCTGGAGGGCTGGCACCGAGACATCAGGCTGGAGGGCTGGCACCGAGACATCAGGCTGGAGGGCTGGCACCGAGACATCAGGCTGGAGGGCTGGCACCAAGACATCAGGCCAGGCAACAGGTACTAGAACTTCAGACTGGGCAGTAGGCACATCAGGCAGAACAGCAGGTGCTGGCACAACGAGCTGAACAGCAGGCACATCGGACTGGATAGCAGGTACTGGAACTTCAAACCGGGCAGCCGGTACTGGAACTTTAGACTGGGCAGCAGGCACTGGCACATCAGGCAAAACAGAAGGTGCTGGCACAACAGGTTGAACAGCAGGTGCATCAGACTGGATAGCAGGTACTGGAATTTCAAACTGGTTAGCCGGTACTGGAACTTCAGACTGGACAGTGGGCACAGGTGCTGGCACATCAGGCAGAGCAGCAGATACTGGCACAACAGGCTGAACAGCAGGTACATCGGACTGGATAGCAGGTACTGGAACTTCAAACCGGGCAGCTGGTACTGGAACTTCAGACTGGACGGTGGGCACAGGTGCTGGCACATCAGGCAGAACAGCAGGTGCAGTGGACTGAATAGCAGGTACTGGAACTTCAGACTGGACAGTGGGCACAGGTGCTGGCACATCAGGCGGAACAGCAGGTACTGGCACAACAGGCTGAACAGCAGGTACATCGGACTGGATAGCAGGTACTGGAACTTCAAACCGGGCAGCTGGTACTGGAACTTCAGACTGGACAGTGGGCACAGGTGCTGGCACATCGGGCAGAACAGCAGGTACTGGCACAACAGGCTGAACAGCAGGTACATCGGACTGGATAGCAGGTACTGGAACTTCAAACCGGGCAGCTGGTACTGGAACTTCACACTGGAGAGTGGGCACAGGTGCTGGCACATCAGCAGGCATCGGAACATCAGGCTGGGCGGCACACAGGAACACATCAGGCTGGAACAGATCAGCTGGCGGGGAGGCAGGATTGGACACTGGCATGATGGTATGGGTTGGATTAGCTGGTGCGGAGGCAGGTTGGGTTACTGGCAGGATCGTCTTGGTTGTAAAAAACTTTTGTTTTTTCTTTGGCTTAGCCACTGAAGCTCTGTAGGTGAGGGGTGCAGCAGAGTGGAAAGGAGGATTGGAATATGGCAGAGAAGAGGTAACAGTAGCCGGAGGAAGTTCCTGTGTGTTTGTGGGTAGCTGAGAAGAGGCAGGTGGGTTGAATGCAGGATAGGTGCAGCGGGTAGAGACAGGGTATTGATATTTGGTGGGAAGCAGGCTATATTGGGCTGAAACAGAGGTTGCCATGGGTCAAGGGGAAAAAGACTCCTGGGCAGGCAGGCGTCTAATAGCAGGTCTGGGTTGTGAAGAGCTGACTGAGGTTGGAAATAATAAGTCTGACCATGCCTGAAGTACAGGTTGAACAAACGTGGGTTCACATACTGCCTGTCTAACCAGGGACTGCACCAAATCTATACACTAGCACCTGTTTAGGACAAGCTGAATAATGCTCCAGAAAGTATACAGCATCATCCTCCAACAGCCATACCAGAGACTCCACTTGATCACTACTGAAGAAGGGAGAAAAATCATCACTTCCTTTAGGACTGCTAGACCAGGCTAGCTCAGCACACACCTGTATCAGTGGCTGAACGTTCTCAAACAGTAATCTACCCTGATCAACCAGAGAATGGGCCAGACGGATACACTCCAGGAGCTGATCCCTGGCCCACGCCTTCAATACCAGACGACAGTAATTGTTATCCTCCAACACCAGTGAGGCAAGGAAAACAACTGTTTCTGATTGCATTTTAACAGCACTACAATGGTTCCTCTGCGCAGTCACTTCTGGTCATAGGTGGCCTTGATTTACTGTAATGAACCGGTGTGACCAGAACCGTGTGATCTGCAACAGAGGACACCCAAAACATATATATGTGAAAATATAATAATTTATTAAAGAAAGTGAGTATTATAATACAACCAACTCCAATATGACCCAGTGCAATAACCAACCACAGACAGAGACCCACAAATAACAACAGACAGATAAGTGCAACTAAATGGGAAATATCAGAGATATAAACGTAAGCCAGGCAAAGGTCATACACAGGGAGGTCAGCAGATGGGGTATGGAACACAGGACAGGGAGAGGATGGATGGGTCAGGCTGCAGGCAGGGATGCAAGGTAACAGGTGGGACAGGATAGGGTCCGAGACAGGATCAGGTTCAGGGCACAGGAACAGATCGCTAGCAGGTCAGGAGGCAATGAAGAAATCAAGGCAAACATGTGAATGTTTGCCGGGTATTTATAGGCCTGTGATTGGCCTCAAGAGACACCTGATTGTAGGAGGTACTGTCTGCTCCACACTGCCAGGATCCATCCGCTGGTGGACACCAGTACTGCGGCCCAAAGATGATATATTATTAACAGGGAAAAGCTCTCCTGAGAGTTCCAAACTGCCAGGAGACACCTGCTGGTGAACCTCAGTACTGCATGCCAAATAACAGGTATTACCAGCGGATGGAACATTTCCTGACAACATCATTCATCCCAGCACTAGGGTTATAGTGCTACCTATGTGAGTACCTGTCTTTTATAAATAAAGAAAGTTATTTTAACTACACAGTGTGCACTATATATATCTTTTACATTACATGATATCATGGCTGAAATCAAAAGTAACAGCGTGCTGTTGTTTAAAGTGGTGTGATTCCGTACCTCATTCATCTACCTACTCAAGCCTCCATCTTTGACCACTGTTAGTGGTGAATGCCTGTTTGACCCTTCTGTTAGCTCAGAGGTCCAATGACTGAGGTGAGCGGTTTGGCTAGCTGGTGGTGGAATCACGGATTGAGTTGCACCTTATGAATATCTGCAAGCACCCTTACCACCGCAGAGGAGACTGTTTTTCTGTCAACTTTTCTTTTTTATTTTGTACATCAAAGGGGACTTTTATTAATTCTATGCCATGAGCAATATGTTAAGTCTGCCTTTTGTATTAATTAGCGCTGCACTGTCATTTATCCAGTACTTTTTAAAGGGTTTTATATACCGGTATTTGCCTTTAGTGTTCAGCTGCTTGTATCTTATAGTTAGGTCCATATATTAATTTTGCACTGACTAAACCCCCATTTTCTAGACCCCTTGATAACGTCCTATTGGACGAAAAGCTTCGGGGAGCTGAAGTTCTGACGTCAGGCCACTGACTGATACCTGGCTGGCAGTGGCACCCATATGTTTTTATGATTCATTTTATTTTGGCTTTTAACTTACAATTCCAATAAATACTGCACTATGAAGACTTCATCTGGCTCCCGGTGAGCTTTATTTACTACAGCTACATCTGGATGGTGCGAGTTGCTGAACAGCCTTCCCCACAACAGATGGCGGATCTACACTGAGTGCGTACTGTATTTGCTGCTGTAACAGCAACCAGCTTTTCTGGTGAGTGTCTATTACTGATTCCCCTGCACACCGTGAACTTACCACAATGTGCTTTAGAAGCTGCAGCAAGTCAGATTTAGCCCACCTTGTTTTGGGGCTGGAGGATGTCCAGCATTATCCTGCTTTTTCCTCTCCAGTTTTTATAATCATGAAGGTTCAGCAATCACATGGAGGCATTACCTAGGGCAGTCTGCATTCAAATGTAGTCTGCCTGGGAATGCCCACTGCTCCAGACCGACATCCACCCATCAAGGAATTTTCATATGCCCACCTGCTTGCATCATGATGTATCAATATGTACATGACGACATTGATCATTTGAAGATTCAGTAAAACTTATTTGCATTGGAGAAGGTATCCCTTCGTCTATGTTATATATATATATATATATATATATATATATATATATATATATATATATATAAACAGACTAAACTTCAGCTTTAAATCTTTTATTTCATACAGTTGATAAATCCCTCATTGTATCACCATTTTCTTTGTGTATATGCTTTGTAGCTGGGTTCTCTTCCGGGTGTATGCAGTTCTCTCTTACTTCTCCCACCAACCACCTCCTTGCTGTTGCGAACATTGACAGAGCTGGGATTTCTATGTCTTGTACACTAGGGATGATCCCGATGTTCCCCTGTTCGCTGAATAGCAAACAATTTGGGGTGTTTGCGGCAAATTCGAAAGCCGTGGAACACCCTTTAAAAGTCTATGGAAATCAAAAGTGCTAATTTTAAAGGCTTATATGCATGGTATTGTCATAAAAAGTGTTTGGGGACCCGGGTCCTGCCCCAGGGGACATGTATCAATGCAAAAAAAAGTTTTAAAACCGCCATTTTTTCAGGAGCAGTGATTTTAATAATGCTTAAAGTGAAACAATAAAAGTGAAATATTCCTTTAAATTTTGTACCTGGGGGTGTCTATAGTATGCCTGTAAAATGGCGCATTTTTCCCCTGTTTAGAATAGTCCCTTCACAAAATGACATTTCTAAAGGAAAAAAAGTCATTCAAAAGTACTCGCAGTTATAATGAATTGTCGGTCCAGGCAATACAGATAAAATAAGTCATTGAAAAAAACGGCATGGGATTCTCCCCAGTCCATTACCAGGCTCTTTGGGCCTGGTATGAATATTAAGGGGAACCACGAACCAAAATTTTTTAAAAAAATGCGTGGGGGTCTCCCCAATTCCATACCAGGCCCTTCAGGTCTGGTATGGATTTTAAGGGGAACCCCGCGCCAAAATTTTTGAAAAAATGGCGTGGGGGTCCCCCCAAAAATCCATACCAGACCCTTATCTGAGCACGCAACCTGGCAGGCTGCAGGAAAAGAGGGGGGGTGAGAAAGCGACCCCCCCTTTTGAACCGTACTAGGCCACATGCCCTCAACATGGGGAGGGTGCTTTGGGGTAGCCCCCCAAAGCACCTTGTCCCCATGTTGATGGGGACAAGGGTCTCATCCCCACAACCCTTGCCCGGTGGTTGTGGGGGTCTGCGGGCGGGGGGCTTATCGGAATCTGGAAGCCCCCTTTAACAAGGGGACCCCCAGATCCCAGCCTCGCCCCCTGTGTGAAATGGTAACGGGGTACAAATGTACCCCTACCAATTCACAAAAAAAAGTGTCAAAATGGTACAAATGACAAGGCATGGCTTGGGATAAGTCCTTTATTAAAAAATAAAAAATAAAAATGTCCCACAAAGTCCATTCATCTTCTCTTGCTCTGCCGATGGACCAAAAAAGAAAAAAAAAACCAAAGCCGCGACCGACCCGCCTCCATGGGAGGCACCCGCCGTATGACGCATCTTCAATTTGACAGTCCTTTTATAACCGAGGGCGGGGCCACATGGTGACATCCCTGGGTGACCCCGCCCTCCTCTGACGCACGGGCACTTCCCTATGGCTTTCCTGGGGTGTCAGAGGGGGCGGGCCAACTGCCTAAGTAACTGGGTGGCACCCTCCCCATGTTGCGGGCATGTGGCCTGGTATGGTTCAGAGGGGGGCGCTCTCTCATCCCCACCTCTTTTCCTGCGGCCTACCAGGTTGCGTGCTCGGATAAGGGCCTGGTATGGATTTTTGGGGGACCCCATGTCATTTTTTTTTAAATTTTGGCTCGGGGTTACCCTTAAAATTCATACTAGACCTGAAAGATCTGGTATGGATTATGAGGGGGACCGCCAAGCCATTTTATTTTAAATTTTGGCGTGGGGTTCCCCTTAATATCCATACCAGACCTGAAGGGCCTGGTATGGAATTTGAGGGGACCCCCACGCAATTTGGTTCGGGGTTCCCCTTAATATTCATACCAGACCCAAAGGGCCTGGTAATGGACTGGGGGGAATCCCATGCCATTTGTTTCAGACGAAAATGCATTCGGACGATAATGAATGCACATGTCTAATTGGTGCCAGAGCATGTGCAGTGCGGGGACAAGGGGGTTAGCCCCAACACTCGGGTGCCTGTGCACTACACCAAGGAAAGGACGTGGACCTGTTGCTGGTGACCGAGCTTAGCATCAGTGAGACTGAGCCACTGAGGGATTGCTACTGAGCTGGGAACAGAGCTGGAAGACCAGTTACCGTTAGTGTCTACAGCAAGGGAGAACCAGTGAGGATCAGAGCTGAAAGTCTTAGTCTTGTAAGGACCTATTTGGGAGGAATGAGTCACCGGGTCCCTGGTACCTGAGGACAGCAGATCGCCAAGTGACCGGGACTGGATATCAGTGCACTAAGAACAGGGTCATCTGATTCCTCTTGCACCAAATTGTAATGTAACTGTAATGTCTGCCTTCATTTTGTCAAGCACTGCGCAAACTGTTGGCGCTATATAAATCCTGTATAATAATAATAAGAGTGGTTAGCTGAACCATTTGTGCTTATCTCAACACTGGCACAGTTAATGCAAAAGAGACTGCTCTTTGTTTAGCAGCCTCTCAGCCATCCATTGCCCACTTTTAAAGGTACAGCTGCATGCGCATCACAGTACAGAGGGGCTCCACCGATAGCTGGCTAATATTAACAATTATACACCCGGTATTTTGCGTTCACCTCCAGGGGTGCCCCTTCTTAACCCTGCTTGCATCAGTTTTAAATTAGATTAGCATCACAACAGTTCAGTGATTGCCAATTTATGGGTCAATGTTCACAATATTTAGTATAGCATCTTTAAATCTGATAATTTGCCTATTTAATTAATTATGCATTGTTTAACTACCATAATACATCCTATTAGTCAACCACATACAGTACTTGCTGGTAGTCTATTTTTTTTTATAAAGTAGTAGAACACTAACGGTGAAGTGACACAGGTGTTCAAGCAGCTTAAAGCGGTTGTATACACCTTTAGCACATTTTTACCTACAGGTAAGCCTATAATAAGGTTTACCTGTAGGTAAAATTAATATCTGATATTAATTAATAATGATATTTACCAGCTGCTGACGTCAGAAGCGCATGCGCAGTGAAGGTCCGATGTATCGTGCCGGAACTTGCCGGAACGGAGGGCTCCCACGCGCATGCGCAGGAGTGACGTCATTACGGCTCCGGCCACTCACAGCACCAGAGCTGCGAACCCAGAAGAATTGCCGAGGCAAAATGTCAGCTCCCTCTGCGGTGACTGGGAGATGGTGCAGGGGCTTCGATCTAAGGTAAGTATTTCATAATGGGCTAGTATGCAGTGCATACTCGCTCATTATGCCTTTGCCTTATAGTTTTTTTTTTCTTCTGGGTATACAACAGCTTTAAAGAATTTCAGCAGAACAGAGAACCAGTCACATTCATCAGCTCCTGTGGGGGTAAGTGCTACAGCAGGGATTGGCAACCTCAGCCTTCCAGCTGTGGTGAAACTACAAGTCCCATGAGACATTGCAAGACCCTAACAATCACAGGCATGACTCCTAGAGGCAGAGGCATGATGGGATTTGTAGTTTTGTCACCACTGGAGTGCCAAGGTTGCCTACCCCTGTGCTACAGTTTATTTGTCTATTTATTCACATGTTCCATCCTGGGGAACCCCTGGCGAACCTCCCTGCAGTCATGACTGTTGGTCTTTGTTTTTTTTTTAAGGCAACACAGACAATTTCCCTGGTGCTAGTTCTTACAAATAAGGCTCAAAGCTCTGCCACATTCACAGGCTCAACAATCCCTTCTACATATGTTTCTTTAGGCAAGAAAAGAATAGTTATGTTTTTTTCTCAAATAAATATCATCCTATGTAATCCACATGTATCTATACTAGTACATAGTC
Source organism: Lithobates clamitans (assembly GCA_037952925.1). Taxonomy (NCBI): domain Eukaryota; kingdom Metazoa; phylum Chordata; class Amphibia; order Anura; family Ranidae; genus Lithobates; species Lithobates clamitans. The sequence continues at coordinate 3,120,479 of JBBGZY010001198.1, forward strand.
AGCAAAATCAGAAATGTAACTACTAAAGAGCCAATTATAAATATGATACAAATCTGCTGTAACTCTGTAGTTCTTTTGTATAAAAAGCCTAGTTCAATCATCATCCAATGCAGGATGCTTTATGTCCCTTCATTCAGTTTCATGTTACATGTGATAAAACCAGCAGGCTGTTGAGTGTTGTTGCAAATCCAAGGAATACTGCAAGCCACATAGCTTTTATTCCATGTCCATACTGGTTTTGGGGATAAGAATTCTTCCTCAGGTGAATACAGAGAAATCTGAAAACCTTTTACTGATATATACTGATAACCAGTAGCTGCTTAAATGTAGCACTATGCACCACATTCCTAGACATTATACTGTCATTTAAATAAAAAAAAAGGACCACAAAAATTGGGACTTTTCAGGCGCTACTTTGGATCAAAACACATACAACAATATTTGTTAAAAAAATAAAACATCTTTTATTTTATCAGCATAACATTTCATTGTATAAAAGAGATTTTCTTTAAAAAAAAATCAACAAGACACGGTATTTAAATATACAGTGGGGACGGAAAGTATTCAGACCCCCTTAAATTTTTCACTCTTTGTTATATTGCAGCCATTTGCTAAAATCATTTAAGTTCATTTTTTCCTCATTAAGGTACACACAGCACCCCATATTGACAGAAAAACACAGGATTGTTGACATTTTTGCAGATTTATTAAAAAAGAAAAACTGAAATATCACATGGTCCTAAGTATCCAGACCCTTTGCTGTGACACTCATATATTTAACTCAGGTGCTGTCCATTTCTTCTGATCATCCTTGAGATGGTTCTACACCAGGGATCCTCAAACTACGGCCCTCCAGCTGTTGCAGAACTACACGTCCCATGAGGCATTGTAAAACTCTGACATTCACAGACATGACTAGGCATGATGGGAATTGTAGTTCCTGAACAACTGGAGGGCCGTAGTTTGAAGACCCCTGTTCTACACCATCATTTGAGTCCAGCTGTGTTTGATTATACTGATTGGATTTGATTAGGAAAGCCACACACCTGTCTATATAAGACCCAACAGCTCACAGTGCATGTCAGAGCAAATGAGAATCATGAGGTCAAAGGAACTGCCTGAAGAGCTCAGAGACAGAATTGTGTCAATTGTGTCATTGTATCTGGCCTAGGTTGCAAAAAAATTTCTGCTGCACTTACATTTCTAAGAGCACAGTGGCCTCCATAATCCTTAAAAGGAAGATGTTTGGGATGACCAGAACCCTTTCTAGAGCTGGCCGTCCGGCCAAACTGAGCTATCGGGGGAGAAGAGCCTTGGTGAGAGAGGTAAAGAAGAACCCAAAGATCACTGTGGCTGAGCTCCAGAGATGCAGTCGGGAGATGGGAGAAAGTTGTAGAAAGTCAACCATCACTGCAGCCCTCCACCAGTTGGGGCTTTATGGCAGAGTGGCCCGACGGAAGCCTCTCCTCAGTGCAAGACACATGAAAGCCCGCATGAAGTTTGCTAAAAAAACACCCGAAGGACTCCAAGATGGTGAGAAATAAGATTCTCTGGTCTGATGAGACCAAGATAGAACTTTTTGGCCTTAATTCTAAGTGGTATGTGTGGAGAAAACCAGGCACTGCTCATCACCTGTCCAATACAGTCCCAACAGTGAAGCATGGTGGTGGCAGCATCATGCTGTGGGGGTGTTTTTCACCTGGCTGCATTACTGACCTCCTCTCGGTTCTGTCCCCTACAGTAGTTCCTATCTGCCACTAAATGTTTTCAGTCTTCTGGGTTGAATGACACCCAGCATCATTGAAACTGGATGGCTGAGGTCCTCCTGAGAGTACGATGTATTAAAGACTTACCCACTGAGGGTGTGTCACTACAGTGCCCTGCACTCACATACAATGATATAGAGAGTGACGCTGATGTCATTAACTCAACACCAATCTGTGCTTTACAGACTGCCCACAACAGGAGAGGATCTTAAGAGGACCTTGCATGGGGCATAATCAACCTGAAGACATCTGGAAATGGTAAAGTACTAGGGGTAGGAAGTCAGAGCTCAGAGTTGTATTTTAATAGCTCAGAGAAACAACTGATGCTAGGTGCAACCTTAAAGGGTTAGTTCACCTTTTAAGTAAATTGAAACTAAACACCATATACTCTCCATTCCCATGGTCCCCGCTGTACTTACCGTAGGTGATGATCTTCAGTGCTCACGCAGCCATATCAGCAGTCCAGGGACTGCAATTCCCCGCTCTTCTTCCTCTTATTTTTGAAGTGCATCCAAGACAGATCAGAACGATTTTGATTGGTCAGCACCAACACAAAGGATTGCTGTAATCTGTCCCAGAAGCACTGCAGAGAAAAGAGGGAGAAGAGAGAGGGTTGGACTGGCTGCTCATCACCCACAGAGGTAAGTACAGCGGGGGCCAGGGGGTGGGGAAGGTGTACAGTGTTAGTTCACCTTTTTTTCATTTTTTCTAAAAAGGCAAACTTCAACTTTAAAAAAGAAAAATGAATTTGTAGAGAGCCCAATGTCTAGTTCCTAGAGTATAAAGTCGATGCAAATAGAATCCATCCAGCGGATACAAAACGGAAAGTCATTAAGGAAGCTTCCTTTTTCCAAGAATTACAAGGAGCTGTGGGCTTTCCTAGAATTTCTTGTTTATTTTTCTTTCCTGAATGCCAAAGCTACCATTGATGAACCTCTTCATAGTGAATAAAAATTAAACCTGGAAGTGGCCAATGTTCCTTAAGAAAGCTTTAAAAATGGCAAAATATATTTTGCCCTGAGTGTAATAGTGTTTTATAATTTAGAAAGACTCCTCTGCCATACAATGTGATGCCTCTCTGTATGGCTTTGCTGTTGTTAAAACCTTCACTGTAGGTGCAAGATGTGAATCCCCAATTCTAAACTATATGGCCTGAATATATACCCACAAATTATTAATCTTCAGATCATTAATTGCTTTTCTGGAACCTAAGATTGGTGAAATAACTGAAAAATTGTAAAACAATGGGGCCGTATTTATGATAAAAGTACTCATAGGCCAGTGCCTAGGCTATCAGGGTTTGTGGAATAAGCACCAAGCTTCACCTGTACCAAATGTTATAATGTTTGAATTATTTTTTTCCCTCTTCCAGCCACCTCTGAACATTTATAGCCAAATTGAGCAAGAAAACTATAGGAGGAAGGGGGTGCAGGAGATGTTCAGTTGAGTAAGACTGTTCTTTATAATTAGGAATATAGATCATCTCTCCTTTCTCTGTATGGTGGTTGAAAGAGTGGAAAACTAGATTTGCATATAAAGCACATAGCACATTAAATGGTTACTTTTGGCTAAACTATTCACAAGATGAAAGAAGTGGTGATTATACAAAAAGGTGTCATGGTTCAGGTGTGCCTAGACATAATGTCTAAATGTGGCCCTGAAAAAGAAATGTACTTTAAGCCTACTGACATAAGAAAACCTTCACTGGGGGGAGTTAAAGTATAACTAGTTTTGGATAGAGGGGAGAAAGATTAGAATATCTGTCAGTTTTTCTAGCTGACTGTGTCCCCGTTAGGGAGATTCAGCCTCTCTATTTGTCCTGTTTAACATTGTCATTGAAAGTAAAAGTAAGAGAAAATCCACAATTATGGGTTGTCCCCAGAAAAGTAATGGAGGGGAAATCTTCCAATGTTGACACTAGTTCTGGTGACCTGGGGGTCCCCAAGGAATTCCCTTAACTTGCAGGGATTTCCTTTCACTTCCTGTTTGGCTATGGGACAGGAAGTGAAGGTAAATCTCCCCAATGGGACAAAGATGGCAAAAATAAACCTTACAGGGGTTATAACCCTTCCTTGCTCTATCCAATATGAATAAAATGTTTTGCCTATAGTTCTACTTTAAGCCCACCCAGTATATACAGCCGTGGCCAAAAGTTTTCAGAATGACACAAATATTAGTTTTCACAAAGTCTGCTGCTTCAGTGTTTTTGGATCTTTTTATCAGATGTTACTATCTTATACTGAAGTATAATTACAAGCATTTCATAAGTGTCAAAAGCTCTAACTAACAATTACATGAAGTTTATGCAAAGAGTCAATATTTGCAGTGTTGACCCTTCTTTTTCAAGACTTCTGCAATTCGCCTTGGCATGCTGTCCATCAACTTCTGGGTCACATCCTGACTGATGGCATCCCATTCTTGCATAATCATTGCTTGGAGTTTGTCAGAATTTGTGGGGTTTTTTTGTTCACCCGCCTCCTGAGGATTGACAACAAGTTCTCAATGGGATTACGGTCTGGGGAGTTTCCTAGCCATGGACCCACAATATTTAAATTTTTTGTTCCCCAAGCTACTAATGCCACGTACACACGAGCGGACTTTATGGCAGACTTTGCCCGGCGGACTTTTCAACGGACTTTATGACGGACTTTCTGAATTCCCGGTTCCCGAGTCGGAGGTATACGAGAGGCTCCACCTACCAGGTACGTGACACATTCTTTATTCATGGCTGTGTTCTTAGGCAAAATTGTAAGTGAGCCCACTCCCTTGGCTGAGAAGCAACCTCACACATGAATGGTCTCAGGATGCTTTACTGTTGGCATGACACAAGACTGATGGTAGCTCTCACCTTTTCTTCAAGGTTTTTTCCGTATGCCTCAAACAGACGGAAAGGGCAATTTTCAGAGAAAATGACTTTACCCCAGTCCTCAGCAGTCCAATCCCTGTACCATTTGTAGATTATCAGTCTGTCCCTGATGGTTTTTCTGGAGAGAAGAGGCTTCTTTGCTGCCCTTCTTGACCCCTGGCTATCCTCTAAAAGGCTTCTCCTCACTGTGTGCATGCAGATGCACTCACAACTACCTGCTGCCATTCCTGAGGAAACTCTGCACTGGTGGTGCCCCGATCCTGCAGCTGGACCAACTGTAGGAGACAGTACTGGCACTTGCTGGGCTTTCTTTTTTCTTTTTTCATAAATGCAGTAACAATGTTGTTGATGGGATTAAGTTAACTTTCATGGCAAAGAGAGACTTTGCAATTAATTGCAATTCATCTGATCACTCTTCATAACATTCTGGAGTGAATGCAAATTGCCATCATAAGCACAGAGGCAGCAGACTTTGTGAAAATTCATATTTGTGTCATTCTGAAAACCTTTTGGCCATGGCTGTAGCTGTTTTTGTTCTCAGCTTCATAGCATCTGTTGTATTTCTAGTGTTTGCTTCTTCTACATCTAGCATTTTTTTGTGTTGATATAGAGAATGGTGAAACTAGTAGGCAAGCTTTGTCCATGTAGTCTGATGCTGCTAAATAAGCCAAATCACAGAGATTGATGGACTCATTGTGTCACCAGGGGTGACAGACAATTAACAGGCAGGGCAGACTGAGGTAATCAGAGTCCGGGTTCTAGGCAGGTAGACATGGCAATGTCAATAGTTGGAGCAACTGATAATAGCATAATAGCAGAGAAACAAGCTGATTATCACGATAAGCACAGACAACTGACTACAAACACAATCCATTTGGGACTGCAACTTTCAATGTGTGGACTTCTCATTCATCTGTGGAAGCACCTGGGGCTATGTACTTGTCATTGATAGGATCTTGTTGTTTCAATCCTTATCCATACATTACCATATGCTGAATCTGGTTGTCTTGTTGGGGTGTCTTGGGCCCCTTCCACAGCTCCCGGGTTAGACACCCTGCGTCGGTTGTCATTTGGAGGTGGTACACCAATATTTTTTATACCATTTATCAATCTGGGTTCTTACAGACAATATGAGGAAGGCATCTACTCCTGAGGAAGTGAAGATAATGTTCACAAAACGCGTTGAGTTTTAGAATGTATTCCCCCCCCCCCCCCCACAATTTTATATAATGTGTTCTTTGAAATATTCTATGAAAAGATTATTTTAAGAATTGTATACTTTATGTTGCTACTTGTCAGGTACAAGAACAAACTTTTTATGTTTAATCCACTGATGTATGTATTAACAATTTCATGTGTTGTTGAATACATTGATAATGCATAACCCAGCTATATGTCATGCCTCATTTAAAGTCCCATGGGCAAAATAATTGTTTGTATTGTATATGTTGAATAGGGATGGATGCATTACATTTTAGGTACCAGGTCACCATTTTTTGTTGATTGAAAAGAAAAAGTATAGGCCATGAACAGGCAAAATCTTTCAGAAATCAATATAGGGCATGAGCAAACATACTAATCTGTCCAGAAATCTAATTACGATTAACAAGTGTGCTCTGATCTGCAGAGCCAAGTTATGACTAAAAGACGCTCATGTGAACTCAATGAAAGATCATCTTTCAGGTTAAAGGGGTTGTAAACCTACGTGTTTTTTCACCTTAATGCATCCTATGCATTAAGGTGAAAAAAACACCTGGCAGTGACCAGCCCCCCAGCCCCCCTGTTTTTACTTACCTTAGCCCTAGAACTTGACCCACGGGGACACGCTGTCTCTCTTCCCGGGGTTCTCTGCCATTGGCTCCCGCTGCTGGCAATCACATCCAATGACACGGGCGCCGGGGGGTGGGACCGAGTCCTGCATTCGGCCTCTATGGACGCTGGATGCTGAACTCGGGAGCGCACCCGCAAGGTAACCCCCCGGGAAATTGCTTATCCCAGAGCATTATCTGATGTGGGGAGGAGCCGCGAGAGCCGCCGGGGGACCCCAGAAGAGCAGGTTCGGGGCCACTCTGTGCAAAACGAGCTGCACAGTGGAGGTAAGTGGGACATGTTTTTTTTAAACAAACCCTTATAATCACTTTAGGTTTAAAGAAAAAAGAGGTTGCGCTAGTGCTAATAAAACATAATAAATAATTGACAGTGACAAAAATCATATATGTCAAAAAAATCAATGTGTAGAACTCTAATATTGAAAAAAGTCCATAAATTGAAATCCCAAACAAGTGTTATACGGAGTCCAAAAAATCAATAAACATCAATGAAATGTTATTAAATGTCCAGAACCCCGATAGAAAAAATAGGAATAAAAATAAAAATAAAAATAAAACTAATTGTGAGAAGTAAAAAATCCAAGTGATGAATAGTGAAGATCAGTAACAGCGAGGAAGAGTCCACCACCAGGTACTGAAGGGGTTACTTCTTACCAGAATGCCATGACCCCCCACTACAGAGGATCACAGCAAGCAGGGATCTTTTAAAGCCAGAATGGAGATTAGCAGCAGTGTCCACCAGGAGTCATCACCTCAGCAGCCGCTCCAACAACCCAGGGCATTGATACCATGAAAATAAAAAGGGGCTCACATAGTGTAAAACCACTTAACGCTTTATTAAAATATATAAAAAACAGATGTACACTTACAAAGTGTCAGATAATTGAACAGCCTTAAGTCCGGTTCCGTGGCCACCGGAGCTCGGACAAACCCGTCCACTGGAGATAGATTCGCTTGGGGGTGACGTCAGCGCGTCGTCTGGCTCCGCCCTACGCGTTTCGTGACATCATCACGTCTTCCAGGTGCCCCTGGAAGACGTGATGATGTCACGAAACGCGTAGGGCGGAGCCAGACGACGCGCTGACGTCACCCCCAAGCGAATCTATCTCCAGTGGACGGGTTTGTCCGAGCTCCGGTGGCCACGGAACCGGACTTAAGGCTGTTCAATTATCTGACACTTTGTAAGTGTACATCTGTTTTTTATATATTTTAATAAAGCGTTAAGTGGTTTTACACTATGTGAGCCCCTTTTTATTTTCATGGTATCAATGCCCTGGGTTGTTGGAGCGGCTGCTGAGGTGATGACTCCTGGTGGACACTGCTGCTAATCTCCATTCTGGCTTTAAAAGATCCCTGCTTGCTGTGATCCTCTGTAGTGGGGGGTCATGGCATTCTGGTAAGAAGTAACCCCTTCAGTACCTGGTGGTGGACTCTTCCTCGCTGTTACTGATCTTCACTATTCATCACTTGGATTTTTTACTTCTCACAATTAGTTTTATTTTTATTTTTATTTTTATTCCTATTTTTTCTATCGGGGTTCTGGACATTTAATAACATTTCATTGATGTTTATTGATTTTTTGGACTCCGTATAACACTTGTTTGGGATTTCAATTTATGGACTTTTTTCAATATTAGAGTTCTACACATTGATTTTTTTGACATATATGATTTTTGTCACTGTCAATTATTTATTATGTTTTATTAGCACTAGCGCAACCTCTTTTTTCTTTATGCTTTTCCACATTTGATGTTTTTGTGAAGGTTGCTGCTGATTCACTGTATTTTATTTCAACACTTGGTTTTTAGCGCAGTTTCTTTTACCATTTTTTCACTTTAGGTTTACCTTTTGAACACATTACATGTTCCAGCTCCTGCTGTCAGCTACCCCGATCCCTCCTTCAGTCTGACAGTAGGTGAGGGATCTTCTCCTTGCACCCGCTGTAACAATTAAAAAACAGCATGGCCAGCACTCAAGCACGTTATTCATGTTCCAGCTCCAGGTTCCCCCGATCCTCCCCTCAGTCTGACAGTAGGTGAGGGATCTTCTTCCCACACCCGCTGTCATATTTTAGAAACAGAGTGGCTGTGCAGGACTCCGCTCACATGGCCTCGTCATTCATTCACAGTTTCAGGACTGCAAGCTGCCACCGCAGCTGACGGCTTGTAGTTCTGAATGAACTGCGAGGGCGTTGATGAGCACTCTCATAGTTCATTTACACGCCCAGCAGCTTTCAACAGACAGCTGTACGAACGTATTCAGAAAGCTGCAGGGCTTGTCTGCAGAAGCCTAACCACTGCACCCTGATTTTTTTTTTTTAATTAGGTATGAGATTGGGCTGTAAATGGCCAAACAAGTAATCTCCACAACTGCTTGTTATTCAGCAATGTGCATAGTACAATGAGAAATAGCCTTTGTGCTTTTATTAGTTTGCCAAATGCAGTTATTCAGTATTTGTACATTAAGAATATTTATTAAGGTCCTAAAATGTCAGTAAAACAAAGACCAGTGTACACGCATAGCTATTAAAATTTTCATCAAAATTTAAATGACTTAATTCCTTCACTTAGCTTCCCGTAGAACATAAACTGCAGTGACCATGAGAGTTAATTTATTACAGTTTTATTTGTCTGATGGAAAGATCATTTTACTGTTAATAAACTGGTTTACAGAATTTTAAGTGCAAAGGACAAAACCAAATCAAACATGTAGTTTTATTAGTTTTATTTAAACCATTACTAAAGGCAAAACTTTTTCTTTGGACTTACGGTACGTAAGTAAAGAGGGGTTAGAACCACTGTCAGGTTTTAATTGCCAACATTCAACATCCTCTCCCGCACTATCATTCAATATAATTAACGTGCATGGCCAACGGTGGGACTGTATACATTACAATAAATATAAAGCATTCCTTACACTAGATATTAAATATTAAAGGAGAGGTTTTAGAATATATTTTAGAATATATTTTCATATCTATGTGGAAACCACACTGCCTTGTTAGGGCCCTCTTCACAGCGTGGTCACCAGGTCTAGGCTAACAAAGCACCCATACCGGGACAAACATGGCAATAAATAGAATGATAACAGCTCTGCCTGGAGGTATCTAATTCCTCCTTAAAGGTACAGAGACCCAATACAGCACAAAGGCAGCTGAAGGCCTCCAGTGTGTTCCAGCAATCAATGGCTAGCTTTTAAAAAAGTTGCATGTTTCCAGCCCACTTACCAGTCAGTCAGCAAACAAATTAAACACTGTATATGAATGTACCAAGAATGGGGAGCATAAATATTTTGAGGGTGCTGGTGACAGTGACAACCAAATAACTAACATTCAACATCCTGTTCCAAATATACAGTATGCAGGGGTCAGTATGTAATGTACAAAATGCAGATGTCAGCAGTTTGTAATGTACAGAATGCAGGGGTCAGCAGCATGTGACCAGGGCTGGTGCAAGGATTTTTGACACCTTAGATGAAACCTCATTTTGCTGCCCCCCTTGGCTCTACCCCTGACTCCACCCCCTTTGCCCTGCCCATGTATACCCCACCTTTTTAATGAAGCGCCCATCAAATGCAACCCACAGGCGCCCATCAAATGCAGCCTCACCAGCGCCCATCAAATGCAGCCTCACCAGTGCCCATCAATGCAGCCTCACCAACACCCATCAATACAGCCTCACCAGCGCCCATCAAATGCAGCCTCACCAGCACCCATCAATGCAGCCTACCAGTGCCCATTAATGCAGCCTACCAGTGCCCATCGATGCAGCTTCACCAGCGCCCATCAAATGCAGCCTCACCAGCGCCCATCAATGCAGCCTACCAGTGCCCATTAATGCAGCCTACCAGCGCCCATCAATGCCGCCTCAACAGCGCCCATCACATGCAGCCTCACCAGCGCCCATCAAATGCAGTCTACCAGCGTCCATCAATGCAGCCTCACCAATGCCCATCAATGAATGTTTGTTTGCTTCCATTCATTCAGGAGCCTGGACAGAGACACTGTCCTCTGCCACCGCTGCGCCTCTGACACTATTTGTGAACGGAGTAGCGGCTGCCTACTGATGCTGAGAGTTGCTTGCTGCAGAGAGAAGAGAGTAATAACACCAGTGGCTTGGTGCCCTAGGCGGCTGCCTAGTTTACCTAGTGGTAGCACCGGCCCTGCATGTAACATACAAAATGTGGGGGTCAAGAGTATGTCATGTACAGTGTGCAGGAGTCAGGAATAATAGTAACTTACAGCCCAGGGAATGTGGCCACACAATGAAGTTGGACAAAACGCGGTTCAGTGTTAATTTGCATAAGGGGTTCTTTACTGTTAGAGCCGTAAGGTTGTGGAACTCCCTTCCACAAGTTGGTGGTGCAAGCAAGGAGTGTTGATATTTTCAATTTTTTTTTTAGATGAACACCTTAGCAAACACAATATACAGGGATATGGGAATTTGTAGTAACATAATCACATACACACACACAAACACATTGACACAGGTTTAACTGAATGGAATGATGTCTTTATTGAACCTTACCAACTGTGACTACAGTATAAAAGACGGCAAGGATATATATACCCTATTGCACAGCACCCCCTATATTTCATTTCGCCTTCTTTATTCATAGCACAGTAGTACTCCCAATGAGACATTTCAACAACACATACACAAAAACATAAATACACTCACATACATACATGCGCTCACTAACACACACACACACACACACACACACACACACACACACACACACACACACACACACACACACACACACACACACACACCAGCTGTCACTAACTTTTCTTTCTTAAATCTGTTTGTTAGCATTTTTCATGTATTTTCACCTGCTGATCCTGCCAGTAATTCTGCAGATTTTCAACTTACTTTAACAGATCAAGCTGTCTAGTAAAAGTGGCAGTTAAAAGCTTGAGACAAACAATTTACCACAAACTGGTGCTTACAATGGTCAGCTTTTATTCAATTATGTAAAACCTTTACCTCAAATTAAAAAAAAAAACAGTTTGCTGTAACTGCTTGAAGAGGAACTGCAGTCTACTCACATAATTTGTAATAAAAACATCTTTGCCATTCTGAAGCTTCCCTCCAACCACTTTGAATATTATTTTATACATACTGTGATTCTGTACTTGCCAAATATACTGCAGAAATCTCCCTCCGCTGAGTCTGGCTGCATCCATTTTGACTGTGGGCAGCTAAAGCTGCTGCCTGTTCACTTCCTGGATTTACACAGACGCACAGTGGTACACCTCCAGCCCTGCAACTCTCATTGGCCCTCTTATGACTCACCCCCTCCCTTGCTGGCAAACTCTCACGAGAGTTAGAGAGCGAGCTGTGCATGATGTCATAAGTGGGCTGTATAAGGTATTTACTGGCAGAAAAATAAATGTTTTACTATCCAACGTTAAAACAACAAAGGCAGAAGATTTAATTGATGGAAAGTTGAAAAAAATTACTGAAGGTCCGCTTAAACCACTTGCCTACTGGGCACTTTTACTCCCTCCCTGCCCAGGCCAATTTTCAGCTTTCGTGCTGTCACACTTTGAATGACAATTACTCAGTCATGCAACATTGTAGAAGAAGATTTTTTTCACACAAATAGAGTTTTCTTTTGGTGGTATTTAATCACCACTGGGGATTTTATTATTTGGGAAATAAATGAAAAAGACCAAAAATTTTGAAAAAAAAAGAAGTTTTTCATATTTTGTTCTAAAATTTAGCAAACTGGTAATTTTTCTCCTTCACTGATGTGCGCTGATGAGGCTGCACCGATGGGAACTGATGAGGCTGCACTGATGGGCACTAATGAGGTGGCACTGATAGGCTGCACTGATGGGCACTGATGAGACTGCACTGATCGGCAGCACTGATGGGCACTGATAGGTGGCACTGGTGGGCACTGATTGGCAGCACTTGTGGGCACTGATTGGCAGCACTGGTGGGCACTGGTTGGGACTGTACTGATAATCAGGACACTGATAATCAGTACAGTGTCCCTTTGACACGTGCTGGTTTTTGGCTCTCTTCTCCTCTCCTCACTCTGTCAGCGATAACTGGCTTGTGTTTACATCGTATAGTGCGATAGATGTAGGTTCTGATGCTGTGACGGAATTTGTTCTTGCTTTCTCATGGTGGTCATTAGCTGTTCCTTAATGTGGAAGAAATGCAGCCTGAGGATTACATCTCTGGGTACCTGATCTGGCAGGTGAGACGGCTTCGGAAGGCGGTGAATCCTATCAATGGTTATGTCCAAATCCTTGATGACTTGATATAAGAGACTTGAATAAGGTAGCAGTATAAAGGCCCAGGTCCTGTTGCTGCACTGATTCAGGGATCCCCCTAATCTTTAGGTTGTTCCTCCTGGACCTGTCCTCCATGTCTGCTAATTTCGCTTTAATCCAGTCACTGTCTGCCTCTTTTTCATCATGGGCATCAACTAAGTCGTTAATGGTGGAAGCATATTCCTCCATCTTTGTCTCTATGTGGTTCACTCTGTTTCCTACATCCTGTATATCTCTGGTAACTTGGTGCATGTATGCAGCCATGTCAGATTGCAGTGTGCTTCTTAGGGAGAGAAGCATGTTTTTTAGCACCGTGTCTAAAACTGGTTGGTTTTGTGTGGGGAAAGATTCAATAGACTCTGGTAGTTCCCTTGTGTCTTCCCCTGAGTCTGAGGCCGGGCTCCCTGACATACTCAATCCATTGGCATCTGGCCTGGGTTTTGTTTTGGCCAGGCTGCGGGAGGATGGAGTAGGTGGACAGTATAGAATGTCCTCAGGAGATCCATTATTTTGGGATAGATTACCTTTTTTGGAGCCTTGCAGCTGAGGTGAGGCCGCCGGAGATGAGTAGGCCTCAGCACCATTTTGCCCGTCTGCTCTGCCATTCGGAGTGAAGAAGTCCGTTAGATGCTGGGGTTTCTTTTCCTTCCTCCGCTTCCCGGACATGATCGTGAGTCACCTGTGCTATGCCCACTGTCAGATCCGGTAAATTTGCCCGTGGATGGGTCACTTTGTGCCGCCGTTTGTCCCTGTGTCTCAGGCTCACACGTCCATCTGGCTCTTGCGCTAGGCTATGCCCCCGTGTTTAGATCGTGATCAGTTGTGATTGGACACAGCTGATCATGTGGTAAAGAGCCGCTGTGATTGGCTCTTTTTCCTGTTCTGTGATCCTAAAGACACGGCAATCACAAAGCGCACTGCCCGCGTGCTGCAGCTGGCGCGTGGGAAGCACGATCATGGGAGGACATCATATGGCAATGTGCGACATCATTCGGCTATAGCGCAGTCACAAACTGGTTAAAGAGTGTTAGCTTGAGTTCAGCTTTATTTTGTTAGACAAGTCCATCTAAAATTGCTAGTATAACACTACCCTCTCCCCAGATTGGCAATGCTGCTATCCAAAAGTGTCTGCTTTACTACTTCATCCAGAATGCAGACACCCGAAGGCAGGAACTGTGTTACTGGACAATTCACCAGCTGAAAATAAAGGAAAAAAGCCTGAAAAAGGAAAATAATACAGCCTCCTTACCTAATGATTAGTAAGCTGAAATACTATATATTACATTTTGGTTTTGGGTTTAATACCGCCTAAAGTTGAGGCATGACTTAATTTTGCCATGAATTGACCTTTTGGGTAAAGAGGCTGGTGTTTTTTTTCCTTCGTGCATAAAACCTTCTGTGTGCAGCCACCCCAAATACTTACCTGAGCCCAATCTCGATCCAGCGATGTGCACAAGTGCAGTGGCTCTCTCGGCTCTCTGCCTCCTCACTGGCTTGGAGACAGCAGTGGGAGCCATTGGCTCCTGCTGCCGTCAACCACAGCCGGTGAGGAGGGAGTGGGGGTCATGCAAGAGGCTTGCTATGAGGGCCCTCAGCAGGGTGGAGGAGTGAGGAGTGCTGGGGAACCCTAGAAGAGGAGGGGCTGCTCTGTGCAAAACCATTGCCCAGAGCAGGTAAGTATGACATGTTTATTTTAAAAAGTGAACCTTTAGCGTCACTTTAAAGCTGAGGGGGAGCTCAGTGTGTTCAATGCTCAGGGGCTGAGTTAAAAGGGAGAGCAGATACCACTTTCTATAGGGCATTGCAGTCCACACTGTGACTGCATTTTAAACTCGTTATAATTATGCTTATGCTATATTATGCTTAACCTGGTGTCTCAGAGGGGCTAAGGTTGTTTTCAGAGTCGAGGCAGAAAACAAAGAACCCAATCTACCATCTAGCGGCTTCTGTGAGGTAGCACTAGATTTATAGTAGCTCTAAACACAACCACAAAAATCTAACATAAGCGTTATCATAATTTCAAAGGTGTTTTTCTTTTTTAAAAAATAAGTGGTTTTCATTAAAAGAATACCTGGTGATTCTACCATGAAGATTCTTGTACATGCACTTCCAGTTATGTGGGGGCAGGGGGGCAACTGCCTCCCAATCGTGCTCTTGCATTGTCACCCTGTCACATGCACCTCTGGTGGAGACTACAAGCGGCTGTGCTGACACACATTGCGCATACATGGTCCACTTTTGTCACTAGCAGTAAACCAACGTAGATCAATGATGTACAGTTGACACCAGAGAAAGTGCATGTAGGCAGGAATTGACTGGGGCTCCGTTCACATATACATGAATTGGATGCATTTTGAACCGCATTCGATTCGCCTGACATGTAGCCAGTGGAGCATTTCTATGGAGCCTGTTCACATATGTGCAGGGGACCGGCAGAGCGAATTCACTGTGAATTTAAAGAGTCCTGTGCGTTCTTTGAGCACTGCGGTGCGGTTCAGATGAAAATTCCAAGCTATTGCCTTTTATGGGAATGCATCTGAATTAGACATCAGATCAGTTTTGAACAGGAATTTGATCCGAAAAAAAAAACCAGCGTGAGGGTCCCCCCCCCCCCCCGTCCATACCAGACCCTTTCAGGTCTGGTACAGATTTTAAGGAGAACTCCACGCCAACATTTTTTTTAAAAACAGAGTTGGGTCCCCCTCCTTCAAATTCATACCAGACCCTTAGATCTGGTATGGATTTTGAGGGGAACCCCCACGCCAAAATCTTTTAAAATATGGCGTGGGGTCCCCCAAAATCCGTACCAGACCCCTATCCGAGCATTCAGCCTGGCAGGTCAGGAAATAGGCGGGCGGGCGGGCGAGCGTCCCCACCCCCTTCCTGAACCATACCAGGCCACATGCCCTCAACATGGGGGCAGGCACCTTGCTTAGGAAATTTGCAGTAAAAACGTAGGGGAAATTCGCACCGGACATTTGTGAACCTAGCCTGAAAAAGGCTAGAGGAGATCTGCAGCAAAAATAAAAAAGGTAAAAACAGTAAACAGTATTTTATAAAAACAGGTTATGGCAATTGTTTATGATATGTATGTGGATAAATTACTGCGCCGCCTATGAAAATGAGCTGCCAACATGACAATCAGACTAAGGCCCCTTTCACACGTGCGGACCGTATGTCCGTATTTCATCCATCCGTTTTTGGATGAAATACGGACATACATGCCTCCCTATGGGATAGCGGGTGTCAGCGGATGAATATCCGCTGACACACGATATTATCCGTCCCCGCTCTCGTCCGATTCTGCAGACGGAGGAAAATCCTATTCTTCTATCTGTCTGAAGAGCGGATCGGATGAACACGGACAGACGGTCCGTGTTCATCCGATCCCCCATAGGGGAGAGCGGAGATCTGACAGGGCGGTCCCTACACAGTGTGCAGGGACCGCCCTGTCATCCGCCGGCTCAGCTGGGAAAAATGGAGCGATCCCCGCTGAGCAGCGGATGTTCACGAGTCGGATCAGCACGGATCCGTCCCATGTGAAAGGGGCCTTGTGAAAAGTGTGTGTGAACGAATGTGTAGCGCTAGAAATTACTGAAACCTGGGAATGATTCCAGGAAGGTGAATATGCACTCCTAAACAGTAAATGAATCAAAATGGAAGTGCGAACCTGTGCATAAAAAGGAAAAAAAATATAGGCAATAAGAGTAATGTTAGTGACACTATTAACGTACAACTAGTGCAAAATGAATGCATACAAGTGAAATACTGACTAAAGTGCACATATATGTGGTGGTGCTGAAACACACAGACAGACAGTATTCAATCCACGCTGAAAATATCAAAAAGAATCACAATATAAAAAAAAAGTGATAAGTCCACAGGGATGCAGTTGAAGTCCGGTTGGACGAAACGTGTCAGATTTAACTCTTGCTGAAGCTCTACTTACTGCTCACTTTTATATGTTCATGTGATCACTTTTTAATGTACGCATCTGCCATGATGTTGCTACTTTTTTACAATTAAACCCTATATTTTTTGATCTATGCCATGTGGAGGCGTTTTTGCTCTCTTTTTACCTTATCAATTACCGTTCCCACTATCACCTAGAGAGTGGTGAGTGATTGCTGGCATTCCTGATTCCTACACCTGCTGATCATCAGATAAAGGGCTGGAGTGTGTTCTCATTGAAGTCCTCTGGGGAGATTGTCATTTGCAACCCATGCTTGCATCCATGCTCGTATGATTCACCGCCGCTGGCGTGTGGATCCACAACTCAGGGTAATGCCCCGTACACACGATCGGACTTTCCGACAACAAAACCGTGGATTTTTGTTCGAAGGATGTTGGCTCCAACTTGTCTTGCATACACACGGTTGCACAAATGTTGGCCAACAATTACAAAGGTAGTGATGTACAAGATGTACGTGATATCTCCATTACGAACGCTAGTTATATCTCCTGTTCGTACTTGATTCCGAGCATGCGTGGACTTTTGTCTGATGGACTTGTATACACGTGATCGAAAAGTCCGACAACAAACATTTGTTGGCAGAAAATTTGAGAACCAGCTAGCCAACATTTGTTGGAGGAAAGTCTGACAACAAATGTTCGCTGGAGCACACACACGGTCGGACTTTCCGCCAACAAGCTCACATCCAACATTTGTTGTCGGAAAATCCGATCGTGTGTATGGGGCATAAGAGTACCAAATCGCCCTAGACGGTGGAGGCTCAACCCTGGGTGTTGTAGAATTTTTTTGAATGTCTGATCACCAGCATTTGCAAATGCATCGACATTTCATCTAAGATCCTATTGTGATTTTACTTTTATGTCCTATGCATGTGGACTTACCATCACATCGTTATCACTTGTCGACACTTCCTCTTTGTGAACTGACCATTTTTTCACATTGTGTCCTTTGTTTGATCTGATTGTTTGTGGATTTATCACTTTTTTTTATTGTGATTCTTTTTGATATTTTTAACGTGGATTAAATACTATCGGTCTGTGTGTTTTCAACACCACCACATATATGTGCACTTTAGTCAGTATTTCACTTGTATGTATTTATCTTGCACTAGTTGTATGTTAATGTGTCACTAAGATTACTCTTATTGCCTATATTTGTTTTCCTTTTTATGTACAGGTTCGCACTTCCATTTCGATTCATTTACTGTTTAGAAGTGCATATTCACCTTCCTGGAATCATTCCCAGGTTTCAGTAATTTCTAGCGCTACACATTCGTTCACACACAATTGTTTATGATGCACAGTGCTTTAGCAAAATAAATGTCATCCATTTAGGGTTTAGATCAAATTTAAATCTACAACTAGCTGACATCTGAATGAGTAATAACAAATATTGTTTGTTTCAGGATAGTTACAGTTTTCACCTATAATTTATATTTCATACTACAGGATATACAGTTCGATTCATAATCTGTATACATATGCCTAAAGGATCCAATCTTTAATTCCCTAATCCCAGTATCACGACTAAGTCCACTCTGCTTTCATGACATCTGAAAGGATTATATCCTGAAATAAAGCATTTATTTGCAGTTTCAGTTTCTCATAGAGATCAGTCCAAGTGCAGCTTTAATAGATCACACTTATCCCCGGGGTACAAATGTTAATACCTTTGAGTGTCATGAGTAACCAATAATGAACCAGAGATATGGGAATACAGCTCTGGGCAATCAGTCCTATACATGTATCATTTTCTAACCTGTACTAATTACAGTGCCTTGAAAAAATATTCATACCTCTTGAAATTTTCCACATTTTTGTCATGTTTCAACCAAAAACCTAAATGTATTTTATTGGGACTTTATGTGATAGACCAACACAAAGGGGCACATAATTGTGAAGTGGAAGGAAAATAATAAAAGGTTTTCAAAATGTTTTACAAATAAATATGTGAAAAGTGTGGCGTGCATTTGTATTCAGCCCCCCCTGAGTCAATACTTTGTAGAACCACCTTTTACTGCAATTACAGCTGCAAGTCTTTTTGGGGATGTCTCTACCAGTTTTGCACATCTAGAGAGTGACATTTTTGCCCATTTTTCTTTGCAAAATAGCCCAAGCTCTGTCAGATTGCATGGAGAGAGTCCGTGAACAGCAATTTTCAATTCTTGGCACAGATTCTCAACTGAATTTAGGTCTGGACTTTGAGGGGCCATTCTAACACATGAATATGCGTTGATCTTAACCATTACATTGTAGCTCTGGCTGTATATTTAGGGTTGTTGTCCTGCTGGAAGGTGAACCTCCACCCCAGTCTCAAGTCTTTTGCAGACTCTAACAGGTTTTCTTCTTCTAAGATTGCCCTGTATTTGGCTCCATCCATCTTCCCATCAACTCTGACCAGATTCCCTGTGACTGCTGAAGAAAAGCATCCCCAGAACATGAGGCTGTCACCACCACGTTTCACGGTGGGGGTGGTGTGTTCAAGTTGATGTACAGTGTTAGTTTCCCGCCACAAGTAGCGTTTTGCTTTCAGGCCAAAAAGTAAAATTTTGGTCTCATCTGACCAGAGCACCTTCCTCCGCATGTTTGCTGTGTCCCCCACATGGCTTTTCGCAAAAAGGAAACAGGACTTCTTATGGCTTTCTTGCAACAATGGCTTTCTTCTTGCCAGTCTTCCATAAAGGCCAGATTTGTGGAGTGAATGACTAATAGTTGTTCTGTAGACAGATTCTCCCACCTTAGTTGTGGATCTCTGCAGCTCCTCCAGAGATTCCATGGGCCTCTTGGCTGTTTCTCTCAATAATGTTCTTTTTGCCCGGCCTGTCAGTTTAGGTGGATGGCCATGTCTTGGTAGGTTTGCAGTTGTGCCATACTCTTTACATTTTCAGATGATGGATTGAATAGTGCTCCATGAGATGTTCAAAGCTTGGGATATTATTTTCTAACCTAACCCTGCTTTAAACCTCTCCACAACTTTATCCCTGACCTGTCCGGTGTGTTCCTTGGCCTTCATGATGCTGTTTGTTCACTAAGGTTCTCTAACAAACCTCCAAGGGCTTCACAGGACAGCTGTATTTTATACTGAAATTAAATTACACACAGGTGAACTCTATTTACTAATTAGGTGACTTCTGAAGGCAATTGGTTCCACTAGATTTTGGTTAGAGGTATCAGAGTAAAGGGGGCTGAATACAAATGCAGATATTTATTTGTAAAACATGTTGAAAACCATTTATCATTTTCCTTCCACTTCACAATTATGTGCCACTTTGTGTTGGTCTATCACATAAAATCCCAATAAAATACATTTACGCTTTTGGTTGTAATATGACAAAATGTGGAAAATTTCCCAGGGGTATGAATACTTTTTCAAGGCACTGTATGTTCTATAGGTAACACTGCCTTTCTTTTAGGTTTTATACATGCTGTGCTGTCCATATAGGTACGGTGTTGATAAAAGGAAGAGTGGAAATTTTGTCCCCTATGACCACTAGAGGAGGCATAAAATAAGGATCTCGCTTATGGCTTACAGCTTCCTCCTGCTACTATGGGGCTGTGTAACAGGATATAGATATGGAAGAATAACCTCTTTTCACCCACATAATGCATATGTGTGAGCAAAGAGAGTAGGCTTTAACGACCACACACTGCACATATGCATCCATGGACGGCGGTGCAATCTCCTGGGAGCATGCTCACTGCAAGCTTTCAGCACAATGATCGAGCTGTCAAAGACAGCTCTTGGTCTCTGTCACTGATTGGTAGCCATCAGGACCGGCTCCCAATCAGATGACCTCTACGACAGCCAACCACAGTCGTCATCTAATTGACCAAAAAACTTTAAAGAAGCTTCTTTAAAGTGATTGTAAAGGCATTTTTTAAAATAACAAACATGGTATACTTACCTGCTCTGTGCAATGGTTTTTGACAGAAGAGCCCCGATCTTCCTCTACTCGGGTTCCCCGTTGGTGCCCCTGCTTCTGAGCCAGTGAGGAGAGAAAAAGAGAGTCTCTCCCAAACCCCTCCATCTGGCTAGGGTGGTACTAAATGTTGGGGCTCAGAGTTCTGCGTTAGAGTGCTCAGGTATATTTGTATCCAGGGCTGAAACTAGGGGGGGCAGGGGGAACTTGTGCCCCCCGGTGCTGAATCAAAGAGGGGGGTGCTGCCGCCAGAAACCCCCAAACAGAGCATGGGTCTTCCCCCAGGCATGCCTGCTCCGCATCAATCTCACCACCACTTCTCCGATTCTCCAGGGCCCTGCTCCCCCCTCCCTGCCACCTGCAGTTGATCTGAATGCAATATCACTGCTTCGTACTCCCTAATGAGTAGGTGCTCCGCTGCACCGCCAAGAATCGGTGTAGCTGCACTGGGTCCTGGAGGGCATCATGGAGCATGAGCAGCAGTGCAAGGCAGCCAGCCTCCGGGGCTATCTGTGTGAGGAGGCCACCATCATGAGAGCAGTGCGATGTCCTGCACTGTGATTCCTGCTGCCTCCACTGTCATCTGCCCTGGGAACCACTGGCCAAATACTGCCCAGTACCGCCCACTCAGGCCCAGGTACCTGGAGACTGAGCCTCCGCCTGTTCTCACCATGAGCTGGAGTTCAGTATAAAACCTCCATTTGCTGCCAGCGTCTGGAAGAGGGAAGGCTCCACAGCCACAAAGTCAAGTTTCTGGGGGCCATGTTGAAGCTGCACAAGGTGAGGGGGAGATACAAGGGGGCATGGGTAAGCTCTAAAAGGTAAGGGGTGCACAATGAAAAGGTAGGGGGGAAGGGGAAGCTGCACAAGGTTATAGCATTGCTATGGTTAAGGTCGAATACAGAATGTTTTATGTGTAGCACCCTCTATTGCTAGAAGTGTAAATAGTTTTTTTTTTTTTTTAGTACAGGTAAATGTATGCAGGCTTGGCTGGCAGCCAAGACTGTCCTTATTGTCCGTATTATCTGGGGTTGGGCAGAAATCCAGGGAGAGCTGGATGACTCACAGGCAGCATCACTGAGACCTCCCCCCTACTTCTCGAATGTTCTGGTACCTTCGAGAAGAATGGGAGGGGAGTAGAGGTGGAGTTGCCTGTGGTATTCTGAGTATTCTGTCAGCTCAGCTGGAGAGGAGTTGTTCGGGTGGAAGCTGGAGATGGAGTGTTAGGCTGTCATGAACTTTGAGGAAACTCCCCAGTCTGGAGGGGGGGGGGGGTGACCTTGGGCCGGGGCTTGGGTGCAGAAGAGACCTTCTTAAAACCACAGAGGGGTCCTGGCCAGGAGCCACTGGGAGCAAGGAGGACAGTGGGAGCACACTGCCAGGCAAGTCTCCAGGAGGTACAAAGAACAGCCAAGAGGGCTGGTGAGTCACACATAGGAGGACTAGGAGGCATGCCTGAGAGGACTGAGATGGAGCAGTCTGGGATGGGTGCAGAGCCAGTAAGGAGGACTGTGGTGGCACGGGCAGTGGAAAGAGGCAGCTGTAGCCAGGAGGGCTGGCAGGGTCTGAAGAGGTGGTACTAGGAGCAGTAGCCACATGGGAGACAGCCAGCACTAAGAACTACTACCATTTTGCTACACCATAGGGGCCCGTGGTCCCTGCCTGCAAAGGGCATTTGCTTTGGGCCTGGCTAGGCCAGTGTCAGGCCCCAACCACAGTCCTAGTTGGTCTCTGGAGTAATAGTCTGCAAGCAAGTGTATGTGCTGGAGGAGAAGAGAAGAGGTTGTATATATCAAGTGGGCATCCCATATGCACCATATGCCCATCCAAGTTCTATTGCCCTAATAAAACAAAACAAGTACAAGGACTATTACTTGACTTAAGTGTGTCTGGAAATTCATGTGCCTGGCTGTGCAGGGTGGGAGACAGACCACAATCACCAGCAGCCCCTACGGGCGTACTGCTACATAATGTGAGCTGTTTTTGGTTTTAATAAAGCATTGCAACCTACTGTATATGTGCAAGACTTTTGCATTATAGTATTCATGTTAGGAGGATGATCTTATGGATGGTAAACTTCATCTAGATTCAAGACAAGACCTGATCTGTCTTCTCCCTGACCCTTACACAGACCCCATTCCTTGCCTGACTGCTAAATATCCAGAATGCAGAAAAATGGTCCAATGCCAAACCAAAAAGATTTTATTATCACATTTTAAAAGTACCCAGGAAACTTCAAAGAATGCATTTTGCCTTGAATGTTGATTAACTTGAAAGCAATAAAAAGCTTACTGGTTTCAGAGACTTTCGCTGGACTGTATTTTGGATCCAGATAAACTTCATATGAGGTTGTAAGGAGGTTGGGCTGTGAAAGATTCAGGTACACTTAGAGGTGTATTTATTAAAAAAAAAAATACATAGCAATTCACCCATTGAAAGTGCATGTTTATTAGTTCTGTGCAAATGGGGCATAAACTAATGTTATTCAGCTATTTCCCTTGCTTGTTGAATGTTTTTAATTGATTTAAAATATCTAATTTGTTCGCTAGATGGTGTTAAGTCATATGATACTCAATCTTTTGGCAAAATGCCATATTTTTCATTATAAATCAATGTAAATCATTCAACCAGCATAGGAAATAGTCTAATAACCATTCTTTTTTTGGCCCCTTTGCATAAAACTAATGTACATGCACTTTGACTAGGTGATGGTGATTAAATATATTTTGACCATCTTAAGGTCTTAAGAGTTAGACTAAACTTTCCTGCACAAAAATCTGCCAGCTTTGCCATGGTAACATGCAGAGGCATTCCAGAGGCCTTAACATACCATTTCTAGGTTCACACTAAAACAATGGTGATGATAAAAATATAATTTTTAAAATTATTATTACTATTATTAATGTTATTATTGTCTATTATTAGGTTAGCCTGTCACCTCTGCAGATGATGGTGATTTTACTGTCTAATATACAGTTATCCTCAAATCTATATATCTCATACGGTACTGAAATGTCAAATAGCAAGCACCAGCACTTCAAGGCTTAACTGCTTGTTTAAGTTTTACCTAATCAATCCTCTGCTTCTGCAAACTCCCCCATGCTGCTTGACCAGTTCCCAAAGCCTTTTCTTTCCTATGTTCTGGTGGTCTAGGGTCCCCTGATGTCAATTAAGACTGATATAGGGACCATAGCCCTGCATTGGACAGGAGGATGCTAAGGAATAGTACACTACCAGACCATGGGGGAGCGCTGCCTGCATGGGGAACAGAGGGTCAGGTAAGTAAAAGTGCTTTTTTGACCCCCTAGACATAAATGGGCAGATAACCCTTGAAGTGCAGATGCAGCCCCACTGAAGGGGTGGGATTTTAGCTTTCCAGAGAGTTGGGCTTTAAAGCTGAACTCCAGGAATTGTTTGGGTTGCATAATTACATTGGTCCAGCTTGGCACAATGTACAGTAAGTATGTAATTCTAATACCTAATTGACCCCTGGAAGCTGGAAATCACTGTAGTAGTTGGCTCTACCACAGTGATAACTGAAATTTTCCAGGTCCCATTGGTACTGTATGAGCGGCTTATCTTCTACACACTGACCACAGGGAGTAATCCACTGGGCACTGCCGACATTCATAGACAGTCTTGTATTTTTTTTTCAGTGAATACAAGGCATTCTCTGGATGAGAAGCAGAGGAGACATTATATGAATGGCAGCAGTGCAGAGTGAATTACCCCTTGTGATCAGTGTGCAGAGGGGAAGCTGCCCACACAGAACACCATAAGGACTTGAAAGGTCAAGGCTATTACTGTAGTACTACAGCGATTTTCAGCTTACACAGTGGTCCATCAGATATGAGATATGCATACTTACAGTGTGCCAAGCTGGACCAATGTACGAGGGGTCTTCAAAAAGTTTCCACACTTTAGTACTTTGTTAAAAAAAGTGCGGAAACTTTTTAAGAACCCTTTAAAACCCAACTCCAGGAAAACTAAAAACCCTCCTGTGCAGCTGCCCCCATTCCTCATGCTTCGGCAGTAGAATGGTGCTCTCCATCCTCCTGTTCTGTGCAGGGCTATGGTCTCATCATGAGTCAATTGATGTCAGAAGACCTTAGACCACAGAAGGATAGGGGAGAAGAGGCTGCAGGGACTGGTCCCCGACCATGGAGGTACCTGCAGGAGCAGAGGATTGGGTAAGTAAAATTGCTTTACTGAGTCAAGTGCAAGTTCAGCTTTAAGGTAAAGGTTCCTGTCCAAGTTAAAAATGCCTAGCTGCTCTATCCTGGAGTAAGAACTTCATTTTTAATGGATTTGCCAAGTGGTTGGAGCTGGGAACCTATGTGTAGAGATTGCTCAGCATACAGTTGCAATAAAAAGTATGTGAACCCATTTGGAATGATATGGATTTCTGCACAAATTGGTCAAAGAGCTCTCAGAAGACCTACGATTAAGAATTGTTGACTTGCATAAAGCTGGAAAGGGTTAAAAAAGTATCTCCAAAAGCCTTGCTGTTCATCAGTCCACGGAAAGACAAATTGTCTATGAATGGGGAAAGTTCAGCACTCCTGCTACTCTCCCTAGGAGTGGGCGTCCTGTAAAGATGACTGCAAGAGCACAGCGCAGACTGCTCAATGAGGTGAAGAAG
Organism: Lithobates clamitans; assembly: GCA_037952925.1. Lineage (NCBI taxonomy): Eukaryota > Metazoa > Chordata > Amphibia > Anura > Ranidae > Lithobates > Lithobates clamitans. The sequence continues at coordinate 3,145,766 of JBBGZY010001198.1, forward strand.
AGTGTCAGCTAAAGACTTACAAAAGTCTCTGGCATATGCTAACATCCATGTTTGCAAATCTACGATACAAAAAACACTAAACAAGAATGGATTTCATGGGAGGATACCACAGAGGAAGGCACTGCGGTCCAAAAAAAACATTGCTGCACGTTTACAGTTTGCACAAGAGCACCTGGATGTTCCACAGCAGTACTGGCAAAATATTCTGTGGACAGATGAAACCAAAGTTGAGTTGTTTGGAAGAAACACACAACACTATGTGTGGAGAAAAAGAGGCACAGCTAAACATTCACAGTGCAGGTGGAAAAAAGTATGTGAACCCTTGGATTTAATAACTGGTTGAACCTCCTTTGGCAGAAATAACTTCAACCAAACGTTTCCTGTAGTTGTAGATCAGACGTGCACAACGGTCAGGAGTAATTCTTGACCATTCCTATTTACAGAACTGTTTCAGTTCAGCAATATTCTTCACCTCATTGAGCAGTCTGCGCTGTGCTCTTGCAGTCATCTTTACAGGACACCCACTCCTAGGGAGAGTAGCAGCAGTGCTGAACTTTCCCCATTTATAGACAATTTGTCTTACCGTGGACTGATGAACAGCAAGGCTTTTGGAGATACTTTTATAACCCTTTCCAGCTTTATCCAAGTCAACAATTCTTAATCGTAGGTCTTCTGAGAGCTCTTTGACCAATTTGTGCAGAGGCATCATTCACATCAGGCAATGCTTCTTGTGAAAAGCAAACCCAGAACTGGTGTGTGTTTTTTATAGGGCAGGGCAGCTGTAACCAACACCTCCAATCTCATCTCATTGATTGGACTCCAGTTGGCTGACACCTCACTCCACTTAGCTCTTGGACATATCATTAGTCTAGGGGTTCACATACTTTTTCCACCTGCACTGTGAATGTTTACAAGGTGTGTTCAATAAAAACATGGTAACATTTAATTCTTTGTATGTTATTAGTTTAAGCAGACTGTGATTGTCTATTGTTGTGTCTTAGATGAAGATCAGAATACATTTTATGACCAATTTGTGCAGAAATCCATATCATTCCAAAAGGGTTCACATACTTTTTATTGCAACTGTATTAAGCTTCCTGGTGATTCCATCTCCAGGCATTCATTCAAGACTCATTTCAAAGGGCACTGACCTTCCGAAGCACACATAAGAACCCATCACTAACCTATGTATTTTTTTTACCTATAGGTATATTTTAATTTAATTGCATACAGTGTGTATAAATGAAGATGTACGATTGGGGGCAAGTTAACAGTAAGAGTTCCAGGAATGTTGTGCTTTATGAGCCACAAAATACCTTGGGGCAAAAACTTTTAAACCACTTCCTCACATACCTGTTCTTTATTACCATTTAATTCAATGTATTATATATTAAAATGTCAGTAATGACATTACAATGCAAATGTTCTCCATTTTACTATGACATTCAGGTCATGTTGGTTAAGAAAATATTTGCTCCATATTTACAGTACACCAGTGTTTTTTGTGATTTATTGATGCGGAACGTGCTTTGCTTGAGAAAGTACTTGGGCAAGATGTAAATGGACTTATAAATCTGTCATTCGTCTCATTAGTGGAAGATGGATGGTGTAATAAACAAAAGCTTATGAAGAAAATCTGAAAATATAATTTGCATATTAGAAATAACTTTAGATGTAACAGTTCATAGAATGCCAGCTTGTTCTGTTTCTTGTTTAGAGGCGGATGTTCTACATCGTGCGTGTACCTGTAACAAAATTATGCATTATTTTGTTTGCAAGAGAGCTATTTTCTGCTGCCCTTCATTTAATGGTACATATGGGCAAAAGATATATACACAGTCAAAAAATAAATAAATACAAGGAAAATTAACTTTGTTCTCTTTTACCCGTTGAAGAAGTTGTAAATCCATTTAGTCTTGTGATCCAGTCACCCATGACAAACGGCATAGCCAGTCTGATAAATTTTTTCTTGGTCATTGGCCACATCCCAGCCTGCTTATTGGTCAGTGGAAGAGCCATTACCACACCAGTACATCATAGCTGGACACTGGTTATTTTCAGCACAGAGCTCTCTGTGGCAAGAATATATGTGAATCATGCAGCTCACCTAATATGTTACATAGTATTCCTAACTGCTGCATTTTTCTACAACACACTGGAGCTCCCCTGAAGTCACCGTGACACCATCTATCACAGTACTTTAGCTCCGGTGCATAGAAAAGAAAGAAATAACATTTCAAATGTCAATAAAATTAAAAAAAAACAATGAAAAGCATCCCCCACCATGGTGCCCCACAGCAGACACCAGCCAGCACATTAAAACGGGTCATTTTAGCATGTGGGCTGGTGCAAGCAAGCCTTACAGGGGTTAGGCAAATATATGATTTAGGGCTCAATTAGGCTTGCTGTTGGGGGGGGCATTTAAAGCACGTGGTTGAGCTGCATTTTTAGAGCCCCCTAACTGTCCTCCCATTAACTTGCAAAGCCAGCAGGCAGGGGTGTTTACATATAGTTAAAGATGTGTCCTACGCATTTCATCATATCTGACCTCATCTGGAGCACCAGATGAGGTCAGATATGATGAAACGCGTAGAGTGGAGCCTGCTGTGACATCACTACGCTGATGCAGGAAGCGTTTGAGAAGTTATTTCTGCTGTATCCATCTTTATACTGTTTTATACTGTGATAAGCGCTTTTTTACTGGATGACAAGTAAATGTAATGCTTTTTTTTAAATAAACAACATTTATACAGAGTACACTATGAAGGGTTTTCTGTTTTCATCCCCAATGCATTGACATGTGGAAGAACATTATACCAGAGTATTTAATTATTTTTATGGTTGAATTAGATGGACTTGTGTCTTTTTTCAACCTGACTAACTATGTGACTTATTAGGTAACTATGTATACTGCAAACTGCCTATGGTGATCTGCTATCCATTGAGAGACCAAAGAGATATATACCATATGCCTAAATTGACCTATCTGTAGTGGGTGGTCAATTTCTTCTGGTAAGCCTTGCATGTGACTACTGAGTGGAGATCCTTGGATTCTAGCACACCACACCATATGATTCGTGCTGCACTCTTGATCCACTACTGATTACACTTTCGGATTGAATCACTTGGACTTTTATTTATTTTTACTATTTATTTCAATTGTTTTATTGTTTGTTTCCAATCATTTCTTGTTTTCATGTGACAGGTGATCATTTCTTTTTAGGTATATATGGAGACATTAGCGCAACATTTATAACTATATTTTCTATACTGTGTTTGTATATCACATGGTATGTTGCAGCATTGTCGTTTTTGGGTCTCGTCTTTCACTTTACACATTTACAAGAGGGGTGTTTACATAACATGGTCAGGATGCCTTGTTTCACGCCCACAGCATAAACTATCAATGCTGTTGCGTTGGGTGGGCAGTAAGCCTGCCCAACACAACCCATTCAAATGAATGGTCAGGAGCCACAAATGCCCCGCAACCACATGCACTGCACACGGTTGCGGCGCATTGGTGCCTATGTTCGCAGCTCAAAGAGTTAGTGCTCTCAGGTTTGGTAAGGAATATGAGATCTATGGGAACCATATTTTCAGGAATTTCTTGTGTGTATCAGATGAAATAGTTGACAATTTCTCCCTTACCGCGGTTCCAGTCAGTCATTTGGGAAAGAACATCGGAGGAAGAGCTAGCATTTTAATGGCTTTTTTCACAAGGGCAGAAGCACAAACTACTATGGAGAAATTCTGTACATATCTCCTGGCAAACCAGTGGGTGTTGCAACCCATCGTTGGTCACCTAGGACTACAATATTAGGATCTCACATGTAAATGAATGCTGCTTGTCACTGGAACATGACAGGATATATAAATATATATACACACAAATACAGAGCTTGTATAATAAAATAGCACCCGCAGTCTCAGTTTTTCCAAGGCTCAATCGGAGCATTCAGTCTACAGTTTGTTGAGGAAATACATCAATATGCTGAGTCCCTGCTAGGACACAGCTCAGTATATTTTTCAAAAGCATATCCCTTACTGTATAAAGTGCAGTAACTGTAATTAAGTGATTTGTATTAGCTGCTTTACCTCAGCTCCTTCAGGGTAAATTACTTTTTCTTCCTTAGCTGTTTTAATATATTCATAATTCAGACACACTACTAGCTGCAGGCACTGAAGTAATACACCATGCTAACAACATTTTAGCAGAGTTGAAACGAGGTGGAACATGAATATAGTTTTCAAGTTCCAATGTTTTTATTTTGACTTAGATATTTCAATTTTTTCATTTTTATTTAGTGATGTCTTTATCATTAAAAAGTAGATTGGTTTATATCTATTTAGTACTTGCTTAGTTTAAATGTAGGCTCTATAAATCACCATATTGACTTTAGAGCCCATTCACATCCCAACGCACAAACTCAATGCATTACTGTGCATGTCCAATTTTCAGCCTATTGGGTTGTGTTGGCAGCCCATTTAAATTAATAGGCTGTTATATCACAACTGCGTTTTAACACACAACAAGGGACTGGATAGGTGTGAACATGTAGGCAGGTGCAGTCTGTTTTCCCCACTGCAGGTGGCGCTGTTCATGGCGGTAATTCAGATGGGGGAGGCAGTCGAGAGGAACCTAGTTCCTCTATGGTTTCCTCAGTCAAAGGGAGGCAGCTATCCAATTGGATGCTGGCACCCCAGGTGACTTTAGAGGCCATCTTAAGTCCGGCAGAGTCTATTTAAGACCCTGGCTCCCTGGATTGGTGCACATTTTGGGAGTGGCTAGAGTAGGGACAGGTCACCCATCTGTAAGTGACAGTGCTTAGTGTCAGGGAAAGGTTCCAGAGGAGTAGTGAAAGTGCAGGGACACACCATCCTTCCTGGAAACCTTCCCATTGAGTACAGATTAGCCAGGCCGCTTTACGATCCTCGAGGCAGATGCTGTCGGAACCCCTGAGTCTTCAATCTACTGCCTCATTGCTGTTACAACTTTTGAGTGTTCCTGGTCGGGTTGCCTTGTCTGTTGTGTCTTGCTGGACTTCTGTTAAAAATTACAATATATTCCTGTTACTGCATCTGGACTCTATGTTTTCTCCTCGCCGCATCACATTGCAATCACCCACAAACGCCCTCTTAAATTTTCCCCCACATCCCACACAATGTAGCTTGCATACCTAAACCCCCCCATCTCCTCTCCGGAGATCTTCACTTTACTGTCTGGCCCTGCCTGGTGCTGCAAAGTCTTTGCATAAAAGAAGACCTTGCCATGTCCTGTGCCCTTTGTGCACTTGCTCTATTTCTATGGCTGAGGCCACGCAACTCTCAATGGCTGGGGCCACCATGAGTACAGCCCCAACCATATGAATGGGGGAGCATATAAAGTAGGCACTGGGCACAGCTGGGACTTTTCCTGCAAAGGCTGTGCAGCGCAGGGCAGGGCCACTTAGTGAAGTATTTAGATATATGTGCTACAATGACGGAGTGGGCATAAACATTATACTATATAAAGAAAAACCCTCAAAATGGGAATTTAACAGTACTGTGTCATTAAAGTGTCAAGTGTCAGAAACCATGAATCAGACTGAGACAGAAGTACAGTTAATTATAACTTGTAGGTACCGTGCTTAGGTAAGGTCACATAATATTATATGTAATCTAATTTCAGTTTGCACTATATAGCAGTCTGATTAGCACTTGCACTTTTAACTGGGAGTCATCACTGGAGGTCACTCTCCAGGTGATAGGCAGCGCCACCCACCCCTGCACATATACACACAGAAGTACAGTTAAATCACACTTGTTTAATACTATTAAACAAAGGTAAACATAGTCAAAACATAGCCAGAGTTCAGGAACTGGAACGGATAGTCAGACAAGCCAAAACGTCAGGGAGCCAGAGATGAGCGTAGTAGAACAGCAAGCAGGATCTGGAGCCAGAAGGAATGTCAGCCAAGCAAGTCTTTAACAGGAACACAGGAGAGCGTCTCTAGAGAGAAGGCGAAGGGAGAGATCATCTAGACTGGACGGCTTAAGTAGGCAAGACCGATGAGCAGGATATCATCAACAGGTGAGCCACTGTAGGAGATAGGAGATGGCAATTACCCGACAGCTGAGCAGCCAGCTTTGAGAAGCTAGGGCTGAGCCAGCCCTGGCATCAAGTAAATAAACAATATTTCTAGGTAGTATAAAAGTTAACAAACTTTTTTTAATACAAATTGTGTAAAACATTACAATACATCTTAAAAATTATGGAAAGCGGGTTTTTGATACTGTACTTAAGATGGAATCAATAGAGAACAAAGGATGTGAAATGCTGAATACCCAACGCGTTTCAAATTAGATTTTCTTCTTCAGGGGTTCAATTCAATTGTCCTCCAGTGTCAACAGGGGGCGTCTAGACCAGTGCCTGAACAGTGTGTCAAAAAGGTTTTTCCCGGTCATTCACCACAGGACTAGTGGAGATATATGCTAAAGCAAGGGAGTGAATGCATCACCAACAGCTCATACTCACCAGGGATCATGAAGTGACATTTTTTTGTGACATATATATAGTTTATTACATCACCAGTATTTCTTTAAATGTGAATATCATTCATGACAATCCATTCAATATCCATTTTGGTCAATATATAAGGATAGGAAGGTCACTAGAAAGGGGAAGAGAGTCTATCCCACAGACTGCATTAAGCCGTGGTGTTTGAATTAAGCTGTGTGGATGGTCATCAAGTCAGAAGACAAATGGACTTTAAACTACAACTTACCTTTCAACCCCTGCTAGGTCCGTACGTCGTACGAACCTAATTTTTCCCTCTCCTATAAGCTCATGGCCACTTCAATGACCACTTATAGCAGAATTGTTCAACAGACTCCCCCAACTCTCCTTTCCTATTTCCTTCACCCCCCTTCTACCCAAACCCATCACTGCTTCCCCCCCCCCCAACACCCGATCCCCTGCAGCTACCATCATAAGCCGGCACCCCTCCTCACTGCTTATTAAAAAAATATGTTTTTTTTTCATTGATACATGTCCCCCAGGGCAGTACCCGGACCCCCATAACCATTGTATATAACCATTGCATATAAGCCTTCAAAATGGGCACTTTTGATTTTTCCACTTCGGGTCCCATAGACTTCAATAGGGTTAGTTATTCGCTTCTGAACTTTTGCGATGTTTGCGATGTTCGAGAGTTGTGCCGCGAACCGAACAGGATGTAATTTGGCCCACCTCTAGTGGTGTCCAAAAAAACGCAAATCTTGGTGGGAGTTTACAATTGTTTATTGAAAGTGTTAGATCGTACAGATTGAGCCAAAACGTTTTGTTGGAACTGCCTCCCCCTACTTCAGGGCTGTTGGCACATGCTAACAGAGATGGATGGACTTCATGGTACTAGCAGAATTCTCTGTGATGGTAAATACCACCTTGTAAAATGCAATAGCTCTAATTAGATGTAAACTAGCAGCAAAACACTTGTACAACCTAAAACCTGTGAAAGAACCCACCTGAGACTCACAGTATTATTATTATTATTATTATTATTATTATTCAGGATTTATATAGCGCCAACAGTTTACGCAGCGCTTTACAATATAAAAGGGAGACAATACAGTTATAATACAATACAATACAATACAATAGGATTAAGGGGGCCCTGCTCAGAAGAGCTTACAATCTAATAGGGTGGGGCAGGTGGTACAAAAGGTTGTAACTGTGGGGAATGAGCTGGTGGAAGTGGTAGGAGATTAGTTGGAGACGTGATAGGCTTTCCTGAAGAGATGAGTTTTCAGGGATTGCCTGAAGGTAGCAAGAGTATGGGATAGCCGGATAGATGGAGGTAGCGAGTTCCAGAGGATGGGAGAGGCTCTGGAGAAATCCTGGAGATGAGCATGGGAGGAGGAGATGAGAGGTCTTGAGAAGAGCGGAGAGGTTGATTTGGGTGATATTTGGAGACAAGATTAGTGATGTAGCTTGGGGCAGAGTTGTGAATGGCTTTGTATGTTGTGGTTAGAATTTTGAATTTAATTCGCTGGGTGATTGGGAGCCAGTGTAGGGATTGAAGTAGAGGGTTGGCAGACACTGAGCGGTTGGTAAGGTGGATAAGTCTGGCAGCAGCATTAATGATAGACTGAAGAGGGGATAGCCTATGGAGCGGTAAGCCAATGAGAAGGGAGTTGCAATAGTCAAGGCGAGAGATAACGAGGGAGTGAATGAGGAGCTTGGTGGTTTCATTTGTTAAAAAAGGGCGAATTTTAGAGATGTTACGGAGGTGAATTCTACAAACTTTTGACAGCGATTGGATTTGAGGCTGAAATGACAAGTCAGAGTCTAGGATTACACCTAGTACCCTGGCGTGAGGGGAGGGACTGATGGTTGCATTGTTGATTTTGATGGAAAACTACTTTTGTACAACTGCATTAAAAATCTGCATGAAAAAAAAAAAAAAACTATAGGACTGTCTCATATTTACAGCCTGGTCAAAGCTATTTCTTTATTTTGAGCAGAAAATCTAGCACTCTTGTACAGCCTAACCACTTCAGCCCCGGAGGATTTTACCCCCTTCCTGACCAGAGCACTTTTTGCGATTCAGCACTCCGTCTTTTTAACTGACAATTGCGCGGTCGTGCGACGTTGTACCCAAACAAAATTGACGTCCTTTTTCTCCCACCAATAGAGCTTACTTTTGGTGGTATTTGATCACCTCTGTGGTTTTTATTTTTTGCGCTATAAACAAAAAAAGAGCGACAATTTTGAAAAAAACACAATATTTTTTACTTTCTGCTATAATAAATATCCCCCAAAAATATATAAAAAACATTATTTTTCCTCAGTTTAGGCTGATATGTATTCTTCTACATACTTTTGGTAAAATTAATCACAATGAGTGTATATTGATTGGTTTGCGCAAAATTTATAGCGTCTACAAAATAGGTGATAGTTTTATGGCATTTTTATTCATATTTTTATTAGTAATGGTGGCAATCTGCGATTTTTATCGGGACTGCGACATTATGGCGGACACATCGGAAATTTTTGACACTATTTTGGGACCATTGTCATTTATGCAGCGATCGATGATATAAAAATGCACTGATTACTGTGTAAATGACACTGGCAGTGAAGGGGTTAACCACTAGGGGGCAGTGATAGGGTTATGTGTGTCTTAGGGAGTGATTATAACTGTTAGGGGGTGCCCGTGACACCGCTTCTTAAAGGTGATGTACCTGTACGCCCTTTTGCCTACCAGCGCCATGCTGCCGACGTACATCGGCGTGCACTGGTCGGCAAGCGGTTAAAGTATATCTAAAGCCATTTTAATATAAACAGAGGAATGGTAAAACCCCTGTCAAGTTTTCATGCTGTCTGTGTCCCATTGTGGGGATTTCCCTTCACTTCCTCTGCCGAAGTCACAGCAGGAAGTGAGTAGAAATCTCTCCAAAATGTTGGGAAATCTAAGAGGTAGTTGTCCAATGTCTGCATTTCTCCTCACTTCCTGTTCTAATGACAACTGTAAAATGTTCAATTCTCAGTCACTCTGTGTCCCAGTGATAATTGTCATCTACAGTGGAAAGCGTAGGCTGTGTTTTAGAGCAAATATTGGAGGAATTACAATTTGCACATCTGTGTATTGTTTACACCCATATTTTTGAAGACATCATACACATCTGAATAATTTTGGTGGAAAAAATAAACATGAACTGGGTTATTATGTGAAGATGGGAAGCCAAAGCAATGAATCAACAGAACAGCTGAACCTAAACTCTGAGGAGTTTTTTCCAAGAATATGACACATTAAGAGTAATGATGATGATTCTGGTGACAAAATACTCTACCCATTTAGATGACAAGGATGCCAAGTCCAAATTAGCATGTCTGGTTATCCGGATGTATTCCAAAGATGATTAAAATATAAATAACAATAATGATATGACATCAAAGAGAGCCCCTTCCAGTCCTGGAACTATGTATGTAGTTTTAATGTTTGTGGCGAACTGAAGAGAGAATTTTCTTCTGCTTCAAACACAGCCATAACCATCACTCATAGTTGGCCTTATTTTTTGGCTAGTCTAAAATAACAGTTGACTGTATTGCTACTTACCAACTCGCCAGAATTAAAACTTCTGAGGATGGACTTGATGTCTGTTCAGGCCCTTAGGAACATCACCCCCTTGTGTTTCCTGCTGGGGACACAGGGGATCCCCATGGAACTTGTCAGCCACCTACAACAAACCCCCTAATTTCCTTCCTGTATTACATAGTTACATAGTTAATCTGGTTTAAAAATGTCCATCCAGTTCCACATTGTCCTTGTGGTTAACTGCTTTAATTGAATGAATCTAAAAAAGGTAAAGAATCTTATCTGTGGTCTGCTACACCAGTTTGGATCTTCGGTCAAGCTGTTATCTCCCCTCCCTCCCATTTGCCTTAAAGTGATTGTAAAGTCAAATTTTTTTTTCTTATAAAAATAACAAACATATTATACTTACCTGCTCTGTTGCAATGGATTTGCAGCCCCAATCCTCCTCTTCTCGGGTCCCTCTTCTGTGATTCTGGCTCCTCCTTCCTGTTTAGTGCCCCCACAGCAAGCAGCTTGCTATGGGGGCACCCGAGCCGGTCACATCTCCGTGTGTCCTTTCAGACATGGAGCCTTGACCAGGCCCAACTAACTCTCTTTTCTGATTGGCTAGCTGACATTGATTGACAGCAGCGGCAGCCAATGGCGCTGCTGCTCTGTCTCAGCCAATCAGGAGGGAGCGTGGACATCGCTGGACAGAGAGGGACCTCAGGTAAGTGTTACGGGGCTGCTGCAAACAGTAAACTTTTTATCTTAAGATAAAAAAACTTCTGCCTTTACAATCCCTTAAACTTTATTGGGGCATTGTTATCTACCCATTTGTGATTTAGTGGTATCAACCACTTAGTGGTTGATACAGTCATGTGGGGTTGCACAAAAAAAACTGACAGCTCCGGTCGGAGCCACTGTACTAACAATGTGAGGTAAGTTCAGCGATCTCCCCCGCTGAGCTGCTGTGTTCTGAAAAGGTGACCCCCCCCCCTCACCAGAACACTCCGATCAGCGCTCTTTGCCATTGGCTGAGAGCGCTGATCGAGAGTCAGACAGATGCTGATTTTCCAGCATGCACGTCCGACATACACGTGGGCCGAATGTTGGCTGTTTTTTTTTTTAGCCGGCTGTTGTCTCCCAATATTCGGCCCGTGTGTACGGGGCTTTACTTGGAGCTTGAGTCCAGAAAGCATAAGTAGGTACAGGGTTTTACTTGGAGCTTGAGTCCAGAAAGCACGAGTAGGTACAGGGCTTTACTTAGAGCTTGAGTCCAGAAAGCACGAGTAGGTACAGGGCTTTACTTGGAGCTTGAGTCCAATATGCACGAGTAGGTACAGGGCTTTACTTGGAGCTTAAGTCCAGAAAGCATAAGTAGGTACAGGGTTTTACTTGGAGCTCGAGTCCAGAAAGCACGAGTAGGTACAAGGCATTACTTGGAGCTTGAGTCCAATAAGCACGAGTAGGTACAGGGTTTTACTTGGAGCTTGAGTCCAGAAAGCACGAGTAGGTACAGGGCTTTACTTGGAGCTTAAGTCCAGAAAGCACGAGTAGGTACAGGGCTTTACTTGGAGCTTAAGTCCAGAAAGCATAAGTAGGTACAGGGTTTTACTTGGAGCTTGAGTCCAGAAAGCACGAGTAGGTTCAGGGCTTTACTTGGAGCTTGAGTCCAAAAAGCACAAGTAGGTGGCTTGGTTAAAGTTCTAAATGTTGTATTGGTCTGTGTGTTTAAAGGTAAAGGTCTGCTATAATAAAGGTTATCATATTTTGTTTTCAACCACAATAAAAAGCAGCAGCCATAATTTTCCAAACTTTGATTTTCTTTATTACTACGAATGATCATATTGTTACTACTATGTGGGTGTTATTGGGGTGGTTGTTCGTGGGGTTGTACAATCCCATGTTTTTTTTCTTTTATCCCCTTTCCTTGTTTACTGTTAACCACAAAACTCATCCAGTGTTGTCCAGCTGTTCCCTGTGCTCCAAGTAATGAGCTACCATTTTCTTTGCTTATGTTACTGGGAGCCAGCTAGCCGTCTCTTCCCTTGCAGTCTGCCCTTGATGGTGCCTTTTTATCTGTTAACTACCGTATACTATAGAAAAGTATTTTTTTCAATTTCCTGCCGATACTTTGCAGGCTGTTGTTTAAAAAAAAAAAGACAATAAATGCACATTTTTTTAACTTGCAAAATATGTGCATTTCTTTTTAATTTTTTTTAAAGCGAACTTATCCTTTAAATACTTGTTTTCTGTGCTTTTACCTGGAGTTTTTTAAACTGGTGATACAATCTCATTAAATCAAGTTTGGTGTAGTTTGGTTTTTAATTGCCATTGGTATGCCTGGATGTACATATGTGTTAACTTTCTTTGTAACTGTTTTTTGAAATATAACCCTTAATAAAAAAAAAGAATTTAAAGTGGTTGCAAACCTCAGATATGAAATATGAGCAAAGCATATCCTTTTATAGTGCATACTTGTCTCTAAAGGACTAAAGCCTCGTACACACGATCGGATGTTCCGACGGGAATGACAGGCTGTTGGCAGAAAATCCAACCGTTTGTACGCTCCGTTGGATAATTGTTGTCGGATTTTCCGCAGACAAATGTTGGATGGCAGGTTTTAAAATTTTCCGCAGACAAATGTCTGTCGGATTTTCCGAGCGTGTGTACACAAGTCCATCGGACAAAAGTCCAAAGTACAAACACGCATGCTCGGAAGCAAGGACGAGCTGGAAGCGGTCGGTCTTGTAAACTAGCATTCGTAATGGAGAATTAACATTCGTGACGTGAAATGCAGCGCACATTCTCTTCTTCTTTAATGGGATAATAATGAAGCTGCTTTGCTGGTGATACTGATGGAGTTATTGCAAATAAATTTTCAAAGGCTCTTTTGTTTCTAGTGATATCAAGAGTAATAGTATATTACTATATAATATATTATATTGTGTTTTTTTTATCGGCAAGTTACCACAACACAATTATCCCGTAGTTTTTAAGATCAAAGATACAACTATGTTGGTGTCCCTTGTCAATTTTACATCCCAAACTGTCATTTGAAGTAAAACACAGCCAAGTATTATTCTCCACAATTTTTTTATTGTGCATTAAAAAAATAAAACAAATTAAATTTAGACATGCTATCGGCCAATAGAACTTAACCAAAAAGTGCATTCTATGCATCCAAAAATATAGAAAATATACCAAATCAAAGCATTATTCAACCAAAAAATAAAATAAAAGCCTCATGCATGTGTCCTGCTTCTTAATATAAGGGGTCAACAATGCCAAGAGTTGGTAAAAGCAGGGGTCCGTAATCCAGGGATAATTACGAAAAACATCTGGATTATTCTCTTGGAGCTCCCGCAGCAAAGGCATATGACATAATTGGTCACGATTAATAAAGCAACCGATTTTTGGTCCAAGAACTCCTCCTCCTACTGTTCCTGGACTGGACTTGGGTCAAAGCAATAACTCCAGGGCCAATAATAAATAACTCGTTATGTCCTCTGATTCCGCAACATGTCTGGTTGTCTGGAACGGCCATTCAGAAACAAACTAAAAAGTGCAAAATGAAAAGCACGAATCAACACTCACCAAACTTCTACTATCACAAAATTAGCAGAGGGAGCCCAAAGGGTGGCACTAAAGAGCAGAAAAACCACGTAGTACATCACTACGTTCGTGTTTGTTGGCCGACAATTCCTTGCCGTTTGTATGCAAGACAAAGTCCAGGCACACGCTTCGGACAAAAGTCCGAGGTTTTGTCTGCGGAAAATCAGATCGTGTGTACGAGGCTTAAGTGTCACTTCTGTCTCGTTCCTCTGCTATCTGCACAGATGACATGGGAGGGAGCTCCCGCACACAGCCTGTGATTGACAGCCTCAGTTCTGTTCCTGTGTGCTGAGTACAGGGGGGGCTCTCCTCACTTAGCTCTGCAGAGTGTAACTTCATCTCCCCATTACCTGTTTTCTCAAAGCTCAGTTATTCTGTATACATTCTGAACTTTGTATGGCTGTAGAGAAGGGAGGGCTTCAGATAAGCATCTATGTGCATCACCTGAGGCCAGTCACTTCAATGGGTATATATAAGGGTTTACAACCACTTTATCCCCTTCATATTCACACAGAGTTCTCACAAACAGATTTCTGGATTATTTCTCCTGATCTCATGAATGATATTGTAGTTTTTAAAAGCCCAATCTCCATAATAATGTTTACAAATTTATTTTTTGAGTCATCTTTTATTATTTTTGATTTCATCAAGATCTTTTTTATGATTATTTATAAATTATTTTCTAGTGATCTCCATATTATTATTTTTTTGTGTGTCAAGTTACCAAAATAACATTATTAATGTTTTTTTTGTGTGTCAAGTTAACACAATAACATTATTAATATTTTATTTATTTGTGTGTCAAGTTACCACAATAATATTAATAATGTTTTATTTTTTTGTTTGTCAAGTTAACACAATAACATTATTAATGTTTTATTTTTTTGTGTGTCAAGTTACCACAATAACATTAATAATGTTTTTTTTGTGTGTCAAGTTAACACAATAACATTATTAATGTTTTATTTTTGTGTGTGTCAAGTTACCACAATAACATTGATAGTGTTTTTTTGTGTGTCAAATTAACACAATAGCATTATTAATGTTTTATTTTTTTTGTGTGTCAAGTAAACACAATAACATTATTAATGTTTTATTTTTTGTGTGTCAAGTTAACACAATAACATTATTAATGTTTTTTTTTTGGAACCTCATGGAGGTTGGTGTCCCTTGTTAATTTGACAGAAATTCTTTTAGAAATGTATTTGAATAAAAACACATAGGCAAGTATTTTCAGAAAATAAAATTTCCATTTATTCTGGTTAACAAAATAAAGATGAAGGCAACGCTGGAGAAACTTTGGGAATTTGTGAAGCCTTTTGGCCCCAGGGCACACATCAAGTCTTTGGAAAAGAAAATTGGGATCTTGAGGAGTCCATATAATAGGGAGCACAATCTGGTCCAGGAATCCCAGAGATCAAGACCAGCAGCAGATGGCATATATGTCTCCAGGCTGTGTTACTACACCAGCCTGCGTCTTCTGTCAGACCAGACTGAACCCAGGTCATCATGTTCTTCTCTTCGCTGCAGCCTTCCCTCCATGCAGCCCTGCAGCCTTCCCTGCACCCTTCCCTGCAGCCTTCCCTGCAGACTTCCTTGGAGGCTGTGGCTCTGGTGGTGGACTTGTGGCAGGAGGAGGAGAAGGAGGAGGATGGGTGAGATCATATATTTTGCTGTTGACAGTTAACTCGCCCTTCAGCCCCTTGTGAAGGGCATCACTAATAATTTGTTCACAGAGGAGGCGTTGGCCACTCTCACATTCGAACAACCTGGTCGCTATATTGCATCCATAGGCCTCTTCAGCGTTGAGTGGGCTCCTCAGGACCTCTGTAGCTTCTCTAATGAGGCGCAGTGATGCCTCCTCTGTCACCGTCCCCTTCCTGGGCCTTTTTGTTTGCATGCAGAGGGGAGGCACCTGTGATTGGGTGAGGCTCCTACTGGGCCACCTCCTGGCTGACACTGGGCCCGCCCACCTCCTGGCTGACACTGGGCCCACCCACCTCCTGGCTGTTACTGGGCCCGGCCTCCTCCTGCCTGCCACTTTCCAGAACTTCCTCCTGGCTGAGCTCATCCTGTGTATAGAAAAGGGACATAGTTTTAGTTTTTGGTTCATCAATCACACACAATTTTCAGCTCATGACTTGCAAATTCAATGTTAATACAAATAAAAGAGTATCATTCTGACCCCAGCATTTTTTCAAGCTGGTGACAAACAATTGGTGACAATTTTTGGCTACTACTGTCAGTTGATATGTATACATCATTTTTTGGATAAAATCCTTAATAGTTAATAAATTATAACATCTACTTAACATCATTAATATTAGGACACTAAATATGTATAAAAATAATATACCTGGCTGGGCGCATCCACTTCTTCCAGGATGGAAAGCCTAGGTTGTTCCTCATCAGCCTCTGCTGGGGTGGAGGGAAGGCTGCAGGGAAGGGTGGAGGGAAGAGTGGAGGGAAGGATCGAAAGCGATTCCCTGGCTTCAGTCTGGTCGTTAAGAAAATGCAGTTTTTCAAAGTACCACAGCTTGGGTACATACACATCATCTGCTGATGCTCCTGATCTCAGGGAAGCCTGGATCTTGTTATGCTCCCTCCTGTACATATTCCTCAAGATCCCAATTTTACGTTCCAAAATCTCCAAGGTTGTTTCTGGGGTCAAAGTCTGCACAAATGCCAGAAGTCTCTCCAGCGTTGCCTTCCTTACTGGTTTGTTGTAATATAAACTGTGCGTGACCTCCCACAGATTCCTCATCTCCCTGTACTTGTCAATAAATTGTGACATGAATTCAGGGTTCTTAAAATTATTAATCATTTTTTCTGTAAGACAATACACAAGACAAAAACCCTAATGTTAGCCTAAACTCTCATAATCTTATCCCAATATAGGCCTCAATCCATAAGCAGTATAGACCACTGATGTTCAAAAATTTGTATAAAAATTACCTTTGTTTCGGTCGCTCGCAACTGCTGTTCCTATTTCCTCCGCTCACGTACGGCACTTGTGTGACAGCTTTATATACAGTGCGCATGCGTGAAACTACTGCCTGCGTCGCCCGCCCCTGACATTCTTTTTCACAAATATTCCCCTCCCCTTCTCTCTACGGTGTGCAGTAGGAGCAGCATGGCGGAGACACAGCAGGTGTGTGTTAATTCTTACAGTAATGAGGAGAGCCGGAGCCCGAAACGTCCCGATCCGGGAAGAAGAGATTTAAGGCCTCCAATATGGCCTTTGAAGAGATGGTGGAGATGGTGTACATCTTGTGGAGGAATGACTATGATGGGAAGTATGGACCGTACACCCAGCCAAATTTGCACAAGGCCAAAATCATGTCCAAAGTAGTGAATTCCCTGCATCAGAATTTTAGGGTACGACGATCTAAAGACTAATTGAGGAAACGCTGGTCCGACCTTAAATTGAGGGAGCCGGATGAATACAGAAGAATAAAGAAAGTTCTTCAAAAAAGTAAGTACTTGTCGTGTGTTCCTATTCTGATTATTAACTTGCATGCTCCTCCGTGTGCTTTTCTTTACTGTTGTACAGTTTTAAATGGCTACTTTCATGTTCGTGGACACACGAAACGCTCGTAGGAAACATCGTTCGTAGGAAACATCGCTTGAAAATATATATGGTGTATTTAGCTGATACAGGGTTTAAACAACATTTTGGTCTTGGTAATTTGTCTTATTAAAAGAAGTTTAGGACATTGTTGTCTAGATGTCTTTGAAACTAGAATAAATAGCAAACTTCATTCAGTGGAATGTAAGGAGAGGACACTCAGCAGCTGTTTACACATCTAGACTCAGGAGCACTAGTGTGGGACACCAGAGAACATTTTTTAGGGTAAACCACACAGGGGCTCCGGGGGATACTTGGGGTGTCTCCATCTGTGAAACTTGGCCAAAAAGGTAAGTATTGCAGTTTGTTTAAAAGGAAATTTTAATCATGTCTTCAACTTGGATCTTTTCCCAAACAGACAATTGTACACCACTTCTAAGCAATGTTTCATATTCCTATTTCTGGACTCAAATATTTGTGTGCTAAGTATACCTTTTGTTTGATTCTCATAGGGGAGAAAAGACTTAGACAGCAGGATCCCAGGGACCCCCGACCTCGACAGCCTGAATGGCAAATAAGCCCCAGCCCCCCCAAGGATGTGGGCAACATGGGCACCCCACCAGGTAAGTGTCTGACACCCCAGCTTCAGGTAATCTATTTATGCCTGCATATTTCTAAATACATGTTTTTTAATCAATTTTAGGTGATGTTATGGTTGTGGTAAGGGAAGCTGGGGAACTATTTCCAAGCGCCAGCGCCCCCCCAAGGATGTGGAGGAAGGAGAGGTGGAGGAAGTGGGCAAGATGTGCACCCCACCAGGTGAGTGTCTGACACCCCAGCTTCAGGTAATCTATGTATGCCTGCATATTTCTAAATACATGTTTTTTCATCAATTTTGGGTGATGTGCTGGTTGTGGAAGGGGAAGCATTTACAACAGACAGCGCCCAAAGACTGATTGGCCAGATCATGGCCTGGAATGGGGAGATTGATGCCATGTGCAATAGCCTGGACATCATGCGCAATCGGCTGGACAATATGCAGAAGGAAATGAAGAACATGATCGATGCTTTAGGGAGAATCCAATCCCTTTTTCCCAAAAAAAACATCGATCATGTTCTTCAATTCCTTTTTTGCTGACCCCATTCTGGGCTTTGACTTTTTAAAAATGTTAAAAGCCGAATTTTGAAAAAAAAGCCTGTTTGTAAAAAAAAAAAAAATTATGCCTATTTGTAAAAAAAACAAAAAAAAAGTTTTTTAAAACCAAAAAAAAAAACATATTGTTAAAAAAATATATATCTATTTTCTAAATTTTTTTTATAAATGCACATGTGAAAGTGCACAGATTAAAAAGTTTGCAAATCAACAATGTGTGGCTTCTTTTAATGCTCAATACCAGTTTTGTAAGTTATTTGGTGTTTACAGTGACAATGGGGCTTATTTACTAAAGGAAAATACACTTGGCACTACAAGTGCACTAGGAGAACCTAGGAGACAGCCAAAAAGAAAGGCAAGCAATAAATACATTTCTAGATTTTATCTGATCATTATTTTTTATTCATAAAAATTAGACAGTGTCTGGCATTGCAAGGGCCCCCCTACCCATAAAAAAATCAACATATTTATCCTGAATTTCACGGGTGCTTTGGGGGGCCAAGCCAGTACGGCCAGTATCCGGCCTCAGGCCCAAGTGATACAAGATAGTTTTTTGAATTTTTGCGTAAAAAATTGTGCAGGATGCAGCATGCTAGGACAATGTGATTAAGTTTGTAGTCCGCCATGTAGATTGCTGTCTGAAACAGGCTGGCCATTATCCCGATAACATTCTTCACATCTCTTCTCGCTCTAGCCAGCCGTTAGTTAAAAACCCTCCTCTCCGGGGTGAGGATCCTTTGGGGGAATGGCCTCATCAGGTGCTCGCCAAGACCGAAGGCTTCAGCTGCAATGAAGACAAAGGGGAGTCCTTCCATGTTATCCGCGTCAGGTGGCAATCCCAGGCCACCACTCTGGAGACGCTGGCAGAACTTCGCCTGGGCGAAGACTCCTCCATTCGGACATCTGGCCATTCTTCCCCACGTCCACATACAGAAATTCATATTGTGCCGACACCACCACCATTAACACAATACTATGAAACCCCTTATAGTTAAAATAGTATGACCCTGAATGGGGTGGTGGCACGATGTGGATGTGCTTCCCATCTATAGCCCCTCCACACTTGGGAAAGTCCCAACGGGTGGCAAAATGGGATGCCACAGTCTGCCATTCCTGTGGCGTTGAAGGAAACTGGGGAGTCAAAGAAAAAAAAAGTACTTTTGCACATTACATTGCAAGCACATTACACAAAAAACATCAGTATAACATTTATTTTAAGTATTATTTAAAGACTAAAATATAAGGCCCACTTATCAGATTCCTCACCCCCTCTGATGGCCTATTGAAAAAACTTAAGGTGGAGGGGGCTTATAAATTAATTTAAGGACACACAGACCATTTGGACACATTTGGGGGGGGGGCTTATAAATTAATTTAAGGACACACAAACCATTTGGACACATTTTAGGGGGGGGGGCTTATAAATTAATTTAAGGACACACAGACCATTTGGACACATTTTAGGGGGGGGCTTATGAATTAATTTAAGGTCACGCAGACCATTTGGACACATTTTAAGGGGGTATTTAGGCTGAAGCACTACAATGGAGCTGACAAAATACATTGTTAAGTGACTAGACTAGGTGGATATGGGTCCAGCATAGCATGCTGGGGAGGTTAGTGAAGGCAAATATGCATGAAGGACAAAAAAGGAGCATTAAAAGCTTCCAGCATGCATGATGACAAAGGGGGCATTCACAGCATATTGCAATCATGGTAATTAGGGATTGAGGAAAGAAATACAATACATTAGCAAACATTAAATACAATAAAATATGATGTTAAAGGATAAATCTTACCTTAATATAGTCCTTCTGCAGGACCTGAATGATGGCAGAACAGGTCTCTGGGATAATGATCCCTAGAGCCTGGGGGAGATGCCTGAGGACTTGAGGTCCTGCAGGCTTCTCCCAGTCGCCAAGTACCGCAACTTGGCGACTAGCCTCAGCCTCTGAGTCAGCAAAGCCAACAAACGGTGAAAAACAAGGTCCGTCATCCTGAGAAAGTTCCTGAAATCGTCAGGATTATTCTCACGTATCTCATGAAGCAAAGGCATGTAAGAGAATTGGTCACGCTGGAGCAACCAATTCTTTGTCCATGAACTCCTCCTCGCCCTGTTCATGGACTGGACTTCGGTTGAAGAATGAACCCCAACACCAAGCCCAAGCAAAGCACAATCTCTACGACAGTACGTACACGCAACATGGCTTCAAAAAGGTCGGCTGGTCAGAACGAACTTAACAGAACGCACTGAAGAACAGCAAGGCCTGTGAGAGCGAGCTGAAAATCAGCAACGAGCGGACAAGAACGCAATGAATAAACCAATGCGAACTCACTACACGCACTGAAAAGCAGATACAAACCTCACAAGCACAAACTGAACAACAGTTAAACGATCTGAAAAACACGAGTCTGAAAAGCGCAAATCGTCTCTCACCAAACTTCTACTAACACGAGATAAACACGAAATTAGCAGAAGGGGCCAAAACGGTGGTGCACAAGCTATTGCACTTCCTTTTTATAGTCTTGTCGGACCTTCAGACCTGGTGTACGTCACCGTGTACTAGACAGTCGGACTTTGGTGTGATCGTGTGTAGGCAAGTCCGTTTCAGAGGAACTCCATCGGAACTCCGTCGTAAGTCCGTCGAAAAGTCCGACGTGATTCAGTCCTTCGAAAGTCCACTCGTGTGTACACGGCATTGGTGTCAGTGTGTTTTAGGTAGAAAAAAAAAAAGATGGAAATTGAGCACTATTGCTTCTGGGCTGTACTACAGGTACATACAACAAATAACATACACACATGTGGTATCGCTGCAATAGTCAGGAGCAGAAGAATTTATTTTGGGTTGTTCTGTGGTGGTAGGCTATGGTAGTAACAAGAAATATACAGCTAAATTTAAAAAAAATGCTTTTTGATAACAAAAAAATCAGAAGATATCGATAACTATTTACTACTAAATGAAATTCCAATTTATCCTAAAAAAACAAGGTATAATCCACCTGGATGTACAAAGTAGTTGTGATGATATGTACGGTTTTACTAACACATGTCAAAATTGCAAAATTGTGTTTAGTCTTTTATATTTGTTTTTTAGGTGTGAAGGAGTTAAACAATTGTATCAGGGCAGGTGTTCTGTTGAGAAGTGCCCACCATCGAATAGTATCCAGTATGTACTGCACACGCGCAGTACGGAACAGCACAACAGCTGATTTGCCAATCAGCTGGGCTGACGTAACCAGGGCGCATGCGCACATCGTAAGAGGTATCTCTCGATGGGAGATACCATTTCACAGGCACAATTTAAACCTATAAAAACAGCGTGGGAGACCGTAGTTCTCAGATTGTGCATCGCTGCTGCTGGAAGGCGGCTAGTGGCTGTGTTGAAGAGCTGCTTTTGTCTGTGTGGCAAGCCGCCCTTTCACACAGGCAAACCCGCCCTGCGACACAGACAAAACCAGACCATCAGCACACTGTAAAGCCGCCCCGCAACAGCGAGGCACAGTGTGAGAACTACGGTCTCCCCCCACTGTTTGTATAGGTTTCAATTGTGGCCGTGAAATGGTATCTCCAATCGAGAGATGCCTCCTACAATATGCGCTTACGCCCTGGTCATGTCACTCCAGCTGATCGGCAAATCAGCTGAAGTGCGGCTCTGTCCTGGCCACTATTCGATGGGGGGCACTTCTTGACACATCACCGGTTCATACTAGATGCAATCCAGTGCGTTTCTTTTTTTTTCTTTGTATCAGAAACACATGGACAGTAGACTACATGGGTTCCGGCTTCACACCAGTGCGGTCAGTTCCAGTGCAGAAAAAAAGTAGAACATACTGCATTTTTTTCTACACGGTGCTGTATTGAAACACGCCAAAATGCATCAAAAATGTATCTAAAAGCATAAAAAACACATTACAGTAAAAAAGAAAACAAACAGGGAACATTGGAAAAAAAAAGGGGGAATGCATTGAAAACGCATTAAAAATGCACCAAAAACGCACTGGAACGTTGCAAAAATGCATAAAAAATACGCATGCAGAAATGGATCCGGGACGCCTCTGGACTGTGTTTCTGTGGTGTAAACTGGCCCCCAAAGGGGAGTCCAAACTGCGTCTTAGCAGATGATCCCCCTATGCATTCTATGATTTCTACAAATACAGGCAGTGAAGGTTGATAAATAAGAACAGGTGATAATATACACAAAGACAGTACAGAGAGCATGAGTGAAGCACCACCCATAGAAACCTGTTCACAACAGTCATAGCTCAGCACAATGATTTCTGACTGTGGGAAAACGGCAAGCAGCTCATCAATTTATAATTAACAGGAAAGGTGCATATGAGAGGGAAAATTCCCTACAAATGAAGCAAATAAATTCAGCCTTGCTAGCTAGAGGAGACCTAATTAAAGCAGACTTTGTATATTCTAGTGAAAATGTAAGTCTCAGATGTATACATTTGCAAACATTTTCAAAGGCTTTCTGATTAGTCGCTATGGTTATTGCTAGACTTTGCTCTTTGCCTTCTTGAATAAGCACATAACCCTATAGTTCTCTTGGGTGATTTTACAAACAGGGATATTTAATGAAGGCAGCGCAAAGAGCAGCGATGATGTGCCAGTTGCAGTAACCCAAGGTGACTGCTCAGAGTTTACTATTAAAGAGGTTGTAAACCCTCGTTTTGTTTTTTTTTAATAAAAATAACAAACATGCCTATACTTACCTGCTCTATGCAATCGTTTGCACAAAGGGGCCCCCTCTCCTCTTTATTGGGTGCCCCCGCGGAAAGCCGCTTTCCCTGGGGCACCCTTACGAGTCCGAGTCCCGCTGCTGCATCCATTGACACAGACAGCAGGACTTTGCCCTGTCCGCCGCTCCTGTGTCAGTGGATTTGATTGACAGCAGCGAGAGCCAATGGCTCCTGCTAATATCAATCTGTCTGGGTACCAAAAGTGTAGCGCTTAAGTGTGAAGCAAAATGCTACAATAAAATATGAAACAAATGGGAAATAAACCCCAATAATCACTGATGAGAAAACAAATAAAAATGCAAATACTAATAAACCCAGAGACTGGTGAGAAGTGTCCGAAAGGAAGTCCAAGTGAACAAAGTATGAAAAAATGAATTAATAAAAAATAAAAAATAGAACAGTATTTGATGGGAAAAATATAATTCTAAATCCCATATAAATTAATCCAAAAACTTCATGTGGAAATCATAACAGTGAACACGATGTGAACTTGAAGTAGAAAGTACCACCGCCAAACTTAAGGAGGCTTACCAGAGCGTTTGGACACACAAGAACATATGTTCTGTGGGTCAAACAGGCTTGTGTTGTATGCACAACCAATGGAACTGGACACTGGGATCCTCAAAAGGCTCCAACAAGAAATCACAGCTGTCCTCAAGATAGGTGGTAGTGATGATGTTTCTCATAGGGTTGGTAACCAGGTGATCGTGGATATGGCAGATGAATTCAATAATCAGCCATTAAGCATTTGGAATTGTAAGTCTCCCTCAGCGGTTTTCAACTTAAAAGCTTAACAGAGGGTCCCTCTGTTCTGTATTCAGTCTGAAGTCAGACACACCAGATCGTGGTGCGCGCGGTTCCCCGTGACGTGCTGACGTCACGCTGCTGACGCGTTTCACCAGCCAATGAACACTGGTTTCTTCCCGGGCTGTTCTATGAATTTTCCTACAATGCTGTTCTAGTATATATGCTGCAACACTTGAATACCCTCACTTGTTAGGGACTACATTCTGAATTTGAAATGGCCCAGCCACACTGATTACTACTACATCAGACGTATATCATCAGTTCGTCCACCCACACCACCAGATAATACCCTGTAAGAATATCTTCCCGGGAGTCCCCATATAGGAATATTCACGCATCTACAATCTTCTACGTTAGCCGGGACTCATATACAACCTACTACCATACCTATACTGAGCGAATGGTGTTTATCCGGTGTGAATGTGTGGGATGTGCAGCCGCGGCTCCCCTTGTTTTTAACTACCCCTGTGACAACGTTGTCCGATTTTAAAAGGCCTGTAGTTGCCGTTTATCAATTGATTTGGTTATTTTTTGTATTGTGTATATATATGGTCTATTTATGGATATCAATAAAGCTTGTTTGTATCAATTTCAGTGCTCTGAATTGACCTTCTTAAGAGAACTTTCTTCTCTTTGTCTTTTCTATATGCAATAAGGGCAATCAGAGCTGCATCCGGACTAAACACCTGGATGATTACCCAGTAATTCATACTTACCTGCTATCTCTGTCCATCATTAATTTTTTTTTTTTCGGTTGATCCTGGCAAAACCCTCTTTTACATACTGCGAAAGCAACCAAAGAGTTTTTTAAGGGAAAGAAGTGGAATGTTATGCAATGGCCTAGTCAATCACCTGACCTAAATCCAATTGAGCATGCATTTCACTTGCTGAAGACAAAACTGAAGGGAAAATACCCCAAGAACAAGCAGGAACTGAAGACAGTTGCAGTAGAGGCCTGGCAGAGCATCACCAGGGATGAAACCCAGCGTCTGGTGATGTCTATGCATTCCAGACTTCAGGCTGTAATTGACTGCAAAGGATTTGTAACCAAGTATTAAAAAGTGAAAGTTTGAAGGATGATTGTTAATCTGTCCCATTACTTTTGGTCCATTAAAAAGTGGGAGGCACATATACAAACTGTTGTAATTCCTACACCGTTCACCTGATTTGGATGTAAATACCCTCAAATTAAAGCTGAAAGTCTGCAGTTAAAGCACATCTTGATCGTTTCATTTCAAATCCATTGTGGTGGTGTATAGAGCAAAAAGATTAGAATTGTGTCGATGTTCCAATATTTATGGACCTGACTGTATATGGTATTTAGAATTTTTATTTTTCCCATCAAATTCCGTTTTATTTTTTATTTTTTATTAATTAATTTTTTCATACTTTGTTCATTTGGACTTCTTTTCGGACACTTATCACCAGTCACTGGGTTTATTAGTATTTGCATTTTTATTTGTTTTATCATCAGTGATTATTTGGGTTTATTTCCCATTTGTTTCATATTTTATTGTTGCATTTTGCTTCACATTTAAGCGCTACTTTTTTGGTACCCATTCTTATTGCACTTATCTAATTTGCTGTGTTAGCTGCTATTTTTTAGGCAGCGCAGATTTATTACAATATCAATCTGTCCAATGTTTGAGACAGCGGCTGGAGCTGGTAAGAAAAAGGGGGGGTCTGGGGGAGCTGCAGCACAGGAGGTTTTCCACCTTAATGCATAAAATGCATTAAAGTGAAAAACCTTGGGGCTTTACAACCCTTTTAAATCATTATTAAATTAACCGCTTCTGGACCGCCCGTAGTATATTTACTGCGGGCAGGTGGCATGGGCAGGCTGGGTCACATACCTGTATGCCATACAGCCTGTTAAAGGTTAGGGATGCGCAGCTTGCCGCGCCTGTGACCACTGTGCAACCTATTTGCAATTACCGGTATCATGTGAGTGTTATGATGGGCCATAGCGATCACATGACAACACTGTAAACAAACTGTCATGAATGGATTTCCATTTATGAACAGCTTGCTTATGGTTGTTATCTGTGATTGGCCCAAAGCAATCACATGGTACCTGGCTACCTGTACCTTGTGATTAGCTGTAGCCATAAGCAAGCTGTTCATTAATGTTAACCTATTCATGACAACTAAAACTATTGCTTATACAGTGATCATTAGTGCATAAGCTATAATAGTGTAAAAAAAATAATAAAAAATTCCCGATCACCTCATCCCCCCCCCCTCCCCCCCAGAGTAGTACAGTGTCACTATGGTGAATGTTACCCACCGGCAGAACAGTGATTCGGTGTGGATGGGGGAAATGGTACAATTTTTTCGTTCAACTACTGGTTGAAAAAAAATGTATTTTTGGCCTGCCTTCCCCAGTGCCCGCATTACTTACCCTAGAGGATGATTAGCTTTCACTGACCACTCAGTCAATGCAGGGATCCAGAGATTAAGCCCTCGTTCCCATTGGAGTGACTTGCCATGCAATTTTACAGATCAAAGTGCATGACAACTATTGCTGGCAATCACACTGTTCAGATTGGTGCGATGCTGACATTGCGGTGCCGCACCAATTTGAAAAAGTAGTTCTTGCACTACTTTTGGTGATTTCGGACACGACTTGCATAGACATCTATTAAGGTATTTTCTATGTAAATGTTCCTCTTATTTGATGCCGTATGTGCCTTCATCTAAATGTGTGGTTAAATATCATGTCTATTCATGTAATGGTCTGGTGTGGCTCCAGTTAGATATACTTTCTGTATATTTACATTTATTTCCGGTCCTGTTTGCTATGTAAGTGTCACCGGAAAGCTGTCAATTAACTAACACGTAATCTCCGGTGTTTACGTCCATTATATTTTAGCCGGCTATGTGTTTTATTTCAAATTGAGGCTTGGTATGTATTCACTTCTGGGTTTGCTGATAAGGACGTGACGTAGTAATTTGCCCACTTATTAATATCAAAATGAGGCTTGATGCGCATACAACCTCAGTTTTAACTATCAGGAAGTGACATTAGTAGCCATACTCTAGAGTGAGCCTTGGCTTGTCACCGCACTTCTGGTCGAGCATAATATATGGCACCGGGCGCCGAACGTTGGCAGCCATACTCCAGAGCGAGGCTTGGTTTGTCATCTCACTTCTGGTTGAGCACAATATATGGCACTGGGCGCCGGCTATCATACGAACTACTGTTCCTCTATTCACATGATAGGCCTCTATGTTCTTCTTCAACAAATTTTGGGTTTTTGGAGGCACATTTATATATTAGAGAGCTAATATGTCCTTTGTTTTAATTAGGATCCCGATTAAACCGAAGATGATTAAACCGGAAACGATTAAAACGGAAGTGACGTTAATTTATACCGGTACTTCTGGTTATCAATTATTCTAATTTGGGGTCACACAGCCTATTTAAACTCGCGGTTGTTGGCAGTAGGTCATACCCCAGATGACGTCTAAGCAGACAAACGCGTCAGGTAGACCTCTGCCAACATTACTGCGCCTTTTCATGTCCTTTTATGAGCTTTGAATGCACTTCCTAAACGTGAGTGTTCCATTGTTACTCTTTTAAAATAAATGCAATTTTTAAACGATATCACACTATTTGGAACCTTTCTTTGATTTTTGGTTTCAACGTGTGAGCAAAGGATATCTTCTGGTTTTTCCTCCTTCCATTTTGAGCCTCATGGGCCTGTACACTGTGGATTTGATGTTAGCCAACACTATTCAAAGATCTGTACAGGATTTCTGATGGTTTCCCATATACGGTGTTTACCGCCAAAAGCCTGTTTGACTTAAGAGGTATAAGCCCCTTTAAGTCAATTACTTCCGGTAAGCCTTCATACAACTGGTGGTGGTGTCTTCCACAGCTTCTCTTCATAGAGGTTTCTCTCTTCATAGAGTTTCTTCACATTGATGTCACTTACCTTATCGATGTTTCTGAGATGTCCATTTTTCTGATATTATTCACTGATACCAGGACCTTTTGATTTGTATTCATCATTTTTTCACTTGGTGGGCAATATTTTATCATTTATATACTTTTTATTATAAACTTTTTCACTTGGTGAACTATATTTATACTCATTGTGTGTATAAACTGATCACAATATATATTGTAATTTTTATATATTGCTAATTATTTTATATATATTTATAAGCGCTGCATTTCATTACATGTGTCATCTTTTGCTGTTTGTCTCCGGCCGTGCTGGCTGCTGTATTTATATATATATATATATACCCTTTTCTTTTTTCACAGAGCGGTAATTTCTCCTTTTTGTTTTGAGGATGCAGGACAGGGTTTAGTGCTGGAGCTTGTTCCGCCATCACGCCTCCAAAAAGCTGGTGGTGATTCTGCTACATCTGTCTGCTCCAACCCCTCCTCTTCTTCCTCTATGGCTTCTTCCGCTGACTTATCCTCTGAACCTAAGCATTTAAGGGGCTATGCAAGCAGTCAGGCTAAAAAGATGCCATGCGGTGCTTCAGTTGGTCTGTCTAGGGCACAGGAGCCACACCGGGGCAGAGATTCTGTCAGCTCTGTAGGGGAGGCTCAGAGGTGGTTGACGCCATGGCACTTTGAGCCAGGAATGGTTGCATGCGACAATGGCACCAACCGTCTCTCGGCCCTCCAACAGGGACACTTGACACATTATCCATGCTTGGCCTATGTCCTGAATTTGGTGGTGCAGCGTTTCTTGAACAGGTACCCAGGCTTACAAGACCTTCTGAGCCAGGCCTGAAAAGTCTGTGACCAGTTCCAGTGATCATACAATGCCAGTGCTCGGCTGGCTGACATTCAATGGGAATTCAACCTGCCCACCAAAGGCCTCATTTGTGACATATCCACCAGGTGAAACTCAACATTGACAATGCTGCAACCGCTGCACACACAGCAGAGGGCCATCAATGAGTACCTGTGTGAGTATGACACAAGGACAGGCTCAGGGGAGCTTGGCTTCTTTTCACCACGCCAGTGGCTGCTGATAAAGGATGCATGCACTGTCCTGTCACCATTTGAGGAGGTCACAAGGATAGTGAGCCGCGACAATGCAATTTGTCGTATCAAGGAGGACAATTTGTCGTATCAAAGAGAGTGATCATTATTGGTTGGCAACCTTTCTTGATCCACGTTACAAGGGTAAAGTTGCAGAGCTCATCCTGCCTTTGCAGAGGGAGCAGAGGATGAAACATTTTGAGGATGCCTTGAAGAAAAATTTGCGTAAAACCTTCCCAGACACTGGGAGGTTACCATTTCCTGGACAACGTGTTTCTGAGGATTCGTTCAGTCAAAGAAACAGCAGTGGAGAAGGCTGACCGAGTACGTCTGTCCAGAGACTCCGTTAACTAGCTGACATTTATCAAAATGAATCAGTCCTGGATCAACAGCGGTTATAAAGCCCCTGATGTAACTGATTGAATTTGCTAGGGATCTGGGATCCCTTGAAGACTGCCTATGCTGCCTATCCTATTCCTGAATCTTGATTATGATAGCTTCCAACAATGTTTTTGGTTTAGGGCAGCACCAATACCCAAGGCAGTTACAGTGTTCAGGCACCACTAGGGATGGACGAATGGTTTGGGCCGAGCATAAGTTTGGCCTGAACATCGCCCATTCAGGTACTCGCCTAACACCAGAACTTTTTGGGCACTTAGCGGGATGTTCGCCCGCCGAGCGCACAGTCAATAGGTTGTTAGGGCTGAGAGCTGAATTTAAAAAATAATTGTAAATAAAAGAATGTAAATTAAAAAAGTTTAGAAAAAAATCCATACCATACCCTTATCCAAGCATGCAGCCTGATAGGCCAGGAAGGGGGGGGTGGGGCGAGTGAGCACATATCATACCAGGCCATTTTCCCTCAATATGAGGAGGGCGCTTTGGGGTGCCCTCCAAAGCACCTTGTCCATATGTTGATGGGGACAAAGGCCTCTTCCTGACAACCCTGGGCTGTGGTTGTTGGGGTCTGCGGGCAGGGGCTTATCAGAATCTGGAAACCCCCTTTAACAAGGGGCCCCCAGATTTGGGCCCTTCCCTAAGTGAATGGATAGCGGGTACACCCCTACCCATTCACTAAAAAAGTGTTATAAAGTAATAACCACAGGAAACAGTTTTTGACAAGTCCTTTATTAAAAAAAAAATTTAAAAAAATAGTGTCCATCATAAATCCATTGTTAATCATGATGCCCGCCGGACACGGAAACCTCACACCTCTTGGGAAGCCTCCTGCCATCTGCCCCCTCTCCGCATTGACAGTTGTTATATAGGCAAGGGACATGGCCTCCCGGCTACGCAACCCGGTGGCAGCGCCCCCTTCTGATGTCGCGTGATGTCAGAAGGGGAGGGTGCCTCTGGGTGATGTAGTTGTGTGGCCCCGCCCCTTGCCCATATAAGAACTGTCAAAGCGGAGAGGAGGCAAATGGCAGGAGGCCTCCTCAGAGGCAAAAGCAGAAGGTTTTTCATCTTAATGCATTCTGTGAATTAAGATAAAAAACCTTCTGTGTGTAGCAGTGCCCCTCAGTCCCCCAATACTTACCTGAGCCCATCTCGATCCAGCGTTGTTGCATGAGAGCTTCGACTGTCTGTGACTCTGCCTCCTTATTGGTTGAGACACAGCACTGCTGTCAAGCAAAGTCAGTGAGCCAATGAGGAGAGAGAGGGGGTGGGGCCCTGCCACGGATCCTTGTCTGAATAGACACACAGAGCAGCGTCTCGGGCTCAGATGCCCCCACAGCAAGCTGCTTGCTAGGGGGGCAGGAGAGAGGGGCCAGGAGTGCCGGCGAGGGACCCGAGAAGGATCCAGGCTGCTCTGTGTAAAACCACTGCAAAGAGCAGGTAAGTATAACATGTTTGTTATTAAAAAAAAAAACAAACAAAAAAAAAACAAGACTTTAATATCACGTTAAGTCCAAATCCAGGTAAAAATGAAATTTATAAAAAAAAGTGCATTGTGCATCAAATAACTTACTCCTGAGTAGGGATGAGCCGAACACCCCCCTGTTCCGTTCGCACCAGAACATGCGAACAGGCAAAAAATTTGTTCGAACACGCGAACACCGTTAAAGTCTTTGGGACACGAACATGAATAATCAAAAGTGCTAATTTTAAAGGCTTATATGCAAGTTATTGTCATAAAAAGTGTCTGGGGACCTGGGTCCTGCCACAGGGGACATGGATCAATGCAAAAAAAAAGTTTTAAAACGGCTGTTTTTTCGGGAGCAGTGATTTTAATAATGCTTAAAGTGTAATATTCCTTTAAATTTCGTACCTGGGGGATGTCTATATTATGCCTGTAAAGGGGCGAATGTTTCCCGTGTTTAGAACAGTCTGACAGCAAAATGACATTTCATAGGAAAAAAAGTCATTTAAAACTACTCGCGGCTATTCATGAATTGCCGGTCTGACAATACACATAAAAGTTCATTGATAAAAACAGCATGGGAATTCCCCACAGGGGAACCCCGAACCAAAATTTAAAAAGAAAAATGGCGTGGGTTCCCCCTCAAAATCTATACCAGACCCTTCAGGTCTGGTATGGATTTTAAGGGGAACACTGCACCAAAATAAAAAAAATGGCGTGGGGTCCCCCCAAAAATCCACACCAGACCCTTATCCGAGCACGCAACCTGGCAGGCTGCAGGAAAAGATGGGGGGACCGGAGAGAGAGCGCCCCCCCCTCCTGAACCGTACCAGGCCACATGCCCTCAACATTGGGAGGGTGCTTTGGGGTAGCCCCGCAAAACACAAGGGCCTCATCCCCACAACCCTTGCCCGGTGGTTGTGGGGGTCTGCGGGCGGGGGGCCTACCATCATGGTGGATGCGGAACAGCCCAGAAGACGAAGGGAAGAAGACACCGCGGAGGAAGATGCCGGACGAAAACACCGGAGGAAGAACCAGAAGAACCAGAAGAAGATGGAGGAAGAAACTGAAGGAAGATAGAAGATAGAAGAAATAAGATAGAAGAAGCATTTAAATAAAGGAATTGTCAAAAACTGTCTCTTGTCATTTTTAACATTTTTGACACTTTTTTTGTGAAATGGTAGGGGTATTTTTGTACCCTCTTACCATTTCACAGAGGGGGGGGGCCGGGATGTGGGGGTACCCTTGTTAAAGGGGGTTTCCAGATTCCGATAAGCCCCCCGCCCACAGACCCCCACACCGGGCAAGGCTTGTGGGGATGAGGCCCTTGTCCAGATCAACATGGGGACAAGGTGTTTTGGGGGGCTACCCCAAAGCACCCTCCCAATGTTGAGGGCATGTGGCCTGGTACGGTTCAGGAGGGGGGGTGCTCTCTCATCCCCCCCTCTTTTCCTGTGGCCTGCCAGGTTGCGTGCTCGGATAAGGGTCTGGTATAGATTTTGAGGGGGACCCCACACCATTTTTTTTTTAATTTTGTCCGGGGTTCCCCTTAATATCCATACCAGACCTGAAGGGCCTGGTATGGAATTTAGGGGGGTCCCCCACATCATTTTTTTTTTAAATTTTGGTTCGGGGTTCCCCTGTGGGGAATTCCCATGCCGTTTTTATCAATGAACTTTTATGTGTATTGTCGGACCGTCTATTCATTATTAGCCGCAAGTAGTTTTAAATGACTTTTTTCCTTTGAAATGTCATTTTGCTGTCAGACTGTTCTAAACATGGGAAATATGCGCCCCTTTACAGGCATACTATAGACACCCCCCAGGTACGAAATCATGCATATAAGCCTTTAAAATTAGCACTTTTGATTTCTCCCATAGACTTTTAAAGGGTGTTCCGCGGCTTTTGAATTTGCCGCGAACACCCCAAATTGTTCGCTGTTCGGAGAACTGGTGAGCAGCCGATGTTCGAGTCGAACATGAGTTTGACTCGAACTCGAAGCTCATCCCTACTCCTGAGTCTTGATTCCAAACCCCTCTTGCTAAGCCATCCTACAGTGTAATGGATCAAAGTCACAGTCTCCTCTATGAGCCAAGCTGATATCCTTCCCTAGGGACCGGCATTTTTCCCAGTTCGTTATCTTCTTCACACTGTTCTCTTCGCCATCCCCACAAGTTCTCCTGCTTCTGGAGCCTATAAGGAGCTGGCTGCACACACCAATAGAAGGTATTATCTCCACCAATAGGGGGCTGTTTACATTATACAGACAGGGTTGTGAACACCCGAAGGACCCCAGAAGGTAAATAGAAGAGAGACGTACTGTCACGTTGCCGTAAGTAAAATGAGCATTTGGATAGGTTTTATTTTTCTTACTAGTGGTTAGTTAGAGGGTGGTGAAAGGGAGGGGTGGGGGTAACTCATTTTCTGAAGTTGAACTGTAAAGTCCCATGCCGAATATCGGCCGAAATCAGCCAGTACAGTAGAAAACGTCCGACATTAGGCCTGTGTGTACAGGTCCATTTTTGGCAGAATCCAATCGCACAACTGGGTTCTATCTAACAAGCATGGGGGCCATCCCCCTGTCAGAACACAATAACACAGCAGGGAAAATCACTGTACTAACATCGCATACTGTAGTTAATACAGCAAGCTCCTTGTGAGCTCTTCTTTTTTTTTTCATAATTTCTGTCCAAATATTCAAACAATGCATGGTAATGCACTACCTTATTTTGTGTTGCCCTGCAATGCAGGTGTGTCAAGTGTCTGCTGGTTTGGTGCATTGAGGTCCCATGCATAAACCCATTGAATCCTTTGCAGAGGCTGTGTCAACTATAGATGGTCTCTAATAAAAGAAATTATTATTATTATACAGGTTTTACATAGTGCCAACAGTTTGCACAGCGCTTTACAACACGAGGGCAGACATTACAGTTACATTACAATTTGGTACAAGAGGAATCACAGGGCCCTGCTCGTTAGAGCTTACAATCCAAAAAGGAACGGTCAATTGATACAAAAGGTAATAGCAGTGGGGGGATGAGCTGATGGAG
The DNA here is from genome assembly GCA_037952925.1 of Lithobates clamitans. Classification (NCBI taxonomy): domain Eukaryota; kingdom Metazoa; phylum Chordata; class Amphibia; order Anura; family Ranidae; genus Lithobates; species Lithobates clamitans. Next base: position 3,179,632 of record JBBGZY010001198.1, read on the forward strand.
GAAGTAAAACAGTGTTAGTTAGAAGCAGGATAGGCTTCTTTGAAGAGAAGGGTTTTCAGAGATCGCCTAAAGATGGATAGATTAGTGGACAGTCAGACAGATTGGGGTAGGGTTTTCCAAAGGATGGGAGAAATTCTGGAGAAATCCTGGCAGCGAGCATGGGAGGAGGTGACAAATGAATCTGATTTTGCAACAACGGAATTGAGGAGCCTGCTAGGCAAAGTGGCAGCAGCCCCAAAGGCTTCACAGCTTGGATCTGGCATAAGGATGAACAGGTAAGAATAACAATTTATTGGGGATTCCTTTGGAGGGGGTTAACTTAAAGAGTCAGTTTACCTAAAACTGCCTATGCAGATAAGGGACATCTGTAGATAAAAACAAACTGTGCAGCTTTGGCCAAAGTTCAATAATGCCCTTGCTATAGGTGTAGGCCAATTACAGTACATATCTCCTGAATCAAAAACTCCCAGAGATGATATCATCCCATCCTGCCTCATTGCTAAGACGTTGCTAAGACACTCCCAGCTGATTCACACCCCTCGCATGTGCTCTCTCCCCTGCAGTAGCTCTGAGCTCAGCGATGCTGCAATGGAGGAGATGTGCAGTGGTTTGAGAGCTTACTCCTGTAATGGTGGGAGTGAGCAGTAACAGTCGGGAGTGTCTTGGCAATGTCCTAGCAACAAGGCAGGACAGGATGATGCCATCTCTGGGAGTATGTGCAATCCCTGCTAAATATCGGAGAACAGCTTGGGAGACTCTGAAAATTATAGAGTTAGGACCGCAGTACACAGAGGAGCTTTGACGTGAGCACTGCAGCTTACGCATATATTTGCAAATGTGCGCAAACTAAACCTTCTGTTTTTAACATGAACTGTTAGACAGGGTCTATTTAGTTTATTTGCAGGCTAGCTGGTAAGTGTGTTGGGAAATCTTTGTTTATTTGTGATGTGATTTGTGATGTTGCCCTTCTATGTGCACCTTACTTCAAAGGTTAGTTATAGGTTGGGGTGGTTGCCGCTTCAAAGTCAGGCTTTGGGGGGGGTACAGAAACGGCCTACACCTATTGCAAGGGTATTATTTACCTTTATTCAAAGTTGCACAGTTTGGTGCCCTTTACCAGCATAGGCAGTTTTTTGGGGGGTTTTTGGCAAAAGGTGAACTAACCTTTTAAAGGATAATTATGTAAAAACCTGTTTTTCCTTTAAAGAAAGGCAAGCACATGGCAGAAATAAAATGCCTGTAATTTAGCCCCTTCCCGATATAGTATATTAAGTAAAGCATTCATTCATTGCAGTGTCTGCAGAAGAAGATGCTTGAGTGGCAGAGCTGATTAGTATGTAATGACTGCTGGGTTATTTGGTAATTATAACTTTCATACTTCATGTGACACTCACTAGCCATACACAGAAACATTACCTTTCACTTAGCAGAAAACCTGTAATTGCCGCACATACAAACAAGAGTCTGACACATCTTTCATCTTATTGGCTGTTTATGAATGAGCGCTGAGTCCCGCACACACCTGTTTCTCAATTACAGCAATAATTCCACTCATTTCTCTAAATGTCAAATTGATGATGTTTACGGCTGATCCCTAGGCATAATGAGCATTTAACCCTTGCAGTGCGGGGTGGGGGATTTGGGCACTGCAAGGGTAGATGTTTTCTCATTCCTGGAGTTGGGTTTTAAGGAGTAGACTAAACTGTATTTTCAGTAAACACACACTGTATTGGTAGTTATTAGTTCAAGGTTTACCTTAAAGCGTTAGCAAAGTAAAAAATCTGACTTGGATGTGGCACGTATGAGCACTGATGTGGAATGGATGTGGGATGGATGAGCACTGATGTGGCATTGAAGTTGCATGGATGAGCACTGATGTGGCATGGAAGTGGTATGGATGAGCACTAATGTGGCATGGATGAGGCATGGATTAACAGTGATGTGGCATGGATGTGACACGGATGAGCACTGATGTGGCATGGATGAGGCATGAATGAGCAGTGATGTGACATGGATGTGGCACGGATGAGTACTGATGTGGCACGCATAAGTACTGATGTGGCACGGATGAGCACTGATGTGGCACGGATGAGCACTGATGTGGCACAGATGAGGCATGGATGAGCACTGATGTGGCATGGATGAGGCACAGAGGAGAAATGGGTGGGCACGGATAAGACATGGAATAGTCATGGATGAGCAGTGATGTGGTATAGATTTGGCACGGATGAGCACTGATGTGGCATGGATGAGGCACGGATGAGTACTGATGTGGCACGAATGAGGCACAGATGAACGCTGATGTGGCATGAATGAGGCACGGATTAACAGTGATGTGGCACGAATAAGTACTGATGTGGCACGGATTAGCACTGATGTGGCATGGAAGTGTCACGGATGAGCACTGATGTGGCATTGATTAGGCATTGATAATCACTGATGTGACATGGATGAGCACTGATGTGGCATGTATGTGGCATGGATGAGTACTGATGTGGCATGGATGAGCACAGTTGTGGCATGGATGTGGCATGTATGAGCACTGATGTGGAATGGATGTGGCATGGATGAGCACTGATGTGGCATTGATGTTGCACGGATGAGCACTGATGTGGCATGGATGTGGTACGGATGAGCACTGATGTGGCATGGATGTGGTACAGATGAGCACTAATGTGGCATGGATGTGGCATGAATGAGCACTTATGTGGCATGGATGAGCACAGTTGTGGCATGGATGTGGCACGTATGAGCACTGAGGTGGAATGGATGTGGTATGGATGAGCACTGATGTGGCATGGATGTGGCACAGATGAGCACTAACGTGGCATGGATGTGGTACGGATGAGCACTGATGTGTAATGGATGTGGCATGGATGAGCACTGATGTGGCATGGATGAGGCAGGGATGAGCAGTGATGTGGCATTGATGTCGCACTGATGTGGCATGGATGTGGCATGGATGAGCACAGTTGTGGCATGGATGTGGCACGTATGAGCACTGATGTGGAATGGATGTGGTATGGATGAGCACTGATGTGGCATGGATGTGGCACGGATGAGCACTAATGTGGCATGGATGTGGTATGGATGAGCACTGATGTGTAATGGATGTGGCATGGATGAGCACTGATGTGGCATGGATGAGGCAGGGATGAGCAGTGATGTGACATGGATGTGGCACGGATGAGCACTAATGTGGCACGCATAAATACTTATGTGGCACGGATGAGCACTGATGTGGCACGGATGAGCACTGATGTGGCACAGATGAGGCACAGATGAGCACTGATGTAGCATTAGTGAGGCACAGATGAGAAATGGGTGGGCACGGATAAGACATAGACGGGCATGGATGAGCATGGATTGGCATGGAATAATCATGGATGAGCAGTGATGTGGTATGGATTTGGCACGGATGAGCACTGATGTGGCATGGATGTGGCATGTATGAGCACTGATGTGGAATGGATGTGGCATGGATGAGCACTGATGTGGCATTGATGTTGCACGGATGAGCACTGATGTGGCATGGATGTGGTACGGATGAGCACTGATGTAGCATGGATGTGGTACAGATGAGCACTAATGTGGCATGGATGTGGCATGAATGAGCACTTATGTGGCATGGATGAGCACAGTTGTGGCATGGATGTGGCACGTATGAGCACTGAGGTGGAATGGATGTGGTATGGATGAGCACTGATGTGGCATGGATGTGGCACAGATGAGCACTAACGTGGCATGGATGTGGTACGGATGAGCACTGATGTGTAATGGATGTGGCATGGATGAGCACTGATGTGGCATGGATGAGGCAGGGATGAGCAGTGATGTGGCATTGATGTCGCACTGATGTGGCATGGATGTGGCATGGATGAGCACAGTTATGGCATGGATGTGGCACGTATGAGCACTGATGTGGAATGGATGTGGTATGGATGAGCACTGATGTGGCATGGATGTGGCACGGATGAGCACTAATGTGGCATGGATGTGGTATGGATGAGCACTGATGTGTAATGGATGTGGCATGGATGAGCACTGATGTGGCATGGATGAGGCAGGGATGAGCAGTGATGTGACATGGATGTGGCACGGATGAGCACTAATGTGGCACGCATAAATACTTATGTGGCACGGATGAGCACTGATGTGGCACGGATGAGCACTGATGTGGCACAGATGAGGCACAGATGAGCACTGATGTAGCATTAGTGAGGCACAGATGAGAAATGGGTGGGCACGGATAAGACATGGACGGGCATGGATGAGCATGGATTGGTATGGAATAATCATGGATGAGCAGTGATGTGGTATGGATTTGGCACGGATGAGCACTGATGTGGCATGGATGAGGCACGGATGAGTACTGATGTGGCATGAATGAGGCACAGATGAACGCTGATGTGGCATGAATGAGGCATGGATGAGCACTGATGTGGCACAGATAAGTACTGATGTGGCATGGATGAGCACTGATGTGGCATGGAAGTGTCAAGGATGGGCACTGATGTGGCATTGATTAGGCATGAATAATCACTGTTGTGACATGGATGAGCACTGATGTGGCATGGATGTGGCATGGATGAGTACTGATGTGGCATGGATGACCACAGTTGTGGCATGGATGTGGCATGTATGAGCACTGATGTGTAAAGGATGTGGCATGGATGAGCACTGATGTGGCATTGATGTTGCACTGATGTGGCATGGATGTGGTACAGATGAGCACTAATGTGGCATTGATGTGGCACAGATGAGCACTGATGTGGCATGGATGAGCACAGTTGTGGCATGGATGTGGCACGTATGAGCACTAATGTGGAATGGATGTGGTATGGATGAGCACTGATGTGGCATGGATGTGGCAAGGATGAGCACTGATGTGGCATGGATGTGGCACGGATGTGCACTGATGTGTAATGGACGTGGCACAGATGAGCACTGATGTGGCATGGATGAGGCACTTGATGAGCACTGATGTGGCATGGATGTGGCACGGATGAGTACTGATGTGGCATGGATGAGGCACTGTTGAGCGCTGATGAGGCATGAATGAGGCACAGATGAGCACAGGTGTGGCAAGGATAAGTACTGATGTGGCATGGATGAGCACTGATGTGGCACGGATGAGGCATGGATGAGGAATGGATGAGCACGGACAAGGCATGGATGGGCATGGATGAGAATGGATGATGCATGGACATGCATGGATGAGGCATGGATGAGGCATGGATGGGCATGAATGAGGCATGGATGAGCATGGATAAATCATGGATGGGCACAGATGAGCATGGATGGGCATGGATGAGTCATGGATGAGCAGTGATGTGGCATGGATGTGGCACGAATGAGCACTGATGTGGCATGGATGAGGCATGGATGTGGCACGGATGAGTACTGATGTGGCATGGATGAGGCACATATGAGCGCTGATGTGGCATGAATGAGGCACAGATGAGCACCGATGTGGCACGGATAAGTACTGATGTGGCACAGATGATCACTGATGTGGCATGGAAGTGTCATAGATGAGCATATGAGCACTGATGTGGCATGGATTAGGCATGGATAATCACTGATGTGGCACGGATGAGGCATGGATGAGGAATGGATGAGCACGGACAAGGCATGGATGGGCATGGATGAGAATGGATGACGCATGAACGGGCATGGATGAGGCATGGATGAGGCATGGATGGGCATGAATGAGGCATGGATGAGCATGGATAAGTCATGGATGGGCACAGATGAGCATGGATGGGCATGGATGAGTCATGGATGAGCAGTGATGTGGCATGGATGTGGCACGAATGAGCACTGATGTGGCATTGATGAGGCATAAATGAGCACTGATGTGACATGGATGTGGCACAGATGAGCACCGATGTGGCACGGATAAGTACTGATGTGGCACAGATGATCACTGATGTGGCATGGATGTGGCACAGATGACCACTGATGTGGCATGGATGTGTCATAGATGAGCATATGAGCACTGATGTGGCATGGATTAGGCATGGATAATCACTGTTGTGACATGGATGAGCACTGATATGGCATGGATGTGGCACGGATGAGCACTGATGTGGCATGGATGAGCACAGTTGTTGCATGGATGTGGCACATAGGAGCACTGATGTGGAAAGGATGTGGCATGGATGAGCACTGATTTGGCATTGATGTTGCATGGATGAGCACTGATGTGGCATGGATGTGGTATGGATGAGCACTGATGTGGCATGGATGTGGTATGGATGAGCACTAATGTGGCATGGATGTGGCACTTATGAGCACTGATGTGGCATAGATGAGCACAGTTGTGGCATGGATGAGGCACGTATGAGCACTGATGTGGAATGGATGTGGCATGGATGAGCACTGATGTGGCATGGATGTGGCACGGATGAGCACTGATGTGGCATGGGTGTGGCACTGATGAGCACTGATGTGTCATGGATGTGGCATGGATGAGCACTGATGTGGCATGGATGAGGCACAGATGAGCACTGATGTGACATGGATGTGATACGGATGAGTACTGATGTGGCATGGATGAGGCACTGAAGAGCGCTGATGAGGCATGAATGAGGCACATATGAGCACTGATGTGGCATGGATAAGTACTGATGTGGTGCAGATGAGCACTGATGTGGCATGGGTGAGCACTGATGTGGCATGGATGAGCACTGATGTGGAATGGATGTGGTATGGATGAGCACTGATGTGGCCTGGATGTGGCAAGGATGAGCACTGATGTGACATGGATGTGGCACGGATGTGCACTGATGTGTAATGGACGTGGCACAGATGAGCACTGATGTGGCATGGATGAGGCACTTGATGAGCACTGATGTGGCATGGATGTGGCACGTATGAGCACTGATGTGGAATGGATGTGGTATGGATGAGCACTGATGTGGCATGGATGTGGCAAGGATGAGCACTGATGTGGCATGGATGTGGCACGGATGTGCACTGATGTGTAATGGACGTGGCACAGATGAGCACTGATGTGGCATGGATGAGGCACTTGATAAGCACTGATGTGGCATGGATGTGGCACGGATGAGTACTGATGTGGCATGGATGAGGCACTGTTGAGCGCTGATGAGGCATGAATGAGGCACAGATGAGCACAGGTGTGGCAAGGATAAGTACTGATGTGGCATGGATGAGCACTGATGTGGCACGGATGAGGCATGGATGAGGAATGGATGAGCACGGACAAGGCATGGATGGGCATGGATGAGAATGGATGACGCATGGACGGGCATGGATGAGGCATGGATGAGGCATGGATGGGCATGAATGAGGCATGGATGAGCATGGATAAGTCATGGATGGGCACAGATGAGCATGGATGGACATGGATGAGTCATGGATGAGCAGTGATGTGGCATGGATGTGGCACGAATGAGCACTGATGTGGCATGGATGAGGCATGGATGTGGCACGGATGAGTACTGATGTGGCATGGATGAGGCACATATGAGCGCTGATGTGGCATGAATGAGGCACAGATGAGCACCGATGTGGCACGGATAAGTACTGATGTGGCACAGATGATCACTGATGTGGCATGGAAGTGTCATAGATGAGCATATGAGCACTGATGTGGCATGGATTAGGCATGGATAATCACTGATGTGGCACGGATGAGGCATGGATGAGGAATGGATGAGCACGGACAAGGCATGGATGGGCATGGATGAGAATGGATGACGCATGAACGGGCATGGATGAGGCATGGATGAGGCATGGATGGGCATGAATGAGGCATGGATGAGCATGGATAAGTCATGGATGGGCACAGATGAGCATGGATGGGCATGGATGAGTCATGGATGAGCAGTGATGTGGCATGGATGTGGCACGAATGAGCACTGATGTGGCATGGATGAGGCATGGATGAGCACTGATGTGACATGGATGTGGCACAGATGAGCACCGATGTGGCACGGATAAGTACTGATGTGGCATAGATGATCACTGATGTGGCATGAATGTGGCACAGATGACCACTGATGTGGCATGGAAGTGTCATAGATGAGCATATGAGCACTGATGTGGCATGGATTAGGCATGGATAATCACTGATGTGACATGGATGAGCACTGATATGGCATGGATGTGGCACGGATGAGCACTGATGTGGCATGGATGAGCATAGTTGTTGCATGGATGTGGCAAATATGAGCACTGATGTGGAATGGATGTGGCATGGATGAGCACTGATGTGGCATTGATGTTGCATGGATGAGCACTGATGTGGCATGGATGTGGTATGGATGAGCACTGATGTGGCATGGATGTGGTATGGATGAGCACTAATGTGGCATGGATGTGGCACTTATGAGCACTGATGTGGCATAGATAAGCACAGTTGTGGCATGGATGAGGCACGTATGAGCACTGATGTGGAATGGATGTGGCATGGATGAGCACTGATGTGGCATGGATGTGGCACGGATGAGCACTGATGTGGCATGGGTGTGGCATTGATGAGCACTGATGTGTCATGGATGTGGCATGGATGAGCACTGATGTGGCATGGATGAGGCACAGATGAGCACTGATGTGACATGGATGTGATACGGATGAGTACTGATGTGGCATGGATGAGGCACTGATGAGCGCTGATGAGGCATGAATGAGGCACATATAAGCACTGATGTGGCATGGATAAGTACTGATGTGGTGCAGATGAGCACTGATGTGGCATGGATGAGCACTGATGTGGCATGGATGAGCACTGATGTGGCACGTATGAGGCGCAGATGAGGTACGGATGAGCACTGATGTGGCATGGATGAGCACTGATGTTGCACGGATGAGGCATGAATGAGCATTGATGTGGCATTGAAGTGTCTCGGATGAGCACTGATGTGGCACAGATTAGGCATTAATAATCCCTGATGTGGCACGGATCAGCACTGATGGGGCATGGATGTGGCACGGATGACCACTGATGTGGCATGGAAGTGTCACGGATGAGCACTGATGTGGCATGGATTAGGCATGGATAATCACTGATTTGACATGGATGAGCACTGATGTGGCATGGATGTGGCACAGATGAGTACTGATGTGGCATGGATGAGGCACTGATGAGCGCTCATGAGGCATGAATGAGGCAAAGATGAGCACTGATGTGGCACGGATAAGTACTGATGTGGAATGGATGTGGTATGGATGTACACTGATGTGTAATGGATGTGGCACGGATGAGCACTGATGTGGCATGGATGTGGCACGGATGAGCACTGATGTGGCATAGATGTGGCAGGGATGAGTACTGATGTGGCATGGATGAGGCACCAATGAGCGCTGATGAGGCATAAATGAGGCACAGATGAGCACTGGTGTGGCACGGATAAGTACTGATGTGGTATGGATGAGCACTGATATGGCATGAATGTGGCACGGATGAGGCACGGATGAGGACTGGATGAGCATGGATAAGGCATGAATGGGCATGGATGGGCATGGGTGAGAATGGATGAGGCATGGATAGGCACGCATGAGGACTGGATTAACACGGATAAGGCATGAATGGGCATAGATGGGCATGGATGAGAATGGATGAGGCATGGATGGGCATGGATGAGGCATGGATGGGCACAGATGAGGTATGGATGAGGCATGGATGGGCATGAATGAGGCATGGATGAGCATGGATAAGCCATGGATGGGCCTAGATGAGCATGGATGGGCATGGATGAGTCATGGTTGAGCAGTGATGTGGCATGGATGTGGCACGGATGAGTACTGATGGTGCATGGATGCGGCATGGATGAGTACTGATGTGGCATGGATGAGGCACAGATGAGCGCTGATGTTGCATGAATGAGGCACCGATGAGCACTGATGTGGCATGGATAAGTACTGATGTGGCACAGATGAGCACTGATGTGGTATGGATGTGGCACGGATGACCACTGATGTGGCATGGAAGTGTCACGGATGAGCACTGATGTGGCATGGATGAGGCATAGATAATCACTGATGTGACATGGATGAGCACTGATGTGGCATGGATGTGACACGGATGAACACTGATGTGGCATGGATGAACACAGTTGTGGCATGGATGTGGCACGGATGAGCACTGATGTGGAATGGATGTGGTACAGATGAGCACTAATGTGGCATGGATGAGGCATGGATGAGCAGTGATGTGGCATGGATGTGGCACGGATGAGCCCTGATGTGGCATGGATGAGGCAGGGATGAGCACTGATGTGACATGGATGTGGCACGGATGAGCACTATGTGGCATGGATGAGGCACAGATGAGCACTGATGTGGCATGGATGTGGCACGAATGAGTACTGATGTGGCATGGATGAGGCACTGACGAGCGCTGATGAGGCATGAATGAGACACAGATAAGCACTGATGTGGCACGGATAAGTACTGATGTGGCACAGGTGAGCACTGATGTGGCACGGATGAGGCACGGATGAGGAATGGATGACCACGGATAAGGCATGGATGGGCATTTATGGGCATGGATGAGAATGGGTGACGCATGGATGGGCATGGATGAGGTATGGATGAGACATGGATGGGCATTGATGAGGCATGGATGGGCATGAATGAGGTATGGATGAGCATGGATAAGCCATGGATGGGCATAGATGAGCATGGATGAGGCATGGATGAGCCATGGATGAGCATGAATGAGGTATGAATGAGGCATGAATGGGCACAGATCAGCCCTGTGAGCGCTTCAGATCCAGCCCACTCGCGCTGCTGCACCGGCTCCCTCCCCTCCTCAGACGCTGTACCAATCGGTGTGAGTAGAGGAGAGAGCTGAACCGGACATGTGCCGGTTAATTGACAAGTGATCACTCACATGGTAAAGGGCCGCTGTCATTTGCCCTTTACCCCGATCCGTGATGCAGATCCGAAGGACCAGGAAATCACAGACACTTTCGGGTGCGTGCCCCAGGGAGCGCACGGGAAGCGCCAGTTTAGTAGGACATCATAGTACGCCCTCCCAGAACTAGCCAACCATGCTGTAGCCGTCATTCGTACTATTTAATTTTGTTTAAAAAAAAATAAAAAACACACAAATTAAAAGTAAAAAAAAAATTTTTTAGTAATAAGAAATTGTTCTCCTTCACTGATGTGCGCTGGTAGGCTGCACTCATGGGCACTGATGAGGTGGCATTGACAGGCACTGATAAGGTGGCACTGATGAGGTGGCACCAATATGCAGCACTGATGGGCACCAATAGGCAGCACTGATAGGTGGCACTAATGGGCACTGATAGGTGGCACTGATGGGCACTGATAGGTGGCATGGACAGGTGGCACTGATGGACACTGATTGGCGGCACTAATGGGCACTGATGGGTGGCATTGATGGGCACTGGTGAGCAGGCACTCATGGGCACTGAATGGCATCACTGACTGGCAACAGTGTTGGCCACTGATTGGCATCACTGCTGGGCACTGACTGGCATCACTGCTGGGCACTGTGGGGGCTAAAGTGATTAGTGCCCTGAATATCTGTGCAGATCTCCCTTTGAGGAAATGCCGCTGATCGGCTCTCCTCTCCTCACATGCTGTCAGTGTGAGTAGAGGAATGCCGATAACCAGCATTTCCTTGTTTACATGTGATCAGCTGTGATTGGACACAGCTGATCACATGGATAAAGAGCCTCCTCATCGGCTCTTTACCTGTGAGTAGTGATGCGCTCTGTCCCAGGGACAGAGCGCACCACCTATCGCTGTGAGAATGGGATGATGTCATATGACATCGTCCCAGAACGTGAGAGCCACCTTGCGCACGCCATTTCACAATACGGCGGGTGGGAGGTGGTTAAGCTTTGACGATTTTGACAATAAAACCTGGAGCCTGATTGGTTTCTATTCAGAGCTGCACCATAATTTTCACGCTGATTTTAGTAAATCTTCCCTATAGTGTGCCTGAAATGGTCCTCTACAAAGGACATATCCTGCCAACTGTCACCAAGTGTAGGTGTGGTACAGCGTTGTGCAGAGTCAATCATTCACACAGGCAGGTGCAAAAGAAGACTTACATAGTATTGTATTGAAGTAATGCAGAAAAGGTTCATAACAAACCCAGTGGGAAGGCTACCTAGCCGGGTGCACTCACAGTTTTCAGCTATGTGGAAGAAGCAGATTCCAGCCAGACTGACACTGTCTGTTGAGAGGTGATAGAATACGACCTGGCCATGTAGTACAGTACATCGGAAAGGTGTCCAAAAGAGTTTGTGACCCCACGCTTTCCTTCCTCGTCAGGAACCTCTCCCTACTGCTACTACTGTCCCTAACAGACAGGGTACCTATCCCTACTCTGCCATCTCGCAAAATGCATGCCAAGCCTGGGAGATAGGCCCTTAAATAGGCTCTGCCTGACCCAAGATGGCTGCTTAAGTCACATTGGGAGGCTGCATCCAATTGGATCACTTCCACAGTGAGCCAGGAAACCATTGAGGAACCATATTCCTCCTGACTTCCTTTCCGGCTGAAGTGCCGCTGCAGTATAGCGCCACCTGCAGGGGAGAGAGTAGACTGCACCTGAATTTTATGAAGATGTATTTTAATATGTATTGTCACAGTGTCTCCCAGTGTTAGTTCTCCCGCAACGCGCTCTAAAGAGCTAACTGGGGCAAACTGACGCTGGTTGAGATCCGTCAGGTAGTGGAAAACTTCCTGTTGTTTGGAGAGATGTGTTTGCTGAGTGGGGATATGTCCACCAGCGAAGGGCCCCTGTGCAATGCACAGAATGATCGTCTCGGGGGGATGTGTTCGCTCTGCAAACACATTATCGGTTTAGCAGTTGTGCGCTCACGTCACCTCTGTATGCCTGATCAACATATTGGAGGTGCCATGACATACACCTGCAGATAAGCTCCCATCAGCAGGAATTGTAGTCATTGTTCATTGGTTGTTGTTTAAATTCAGTTATCCTGTGTTGACATTTACATCCTGTGTTGTTACATCCTTATTTAATCATATCCTTTGAGGTCACATCCTGTGTAGGAAGCGATTGGCTGTTGGAAGCAAGCCCTCCAGTTTGTGGCTTCCTGTTTGTGTGTGAATAAAAAAGCAGTGAACTGCTCGGCGGCAGTCATGCTGAGATGAGGACGAAAGAATGTGGTAATGTCTGTTTACTGGGGAAAGGGGGAGACATGGGTTAATTTAAAGGTGCATTATACCATTATGGTGGAAGGGCACTTATTAGCGCAAGAGTATAGTGGGTTTATCCACCACAGATGGGTTTATCCACCACACCCCCCCCCTTTTAACAGATGCTGTCCTCTGCATCACAACAACATGGAAACACTATAACATGGATAATACAACAGAGTATAGTTAAGCAGAGCAATAAACAATTTCAAACAACATAGTCTGAATATCTTGCAGGGAGTTTCCAGTGGTTAGATCACAAAGGGCGCCAGTTCTCTTGACTTTTGGTAGTAGATCAGGGGCCATGGGTTGCAAGGGGTCACCCCTGTCCTCCGCTTGCCCCTCACCTGGCCTCAAGGTTGCTTCTTCAGACATATCAGTACAGTCCGTTGTACTGGTTGGGGTTGCTGAGCCTGTTGGACTCCCAGCACCAGAGCTGTCAGTCTCGAAGTCAGTGGAGGCTGGAGTAGAAGGGGAGGTAGGTACCAGTCAGTTGGAGCTACATACACAGGGGGATGATCTGTGATGTCAAACAGCTCCCGGTCATCAGTAGGCTTCCTGGGGTAGTCACCACTAAGCACGCAAGGTCTCAACATATTTCAATGCAGTCTCTTTTTCACAGGGTCAGGCCCCTCTGAGACCAGGTCATAGATGGGGGTAGGTCGAAAAAGATTCCCCACCACCCGGTACAGGGTGCGCTTCCATCTGGGCCCCAGCTTGCTTCCTCTGGTTTGCTTGTTGTTCTTTACTAACACTCAGTCCCCTGGTCGCAGTGGCAGTTCCTCCAGAACATGATCAGAGGCCATCTCTTTGTGCTTGTCCAACACCAACTGCTGGCTTTTTGCATCTGTTCCGAATGCTTGTCTACCCAAGAGCTAGGTGTTCTGGATGGGAGGTATTCTGGCGTGCCCATCAGGAGGTGCACAGGCATTCAGCCATATTCCCCAACAATAAGAAGAAGGGGGTGTGCCCGGTGAACTTGAGGATGATGCTGTAGGACCTCACCATGGCCCCTATGTGTTTGTACTACCGATCCTTGTGACTCAGCTCTAGAGTCTGCAGCTTCCCCAGAAAGGTGTGGTTAACTGCTTACAAGCGCCATTGTCTTGGGGATGATGGGCAGTGGTGTGAGGCTTCCTGATGCCAGTTAAGCGACAGAGTTCAGTCATTATCATGGACTCAATGTTTAGGCCTTGATCTAACAGAATCCATTCCTGGCAACCATATGGTTGGACAATGTGCTCTGTCGTGGATAAACCCACTATACTCTTGAGCTAATAAGTGCCCTTCCACCATAATGGTATAATGCACCTTTAAATAGCCCATGTCTCCCCCTTTCCCCAGTAAACAGACATTACCACATTCTTACGCCCTCATCTCAGCATCACTGCCACCGAGCAGTTCATTGCTTCTTTTATTCACACACAAACAGGAAGTCACAAACTGGAAGGCCTGCCTCTAACAGCCAATCGCCTCCTACACAGGATGTGACCTCACAGGATATGACCAAATAAGGATATGACAACACAGGATGTGAAAGTCAACACAGGAGAAATGTATTTATACAATAACCAATGAAACAATGACTACAATTCCTGCTGATGGGAGCTTATCTGCAGGTGCATGCTCATGCCACCAAAAATATGTTGCTCAGACATACAGGGGTGACACGAGCGCACATCCGCTAAACCGATAATTTGTTTGTAGAGCAAACACATCCCCCCCAGACAATCGTTCTGTGCATTGCACAAGGGCCCTTGGCTGGTGGACATCCTCACTCCGCAAACACCTCTCTCCAAACAATAGGAAATTTTCCACTACCTAACGGATCTCAACCAGTGTCAGTCTGCCCCAGTCAGCTCTTTAGAGCGGGTTGTGGGAGAACTAACACTGGAAGACACTGTGACAATACATATTAAAATACATCTTCATAAAATTTCCACAACAGCTCCCAGAAACCCCCAACTTGGACATCTCTCCATCAGGTGCTCGGGTGCTGGAAGGTGTTGGGGGCGTTGCTGATGCCAAAGGACATATGATTGAACTCGAACAGACCAAGGGGTGTAATAAAGGCGATTATTGGTCCCATAGTGGGACGTGCCAGTAACCACCAGGTCAGGTCCAGGATAGAGAATAACTTGACTTGTCCAAGGGCCATTAGGGATTCTTCAACCCAAGGAAGGCGGTAAGCCTTCCCTATGGCTGCAGGCATTAAGTTTATGATAGTCCAAACAGAACCGTAGACTGCTATCTTTCTTTCACACCAGTACAACAGGAGTGGCCCATGGACTATGGCTTTCTGGATCACCCAACCTTGTAGGATGTTGCAGAGTAACTCCTTAATCTCTTGACACAGTGCTAAGGGGAATGTGGCAGTACCGCTCCCGGATGGGCGGTGTGTCCCCGTATGAATAGGGTGGTCAGTAATGACTTCAGTAAATCTGTAGTGTTCAGGGTTGGTGGCACCAATAAGTGCTTTTCCAATAGCTGATGGCGCAGTCTCTGTTGAGGTAAGGAAAAGTCTTTATATGTAAGGTCCAGCTGTTCTAAGAGAAACTTGTATTGGGTCTCGTTCCAATAAGCCATGGCTGCCTGCAAGGGGGCACATGCCGCTTCAACCCCTGGTTTGGCCTATGAGATCCAGTGGAGAGGTACAGCGTATATGTTGGCCAATGTAGAGTGCTTGGGCAGTGAGATTGGTGTTTTTAAAAGTTGATGAGCTGTACCAACACCGTTCTGCAATGAAACTTAGATAGGGTACGGCCCACCAGCCATTCACCTGGATCCTTGTGGGGTTCTACTATCACTGTAGCTCCTTGTAGCTTCCAGTGGAGACAAGACCACCTCTTGCAGTGGTGCCAAAACCAGCTTTTCCTTCGGGGGGCGCCCCTGACGATGCATGTTGATGACGAAACGTTGGGCGACTAGAGACTGGTGACACAGGACGCGGTTGGATGGTGACATGGTGGCCATCTTTGTGGTTACTGCTCTGTACCTTCTTACGAAATGTGAGTGACTTTTACTTTTTATACAATAAATTATCCTTTTTGATGGAATTTGCGCAATAAGCGTTTTCTCTTTACTCCCCATATACCACGATTCTTGAGGTGCATATACCCAGTGGACTATACTTGGCTCTTAATCCTGTCACAAGGAGGAGACCTAAAGCCTTCCATTTAGTTTAGAGGGAAAGGAATATGTTTATGCTACTCCACTGGAGGATTGTTGGTCTATCCCAGAAAGATTGCCTCTCGCTATCTGTTTTCTACACACGTGTATAACCCATACACTGATGGTAAGGGTCAGTTTGTTTGGGTGTTGGTGATGGTGCTTACATCTCCTTTCTGAGTGTCCTTCCATTATGGATCCCGCTAAACAGAGTGTCACCACTTCCTTCTGATCAGCTATTGTTATTTTTACCTTTATGGGGACATTTAGACTTATTTTCTAGCGCTGCACCACTCCTCCTAATATCGGCCTCTAAAGGCTTAATAGCCAGCTCTGCCACCAGCTGGGCCGGCGCCTGGTACAGGCACACTGCACTTTCCAGACCTCCTCCCACTCTGCCAGTGGAATGTTAGAGCTATTAATCTTCGGTTTCAAGGCTAAGGCCAGTCCTAGCGGAGCCTTGCTGGAGCCCAGTCCTCCTTCTGCACCTGGTGTAAGGGACATATGCTGCCGACTGCCGCCAAGTGGGGGTGTGGTGCAGCGTGGTGCGGAGGCAAAAATTCACACAGGCAGGTGCAATAGAAGACTTGTGTTAGGTACCTGGTAGTAGAGCCTGACTTGTAGGAGAAGACCTCTCATACAACGCTGGTTCAGGAGCCACTGGAGTGGGGACAGTGGTCTCCTGAGCACAGTGGGGTAGGAGTGCCTGTTGAGCTGAGTCTCTGATGCTGAAGTGATGAGAGATCCCGCAGGGATGGCTGGACTGCAGATCAGGTGAGACTGGAAGCAGCAAACTGGAACACTTGGAGATGCAGAGGTCTCTGGAGCTGAAGCTGAAGGTGCAACAGCAAGGACTAAACAGGAACAAGCAGGGTCAGACGGTCCGGGTCAGCAAGGATATGAGACAGGCAAAAACAGCAGGCAGAGGCAGAGTCGGTAGGCAGGCAGAGATCGGCAACGGTATCAGGCAGGTAGTATAAGAATTGTCGGACAGGCCGGGTCTGGATTGGAGCAGGACGGATGGTCAGACAAGCCGGGTCAGATAGGTAGCAAGCAATCAGGTTCAAATACAAGAATCAGGAAGCTGAGACGAAGCAGCAATGTGTCAGCGTCACAGTGGGACTTTTATGTGTACTTTGGCGCCAAACCGGCGCTATCGCGAACGCGCACACGCCCGTACGCGCGCACGTGCACAAGCGCGCGCGCACAAGCGCCGCATACCCGCGCGCGCCCTAGCGCCGCGCTGACGCCCGAGAACAACAGGGATTTGCTGTACAGCGCGCAACGGAGCGCACCGGCGCATAGGCGTACGCCGACGCCCCGGTTCGGTGCCAATGGTACCCTGACAACTTGTATTGAAGTAATGCAGTAACGGTTTACAACAAACCTGGTGGGAAAGGCTACCCAGCCACGTGGACGAAGCAGATTCCAGATGGACTGACAGCATCTGATGACAGAATGCGGCCTGGCTGTCTAGTACCCAGTCAGGAAGGTTTTCAGAAGAGCTGTGACCCTACGCTTTCCACATCCACGGGGATGTATGCTGGACACTGACTTTTTTTTGCTACACATCTAAGGGACCTCGGCTTCCTTCCTAAAAACAGACTTTTGCTCAAAAAAGAGTGCTGCGTCAGATCCACTAACAGTGTGCCAACGGAGTTCTGCAAGCAAGCAAGTGCTGGAGGAAGCAGAGGAGTGTATGTATATAGACAGTATATAGCAAAAGTTGTCCCTGAAGTTGTTCTGAAGTCAAGTGGGCATCCCATAATTCCGAATCCCCATCCAAGTTCTAATTCCTCAATAAAATAACAAAAACAAAGTACTGGACTGTTTTCTGACTCTGAAGTGACTGTGAAGATTTGGTGTGCCTGGCTGTGCAGAGTGGGGGATCCCATTCTACTTGTGGCTCCTTAGAGGGTGCACTACATTTGGGAGCTTCTTGTGGGATATCACCCACGCCAACCTGCACAGCCATTGCTCCTAGCAACCGGAGATTCGTCGAGACAGGGGACTGTGCCTTGCTTCAGGACCACTGTGAGTGTTACAACTAGGTAAAAGAACTTGAATGCTCTGCCTATTTCTGACGGTGTGCTCAAGTCAATTGCCATTGCCCATAGCAACCAGCAGAAGCTGCTGTTGAGTTATTGCTGACCACATACCCAGCTGCCCCAACTGTGGCTGGGACGGACACTTGTGCTAAACCTGCTATTCAGTAATGAAACTGTGCTATATGCTGTGACCCGTGGCAACCACGGCGGGAAATCGCACCCTTGGATTTAAAAGTGTGTTATGTGCTGTCACCCATGGCTAGCACAGCGAGCATTCGCGCACATCGATTACAAAATGTCCAGCAGTCTGCTTGAGGCTGGAAAAAGTGACCGCATGCTGCAATGTCCTACTGAGAACAATAAAATGTGCACCAAAATGTCTGGTAATTGGGGTAAGCCAGCGGGTATCTACAGGAGGGGGTATATCAGTTGCTCAGCTACGGCTGATGATAAGGACTGTCCCAACCCTGCTAACTACCGTGTGATATGTGTTATAGACTTTGCTGTTGCTCTTGGCAACCACAGTAAATGCTTGCTACCACCTGCTCTCAGGTGCTCGGGTACAGTCGGTGCCAAGCAGCATGTTCTGGCAAGTTCTGCAAGTGCCAGTATGTACTTAATGACCAACAGCGTGCTGCCTGTGCCTGCAATCTTCAGTACAGCTAAGAAGGGGTAACAGCAGAGCGCAAGGGAACGGGCCTGCCTAGTAGAGCTGCGGGCGCCAGCCAATACAGAAGCTTGGGGGTGGAGCCACACCCCAGAGGAGACCCAGCATGCCCTGCTGGCAGTGAGAGAGACTGAGAGAGGAACAAGATTGCAGAAGGTGCACGTGTGTACCCAGCGCTGACCTGGTTGCCTGATTGTGGTGGCTAGTGCCTGGATCTGGTGCGGGCACTGTGACAAGCGCTCACCAGGCTGACACCAAGCGAATAGGGGCCACTTAACTACAGTGTGGATCTGCAGTCAGGTCTCTGCACGGAACAGCCGCGGAAGTCCCGGAAGGCCAGAGCGGGCCTTGAAGAGCCTGAGGCTGGTAACTCCCCTGCAAAGAAAAGTAACATTGGGGAAGAAAGATGGAAATCTGCCTCGGCTTGTAGCCCGGTCGGCTAACTGGTACTTGCAAGTACTGCCAAGCAGGAGCCAGGCGCTGTCACTAAAAATGCCAGCCGCACCTGTACACCCTGTCAGTGCCACCTGGAAGGATCAAGTGTTGGAAGACAGCTCATCTTCAGGTGAGCCAGTGGGGAGTGTCAGTGGTGGGTGCATAGACTTGGGGTCGCCCAGGCTGCAGGCGGAATTTGGGCTCTTGGATGAAGAGTTTGTGGAGTGGTCATCACACAGTAACTCGGAGGAGGAGAGAGAGTGGGGGCACTCTCAGGAGAAGGTGAAAGTGTTGTCCGAGAAGTTGTATGTGCCAGACTCAGCTGAAGGGACCAGAGGAGATGTGCAGATCCCAGTAAGTGTAAGGCAGAAATTCCTCAACAGACCCTCTACCACCCAGACCAGAGCAGCTGATTACTGTGGGTATTGAGGTCACCCAAAGCCTGCATGCTACCTGGACAGGCGAGTCTCGGGAACTCCCAAGGTTTTCAAGGTTCCTGTCAGAAACCATGAATCAGAATGGGACAGAAGTACAGTTAAATCACGCTTGTTAAATAATAAAAGTAAATACAACAAACGTAGTCAAAACATAGCCAGAGTTCAGGTACCGGAACGGATAATCAGACAAGCCAAACGTCTGGGAGCCGGAGATGAGCGTAGTAAAACAGCAAGCAGGATCTGGAGCCAGAAGGGATGTCAGCCAAGCAAGTCTTTTAACATAAATACAGAAGAGCCTCTCTGTGATGTTGACTAAAGCGAAGGCAGAGATCCTCTGGGCTGGACGGCTTAAGTAGGCAGGACTGACGAGTAGGATTTCATCAACAGCTGAGTAACTGTGGAGAGATAGAAGCTGGCAATTAGCCAACAGCTGAGTGGCCAGCTCAGAGAAGGAAGGGCTGAGCCCAGCCCTGACAGTACCCCCTCCTCAACGACCCCTCCCCCTCGGAGGACCACCAGGCTTGAGGGGAAAACATCTATGGAAATCACAGAGGAGGACAGGGGCATGTACGTCCGAGGATGAGACCTAAGAGCGTTCCTCCGGACCGTACCCCTTGCAATGCACCAGGTACTGTATGTGCCCCTCATGGTTCTCAACCTGTATAGGGTGAGGACGTGGCACTGAGGTGGTAAAGCGGTTGCAGACCAAAGGTTTTAATAAGGAGACATGAAATACATTCGAAATACGCATTTTAGAAGGAATGTCTAATGCGTAAGCCACTGGGTTAATCCTGCAAAGAATACGGAAAGACCCAATAAACCAAGGTGCGAACTTCAGTGAGGGAACACAAAGTCGGAAGTTGCGAGATGACAACCAGACCTTGTCCCCAAACTGGTAGGTAGGCGCAGGCAGGCATCTGCGGTCAGCATGGAGTCTGTACCTATCATTAGCATGTCGCAAAGCTTCCTGGACTTGTGCCCAAGTGGAACGAAGACCACGGAGATGCTCCTCTAATGCAAGAATACTCTGCGGAACAAATGAGTCAGGCAACATGGAAGGTTGGAAACCATAGTTCGCCATAAACAGGGACATTTGGGAAGCAGAATTCAAGGCACTATTGTGAACAAACTCTGCCCACGGTAATAGGTCTGACCAGTTGTCAGAAATATAGCAACGTAGGAATTGCTCCAAGGACTGATTTTCTCTTTCTGCGGCCCCACTAGACAGCGGGTGATACACAGAGAAAATAGCAAGCTGAATTCCCAACTGTGCACAAAAGGTTCGCCAGAACCGGGACACAAATTGACTACCCCTGTCCGAGACAATCACCTTGGGTAGCCTTAAGACTCTCAAAGGCCTTAACGGACTCCGGAGACCAACTCTGTGGGTTACCGTCTTTTCTGGTCATATTAGTCAGGGGCTTGACCAGAGATGAGAAGTTACGAATAAACGAATAAACGATAATAGTTGGCAAAGCCAAGGAAATGCTGCAGAGGACGTAAACCCACGGGTCGGGGCCCCTGTTGGACTGCTGAAAGTTTCTCTGGCTCCATAGAAAAACCAGCAGTGGAAATGACCCAGGAATTTAACCTGTTCACGATGGAACTCGCACTTCTCCAATTTACAATAGAGATTGTTTTCTCTTAGTTTCTGAAGCACACGACAGACATCTGTGTGGTGGCTCTCCAGGGACTTGGAAAATATGAGGATATCATCGAGATAAACCACCACACATAACTGCAACAAATCTCTGCTGACATTGTTAATGATTACTATATGGCTGGGCTGCCCTCGGTATGATACGGCACCTCATCCCAATAATTTGAAAATCAAGCCAGAGGGAGGGAGTACAGGGATTATGGCGGTGCCAAGAGGAACACAATATACACGGTTTTCAAGTTAAAATTATTTTTATTTGACAAAAATCATTTAAAACTAGACATGAAAATTACAAAGACATGGTGTGCATAATTACTAAAAACAATTCTGTAGCAAACTTGTTTTACGTAACTTGGCCTGAAAAGCGCAGCGGCCAGGTTCAGTGGATAGGTATTTTAGATGCCCGACATGTTTCGCCAGTGATGGCTTCCTCAGGGACAGATATTTGATACCTAAAGCACTACAGTACACTCTATAGAGAGAAATATAACAATCAATAGACATTCTGAGACAGTTGATATATTAGATACAGGAAAACTATATATATGTATGTATGCACATGTTTGCAAGCTGTCAGGGTAGAACACTCCCCACCACCTAAGGTGAGCCCCAAAACCCTCCCCATACCGCAAGATGCCGATGCGAGCCCCAAAGAGGGTATCTAAGGATGGTGAACATGTACCTGTAAATCACCAGGGATAGGTGCCACACGCCTCCGGAACACGGCCTCAAACAGAGATCACAATGGATAGCTGCAGAGGGCAATAGAAGGGACCTGACCGGATATATATCTAAAAAATAATTATGTATAAGTAAATTCATTGTAATGGGTTCTGAAAAGGCCTTGTAACTGCCCATCAATTTAAAGAAAAAAGAAGAAACGTAATATAGGACTAACATAGTCTCTGATTTTTACTTACAAAAATACTATTTAGAGTGGATGACAGGACACCAGGAGGCAGCCAATATTGAGGGTAGTTTATCAAAGAATACAGGATGGAGCAAGTATCTCTACGAATTAGTGAAAGAGAGAAGGTTTGTATACCGCATGATACTATCCCAAAGACACTGTAATTACAAGTTGCCGACTGGCTGTGTCAACAGATGACACAAACTGGATATAAACAAAGTTAGTGTGACACTCACCAATAAGTGTAATGTGAGATGAAATAGTTGGCTGAGAGGAGACCTGCAGCCGATTGGAGCGTCAAAAGGAACAAGCTGAAGGGCAAAAGACACTGTCAGCATAGTGTAAACAGGTCGTTGGGAAAGAAAGGGGAAACACTTATTCCAAGCCCAAATGGTAAATGATAGTGCCTACCGAACCGGGTTGCAGTTGATGCGACGGTGTCCTGTAGATCCCTGGCGTGTGCAGTGGCCTGGGATGCCGGCGCTCTTATGCCCCCCACACACGAGCGGCGTCTGACGTCACCGCACATGTAAGCGGACGAGAGAGAGCCACTGCACATGCGCCGCTCACAATTCCGTCCGGGCCTACAAGGTCCAGAAGGCATTGTGGTGGTGTCTATGGTGACGTGTAAACACATCACAGACAGCCCGCAGTATTCAAACGCCGCAACTAGCGGCGCGATACCTGGAAGATAGAACACTTATCCAGTGTGCTGTGGCTGGGGCAGGCAGAGGAAGAACCAGTGCCCTTGGGTGTCCATGCAGCTAAGGTGTCTCTCATGTGAGAGGCTGAGAGCACCAGACACCGTGTGCACCCATAACCGTGAAGTACAGGAGCCCGTGAACAACTAAGGACCCACGGGTGATAAGAGAGCATGGAGGGGGGGGGGAGAGGCACCTAGCATCCCGAGGTGCAAGGGTGCGATCGGGGCACCAAAGGAGGTGGAGGTGGATGGGAACAAGCCAGGGATACAAATAGGCCCCAAAGAGGCGCTGCACACAAGGCAAGATCGAGGACTTTGACAGAGCACAGAAAGGAAAGTAGAAGGGGGCATGGTCCCTGGCATGTGCCCACACAAGTCGCCCCAACAACTCGCAAATTGTAACACAAATTATTGGCACAAGATATCCATAGTTTATAAGCAGAAATAACTATAACAGTGACATGCAATCAGTGAGACCATATGTATGACACACTAGACAAAAAAGTATTTCATAAATATATCTATGCTATATACACTTGTATAGGTGGTACATTGAAAAATTGTGTGAAAACAAAATAAGCTGTATCTTAATCTATCAGGGCCAAACTTCTCCGGACAGTAGATGGGTGTACCTGGATCCCATTGGTTTCACTTTCCACCAGTTCTGTGCTGATAGCACTGCTGGACATCTTCTGATGTTGAAGGGAAGTAAGTATAATGTGTCTTTTATGTGCTGCATTAAGTTTCCTTGGCCAACCACTGCATCAATGGTCCTCAATGTGGCCCGTTTCTTTGTGCTTCTTCAAAAGGACTTGAACAGCACATCTTGAAACCCCAGTCTGCTTTGAAATCTTTGTCTGGGAGAGACCTTGCTGATGCAGTACAACTACTTTGTGTCTTGTTGCTGTGCTCAGTCCTGCCTTTGTGTATGACCTGTGACATAAATCTGTCTTCCACAACCTCACCTTAATAGCAAAGTTTGGCTGAAATCTAAGATAAGATGCAGTGGCGGCTGGTGCTAAATATTTGGGGGGGGGGCGTCCACAAGCACCCCCCCACCTACACTGTGGGAGATGGTCTCCCAGCAGGGAGTCTGCATGTGACAATGGGGCCAAGGTATGAGAGGGAGCTGGGCTATGGCACTCTATCTGGCCCCGGCGATGTGGTGGAGAGGGCTGTGGGTCCAAGCAGGAAGAGCCCATGGACACTGGGCGGCGATCTGGCGAACCTTCCCTTAGGTATGATATATACATGCTTTTATTGTACATAGTGATTGCTCTCTTTTACTGCTCTCTTATATAATTTCTTCTTTTATGTTCCTCGTTCTTCTATCTATCTTCCTCTTTTTTTTTTGTTGAAAGTTTTTATTGGGTTTTATCATATAATACAGAACAGAGGAAAACGGTATCCGTTGTATTTCAATGCATAGTAAACGTACATAGTCATATGGTTACAGATGGCAGAATAAAAGAACAGGCAAAGTTGAACATCAGAATTGCTATAGCATAATAGGAGGCGAAGGGCATTATCTTTCCCCCCAGACACCCCATCTGGGAACATACTGTGTCTTGAGGGAGAGACAGCACATCCAACCCTCATGTTACAGCATTTTTGACACAAAAGGGTTGCCAATAATTGGTAATACAGAAAAGATAGGGAACTTATCATATAGGTAGCATTTCAAGATTACAACAGTGTGTCTAGGTATAGTCAGCTGTGATGCAACAGCTGTTATGTCATAACTAAAGAATTAACAACAATATAACAATGGTGTGTGGCCTATAACGTCTAGGGCCACACATCAGTGATAGTAGCGATAGAACAGGTGATCCCTTCGGGTATCAATATTTTAGGGTTGAGTTGTAAGCGTAAGAGGTTAAGGTAGGGCTATACATTTAGGGTGTACTAACCAGGGATTCCATCTGTTTAGGAATGCGGGGGCTAGCAAGTGGGGCCTGGAATACATGAATTCCATGAGACATTGGTTGTTTAGCAATTGAATCACTTCTGTGAGTGAGGGGGGCTCGGGATATTTCCATTTTCTGGCAATTAACAGCCTGGTAGTAATAAAGAGTTAGAATGAGGTGAGTGGCTGGAGGCCAGGAGTCGAAGCCTAGACCCAAAAGGATCAAATGCGAGGACAGTGAGATAGGAGTTGATAAGATGGAGGAAAGGAGTTTTGTGAGGGCAGCCCAAAAGGGTTTCAGTTTGGGACAAGACCACTATATATGTATTGTTGTGCCAGAGTGGCCACAAGTTCTCCAGCAGGAGTCGGATGTGTTTGGGTATATCTTTATCAGTTTAGACGGTGTAAGATACCAGTTATGTAGGATTTTCTGTACCGTTTCCCAGTGTGTGATACATCGGGAGAATTTTAGTGGCCTTCTGAGGACACTGTGTCATTGCTGGTGGGTGTAGGTACATTTGAAAAGGTTCTCCCATTTCAACATAGCAGTTGTTTTGGTGTTCGGTACTGGGTTGGTGAGGAGCTTGTAGATATACGAGATACCCTTTAGACGGGGATGCTCTGCGTCATAGAATTTCAGTAGGAGCCAGAAGAAAGGATTTTTTGACCATGTTACCTGTGAGAGCGCAGAGCGAATTCTGAGGTACACAAAGAAGTCTCTGGATGGAATGTAGTAGGACTCTTGTAGTTGCTGAAAGGGTTAGAGCAGAGAGTCGAGATAGAGATCTCCAATGGTAGTAACTCCTTTATATATCCAGTTTGAGATTGGGAAATCAGGTAGGATTGTTTGTAGAGCCTTGAGAGGTATGTCATGAAGTATCCGGTGGGGTATGCTACCTATTTGCTGAAAGATTGCTCGCCATGTTTTAAGAGTTGCATTGACTGTGGAAAGATAGCTTAGCTTTTTATGGTGTTGCAGGAGTAGTGCACTAAGGATTCGTTTAGGATGAGTTTCCAGGACTGTTGCTTCTATTTGTTTCCACAGATTTTGTATATCTGCTTTCCACCAGTATTTGGTTTGATCTAGAATGGTTGCTTTAAAGTATGCTGAGACGTTAGGAGCTCCCATCCCACCATTAGATGTTGGTGAACAAAGGGTAGATCTTTTAATTCTGGGGTGTTTCCCATTCCATATGAAAGAGGTTAGGATAGCTTGAGGTTTGTTAAGATGTAATTGTAAGAAAGGAATAGGTAAAGTTCAGAATAGGTACAGTATATGAGGCAAAAGGTACATTTTGGTGAGCACAAAACGCCTGGCCCATGATGCTTGCACGTTCCTTAAATTTTGTACAGTTTTTTGTAGATTGGTAATAAGATGTGAAAAATTAAGGAAAAGTAGGCGGGAAGTAGGAGTAGTCAAGTGGATACCTAGATAGGAGAGAGTGGAGTCTGGGGCCCATGAAAAAGAGGTGTGTAGCAATGCTACGCTTGGTGTTAGGATCGATATTGGCTCCAATCATACAGGATTTGGAGTAATTGATTTTGTATAAAGATGCTTTGCTGAAAAGGTCCAGGGTATGATGAAGTTGGGGGAGAGACAGTGTGGGGTTGGTAATAGAGACGATCAAATTGTCTGCATAGAGACCAATTTTATGCTTGCGCTCCCCAATCTCAATGCCGGAAATGGCAGGGTTAGAGCGAATGGAGCGTGCTAGAGGTTCCATGATAAGAGTTAACATTAATGGGGATAGAGGGCAGCCTTGATGCGTTCCATTAGTTATATGGAAGGGATCTGAGAGAATACCCAAATTTATGGCGCTGGGAGAAGAGTATAGAGCCAATATGGCATTCAGTATAGGGCTAGAGAAGCCAAATTTCATTAGGACTGCTTTTAGTTAATTCCAGTCTACCCTATCGAACGCCTTCTCTGCATCTAGAGAGATGAACAGAGAAGGCGTTCGGTGGTGTTCGACCCATTGCAACAAGTCAATATATCGGCGGGTGCCATCAGATGCCTGCCTCCTGTTAACAAATCCCACCTGGTCTGGGTGAACCAAGTGAGGGATGATACCGGAAATACATGAGTCTAGGAGCTTATCGTAAAGTTTTGTATCAGTATTTAGCAATGAAATGGGTCTATAGCTAGCTGGATCGTCAGTTGGTTTGCCTGGTTTGGGAATCGTGGTGATGGTTGCTTCAAGGGATTCCGAAGGTATTGAGCCTGTGGAGAGTGTGTGATTGAATGAGTTGCATAGATACGGGGCTAGCAATGTAGAAAATTGTTTGTAATACTCATTCCTAAAACCATCAGGTCCAGGGGCTTTATGTAGTGGAAGGGAGGCTATAGCGCTTTCCAGTTCAGAGATCGTGAAGGGTTGAGAAATGGAGTGTATTTTGTCGGAAGATAGAAATGGCAGGTGTAAGTGGTCTAGGAATTGTGCTATATCAGTTAGTGTGGGAGAGGGGGCTTCATCGGTGATAGTTAAGTTGTATAAGTTGGCATAGAATTAAATGAATCGATTGGCTATGTCTTTGGTGAGGCGAGTGTGGTTAGCGGATGTGAGGTATGAGATTTTGGTGTGCATTCGGCGGCATTTGAGCTTCTTTGCAAGGCAGGCTCCTGGTTTGTTATGGTGTGCATAGAAATGTAGTTTTAACCTTTTCAAAGATAGGTCAAAGCTTGAGTGTAAGTGTTTGCTTAGCTTTCGTCTGATATTCTGTAGTTCGGTTTGTAGGGGTAGTGAGGGCTGGGCTTTGTGTGCACTTTCAAGAGAGCGTAGCTGTTCTAGTAGTTATGTAGTGGTGGCATTGCGTTCCTTTTTTTCAAGTGCCCCTAATTTAATAAGGAGACCCCTGGGACACGCTTTATGCGCATTCCAGCAAACAGTGGGGTTCGATACAGAATCGCTATTTAGCAGGAAGTAGTTTTCAATTTCGGATGCAACATGTTTCTGGAGATGAGGGAGAGAGATAAAGGAGGTGTTGAGCCTCCACGTTTTCTTAAATTGATTAGGGTTAGGAGGAAAAAGCTTGAGCAGAATAGGGGCATGGTCAGACCACATGATGGTGTCAATTGTTGCGTTTTGTACTGTTTGGAGGGCATATTCGTTTACCAGAAACATGTCTATCCTGGAATAGGATTTTTGCGTGTGTGCATAAAAGGTGTAATCCTTCTCAGTGTCGTGTAGGCATCTCCATGGGTCATATAGATCTTCAGAATGAAGTAGAGATGAGAGAGAGGTGGATTGTCTCCTTGTTGGGTTGGAGGAGTCGAGGATTGGGTCTATAATTTGATTCAAATCCCCACAAATGATTAGGGGATGCTGTCGTAAAGATGTTAGTTTCCCCATGATGGTTTTATAGAGCTGGCCTTAACCACTATTGGGGACATATAGACTGACAATGGTCAGTGTATGGTTATTAATGGAGGCATGTAGTATGATATATCTGCCAAATATGTCTACTTCTGAATGTATCAGCTGAAACGCTACTGTAGAGCATATAGCAATGAGGACTCCAGCTTTTTTCTTAGGGGAGTTGGCAAAAAAGTAATGTGGAAATTGTTTATGAGAACAAGATGGTGGTTTAAGAGAGGAGAGGTGGGTTTCTTGTATACACATGAGATCTGCGTTAAGTCTCAGTTCTTCTTTCCATAGTAAATGACGCTTAAAGGGGGAGTTGAGGCCTTTGGCATTCAGGGAGGCAATGCTAAGAGC
This sequence comes from Lithobates clamitans, assembly GCA_037952925.1. Classification (NCBI taxonomy): domain Eukaryota; kingdom Metazoa; phylum Chordata; class Amphibia; order Anura; family Ranidae; genus Lithobates; species Lithobates clamitans. Next base: position 3,208,452 of record JBBGZY010001198.1, read on the forward strand.
CATAGTAAGTATCTGTAAAACCAGGATTTGGGGTGCATAAGGGGGGAGGGAGGAGAACACCTGATGAATCGCACACTAAACTTTTTCAATATATAACAATAGTACTTATTAATTACTGATATAACAGGTACAAAAAAGAACTTAAAAAGCAATAAAGATAGCTTATTGAACTTGTAGTACAGTATAGAACTTGTAATAGGGTGCTTAGCACTCTATATTATCCAGGGGGAAGTTCGAGAGATAAAAAAAAAGAAGCAGCGTAACAAAAGACAAAAAAAAAAGAAGAAAACGAAAATTCAAGATGAACAGAGAATACTCATCTGGGACATCCAATTAATACAGAGAGGAGTGATGTCTAAGTTGCTCGTTTAGGAATATAGTTGGCCTTAAGTGAGATTAGGATGTCAGGGTAGGTGTTGATCGCGGGATGAGGCGCGGTTGATATTGTCATGGCCATGTTTGGATGATTATAGTCGGCGGGAGTCCATCGCTGGTGGGGGTGAGGAGATGAGGCCCCAATTTAGCATTCTTTTGATGCCCTCTTTAGGGGTGAAAATGGTAGTGAATTGATTTTGGAATGTCACCATCAATTTAGTGGGGAAAACCCACTTGTAGGTGATGTTGTGGTCACGGAGGACAGTAGTGACTGGAGCAAATTCCCTTCGCTTTTGTGCTGTGGCAGCCAAGATATCTGTGTAAAGTGAAAGTGAAGAGTAAGGATCAGGCAGGGGAGCATTAGGGCGGGCTGCAGATATGACTTTTTCTTTAATTTGAAAGAAATTAATATATGCCAGCACGTCTCGTGGGACCGTTTCTGGTAGGTAATTCTGTTTTGCGATCCTGTGAGCACAGTCTAAAGTAAGATCAGCTTGTGATAGTTAGGGAATAAGCTTGAGGAACAATTGCTAGATATAGTGGATGAGGTCTGGAGGTTTGATAGTCTCAGGGATACCTCTGAACTTTATATTGTTCCTCCTGGAGCGATCCTTGAGGTCGGTCACTTTAGCTTGTAAAAATTGGATTTCTTGGGCTTGCTGGTGGTATGTCTCAGAAGCCTCATGCTGGGCAGCAGTATGTTCTGTGACTTGCCTCTCAAGCATGTCTGTACGCTCCTCAGTTTAGTCCACTCTGGAATGGAGGGAGGATAGGGATGAGTGGAGCTCATTGCGACCGACCTCAGACTCCCACAACCATAGCCCAGAGTTGTCGGGAAGAGACCCTTTTCCCCATCAACATGTCTCCCCGCTCCAAAGCACTCCCCCCCATGTTGAGGGCATGTGGCTTGGTATGGTTGGGGGGGGGGGCGCTCACTCGCCCCCCCTTTCCTGGCCTGCCAGGCTGCATGCTCGGATAAGGGATTTTGGGGGGGGCACGCCATTTTGCCCCCAGAGCCCCTCTTTTACTTACCTCAACCCGATCTTTCCAGCGACAAGAATGAGCCCAGCAGCTCCAGCCACTGTCTCAGGTCCTCATTGGATAGATCGATAGCAGCAGGAACCATTGGCTCCCATTACTGTCAATCAAATCCAGTAACATAGGAGCCAGGGGTGGGGCCGAGTCCTGCTGTCTGTGTCAATGGATGCAGCAGCAGGACTCGGGAGCGCGCCCACATGAGTACCCCCATGGAATGCGGCTCTTTGTGGAAGAGGAGCCAGGAGATGGGGGACCCCAGAAAAGGAGGATTGGGGCCAAATTTGTAAAAAACCCTTGCACAGAGGAGGTAACTATAAAATGTTTGTTATTTCAAAGAACTAAAAACTAAACCTTTACAATCACTTTAAGCATCATTAAAATCACTGCTCCTGTAAAAACAATCTTTAAAAAAAAATTGCATTGATACATGTCCCCCAGGGCAGTACCCGGACCCCCATACCCTTTTTATGGCCAATAACTTGCATATAAGCCTTCAAAATGTGGAATTGAATTTGAATTTTTAAAGTTCGGGTCCCATAGACTTTAATAGAGTTCTTTTTACATGTTTGAGAATTCTGGTGTGAATCGAACCAGCGGGTATTCGGCCCAACTCTAATCTCTTTTATTACTCTCTAGTATGGCTGGTTTGTATCACTCTCTTTCATTGCTCTCTTATATTACCCTCTATTATTGCTCTTTTATATTGCCCTCTATTATGGTTCTCTAGTATTGTTCTTTATCATCGCTCTTTCATTGCTCTCTAGTATCTTTCTCTTTTTTTGTTCTCTTGTATTGCTCTCTTTTATCACTCTTTAGTATAGCTCTCTAGTATTGCTCTTTATTATTGCTCCCTAGTATGACTCTCTTTCATCTCTCCCTAGTAGGGATGGGCTGAACGACCACGTATTTGGTACTCACCAGAACTTTCGAACACCGGGAAAGTTCAGAACCCAATAACGAACCCCACTGAAGTCTAAGGGACCCGAACGTGAAAAATCAAAAGTGCCCATTTTGAAGGCTTATATACAAGTAATTGGGCATACAATGGTTATGGGGGTCTGCGTACTGCCCTGGGGGACATGTATCAATGAAAATAAAGTTTGTAAAAAAACTTCATTTTTAAATGAGCAGTGATTTATTGATGCTTAAAGTGAAAGTATAAAAATGAAGTGGCACTTCTGTATAAAAGCTATTGCAGCAATAATTGCATTTATAAAGCCCAAAAAATGACATTTTCCCTGCAAGCTTTCTTTATTTTGTAAGCAATGGCTTGGGGGGCCAGCCTGTATGATGAGACCACAATGTAGTGGACGGGGAACAAGATTAGAGATTTTTTGGATAAATTCTGGTGTCTCTACCACAGACTTTGAATTTCTACTTCTGTAACAGGTGCAAAAAGATTGTTCTTTGCGTGTCCTTGGCACCTTCACACCGTAACCCTATGGGGTAGTCTTGAAGAAAGCAAGAATTGGCCTTGCTGTCAAAAATTGTAATGATATGCACCTGTCAAATATCCGGCCACTCCCACTGGCCAGATATCAAATGAACTGGAAGTGATGTAAGAGGTGTCTGCAACGCTGTGTATTGCACATTTCTGCTTTTTTTGCCTTTTATTTGTAAGTGCCCATTTGGCTATTTAATAAATTCATTATTTAAACGGTTTGCACTATGGGAGATCCTTCTTTTATCCCCTTATATGCCCATTTTCCGTGAATGGCTGTAAATCCAGAACCCATCATTTGGAATACACTATTTGGAGAAACACCACTGGCTATCACTGTCTCTAAAGGTCGGGAGATTCATAGATGTTCCCCAGCTAAGCTGATTGCCAACGCTGTATATACTTTATATTGAGGTAAGAATCCAGAGAGCATTAAGTGGTGTTTATGAAGACGCATTCTATGATCAGTAACAAAACCTCCAGTAGCACTGAATGCCTGTTTGGAAAGCACGCTGGATGCAGGGCAGCCCAGCAGCTCAATAGCATACTGGGCAAGTTCTGGCCAGTGGTTTATTCTCATGACCCAGTAAGCCAGTGGATCGTCGACTGGAAAGTTCTCTATCTCTGTTTTCGACCATAGATAATCGTCCACCATGTGATGCAGACGCTGATAATGGGATGTGAAAACTGACAGCCCTGGGCGGCGAGGACTAAAAAAATTGAGAAATGCATCACTTAGGCGGCCACCTTCTCCACTGCTCCTCTGTTGACCAACAGAAACCTCAAAACTATGTTTTTCACGACACTGTAACCTACTAGAGTCGGGAAAAAGCGTTCCATAAACTTCTCTTTAAGGTGTCCTCAAGAGATTTCATCTTCTGCACTCTCTGTGGGCACGGAATGAGTTCTGAGGCTTTCCCCTTATAACGGTAGATAAGGAGGGTTGCCAACCAATATTGATTCTTCTCCTTTACGGCACGTATTCTTGGGTCCTTTCACAGGCTTTGAAACATGAGGTAACCCATGCACCGCAAATTTGCGAAGGCATGGCAAGCAGACTTCTCTGCGTCACTGAGGATTAACGTATCTGGAACTGCCTCCTCCCAGCCACGTACTACTCACAAGGGTTCTGCGGATGGAAAACCATTTCTTACTGTTTGACGTATGTTTTCCTCTGCTTCAATGCCTCAGAAATTGCCAGAATTCTCCTCCTCCTCCTCCTTTCTCTCCCCTTGTGTGTTCTGTGGCATGTGGGCCTTGAGAGGAAAGGAAGTCCTTCTCTTCCTCCCGCGTCTCTGCCTTGAGTGCCCTGTGCATAATACCATGTAAAGTCTGCTCCAGCAGGAACACAACAGGGATTGTGTCACTGATGCATGCATTGTCATGGCTAACCATCCCTGTGCCCTCCTCAAATGATGACAATTAGGGATGAGCCGAACACCCCCCTGTTCGGTTTGCACCAGAACATGCGAACAGGCAAAAAATTTGTTCGAACACGCGAACATTGTTAAAGTCTATGGGACGCGAACATGAATAATCAGTGCTAATTTTAAAGGCTTATATGCAAGTTATTGTCACAAAAAGTGTTTGGGGACCTGGGTCCTGCCCCAGGGGACATGGATCAATGCAAAAAAAAGTTTTAAAAACGGACGTTTTTACGGGAGCATTGATTTTAATAATGCTTAAAGTGAAACAATAAAAGTGTATTATTGCTTTAAATTTCGTACCTGGGGGGTGTCTATAGTATGCCTGTAAAGGGGCGCATGTTTCCCGTGTTTAGAACAGTCTGACAGCAAAATGACATTTCAAAGGAAAAAAAGTCATTTAAAACTACTCGCGGCTATATGAATTGTCGGTCCGACAATACACATAAAAGTTCATTGATAAAAATGGCATGGGAATTCCCCACAGGGGAACCCCGAACCAAAATTTTAAAAAAATGGCGTGGGGGGTCCCCCTAAATTCCATACCAGGTCCTTCAGGTCTGGTATGGATATTAAGGGGAACCCCGGCCAAAATTTAAAAAAAAAATGGTGTGGGGGTCACCCTCAAAATCTATACCAGACCCTTCAAAATGTAAAAAAAAATGGCATGGGGTCCCCCCAAAAATCCATACAGACCCTTATCCGAGCACGCAACCTGGCAGGCTGTAGGAAATAAGAGGGGGGGACGAGAGAGCACCCCCCCTCCTGAACCATACCAGGCCACATGCCCTCAACATTGGGAGGGTGCTTTGGGGTAGCCCCCCAAAGCACCTTGTCCCCATGTTGATGGGGACAAGGGCCTCATCCCCACAACCCTTGCCCGGTGGTTGTGGGGGTCTGCGGGCAGGGGGCTTATCAGAATCTGGAAGCCCCTTTTAACAAGGGGACCCCCAGATCCCGCCCCCCCATGTGAAATGGCAAGGGGATACAAAAGTACCCCTACCATTTCACAAAAAAACTGTCGAAAATGTTAAAAATTACAAGAGACAGTTTTTGACAACTCCTTTATTCATAATCTTCTTTTTTCCATCTTCTTTCTTCTATCTTCCTTCGGTTTCTTCCTCCATCTTCTTCTTCTTCTGGTTCTTCTGGTTCTTCCTCCGGTGTTCTCGTCCGGTATCTTCCTCCGTGGCGTCTTCTTCCCTTCTTCTTCTTGGGCCGCTCCGCATCCATGATGGGAGGCTCCCACTGTGTGACGCTTCTCGTCTTCTGATGGTTCTTAAATAATGGAGGGCGGGGCCACCCGGTGACCCCACCCCCCTCTGACGCACGGGGACTTGATGGGGACTTCCCCGAGGCTTTCTCCGTGACGTCAGAGGGGGCGGGATCACCCGTTATGTAACCGGTGACCCCGCCCCCTCTGACATCACAGGGAATGCCACAGGGAAGTCCCCGTTAAGTCCCCATGCATCAGAGGGGGCAGGGTCACCGGGTGGCCCCCTTCCTCTGTTATTTAAGAACCATCAGAAGACAAGAAGCTTCACACAGCAGGAGCATCCCATCATGGATGCGGAGCGACCCGAGAAGAAGGGAAGAAGATGCTGCGGAGGAAGATGCCGGACAAGAACACCGGAGGAAGAACCAGAAGAACCAGAAGAACCAGAAGAAGAAGAAGATGGAGGAAGAAACCGAAGGAAGATAGAAGAAAGAAGATAGAAGAAAGAAGATGGAAAAAAGAAGACTTTAAATAAAGGTATTGTCAAAAACTGTCTCTTGTCATTTTTAACATTCTTAACAGTTTTTTTGTGAAATGGTAGGGGTACTTTTGTACCCCCTTATCATTTCACACAGGGGGGGCGGGATCTGGGGGCCCCCTTGTTAAAGGGGGCTTCCAGATTCCGATAAGCCCCCCGCCCGCAGACCCCCACAACCACTGGGCAAGGGTTGTGGGGATGAGGCCCTTGTCCCCATCAACATGGGGACAAGGTGCTTTGGGGGGCTACCCCAAAGCATCCTCCCAATGTTGAGGGCATGTGGCCTGGTACGGTTCAGGAGGGGGGTGCTCTCTCGTCCCCCCTCTTTTCCTGCGGCCTGCCAGGTTGCGTGCTCGGATAAGGGTCTGGTATGGATTTTTGGGGGGACCCCACATCATTTTTTTTTTCATTTTGGCGCGGGTTCCACTTAAAATCCATACCAGACCTTAAGGGCCTGGTATAGATTTTGAGGGGGACCACCACGCCATTTTTTTTTTACATTTTGGCCGGGGTTTCCCTTAATATCCATACCAGACCTGAAGGGCCTGGTATGGAATTTAGGGGGACCCCCCCGCGCCATTTTTTTTTTTACATTTTGGTTTGGAGTTCACCTGTAGGGAAATCCCATGGTGTTTTTATCAATGAACTTTTATGTGTATTGTTGGACTGACAATTCATTAATAGCCGCGAGTAGTTTTAAATGACTTTTTTTCCTTTGAAATATCATTTTGCTGTCAGATTGTTCTAAACACAGGAAACATGCGCCCCTTTACAGGCATACTATAGACACCCCCCAGGTACGACATTTAAAGCAATATTACACTTTTATTATTTCACTTTAAGCATTATTAAAATCACTGCTCCCAAAAAAACTGCCTTTTTTAAAACTTTTTTTTGCATTGATCCATGTCCCCTGGGGCAGGACCCAGGTCCCCAAACACTTTTTATGACAATACCATGCATATAAGCCTTTAAAATGATCACTTTTAATTTCTCCCATAGACTTTTAAAGGGTGTTCTGCGGCTTTCGAATTTGCTGCGAACACCCCAAATTGTTCGCTGTTCGGCGAACTGCCGAACAGCCAATGTTCGAGTCGAGTGAAAATAAAAAGTAGCGCATAGATTGTGCCAAAAGTCTTCAATCAAGAAAACAACTGAAAAAAACAACAAATATCCACAAATAATAAACATAACAGTGAAAAAACTTATAAGTCTTTCAATATAGGTGAATAAAGTCCCATCGGTGAATGGGGAACAAATAACATGGAATGTCCCACTGAAAACCATGCGTGGATACGGGGAGGCAGATGTTATAACACGGGTGAATCAACAAATCGTCCCCAAGTTGTATCTCATAACGACATGCGATTTGGTAAAGATGGTGTGTAAGAAACTCTTACCAGATGCGATGGACTCCCTTGTCAGCGACAGGGAGTTACTCGAGCAGGTTGCCTCTCAGGGCCAGTGAACGGACATCACAGCTCTGCGAACCTTCTGGGTCAAACTCTGCGCGGATCTCCCGGGGCCGCCAGGTGGGTCCTCCCAAAGGATGGCCCGAGGTGCGGATCAGAGGGAACAGTGCGTCACGTCCAAAAACTGGATTGAAGGCTGGTTAAATCTCTCAGTAGGTATGTGGAGAAAAAATAAACAAGCTCCACATAGTGTAGATGAGCAAAAATAGGATTTTTATTGCTAAAAACGCCAGATAACAATAAAATGTGATCACAGAATATAAAATGTTGCCCATTTTTGATTTTATTTTCTGTGATTACATTTTATTGTTATCTGGCGTTTTTAGCAATAAAAATCCTATTTTTGCTCATCTACACTATGTGGAGCTTGTTTATTTTATCTCCACATACCTACTGAGAGATTTAACCAGCCTTCAATCCAGTTTTTGGACGTGACGCACTGTTCCCTCTGATCCGCACCTCGGCCATCCTTTGGGAGGACCCACCTGGCGGCCCCGGGAGATCCGCGCAGAGTTTGACCCAGAAGGTTCGCAGAGCTGTGATGTCCGTTCCCTGGCCCTGAGAGGCGACCTGCTCGAGTGACTCCCTGTCGCTGACAAGGGAGTCCATCGCATCTGGTAAGAGTTTCTTACACACCATCTTTACCAAATCGCATGTCGTTATGAGATACAACTTGGGGACGATTTGTTGATTCACCCGTGTTATAACATCTGCCTCCCCGTATCCACGCATGGTTTTCAGTGGGACATTCCATGTTATTTGTTCCCCATTCACCGATGGGACTTTATTCACCTATATTGAAAGACTTATAAGTTTTTTCACTGTTATGTTTATTATTTGTGGATATTTGTTGTTTTTTTCAGTTGTTTTCTTGATTGAAGACTTTTGGCACAATCTATGCGCTACTTTTTATTTTCACATGTTTCTTTGGTTGTTGTCACCTTGTAAGTAGCTGCTCCACACTATATATTTTTAATTTAGCGCAGTGTACACTTTTATTATATTTGCACAATGTTCGAGTCGATCATCAGTTCGACTCGAACTCGAAGCTCATCCTTAGTGACAATACAGTGCATGCATCCTTTATGAGCAGCCATTGGCATAGGGAAAAAAAGATGAGCCGGCCTGAGTCGAGTTCCACCTGGTGGGCATGTCACAAATCAGGCGGTTTACGGGCAGGTGGAATTCCTGCTGAACTTCAGCCAACCGAGCACTGGCTGTGTATGACCACCTAAAATGGCTACACACTCTTCTTGCCTGCTTTAGTAGATCTTCTAACCCTGGGTACCGATTTCGGAAATACTGCACCCCCAAATTCAGGACATGTGCCAGGCATGGCACATGTGTCAACTATCCCTGTCTAAGGGCGGACGGGAGGGTTTTGCCATTATCACACACCACCATTCCTTCCTCCAGCTGGCATGGCGTGAACCACCTCTGGGCCTGTCCCTGCAGAGCTGCAAGAATCTCTGCTCCGGTGTGGTTCCTGTCCCCTAGACACACCAGCTAAAGCACTGCATGGCACCTTTTAGCCCTTTGAATGCTTAGTGGGGACTTGAGGTTCATAGGACAATTCAGCTGAGAAGGGTATGGAGGAGGAGGAAGAGGAGGAGGAGGAAGGGGTAGAGCTGACAAATCTGACATCATCACCAGCTGTATGGAGATGATGTCCAACGATGCCACAACATTGCCTTCCATGTGATGGTAGAGAGATGGAATGGCCTTACATGAAAATAAATATCGACTGGGAACCTGCAATTGCGGTACAGCACATTCTGCAAATTCACGGAAGGGGGCAGAATCCACCAGGCGGAAAGGCAGAAGTTGTAGAGCCAGCAGCTTTGACAAGTTTACATTTAGACACTGGGCATGTGGGTGGCAGGGACTGTATTTTTTTTTACGCTGCAGCGGATGGGGCAGAGAAATTTGCCGGCTATAGTCTACAGATGGTGGTGTGATGCTGGCTGATGTGCTGCAAGGACCTGAGACACCCTGCGCTATACCATCATCCCTGTCAGTGGAGGCTGCTGAGAGGTCATGAGGTATAGCAGGGACAGACTGAGGTGAGTAAGGAGGAGGGACAAATGTGTGCCCCTTTTATGTGGCTTTTAGGTGCTCTTGCCAACAGGCTGAGTGGTGGGAGGTTAAATGCCTTGTCAATTATGTGCTACCCAAATGGTTGGTGTTTTTGCAATGCTTGATGCGCTTGAGACAAGTTTGCAAATAGCAACAGTGCGATTGGCTGCACATGTACTAAAAGAGGCCCAGACAGCTGAGCTGTGGGAAGTGGGCTGGGAGGTAACAGCTCCACAATGTGATGGAATAGGGTGGCTGCTCTCTACTATTCCATGATGGCTGCCTCGTTGTGGTTGTGCCTCACCCTCACTTTCCTCCTCTGCTCTATCTGGCACCCAAGTCGAATCAGTGACCTCAGCATTATCATCTCCTCCATCCTCATTACCACTGGAGACAACTTGGCAATATGCTGCGGCTGGGGGAACATGACTGCCAATTTGTGTACCAGTGTTCTCCCCTCTTTGTAGGCTCATGTTCCTGCCTTCCTCAACCTCAGACTCAGAACCGACATCTGAATCGAGTAAAAACTGTGCATCGTCAAGGAGCAAGTGGCTGATGCTGTGTTCAAATAACTCTTCCATGCCTGATGCTGGGGCTATGACAGGATTAGCTGTGGACAAGGAGGCAGGTTTTGCCACTCTGGCAGCTGCAGGGGACTGCGCACTAGTCTCTGCTTGGGTGACGGAGGATGAGGACAGTTTAGTAAGCCAGTAGGAAGATATATATTCTAAATATAAACACTCGCGCTAATAGTGTAAAAACATAAAAAGGATAGTGAATGTAGCTGCTATACACAAAGTCCTAAACACTTAAAAAATGTAAATAGATAAATACAGTGCTCACAAACATCATATATCGCTCACAAACATCATGTTAACAGAAAAAGTAACAAACATAAAGTCCATAAAAAGTGTCCTTTGACACTTGATGATTTGGTCCTTTGATTACGCCCTGTGGAAGGGCGAAACACAATTTCCGGCACGACTGACGTCACATTTGGTCTTGTGGAACTAACGCCAGGGACGGCGTTTGTTGTACTTTCAGCTCCGTTTTATGCCTGTTTTTACTTACCTTTTGTAAATATGCATTCCCATGAGCAATAAAACTTATAATTTGCTGTACTTCACTATCAGTTCATCTTTTTCATTTTGGGTACCTGTTTACGGCTGAAAATCATCTTTAAGAAGTCTTTTTGATTTGATGGCCTGACATTGAATCTGCCATCTCTGGATACCATTATTAAGTCTGAAGTGACCCCTAGACTGAAAATCTTGGGGTCGTCTTGATCCCATGAGTGGGGATACATGAGGGGGTGTCGCTGTACACCTGAAAATCCCTGAAGCACTTTGCACTTCCTTCACAGCGGATTTGAGCACTTTAGTCACTTTTTATGGACTTTAGGTTTGTTACTTTTTCTGTTTATATGATGTTTGTGAGCGATGTATTTATCTATTTACAGTTTAGTAAGCCAGTCCACCACCTCCTCTGCATGCTGTGGCTGGATAGCACAGGCAACATTACTAAACAGTGGGAGTGATGCCCGACCCAAGGACTGACCACGTCCACCTTTGCCTGTGGACACATACACTGCTGGCTCCCTTACAGTGCCATGGGAGTGTCTGCCTCTCCTTACTGTCCTCCCAGACATGATGGGGGGTGCTTATTAACAAAATGTAATAAATATGTGTAAATGTGTATGTGGATGCACTTTAATCAATGGAAAGTGGTGTTTGGTGCACTTTGATTTGAGTATTCACGACACAAATACACTCCACGGATACACTATAATATTGCAATAATGCACAGAACTACAGCGTTAAACTTGCAGTAACGCAATGAAATGTATGGTGTTAAACTTGCAGTAATGCAATAAAATATGTGGCACTAAACTTGCAGTAATGCACAGTAGTATATGACGTTAAACTTGCAGTAACGAAAAGGAAATATATGACGTTAAACTTGCAGGAATGAAAAGGAAATATATGGCGTTAAACTTGCAGTAATGCAATGAAATATATGTTGTTAAACGTGTAGTAATGCAATGGAATATATGCTGTTAAATTTGCAGTAACGCAATGAAATATGCGGCGTTAAACTTGCAGTAATGCACAGAACTATATGGTGGTAAACTTGCAGTAACGCACAGAAAAAAAACTGTGTTAAAAGGTCACTACACTTACACTGACTGAGCTATCCCTACATTCACACTAATGTAAAGATGAATGGTCGCACTACACTCACACTGAACTATCCCTAGATTTACACTAAACTGATATTCTACACTGACAATAGAATCAGAATAGCACACTATGGGGGTTATTTACGAAAGGCAAATCCACTTTGCAAAGTGCACTTGAAATTGCACTGGAAGTGCACTTGAAAGTGCAGTCACTGTAAATCTGAGGGGCAGATCTGAAATGAGGGGAAGCTCTGCTGATTTTATTATCCAATCATGTGCAAGCTAAAATGCTGTTTTTTATTTTTACATAGTTACATAGTAGGTGAGGTTGAAAAAAGACACAAGTCCATCAAGTCCAACCTATGTGTGTGATTATGTGTCAGTATTACATTATATATCCCTGTATGTTGCGGTCATTCAGGTGATTATCTAATAGTTTCTTGAAGCTATCAATGCTCCCTGCTGAGACCACCGCCTGTTGAAGGGAATTCCACATCCTTGCCGTTCTTACAGTAAAGAACCCTCTACGTAGTTTAAGGTTAAACCTCTTTTCTTCTAATTGTAATGAGTGGCCACCAGTCTTATTAAACTCTCTTCTGCAAAAAAGTTTTATCCCTATTGTGGGGTCACCAGTACAGTATTTGTAAATTGAAATCATATCCCCTCTCAAGCGTCTCTTCTCCAGAGAGAATAAGTTCAGTGCTTGCAACCTTTCCTCATAACTAAGATCCTCCAGACCCTTTATTAGCTTTGTTCCCTTCTTTGTACTCGCTCCATTTCCAGTACATCCTTCCTGAGGACTGGTGCCCAGAACTGGACAGCATACTCCAGGTGCGGTTGGACCCGAGTCTTGTAGAGCGGGGGAATTATCGTTTTATCTCTTGCGTTGATCCCCCTTTTAATGCATGCCAATATTCTGTTTGCTTTATTAGCAGCAGCTTGGCATTGCATGCCATTGCTGAGCCTATCATCTACTAGGACCCCCAGGTCCTTTTCCATCCTACATTCCCCCAGAGGTTCTCCCCCCAGTGTATAGATTGCATTCATATTTTTGCCACCCAAATGCATTATTTTACATTTTTCTACATTGAACCTCATTTGCCATGTAGTCGCCCACCCCATTAATTTGTTCAGGTCTTTTTGCAAGGTTTCCACATCCTGCGGAGAAGTTATTGCCCTGCTTAGCTTAGTATCGTCTGCAAATACAGAGATTGAACTGTTTATCCCATCCTCCAGGTCGTTTATAAACAAATTAAATAATATTGGTCCCAGCACAGAACCCTGGGGAAACCCACTACCCACCCTTGACCATTCTGAGTACTCCCCATTTATCACCACCCTCTGAACTCACCCTTGTAGCCAGTTTTCAATCCATGTACTCACCCTATGGTCCATGCCAACGGACCTTATTTTGGACAGTAAACGTTTATGGGGAACTGTGTCAAATGCTTTTGCAAAATCCAGATACACCACGTCTACGAGCCTTCCTTTATCTAGATGGCAACTCACCTCCTCATAGAAGGTTAATAGATTGGTTTGGCAAGAACGATTCTTCATGAATCCATGCTGATTACTGCTAATGATATCGTTCTTATTACTAAAATCTTGTATATAGTCCCTTATCATCCCCTCCAAGAGTTTACATACTATTGATGTTAGGCTAACTGGTCTGTAATTCCCAGGGATGTATTTTGGGCCCTTTTTAAATATTGGTGCTACATTGGCTTTTCTCCAATCAGCTGGTACCATTCCAGTCAATAGACTGTCTGTAAAAATTAGGAACAACAGTCTGGCAATCACTTGACTGAGTTCCCTAAGTACCCTCGGATGCAAGCCATCTAGTCCCGGTGATTTATTAATGTTAAGTTTCTCAAGTCTAATTTTAATTCTGTCCTCTGTTAACCATGTAGGTGCTTCCTGTGTTGTGTCATGAGGATAAACACTGCAGTTTTGGTTACTGAAGCCCCCCGATTCACTCGTGAAGACTGAGGAGAAGAATAAATTCAATACCTTTGCCATCTCCCCATCCTTTGTAACCAGATGCTGAGGATGATCCCTCAACCTTGTATTTTTTTGAAGGCCTTCTCCTTTGCTTTTATATGCATTTTTACATTGGAGTTAGGCCATCCAGGATTTTTGTTCGCTCTTTTAAATTTATTACCCAATGGAATACATTGGCTAATGCCCTTATTTAATATGCTCTTAAAGCAAACCCATCTCTCCTCCGTATTCTTTGTTCCTAATATTTTATCCCAATTTATGCCTTTTAGCAAGGTTTGTAGTTTAGGGAAGTTGGCTCTTTTGAAATTCAGTGTCTTTGTGTTCCCTTCATGTTTCCTATTTGTGTGATTTTTACTGAAACTAATTGACCTGTGATCGCTGTTACCTAAATTGCCCCGAATTTCCACATCCGTGATCAGGTCTGTATTGTTGGTAATCAGTAGATCCAGTAATGTTTTATTTCTAGTTGGTGCGTCTACCATCTGACCCATAAAATTGTCCTGCAAGACATTAAGGAACTGGCGAGCCTTAAATGAATGTGCGGTTCCCTCCGCCCAGTCTATGTCTGGATAATTAAAATCCCCCATTATGATAACACTTCCCATCCTTGCTGCTAATCCAATTTGTGATAGGAGATCCGTCTCCACTTCCTCCCCCAGGTTAGGGGGCCTATAGCATACTCCCAGTATTATTTTCCCCTTAGCTTCATCCCTTTGGAGCTCTACCCATTTTCCTTTCGTGTCCCCCCTCGGATCCACAGTGACTGCATTTCCAAGTGCACTTTCAGTGCAATTTCAAGTGCACTTTGCACTTGTAGTGCACAGTGGATTTGCCTTTAGTAAATAGCCCCCTAAGTCTCTAATAGCACTGAACAGAGCCCTGTTCTATCTCTCTTGACGCCGCTATCACACTACAAATGACCGGTTTAGAAATCTATCTCTCTAGTATGGCTCTCTAGGATGACTCTCTAGTATCCCTCTGTAGTATGGCTGTCTAGTATCCCTCTTTAGGATGGCTCTTTAGTATCTTTCTCTCTAGGTTGACTCGCTAGCATCTCTTTCTAGTATGGCCCTCTAGGATGGGTCTCTAGTATCTCTTTTTAGGGTGGCTTTCTAGTATGTCTCTTTAGTATTGTTCTCTAGTATCTCTTTCTAATATCTGTCTCTAATATGGCTCTCTAGGATAGCTCTCTGGTATCTCTTTCTTGGAATGGCTCTCTAGTATCTCTCTCTAGGATGGCTTTCTAGTATCTCTCTAAGTTGGCTCTCCACTATCTCTCTCTCGTATGGCTCTCTAGTATCTCTCTAGTATCTAAGTTGGCTCTCCAGTATCTCTCTCTAGTATGGCTCTTTAGTATCTCTCTCTAGTATGGCTCTTTAGTATCTCTCTCTCTCTAGGATGGCTCTTTAGTATCTCTCTCTAGGATGGCTCTCTCTAGTATCTCTCTCTAGTATGGCTCTCTAGGATTGCTCTCCAGGATGGCTCTCAGTCTCTAGTATCTCTCTCTAGTATGGCTCTTTGGTATCTCTCTCTAGTATGGCTCTCTAGGATTGCTCTCCAGGATGGCTCTCAGTCTCTAGTATCTCTCTCTAGTATGGCTCTTTGGTATCTCTCTCTAGTATCTCTCTCTAGTATGGCTCTCTAGTATCTCTCTACATAGTTACATAGTAGGTGAGGTTGAAAAAAGACACAAGTCCATCAAGTCCAACCTATGTTTGTGATTATGTGTAAGTATTACATTACATATCCCTGTATATTGCGGTCATTCAGGTGATTATCTAATAGTTTCTTGAAGCTAACAATGCTCCCCGCTGAGACCACCGCCTGTGGAAGGGAATTCCACATCCTTGCCGCTCTTACAGTAAAGAACCCTCTACGTAGTTTAAGGTTAAACCTCTTTTCTTCTAATTGTAATGAGTGGCCACGAGTCTTATTAAACTCTCTTCTGGGAAAAAGTTTTATCCCTATTGTGGGGTCACCAGTACAGTATTTGTAAATTGAAATCATATCCCCTCTCAAGCGTCTCTTCTCCAGAGAGAATAAGTTCAGTGCTCGCAACCTTTCCTCATATCTAAGATCCTCCAGACCCTTTATTAGCTTTGTTGCCCTTCTTTGTACTCGCTCCATTTCCAGTATGTCCCTCCTGAGGACTGGTGCCCAGAACTGGACAGCATACTCCAGGTGCGGGCGGACCAGAGTCTTGTAGAGTGGGAGAATTATCGTTTTATCTCTGCAGTTGATCCCCCTTTTAATGCATGCCAATATTCTGTTTGCTTTATTAGCAGCAGCTTGGCATTGCATGCCATTGCTGAGCCTATCATTCACTAGGACCCCCAGGTCCTTTTCCATCCTAGATTCCCCCAGAGGTTCTCCCCCCAGTGTATAGATTGCATTCATATTTTTGCCACCCAAATGCATTATTTTACATTTTTCTACATTGAACCTCATTTGCCATGTAGTCGCCCACCCCATTAATTTGTTCAGGTCTTTTTGCAAGATTTCCACATCCTGCAGAGAAGTTATTGCCCTGCTTAGCTTAGTATCGTCTGCAAATACAGAGATTGAACTGTTTATCCCATCCTCCAGGTCGTTTATGAACAAATTAAATAGGATTGGTCCCAGCACAGAACCTTGGGGAACCCCACTACCCACCCCTGACCATTCTGAGTACTCCCCATTTATCACCACCCTCTGAACACGCCCTTGTAGCCAGTTTTCAATCCATGTACTCCCCCTATGGTCCATGCCAACGCACCTTATTTTGTACAGTAAACGTTTATGGGGAACTGTGTCAAATGCTTTTGCAAAATCCAGATACACCACGTCTACGGGCCTTCCTTTATCTAGATGGCAACTCACCTCCTCATAGAAGGTTAATAGATTGGTTTGGCAAGAACGATTCTTCATGAATCCATGCTGATTACTGCTAATGATATCATTCTTATTACTAAAATCTTGTATATAGTTCCTTATCATCCCCTCCAAGAGTTTACATACTATTGATGTTAGGCTAACTCTCTAGTATGGCTCTTTGGTATCTCTCTCTAGTATCTCTCTCTAGTATGGCTCTCTAGTATCTCTCTCTAGTATGGCTCTCTAGGATTGCTCTCCAGGATGGCTCTCAGTCTCTAGTATCTCTCTCTAGTATGGCTCTTTAGTATCTCTCTCTAGTAAGGCTCTCTAGGATTGCTCTCCAGGATGGCTCTCAGTCTCTAGTATCTCTCTCTAGTATGGCTCTCTAGTATCTCTCTCTAGTATGGCTCTTTGGTATCTCTCTCTAGTATCTCTCTCTAGTATGGCTCTCTAGTATCTCTCTCTAGTATGGCTCTCTAGGATTGCTCTCTAGGATGGCTCTCAGTCTCTAGTATCTCTCACTAGTATGTCTCTCTTTGGCACTGTGTGTGTCTACAAAGGTAGGTCAGACCTATGAGTGTGAATACAATGTATCTACTGGATGTATGTAATACAATGTATCTCCTGGATGTATGTAATACAAGGTATCTCCCAGTGTGTGAAATACAAGGTATTTCCCAGGTGTATGGAATACAATGTATCTCCCGGGTGTATGGAATACTATGGGGTTGATTTACTAAGGCAAACAAACTGTGGAATTTACAAGTGTAGTTGCTCGAGCAGAGGTGTCCAACCTTTTGTCCTTACTGGGCCACACTGGAAGAAAAGGAATTGTCTTGGGCCGCACATAAAATACACCAACAATAGGGATAGCTAATGAGCAGAAAATGTCGGGCAGATCACTGATATAGATAATGTACCTATCTGAGAAATAAAGCTTCATTTTTTTTTGTAACTTTTTTTATTACAAAAGTAAAAGAGGGAAACACAAAACGAGTGCGATATATGACACTGATTTTGATAAATGAACACATCAATATCTGCTTCGATGGATGTAGTAACAATTCGGAATGAATTCTCAAGGTGCTCCTCAGATCTCTTGGTTCTTATTTTGCCCTTTGTGTCCTTCATCCTTGAAAATAGTTGCTCACAAATATGGGTGCTGCTGAAAACCATTAACATGAATAAGGCTTGAATGTGAAGAGAGGGATATTCTTTTTCGGGAAGGTAAAACTTGTAAAATTCCAGTAAAGAGAGACTGACAAATGTTTCTTCGGCCTCATGTGTTCACCAAGTGTAAACATATTTTTACAAAAAATCCCCCCCCCCCCCCAAAAAAATCAACATTTTTAAGTAAGTTTACGATTTTGTGTCAGGCCACACTCATAAAAGAATGTATCTTCTGGGTGTATAGAATACAATGTATCTCCTGGGTGTATCTAATAGAATGTATGTGGGGTGTATCTAATAGAATGTATGTGGGGTGTATCTAATAGAATGTATGGGGGTGTATCTAATAGAATGTATGGGGGGTATCTAATAGAATGTATGTGGGGTGTATCTATAGAATGTATGGGGGTGTATCTAATAGAATGTATGGGGGGTGTATCTAATAGAATGTATGGGGGGTGTATCTAATAGAATGTATGGGGGTATCTAATAGAATGTATGGGGGTGTATCTAGAATGTGTGTGGGGTAGCTAATAGAATGTATGGGAGTGTATCTAATAGAATGTATGGGGGGTATCTAATAGAATGTATGAGGGGTATCTAATAGAATGTATGGGGGTGTATCTAGAATGTGTGGGGGGTAGCTAATAGAATGTATGGGAGTGTATCTAATAGAATGTATGGGGGGTATCTAATAGAATGTATGGAGGTGTATTTAAAAGAATGTATGGGGGTGTATCTAATAGAATGTATGGGGGTATCTAATAGAATGTATGGGGTGTATCTAATAGAATGTATGGGGGGTGTATCTAATAGAATGTATGGGGGTGTATTTAATATAATGTATGGGGGTGTATCTAATAGAATGTATGGGGGATGTATTTTAATAGAATGTATGGGGGTGTATCTAACAGAATATATGGGGGTTGTATCTAATAGAATGTATGGGGGTGTATCTAATAGAATGTATGGGGGGGTGTATCTAATAGATTGTATCTCCTAGGTGTATCTAATAGAATGTATCTCCTGGGTGTATCCAATATAATGTATGGGGGTGTATCTAACAGAATGTATGGGCGGTATATCTAACAGAATGTATGGGGGGGGGGTGTATCTAATAGATTGTATCTCCTGGGTGTATCTACTAGAATGTATCTTCCTGGGTGTATCTAATAGAATGTATCTCCTGGGTGTATCTAATAATATGTATCTTCCTGGGTGTATCTAATAAACTGTATCTCCTGGGTGTATCTAATAGAATGTATCTCCTGGGTGTATCTAATAGAATGTATCTTCCTGGGTGTATCTAATAGAATGTATCTCCTGGGTGTATCTACTAGAATGTATCTTCCTGGGTGTATCTAATAGAATGTATCTCCTGGGTGTATCTACTAGAATGTATCTCCTGGGTGTATCTAATAGAATGTATCTTCCTGGGTGTATCTAATAGAATGTATCTCCTGGGTGTATCTAATAGAATGTATCCCCTGGGTGTATCTAATAGAATGTATCCCCTGGGTGTATCTAATAGAATGTATCTCCCGGGTGTATCTAATAGAATGTATAGGGGATATATCTAATAGAATGTATCTCCTGGGTGTATCTAATAGAATGTATCTCCTGGGTGTATCTAATAGAATGTATGGGGGGATGTATCTAATAGTATGTATCTTCCTGGGTGTATCTAATAGAATGTATCTCCTGGGTGTATCTAATAGAATGTATCTCCTGGGTGTATCTAATAGAATGTATCTCCTGGGTGTATCTAATAGAATGTATGGGGGATGTATCTAATAGATTGTATCTTCCTGGGTGTATCTAATAGAATGTATCTCCTGGGTGTATCTAATAGAATGTATCTCTTGGGTGTATCTAATAGAATGTATCTCCTGGGTGTATCTAATAGAATGTATCTCCTGGGTGTATCTAATAGAATGTATCTCCTGGGTGTATCTAATAGAATGTATCTCCTGGGTGTATCTAATAGAATGTATCTCCTGGGTGTATCTAATAGAATGTATGGGGGGATGTATCTAATAGTATGTATCTTCCTGGGTGTATCTACTAGAATGAAGCACAGAGTGGGGCAGTGGGATGACCTTGGCTCACCCTGGCTCTGCCCCCCTCCCCTCCCCCATGTGGTGCTGATGCTGGGAGAGGTTTGCTGCAGTGACTGTGTTCGCTATTCCTCTGTATAGAGCAATGACAGGAGGGGGGGCCAGTCTGCCTTCCATCCTCCCTCCCTCCCTCCTCCATACTACGATCATCCCATTCATGCCATTGCTGACACACTGACAGCCGGGATAGGAAGGAAGGAAGGAAGGAGGGAAGGAAGGAAGGAAGGAAGGAAGGGAGGAAGGTGTCCTCCGGACAGACAGACCTCCTTTGTGTGTGATGGGGGGAGAGTGAGAAGAGATAGCGCATGTCTCATCCCTCCACCACCAGCGCCGACTCCACCATCTTGCATGTGGAAGGATCTCCGGAGCTCTCCCGGGGTATGGACACTGCGGGAAGGAGCAGCCTGGGCAGCATGGCACGCTAGACGGGCATCCTCCTCCTCCTCCTCCTCCTCCTCCTCCTGCACGGCTTCTCCGCGGCATCCAGAGACACACAGCCAGAGAAGATGCGGATTATCTGCCAGCACATTGTCTTCTTAGTCTCGGGATTTTGGGGCTTTGCCTGGGGAGCTTTCCCTAGCAGTGTGCAGATAGGTAAGGAGCTGGGCATGGAGGTCGCTGGGCACCTGGGGGGGGGGGGGCTTACAGCTGCTCAGGGGCACTTGGGGCTCATTGGCAGCAACTTGGAGCTCATTGCATGTCTATATCATGGCTATGGTGGTGGTGGAGTTCCATGGCTCCAACCTCTTTGGTGGCTATGGTGGTCGTTGAGTTCCATGGCTTCAACCCCTTCGCTGGCTATCGTGGTCATTGAGTTCTATGGCTCCAACCTCTTCAGTAGCATCGTACCCGCGCGCAAGCGTGACCCAAAGAGCTTGCTATCTAAAGGATCTCAAGTGTAGACGACCCCCTTCCCTCTTCCTCAACCCTTCCCTGGTGATCTGCCACTGCATAACCTCTTGGATAGTCAACCCAACCACCAGCAATGTCTAGAGCTGGGATTGACAGCTGAGAGCCAAGAGTTTCTGCAGTAGCTAGAGTGATCAAAAATGATTAACAGGTCTGTCCAGTTTATCAGATGACATGTACCCCCAGGGTAACCCAACCAACCAACCCCCCCTTCTTCTTTACCTTTTCCCTGGTGATCTGCCACTGCATAACCTCTTGGATGGTCAACCCAACCACCAGCAATGTCTAGAGCTGGGATTGACAGCTGAGAGTCAAGAGTTTCTGCAGTAGCTAGAGTGATCAAAAATGATTAACAGGTCTGTTCGGCTCATCAGATGACATCTACCCCCACCATGGCAACCCAACCCCCCCTTCTTCATCCCTTCCCTACATAACCTCATGGTTGGTCAACCCAACAGACACCATTGTGCCAGCCATGTCTAGAGATGTGATTGACACCTGAGAGTCAAGAGTTTCTGCAGCAGATATGATAATAATAATGACTAACGAGTCAGTTTGGTTCACTGGGGGGGAAACCCAACCCGCCCCCCCCCCCACAAACCTGCCACCCAGGCCTGGCCTCCCCTGCATTGTGTGGATCCCTGATGTGTGTGATGGGATTGCTGCAGTAGCAGTGCTGTCCTGTTCTTGTGCAGTCTCCCCATCATCTCTACATGATGGCTAGTTGGAAAGTTGTGCATTCGAGCACTGCGTCCCTTTCGGCGGAAGCCTCTACTCTACTTTGATGGCATCTCTACACTAGAATGGCTTTTAATGTCTTGCAGCTCACCTCTGCATCATTTATTGCACTGTTGTTTCCGAGAGAAGGTGGGGGGGGGGGGGGAGAGAAGGTGGGGGTTAATGAGATTCAGAGAGCAGACTGACTTTTTGTCCTCTCTGTATAATAAGACACTGCTTGTGTTCAGGCGGATAGAACAAGTTCCTTTAAATCCATTGGCTATCTATTTGATTTCGGGAGTTGATAGGACATTGACATTTCAGTTCTTTGATCATAGCATGGAAGATAACAGTAAAACCCACAATGCATTAGAGGTTGGTTCAACATATGGGATATATTGATGGGATGTGGCATGGCAGCTGGAATGTGGCATCAGATGGGATACTAGCTAACGGTCTTGAAAGTGGCTTGTGACCAGATTTCAACTGATCCCTTTTCCATAAGTTCATGGACATTGTTATTTTTAGGGTGCAACCACCTAACCCATCCTGGTCAATGGTTGCAACTGGTGTCCAAAGGTGGACAAATATTATAGCAGTTTACATATCTGCCATCCATGGCGGTCATAGGTTGGCCCTAAACACATACATCTGTCACCAGAAATGACAAAAGGTGAGAGGTGTGCTGGGATAGTGACTCGGGAAACAATCAATCTCTTTAACTTTTCCCACTTAAGCTTATATTTTATCCCCCCCCCCTTATCTATGTAGAAAAGGAAGCCATATCCGATTGGTTACAAATACTCAATTCACCCCTTCCAGTGATTGTGAGTGCCTAGTTATATTTGGGCTTCATGTTTATCAGGTGATGCTTGGATTAGTTGCATAGCTGTCAAATAACAGCCCAGCTCAACCACTCTCACCCAGGGCTCCTCCAAAGGTTGTTGGGGGTATCTTGAGCTGTGGCTGATTGATCTTCCATGTGATGGTACCTTCATAGTTTTGGGTTCAGTGCCATTTAGCAGAGCCAGTGGCATGACACCAGTGATCTTTTTCGCTGTTTGTATAGCTGATATTCTGAGCACCAATGTAAGGGGCATTCTTCTCACTGACCATCACTGTAAGGAGGGCATTCTGTCCCTGACCACCTATGTAAGAGGGGCATTCCTCCCACTGGCCATCAATGTAAGAGTGGCATTCTTCTCACTGATCACCAATGTAAGGGGGCATTCTTCCTCACTGGCCACCAATGTAAGGGGGGCATTCTTCTCACTGGTCACCAAAGTAAGGGGGAGCATTCTTCTCACTGGTCACCAATGTAAGGGGACATTCTTCCAACTGATGAATACAGTAAGGGGGGATTCTTCCCTCTGACCAACACTGTAAGGGAACATTCTTTCCACTGGCCACCAATGTAAAGGGGGCATTCCTACCACTGACCAACACTGTAAGGGAGCATTTTTCCCACTGACCAACACTGTAAGGGAGCATTTTTCCCACTGATCAACACTGTAAGGGAGCATTCTTCCCACTGTCCAACACTGTAAGGGAGCATTCTTCTCACTGACCAACACTGTAAGGGGGGGGGGGGGCATTCTGTCCCCGACCACCAATGTAAAGGGGGAATTCTTCCCACTGACCAACACTGTAAGGGAGCATTCTTCTCACTGACCAACACTGTAAGGGGGGGGGGGGCATTCTGTCCCCGACCACCAATGTAAAGGGGGAATTCTTCCCACTGACCACCAATGTAAGGAGAATTCTTACTATTGATCACAAGTGTAGGGGGGCGTTCTTCCTACTTACCACCAATGTAAGAGGGTATGCTCCCACTGACCACCAGTGTAAGATGGGCATTCTTTCCACTGACCACCAAAATGAGGGGGGTATTCTTCTTCTCACTGTCTGTACAGCTGCCATTCTGACCACCACTGTAGAGGGCATTCTTTCCACTGACCACCAATGTAAGGGGAGCATTCTTTCCACTGACCACCAATGTAAAGGGCATTCTCATTGACCGCCAATGTAAAAAGTGGCAATCTTCCCACTGCCCCACCGATATAGGAAGAACATTCTTTCCACTGCCCACCAATGTAAGAGGCATTCTCACTGACCACCAATGTAAAAGGTGGCATTCTTCCTACTGCCCACCGATGTAGGAGGGATTCTTCCCACTACCCACCAATGTTAGGAGGCATTCTTCTCAATGACCACCAGTGTAAAGGGCATTCTTTGCTCTGCCCCCAATGAATTAATCTACGTAGGGGTTACCCTCAATGTAAAATGGGCACTTTCCCACTCTCCACTAATGTAAAAGGGGGCATTCTTCTCACTTACCACCAATGTAAAAGGGGGCATTCTTTTTACTCACCACTAATTTAAGGGGCATTCTTCTCACTCACCACCAGTGTAAGGGGGGGGGGCATTCTTCTCACTCACCACCAGTGTAAGGGGGGGGGGGCATTCTTCTCACTTACCACCAATGTAAAAGGGGGCATTCTTCTCACTTACCACCAGTGTAAAAGGGGGCATTCTTTTTACTCACCACCAATTTAAGGGGCATTCTTCTCACTCACCACCAGTGTAGGGGGGGGCATTCTTCTCCCTTACCACCAATGTAAAATGGGGCATTCTTTTTACTCACCACCAATTTAAGGGGCATTCTTCTCATTCATCCCCAGTGTAGGGGGGGGGGGCATTCTTCCCACTGACCACCAATGTAAAGGGCATTCTTTGCACTTACGTTTATTTGTGTAGGGGTTCCCTGAGACCTGAGAATGATTTCATGGGTCCTCTTGGGCTAGGCTAACTATCCCCTTTGGTCCCTAATACAATCTGTAGCTCATTCATTTTCCAGACATAGCAAAAATCCGGAACTGATATTGCTAAATAAAGTGTGAGATTTATCCCGGCATCCGAGCTGTGATTGGAAGGTTTCCCCCCTGCACTGTGCAATGTGATCTGACTGTCACTCCATGCACATGCCACATATCAATGCCTCTAATTAATGGAGCGGAATGCTGCCAGTCCTTATTGCACCTGCATACAATGAACTGATTATCTGGCTGGATGTGTATAACTGTACCCGCTTTTTTTTTTTTTTTTTCAGGTGGGCTTTTCATCCGAAATACAGATCAGGAATATACAGCTTTCCGATTAGCGATTTTTCTCCATAACACAAGCCCCAATGAGTCGGAAGCAATTTTTAATTTGGTTCCTCACGTAGACAACATAGAAACAGCCAACAGTTTCGCCGTTACAAATGCCTGTAAGTATGCGTTGGATGGATGTGCGGGAGTCATGGTTAAATGGAAGCCATTCATGAAATACGTGTTTGTACGCGGGCATGCGGGGGGATCCTACCATTCATCTTTTATATTCCCTGGAAGCAGAATACTTGTTAGATTCTGAGAGTAGAAATCACCTTCTATTCACTCTGCTGACTAATCAGATATGACATTTTCCTGGTAATGTTATGTAGACGGGGCAGTCCACTGGGGTGGGGGGAGTGAAATGGTGGTAAGAGAGACATGGCGGTATACAGTTGATATTCACTGCCAGAAGAACATTCCCAATCCCTGTCTATTGCAGCTATTCAGGTATACATTCCTTCAATAACGAATTCATAATGATAATGTTAATACGCAAAGTGCGGTTACCCTTAGCAACCAATCATATGTCAGTTTACTGACACCAGCTCAGTGACAGTGTTTGCTATGGGCCTCGCATTTCGCCTTATTAAATAAAAGTGGCAGTTGGATGCGTCCCTGGTAAATTTGCGGCTGTGCTCCTCTAAATTATCATTAGTGTTTTTTTAATGTTGCCTGTCATGTATCATATATATTGTCAGCACTAAAATAAGAAGTGACATGTACCAATTGTAAAACTGATGCGATGATAACGTGGCGGTTTTCAGACTGAGGTGGTAAACTGGAAAAAAAAGGAAATTGTTTTACCGCCCAATCGGACGTCAGCTTTGCTCTGTTCTACACAGTGATGACATGTACAGTGATTGGTTGCCACAGGCAGCATATTAATATTTCCTTCGTACAGATTTATTTTGGCATATGATGTAGAGAGCAGTGATTTCCAACCAATCACAGATTAGCGGTCATTAGGGCCAGTTTACATCTGTGATGATGTATTTACAATGAATGGCACTGCAATGCATCGTCACCCCAGTGCATGGCAATATATTGTAGTGCGCTGCGGCCAACATCTTGGGACATGTCTGGTCTTTGAGATGTGTTGGTGTGTCAGAAGCACATTGGTTTCACGGGGCGGCCATAATGCAATGCACGTTAATGCGTGACATAATGCATGTTAACGCACCGTAAACGTAACTGCTATGGATAACAGCTTCATTGCTCTATAGCAGGGGTCTCCAATATGCAGTCCGAGGGCCAGGTGTGGCCCTTTTCCGGCCTTTATCCGGCCCTTGGGGCATTGTTCCTCTCAATGATATTCCTCCCACTGACACCAATAATGGAGCTCTATTCCTCCCACTGACATCAACGATGGGGCACTATTCCTCCCACTGACACCAATGATGAGGCACTATTGCTTCCACTGACACCAATGATGGGGCATTATTCTTTCCACTGACACCAGTGATAGGGCACTATTCCTCCCGCTGACACCAGTGATAGGGCACTATTCCTCCCCCGACACCAATGATGGGGCACTATTCCTCCCACTGACACCAATGATGGGGCGCTATTCCTCCCACTGACACCAATGATAGGGTACTATTTCTCCCACTGACACCAATGCTAGGGTACTATTTTTTTCCCACTGACACCAATGGTGGGGCACGATTCCTTCCACTGATACCAATGATGGGGAACTATTCCTCCCACTGACACCAATGATGGGGCACCACTCCTCCTACTGACCACCAACCCTGCGGCCATGTTTATTCTCAATGATGCTGGCCCTGGGACATTTTCTACACCCACTGGCCAAAATCCGGCCCCCCTAAAGTCCAAAGGACAAAAAAAAATTTGCCCTTTGTTTGAAAAGTTTGGAGACCCCTGCACTGTAGCAACACCCTTCTTAAAGAGTACCAGTCTATTGGACTTATGCAAGAAACTGAATATATTTAGTTTTAAATAAATATGACTACAGACCTAATTAAGAAATTACTATATCTGCCCTTTTATTATGTTTTTCTTAAAGCAGAACTCTGGGAATTAGACAAATTCTAACCTTGTAGTGATATCCCTCGCATTGCAAGGGTTAAATGCTTGTTTAGTGTCAGGATGCAGAGATAAGGTGTAATAATTTCCCACAGTCCGGCAGGTGCCAGCTTTTCTACCTAAGGCTTCTGGCTGTGGGCAGACCCTTGGCGTCATTAATTACAGTGCAGGGCTAGTAGCAGGGGCAAGCATGTAACCACAGCTGAGAGCACCTTAGAGAGTTGGCAGTGCTTGACCAGACACATGGGGGGGGAGCCTGGTGGAGCCAGGAGTATGCCAGGAGTAAGAGCTATGTGTTACACCTTATCCATGGGCACAAAGACTAAACAAGCAATATCTTTTGCAGTTGTGGGGGGGGGGGGGGTGGCCACTGTTGGGGAAGATTTTATCTAATTTCTGGAGTTCAGCTTAATTTGTCTGAGTAGGATTCTGCAGATGCAGATCACATAAATAAACAGGAGTTTTCTATTACCATGCTTGGTAGTGAAGTGGATTGTCACTCTTTTTTTTTTTTTTATGTGAGCATTCTCAACTCCTAAAGGCACTTTACTTACCTCCTCTCTAACGGTCCGGGTCCCTCATCAGCACTGGCATCTTCTCCACGCGTGCCGGTCTTCGAGCACCTCCATTGGCCGGCGTGGGGTGACGTAAGACCTGTGCATGTGCAGGAGTAAGTCATCCTGGCGCACAAGGACCGTGCTGGCGAACTAAGCTGAGCTGCACATACGCAGCTCAGTTAAGTCCTGTAGAAGGCTGTGAGCAGGCAGTTAGGTGCCTGCTCACAGTCTGTTGTAATATACCTGTAGTTCTGCTTTAAAGCAAAATTATGTGAGCAGACAGGCTTTTTATTGCAGAAGAGAAATGCTATGTCTCTTCTAGAATAAAAAGCCTGCCTTCTCACAAATGTTTTTTTTTTTTCTGAATGTGCACTGCGCTGTGCATGTGCAGCTCAGTGTACATTTATGGCGTTTTTTGCCGTGTTCTGTCAAAACAGCCAACTCGTCGAAAATCCCAAACCACATCACTTCTGGTGAGTCTCCAGCATCAGTGAGTAGAGATTTGGACGAGTTTGCTGTTTTGACACAACACCCGCAGCGTATACAACATAGCTCCCAACTATCCCTGATTTCGAAGGACTGTCCCTCTGTCCCTCTTTCCTCCTCATTTGTCCCTTATTTTGGTCTGATCCATATAATTGTATATAAAATGCACTATTTATCTTTCAAAAAGAGTTTCCCAGTGCTAAACCTTTCATCCAAATTCTAAATTCCTGCATTTGTAAATTTCAAAAGCCAATAAAAGGAATAGTAGAGTTTAAAAAAAAAAGCCCTTGGGTTTAACTAATCTTTTATTTTTGGTTAATTCTCCTTTAAGGGGGTGTGGTAGGGGGCGTGTCCTATGCTTACATACTTTTGCTAGTAGGTGTCCCTCATTTCCATCTCAAAAAGTTGGGAGGTATGTATACACTGTGGACATGTTAATCCGCCTGCTAGTAACCAACAGCATGGCTGCCTCCAAGGTGGCAACAACTTTTTCCTCTTTAGCAGCTGCTCTGTCAAAACAGCCAAGTCATCAAAATCTCCATTTACCGATGCTGGAGAGTGACATGGTTGGAGATTTCGACGAGTTGGCTATTTTGACAGAACACCGACATGAATAAACTCCAGTATGCATGTATGGGCGTTATGTCATCCTGGCTTGCCCAATCGAGAAGGCCAAAGATGTTGAATCTGGAAGCCGAGGTGAAGATGTTGGCATCAGTGAAGGAGCTGGCAGATGTTGAATCAGTGAAGTCTTTAGTAAATTAGCATTTCTTCACACCAGTGTCCGTTGTGTAGGGGCAGTAAGGGGTGGAGTGAAGTGCTATAACAATGCATTACACTGTTTACGTATTTTTTAACTTTATTAAAGTGTGACAAAAGGATACTTTATTCCCGAGTTCCGGCACCAAAAAAAAAAAAGGACACTTTATTCAAATCTGCGCACCACGATGTGTTGTGACATGCTGCAGTGACGTACGGTGCAGTAATCTGCACCAGGGCCTCTGATAAGGCAGTACAACCAGCCCTCCTGTATGGAGCCCGGCTCCATCAGTCCAAAAAAAGGGGGCCTGGGCATTTGCCGAGCAGGAGGGCCAGCTGTACTGCCCTATTGCTTACATTTGTGACTCTTGTGGATCTTCCTGCAGCACTGCCGGCTTCTGCCCTTTTCTCGCTCTTTGGTTGTGCTGCAGGGGGATTGGTTCTTGGATCTGCTTCCCCTTTCAACCTGCTGTTGGCCCCCCTCCCTCTCATCACTGCCGGCTTCCCTCCTGCTGCTGAAGGTGCACAGGGGGATCAGTTTCAGGATAGGGAGTGAGGAGGCGACCGGTAAATTTCCCATATTTACAGGCCCCTTCCTTTTCTGAGTGAACACAGTGAGCAATCGGTACTGATCACTCCTATGTTCATTTATCACTGAAGCATAGTAAACTGTGTTTACTATGCTGAGGTTTGTGAATGAACAGGAAGCTCACTCACTGCCCAGTGCATCTGAAGCTGCAGTGAAAGGGACTAATGAATTTATGTCCTCAGTCTCTTCTCTCCAATGTGAGACATCAGAAGTCTATATTGACTTATAGCCCATCAAAGTCTGCCCAAAGGGCAGGTAAAACATGTTAAAAAAAATTACAATCCTAAAAAACAATGCAAAAACATTTTAATTAATAATAAAAAAAAATAACGATCTTAAGAGTAGTCAGCATTTGATCTCTTTAGAGAGCATTTGACAGGCAGTAAAGAAGCCCGCCTGCTTTATCCCCGCAATGGCGGGCTCCAACCATGTGCTTTGCACACAGTTGCCGGGGGTTGTCAGGTAGGATGTACGGGGCAGAGAATTGTCATGTCAGGTGGGATGTACGGGGCAGAGAATTGTCATGTCAGGTGGGATGTACGGGGCGGGGGTTGTCAGGTGGGATTTACAGTGGCGGAGAATGGTCATGTCAGGTGGGATGTACGGGGCTGGGGGTTGTCAGGTAGGATGTACGGGGCAGGGGGGGTTGCCAGGTATGATGTATAGGTTGGAGGGTTGTCAGGTAGGATGTACGGGGTGGGGGGTTGTCAGGTAGGATGTACGGGGAGGGGGGATGTCAGGTGGGATGTATGGGGCGGGGGGTTGTCAGGTAGGATGTACGGAGCAGGGGGTTGCCAGGTGGCATGTACGGGGCGGGGGGTTGTCAGGTGGGATGTACGGGGTGGGGGGTTGTCAGGTAGGATGTACGGGGTGGAGGGTTGTCAGGTAGGGTGTACGGGGGCAGGGAGTTGTCAGGTGGGATGTATGGGGTTGGGGGTTGTCAGGTAGGATGTACGGGGTGGCCGGTTGCCAGGTGGGATGTATGGGGCGGGGGGTTGTCAGGAGGTAGGATGTACAGGGGCAGGGAGTTGTCAGGTGGGATGTACGGGGCGGGGGGTTGTCAAGTAGGATGTACGGGGGCAGGGGGTTGTCAGGTAGGATGTATGGGGCGGGGGATTGTCAGGTGGGATGTATGGGGTGGGGGGTTGTCAGGTAGGATGTACGGGGGCAGGGGGTTGTCAGGTAGGATGTATGGGGCGGGGGATTGTCAGATGGGATGTACGGGGCGGGGGGTTGCCAGGTAGGCTGTATGGGGCCCTGTGATGTACAGGAAGGGGGGGGGTTGCCGGTGGGATGTATGGGACCCTGTGATGTACGGGAAGGGGGGGGTTGCCAGGTGGGATGTACAGGGTTGGGGGGTTGCCAGGTAGGATGTATGGGGCGGGGGGGTTGCCAGGTAGGATGCGAGGCGGGTGGGGGTTGCCAGGTAGGATGTGCGGAGTGGGGGGTTGCCAGGTAGGCTGTATGGGGCCCTGTGATGTACGGGAAGGGGGGGGTTGCCAGGTGGGATGTACAGGGTGGGGGGGTTGCCAGGTAGGATGTACGGGGCGGGGGGTTGCCAGGTAGGATGCGAGGCGGGGAGGTTGCCAGGTAGGATGTACGGGGTGGGGAGGTTGCCAGGTAAGATGTACGGGGCAGGGAGTTGCCAGGTAGGATGTACGGGGCGGGGGGTTGTCAAGTAGGATGTACGGGGGCAGGGGGTTGTCAGGTAGGATGTATGGGGCGGGGGATTGTCAGGTGGGATGTATGGGGTGGGGGGTTGTCAGGTAGGATGTACGGGGGCAGGGGGTTGTCAGGTAGGATGTATGGGGCGGGGGATTGTCAGATGGGATGTACGGGGCGGGGGGTTGCCAGGTAGGCTGTATGGGGCCCTGTGATGTACAGGAAGGGGGGGGGTTGCCGGTGGGATGTATGGGACCCTGTGATGTACGGGAAGGGGGGGGTTGCCAGGTGGGATGTACAGGGTTGGGGGGTTGCCAGGTAGGATGTATGGGGCGGGGGGGTTGCCAGGTAGGATGCGAGGCGGGTGGGGGTTGCCAGGTAGGATGTGCGGAGTGGGGGGTTGCCAGGTAGGCTGTATGGGGCCCTGTGATGTACGGGAAGGGGGGGGGTTGCCAGGTAGGATGTACGGGGCGGGGGGGTTGCCAGGTAGGATGCGAGGCGGGGAGGTTGCCAGGTAGGATGTACGGGGTGGGGAGGTTGCCAGGTAAGATGTACGGGGCAGGGAGTTGCCAGGTAGGATGTACGGGGTGGGGGGTTGCCAGGTAGGATGTACGGGGTGGGGGGTTGCCAGGTAGGATGTACGGGGTGGGGGGGTTGCCAGGTAGGATGTTTGGGGCAGGGGGGGGTTGCCAGGTAGAATGCGAAGCGGGGGGGTTGCCAGGTAGGATGTACGGGGTGGGGGGGTTGCCAGGTAGAATGCGAGGCGGGGGGGTTGCCAGGTAGGATGTACGGGGTGGGGGGGTTGCCAGGTAGGATGTACGGGGTGGGGGGTTGCCAGGTAGGATGTACGAGGCGGGGGGTTGCCAGGTAGGCTGTATGGGGCCCTGTGACGTATGGGGCCCTGTGATTTATGGGGCCCTAGGCTGCACTATATATAAAATGCAGCACATCTGCGTTTTTTAATGCAGCGCACAGCGCCCCACTTTGTATGTAGCGGTGTGGTATGAACAGGACACACAGAAAACAATTGTTTTCCACGTGCCCTTGCTTTGAACCAGCATTAATCTGTACAGAGGGAATGTGAACAAGCCTTCAGACATAAGTGGACAGATATAAATCTTTCATGAGCAAGCCAGCGCAATTGTAATAATTTAAGGCAGAAAATTCAAATTGCTGCTGCCCAGCCGTGACTGGTTCTCTTTAAGTAATAAGCTAGTGAGAAGGGTAATGAAGACAAGCAGTCATCCATAACAACCAATCATATTTTAGCTTATTGAGGTCACAGAGGTTCAAGAGAACCTCAGATCAGTTGCTAGGGGTTGCTGCAGTGTATGCATTGCGCGGTCGCCTTAATAAATAATCCGGCATGTTACTAAATAGGTAATTTTAATGCCATCACTGTGACCATTTCTTTTTTTTTTTTTTTTTTGTTTATGCTGTAGGCTTTTTTCTTGATATAGCCCGTGTGTATTTTTAATAGCTGCTAGCTCGTCAGAAAGGTCTTAAGGATATGCAGCAAATCCAGACAACAGAGTTCGGATTAACATAATGCAGATGCAGCTGCTGCTTGAATGTATAGAACGGTTGTCTTTGCTGGATACAAAAGCCATATAAAACAACAACAACGCATTTTTTTTTTTTTTTTTTTCTCTGTACAAATTTTCTATGGATTTTGGATTTATGTTGATTGGAGGATTGGAGTAGAAATGCTGCATTGGGTGCCTTTTGTGGTTTAATGTGTGTATCGCCTTTTGGGAAAGCACTTGCTACAGCGGTTACGCAGTGGCCTGGAAATTAGGCAGCCAGTGATGTGGAAGGTTATCTTTATAAGTAGGTTGACGCTGAAGCTTGATCTGCTGATGTCACTTAAGGCTGCCCTGCTCCTATATTCTGGGTTATAAATGTCCGTTATCATCACGTAATGCATAGATCCTCTGAGTGTGTCTCCGTGCATCCATACATAAGTGCCAGAGCAAGTTAAAATCTGCTCTACTCCGTTTCACAGAAGACACTATCTGGAACTGCTGCCACATACTGAGCTGTTATCAGCCCAGGCACAAAGTCATTACTGTGCCTGCGATTGCTGCATTTGGGGAATTTGCATTGCATGTGGCAGTTTGCTTTGCAGGGGCCCGACGTTTCGTCAGCATTAGAGGAGTAAATTGTTCTGTAATTAATCCTTTCAGTAAGAAGTACGTTTCCGGTTTGTATGACTTAAGCCTGGCCATACACAGTTAGAATTTTGTTCAAAAACTTCCGCTTTTGGAACGTTTGTTCAATTTCCTAATGGTTGATGGGGACAAATCAATGACCCTTTTAAAATCGAAGGCGAAGGACAGGAAATGTTTCATGTTTTATTACTGAATAAACAAAATTCTAACGGTTATTGTGGTCCTTATTTGGGAAACATCATACGGTACTTGTTGTAAAAAGCACGTGCTACAAAAACGCTTTCTTTTATTATTATTTAAAGTGGTGTTCCACCCAAAAAAAAAAAAAAGCATGCATGTGCCTAAAAAAAAAAAAAAAAAAAAAAAAAACATTTTGAAAAAATGTTTTTTTTTAACTCACCTCTAAATGGCTGTTGCTAGGGGGTCCCTCTGCCCCCTCCCTCTTGTCTATCAGCTGGGACATATTATAGGTCCTAGATGACTGAGCGGCCAATCACGGTGTGCGGCACCGCTCGCACATGCGCAGTGGGTGCCCGGCTGTGAAGCCACAGCCGGGCGCCCACAGTTGCAATGCCGGCGCCGCCGAACGGAGGGGGAGGCGAGCGGGGCTTCGATCCCCCGCATCGCTGGACCCTGGGACAGGTAAGTGTCCGATTATTAAAAGTCAGCAGCTGCAGTATTTGTAGCTGTTGACTTTTAATTTTTTTTTTTTTTTAATGGGAACTTCTCTTTAAGGTACTTATATAGCGCCGTCAATTTACGCAGCACTTTACATATACATTGTACAATCGCATCAGTCCCTACCCTCAAGGAGCTTACAATCTAAGGTCCCTAACTCACATTCATATACTAGGGCCAATTTAGACAGAAGCCAATTAACCTACCAGCATGTCTTTGGAGTGTGGGAGGAAACCGGAGTACCCGGAGGAAACCCACGCAGGCACAGGGAGAACATGCAAACTCCAGGCAGGTAGTGTTGTGGTTGGGATTCGAACCAGTGACCCTTTTTACCTGCTAGGTGAGAGTGCTACCCACTACACCACTGTGCTGCCAATATTTAATGAAGTTGACTATTGATATACCACATCCCTTTCATATATATTCCAAAGGAACAGACACATTTAAAACAGGATTTTGAGTCACAGTTTATACCATAAATGTAACCACTTAAAGGATATGTAAAGGTTTTTTTTTGTTTTTTAAACAAACATGTCATACTTACCTCCTCTGTGCAGTTGGTTTTGCACAGAGTGGCCCCCGATCCTCCTCTTCTGGGGTCCCGCGTGCGGGTGTCTATTGACACAGACAGCAGGACTCGGCCCCGCCCCCCCACCTCCCGCGTATTGGTTTTTAGTGAAAACAACGGGAGCCAATGACTGTGCTGCTATCAATCTTTTCCAATCAGGACCGGAGACACTGGCTGGAGCTGGTGTGCTCGTCCCCGTCGCTGGAAAGACTGGGTTTAGATCAGTAAAAGGGGGGTTCTGGGGGGCTGCTGCATCACAGGAGGTTTTTTACCGTAATGCATTACGGTGAAAAACCTTGAGGGTTTACAACCCCTTTAATTGCAAGGGAGTTGGCGGAGCAAGAAGATACCAGTAAAACCTTAACAACCAGTAAACCCTTTTAAAAAATTCTGAAAAAAAAAACTGCAAGACAAAGGCCTAATGAGCTAGTATGCATAGCATACTAGCTCATTATAAATTACTTACCTTAGATCGAAGCCCCCACAGCGGTCCTCGTTCACCGCTCCGGCGGCCGACATCTCCCCGGGGTTACTTCCAAGTATCGCGGCTCCGGCCAATCATACGTGCTGTTGCTTCAGTTTGCTTAAGTGCACATGTGCCGATGACACATGCAAATGCAGGTTTAGGAGATATCCAGTGTAGCTACAGGTAAGCCTAATTATAGGCTTGCCTGTAGTATAAAGTGGTTGGGCTCCATCACACATTTTCCATCGGAATTTCCGACACACAAAGTTTGAGAACTTGCTATAAAATTTTCCGACAACAAAATCAGTTGCCGGAAATTCCGAACGTGTGTACACAAATCCGACGCACAAAGTGCCACGCATGCTCAGAATAAATTAAGAGACAAAAGCTATTGGCTACCGCCCCATTTATAGTCCCGACATACTTGTTTTACGTCACCGCGTTCAGAACGCTTGGATTTTCCGACAACTTTGTGTGACCGTGTGTATGCAAGGCAAGTTTGAGCCAACATCCGTCGGAAAAAATCCATGGATTTTGTTGTCGGAATGTCCGATCAATGTCCGACCGTGTGTACAGGGCATTAGAGTTACAGAGAAGATCTAGTACTATAATTATTGCTCTCACTCGTGGCAATATCTCACATGTGTGGTTTGAACACAGTTTACATATGTGGGTGCGACTTGCGTATGCGTTCGCTTCTGCACGCGAGCTCGGAGGGACGGGGCGCTTTAAATTATTTTTTTCTTATTTATTTAACTTTTTATTTTTACACTGTCCCTTTAAAAAAAAATTGGATCACTTGTATTCCTATTACAAGGAATGTAAACATCCCTTATAATAGAATTTAGCAGGACAGGACCTCTTTAATGTGAGATTGGGGGTCAAAAAGACCTCAGATCTCACATTTACAATTAAAAGCAAAAAAAAAAATTGAATTTTATGTTTCCACATAAAAAAAAAGCGCCCTTTAAGGCCAGACCGAAGGGTGGAAGTCACATTTGATGTTTTGCTCCGGTCTTCCAAAGGCATAGAGTCGAGTGGGGGCCATCTTGTCCTCACTCGACTTCCTGCCCATCACTCCACCGGATTGGATCATTTCCGCCGCTGCTGATGTCTCCGGTAAGCGGCGGAAACGACCAGGAAGCGGCGGGAGGGGGGGGGGGAACTTTCCCGCTTCCCATAAAAGTGATCCCATGGCAAATCCGCATCTGGGACCACTTTTATGTATAAAAAGATACCGCCCATAGCCCCAGTTTATAAAAAAGATACCGCCCATAACCCCAGTATTTAACGTCAAATTAGCGATGTGTATACACGGTGGGCGGTCCGGAAGTGGTTACAGTTCCTATCACTTTATTACAATAATTATGACATTAAAATCTGATATAAACATCACACTAATCTCATTATCTCCAACTCTCATATGACTCTGTCCACCTGTAGGATCACCTACAGGTGGACAGAGTAGGAGATAGCCGGACAGATTGGGGTAAGAAGTTCCAGAGGATGTGAGAGGCTTTGGAGAAGTCCTGGACTTGGGAATATGCTGTGTAACTGAATAGGGATAGTCTGTGTACAGCCAATGCTCTTTATGTGATTTGTGTTATGATTCATTCTGAACGGCACCCCAGAGCACATAAACAGTGTCAACCAATGCCTGTGCACTTCAGTGTACCTGGATGTGAACGTACATGCGCTGTGTTGCCCAAAATATCGTTCATTGATGCCCATTAAGGGCTCATTCAAAATGGGCTGTCTTAGCACAATGCGTGGCAACACATGAATTACCAGTAACACAATACAGCTGTGACTGGACCCTAATACAAATCATTGTTAATCGTTTGTTAAAAAATTGTTAAACGCACATAATTTTACATGCAAAAAAATGTACATTATTTTTTTTTTTACCATGCAGACCGCAAAACATTGCATCCGTGATCAGCAGATCACTGGTGCAATGTCAGGCTCCTGACAGCTGTCTGCCCATACCTCCATACAGAAAGACAGTTACTCAGCTGCAGGAAGTGTCAGTGAACTACGAGGGCGCTGATGAGTATCATGGTAGTGGTACGACATGTCTGTCGGTGGCAAGACTTGTAGTTCATTCATTCACAGATCACTCATGTCATCAGTCATGCTCCGCACAGACACGCTG
The DNA here is from genome assembly GCA_037952925.1 of Lithobates clamitans. Taxonomy (NCBI): domain Eukaryota; kingdom Metazoa; phylum Chordata; class Amphibia; order Anura; family Ranidae; genus Lithobates; species Lithobates clamitans. The sequence continues at coordinate 3,245,267 of JBBGZY010001198.1, forward strand.
TTTTTAAATTGTGACAGCGGGTGTGGGGAGAGGGTCTCCCATCTGCTGTCACAGTGGAGGATCAAGGGGGGGGTGCAAGGCTGCTGCATCAGTAACATATTATATCCTGAATATGGATGGTTACTAAAGGTGAACTTATCCTTTAGGCCTCATTTAAACTTAGGGTGGCAAAAATGCACAGTTAAGCCGCGTTTTTGCCAACCGCCGACCCCCCCCCCCCCTTTAAACTGCAATAGGCATCAGACGGGGGTGTTTACATGCTACGGCCCTGACGCTTTGTATCCGCTGCAAAGTTGACCCAACTTGTAGCAACTCTACATATTCAAGTCATTGGTGAAACTCCACAAATGCCCTGCAATCGCTTGCAATGTCAACCAAAACAGGCGACGAGGAGGAGTCCCACTGCCTCACTGCCTGTCAGGAGCCTCTAGTGCGCAATCTTGAGCGTAGTTTAGGGTTTAGAGGCAGGAGAGATTTAGACACACGTCTAAATCTATCCTTAAGAGAAGTGATCAAGGCCAAAAGATTTATTTTCAGTTTTGAATAAAGTAAGGATGGGTTTTTTAGGCCTCCTTCACAGGACCATGTAGATGCAGCCACCAGATTCCTGCCGTAAGGATCAGCAGATTCTTGCAGATGAAATGAACTAAGGACAGGCTGACAGAGGCCGTTGCTGTTCACATGTACACAAAGCAGTTGTCTGCATTTAGGGATTGATTTCCAAGCCTGGACGCAATCAGCTTGGTGTTGCTTGGAGCTAAACTTTGGGCCCATCCTCACTTTAACATTATGCTGGGTATTAAATCATTTTGAAAAGCCAGCCAATTTTCAGGGCTGCTCGGAATTTAGGTACACACCTAGATATTTGGTGGACCTGCCCGATAGCCCAAACCTTTTTGGAAAGAAATTTTCGAAATTGCCTCCAGAATGTTTGAATTATTGGCGCAACCAAACCCAACCACTGCATTATTTAATTTGAAACCGGATTACTTAACACATACCCAATTCAAACTTTTTGTTCAACTCCTTACGGCTGCAAAACAAAGTTTGGCGAAGGCATGGAAATCCCCTACTTTGGTAATGGCCAAGACGAAACATAGAATGAATATTACCATGACTCACGCCAAAATGGTGGCTATAGAACGAGACCAGGTGTCCAAATTTGAAAAAAATATGGTACCCCTGGATAAAATACCACTTGCCACCAACTTTTGATGAAACTGTCCTCTTGCCATGGTAGTTGATTCAAAACAATCATACCCTACCTTGCGTTGGCTCTTGAACCGACCTTGTGGACTTCTTCTCCTCTCTATCTTTTATCTCTAGTCGAACATTTTAGTATCAAATATATTTCATATATAATATGTATATACATATATAATATATAAACAATCATACCATACCTTGCGTTGGCTCTTGAATCAACCTTGTGGACTTCTTCTATCTCCTCAACTTTTTCTCCCCACCCTATTTTGATTTTGAAGCTCACTACCTTACAGCGTGCAACCTGCTCCCTCAATCTTTTCACAGCAATTCCGGTTAGTCTAGTCAAACATTTTAGTATCTAGTATATTACTACACAACTTCTCACCAATGCTTCAGGTTGCTTCAGGTTGTATCTAGTTACATATCACGTGTAATGTATTTTTTTTTTTTTGCTTTCTTTTTCTTTTATAAACTTGTATAACAATGAGCTTCATTAACTCTATCTTAATATGTTTGATTAACATTTCTGTTATTTCTTATGAAGTTAATAAAATCTTTTGGCAAGGAAAAGCCAGCCAATGCATTGCAATACAGCCAAGGTTGGACATGACCCATGTTTTTTTTCTATTGTTGTGCAATGTGGTAATGCATGGTAAAATGCACATTTTGCCAAGTGTTACTGCAATGACTAATGCCCCGTACACACGGTCGGACATTGATCGGACATTCCGACAACAAAATCCATGGATTTTTGTCTGACGGATGTTGGCTCAAACTTGTCTTGCATACACACGGTCACACAAAGTTGTCGGAAAATCCGATCATTCTGAACGCGGTGACGTAAAACACGTAGGTCGGGACTATAAACGGGGCAGTGGCCAATAGCTTTCATCTCTTTATTTATTCTGAGCATGCGTGGCACTTTGTCCGTCGGATTTGTGTACACACGATCGAAATTTACGACAACGGATTTTATATCCTGCTCTCAAACTTTGTGTGTCGGAAAATCCGATGGAAAATGTGTGATGGAGCCTACACACGGTCGGAATTTACGACAACAAGGTCCTATCACACATTTTCCGTCGGAAAATCCGACCGTGTGTACGGGGCATTAGTGTGAATGGGCCCTACCTGTTTCATTAAGAAAAATCCCAATGTGTGCGTTTTATCAGGAGGTCCCACTTACACATAACTAGAAAAGTTGGAAGGAAGAAACAAATTCAAACATTATAATTATGACAAGAAAAAATAATATAGCACATACAATTGCGACACAAGTCATATTGTAATTAAATGATATTAACAATTACCTTTCCTTTTCAATCTGTAATTTTCTGAAAATGTAATGCAATATGGCTACCTGGAGGTGTTCTGTACACAGAGTATGTACTGACCACTCCCCAGAAACATCATTTCCTGCTTGTGTGATTGGCTCACCAATTTTCCCAGAAGTCTGCCTAAGATACAAGTCAGATTTCAGGCATCTCCTGCAACAAAAATTTAATTTTTGGTGAGATACTCCCAATAGGAACACGTCTAAAGGGATGCAGGCCCTGCAACTTTCCTCATTAGAGCCTTGCAGCTGCACAGCTGACTGATAATTATGAAACCACTCCCATTATACCCACTCAGCCCAGAGGAACAAACAGGGATTTCTTCAGATCAACAAAAGGTAGGAATCTGCAACAAAGGTTGTTAGAATCCTTGCAACGTACATAGATCACCCAGAGGGGAATGTTTTTTTCTCAACAAAAGTGGAGTTACGCTTTAATACTTGATCAGTTTCTCTTCTGATCAATTTCGATTTATAGTCGACAACCCATTTGCTTGATATGCCACACACAAAGTGGAACTAGATGGATAGTTAAAATACGATCATTAGTTACACTATGTTGTCAAAAGTATTGGAATGTTTGACCATACTTGCAGAAGCGCAATTGTGAGGTCAGGCACTGATGTGGACGAGAAGGCCTGGCTCGCAGTCTCCGCTCTAATTCATCTCAAAGGTGTTCTGTTGGGTTGAAGTCTATTGGGTTGACGCTAGTCAAGTTCCTCCACCTTAAACTCACTCATCCATGTCTTTAAGGCCTTTTTTTATCTTTGCGGTATCTACTACAGTGATTTCCAGCTTCCAGGGGCATTGGCAAGGAATGTTATATACAGAACATAGTTACATTAGTCCAAGCCAGACTAATGCAACTATGTACAATATACTAGGATTGCACCTATACCATGTACCAATTAATATGGCATACCTTAACTTCTGTTTGTAATTTATTTACTCCTTTGTGTGCTATTTAAGTCCATACAAAATTAATGGACCCAAATCGCACTGCAAAGAATCGCATGCAATTTGAACAAGAATGCGGTGCGATTCCTGTCCGAATCCTGTTTGAACCGAGGCTGAAGTCACTGTAACAAGCCTGGGTTCACACAGGAGCTGCGGGAAACTGCATGTGATGAGGACAGAAATCGCACTGCATTAGTGCAATTTGAGCCCATTTGTATGGGCGCAAATTGCACCGCAAAGGTATCGGAGCATTTTCACTCGTGAAAATACTTGGTATCGGCACCGATACCGGTATTGGTATCAGTGCAACCCTAAAATATACATATCTGGAATTCCTCTTCGATGGTTTGGTTTTTTCTTTCACACTTTCATACATCTTTTCTTCTGTGGTGTCCATCCTTTTCTTCTTCTTTTGCCTTTTTTCCTCTGATTTTTATAATGGATCTTCCCGAGGGAAATATTAAATGTGGCACAAGTAACATCTAAATGGGCTGTAGGGAGCATAAATGTTGAAGCAATGACTTGCAAAGGGGCTGTAGTAGCAGTGATCTCTAGCAGTCTCATGTAATGTGGTGGGAGGTCTATAACTGTTTCCTGAAGATTGTGTACAGTCTCCAACAACTCCTATAGCATGTTTGCAGTCTAACAGCTTTCAGTAGCATTACATACCCTGAATATTAGGTGCAGCCCTTTGTTATAGTCAAGGGCTGCACTTGATGCGATATTAAAGCCTTGGTTTAAAAAAAAAAACAAAAAAAACCAAACATGTTATACTTACCTGCTCTGTGCAGTGGTTTTGCACAGAGCAGCTCGGATCCTCCTCTTCTTGGGTCCCACACTGGCACTCCTCGCTCCTTCCTCCTGCCAGGTGCCCCCACAGCAAGCAGCTTGCTCTGGGTTTACCCAAGCAGGCATGCTCTCGAGCCACGTCTTTGTGTGTCCATTCACACACACAGCCGCAGCTCGGCCCTGCCCCCTCCGTCTCCTGATTGGCTCACGGGTTGTGATTTACAGCAGCAGGAGCCAACTGCCAAAAGCCAGTTCCCAGAGAGGCAAGGCTCTCATGGACATTGCTGGATCGAGAGGGGGTTTAGGTAAGTATTACAGGGGGCTGGGGGGCTGCTGCACACAGAAGTTTTTTTTTTACCTTCATGCATGGAATGCATGAAAGTAAAAAGCCTTGTGCCTTTACAACCACTTTGAGGACACCAGTGTTATTTTTTACATTTTTTTGAAGCACATGATTAGAGTTTGAGGCTCTAATTGGCTTGAAAAAAGGGTGGGGTCTGCGCCCCAAGCTCACCCAGTTGTGTGACCATAGCTATTAGATTGTAAGCTCTTCTGAGCAGGGCCCTCTTAATCCTCTTGTATTTTATTGTATTATAACTGTATTGTCTCCCTTTTATATTGTAAAGCGCTGCGTAAACTGTTGGCGCCATATAAATCCTGTATAATAATAATAGCAAATTAATATTTGCTATTGTCTTCCTGCCTCTGCTCCCGGCCAATCAGGAAGCGGGTCCTGAGGCCCATTTGGCCTAGAGGACTAGAGGAGAAGCGACCTTATTGGCTGGCACCAGGGAAGACGTACAGGGAGATTCGGGAGATGACCGTCCTCATCAGAGCGATCTCTCTGCTCTGCATCGCTGCCAACACAGCCAGCCACAACAAGCCAGAGCCGACCGCGTGAGTACCACCCACCAACCGACCCACATGGAGAGTATGATAGGGATAGGGACATAGGGATCTGATCGCTGTCCAACCCTCACAGTCTGGTGTATGGACATCCTTTGTGACTCTGTGGAGGGGCAGTTTAATTTTCAGGAATTTGCCCTTGAATCTTCATTTTGCAGTGATTTAGTACTTGAGCCATGAGAGCTGTCCATGGTATCTGGATTTTTACAGGACTCAAAGCAGCCCTCCCCCGCCTCACCTTACATACACCATCCCTTATCCCTGGGTCTGCCAGAGAGGATTATCACAGGCCTCAGAACAATGTGCAATATATTTTAATATGTCTGGAAGGTAATGAACTGGGATTGAATCACTTGTGCTGTAACAAACATTGAATCTCACCGGCTGTCACGGTCTGCTTTATTATGCATAGCACTGGGCTTAAAGACATGTCATCATACCAACGCTTGTTGTTTTATTTATATGTAAATTAAACCTGTACTAAGGGAAATACACAGGCTATCGTTACTGACCTTCTTCTGGAAATGCTCTTTGCTTGGCTGTCTCTGGCTTCAAAACTTGCGAGGCGCTAAGGTAGAGCAAGCATACAGCTAATGACCTCAGAGGAAAGTCGGAACCCCTGATCTGCATTGGCCTTTGGCCTCATTCACTTAGGCGCTGAGGCCCCTAGTTCATGTATGGGCCATGTGGGAAGGACTTTGTTGATAGGAGGGGAGAGCAGAGTGAACAGAGAGAAGACCTCATCAATCTGCTGCATCTCTTTTCATTGTCCAGTCAGTAGGAGTGGAGAGTGGAGAGAGGACATCACAGTATCCCTTCTACAGTCTTCTACAGTCTTCAACAGTAGAATAGAAGGTGCTGTCATGTGCATGCCTGTGAGGGGGCTGTGTAAATAGTGTGAAAGTATAAGAAAGAGGGAGGAAAGCAGGGCGTTGCTAGGTCTACAAAAGATCTGGGGCTAAAGCCCATAGCAGCGTAGTAAAGAAAGTCATACGCTTGGGCAGGCATACACATGTATATAATATACGTGTGTGTATATATATCCCCAGAGAGCCTCCCCCTTACATCAGGGTCCCCAGAAAGCCTTCCCCTTGCATCAGGGTTTTCAGAGAACCCCCCTTAAATCAGGGTCCCCAGAGAGCCATCCCCCTTAAATCAGAGTCCCCAGAGAGCCTCCCCCTTAAATCAGAGTCCCCAGAGAGCCCCCATTTACATCAGGGTCCTCAGAGAGCCTCTCCTCCCCTTGGGGACCCCTGCAGAGACTTGGGGCTATGGGCCCCAGATTCGGGGCTATAGCCCCAAAAGCCACCCCCTAGCGACGCCACTGGAGGAAAAAGAAAGGAATGAGAAGAGAGTTGCCCCTCTTGATCAAGACCTTGACCTATCCCTACCTTTGTTTGTTTTCATGATTTTAAATGGAAGATTATACATAAGGTATCCACTAACTCCAACCCCTCTTGAACATGTCTTGTTTGTCCTGTAGGAAGCTTGCTAATCTTTCTTGAAGAGAAATTCCAAGAGATCCTGCTTTCAGACACTGAGGTGCTCTATAGGTAGGGCCAGAGCCGCCTCTATTTTTTGAAAGAACATAAGGCCTTTTAACATCTGCCAGACGATGCTGAAGATGTCTTATGAGTCTGTGGTGGCCAGTGGTCTACTTTATGCAGTGGCATGTTGGGGAAGCAGGCTTAGGGTGGCCGACACCAACAGACTCAACAAACTGATTCGCAAGGCCAGTGATGTTGTTGGATTGGAGGTAAAGTCTTTAACAACAGTGTTGGAGAGGAGAATTTTGTCCAAGGCGTGTTCAGTCTTGGAGAACGTCTCCCACCCACTACACAATTCGCTGATCAGTCTGCGGAGTACCATCAGTGACAGATTGTTATAACCACAATGCACCAGAAAGTGACACAGGAAATAATTGTTCCCTGTGGCCATCAAGTTATATAATTCTTCCCTGTGAGGGCTGGATGTAAAGATTTAAATCTGGTTTATGATTAGTATTTTTATGTAGTTTTTATATTATGTTGGTATTACAGTGCCTTGAAAAAAGTATTCATACCCCTTGACATTTTCCACATTTTGTCATTTTACAACCAAAAACGTAAATGTATTTTATTGGGATTTTATGTGATAGACCAACACAAAGTGGCACATAATTGTGAAGTGGAAGGAAAATGATAAATGGTTTTCCAAATTTTTTACAAATAAATATCTGAAAAATGTGGTGTGCATTTGTATTCAGCCCCCCCGAGTCAATACTTTGTAGAACCACCTTTCACTGCAATTACAGCTGCAAGTCTTTTTGGGGATGTCTCTACCAGCTTTTCACATCTAGAGAGTGACATTTTTGCCCATTCTTTGCAAAATAGTTCAAGCTCTGTCAGATTGGATGGAGAGCGTCTGTGAACAACAATTTTCAAGTCTTGCCACAGATTCTCAATTGGATTTATGTCTGGACTTAGACTGGGCCATTCTAACACATGAATATGCTTTGATCTAAACCATTCCATTGTAGCTCTGGCTGTATATTTAGGGTCGTTGTCCTGCTGGAAGGTGAACCTCCGCCCCAGTCTCAAGTCTTTTGCATACTCCAATGCCACGTACACACTAGCGGATTTTCCATCGGAAAAAACTTGGATGGTTAAACTATTCTATTACAAGGGATGTAAACATCCCTTGTAATAGAAAAAGAGCATGACAGGACCTCTTAAATATGAGAACTGGGGTAAAAAAAAAACTCAGATCTCATATTTACACAAAAATGCAACAATAAAAAAAAATGTCGTTTGAAAAAAAAAAAAAGAAAGTCCCTTTTTGACGACGTTTTGAAGTCGCTTCCGCCCTGCAATGGTATGGAGCCGGGTGGGGACCATCTTCCCCTCACTCAGCTCCATGCCAAGCAGGGTACAGGATCCGATCGCTGCCGGCATCTCCGGTAAGCGGTGGAGAGCACTGGTAAGCAGCGGGGGGGGGGGCCCTCTCCCGCCCCGCCACCGATAAAAGTGATTTCCTGGTGAATCCGCCGCTGAGACCACTTTTATCTGAAAGCGAACCGCCCGCTGAAGAAGTGAATACTGGGGTTATGGCAGCTAGCTGCTGCCATAACAACGATATTCCACTTCAAAGAGCCGCCGGGCAGTCCGTAAGTGGTTAAACATCTCCACAACTTTATCCCTGACCTGTCTGGTGTGTTCCTTGGCCTTCACGATGCTGTTTGTTCACTAAGGTTTGATAACAAACCTCTTAGGGCTTCACAAAACAGCTGTATTTATACTGAGATTAAATTACACACAGGTGGACTCTATTTACTAATTAGGTGACTTCTGCAGGCAATTTGTTCCACTAGATTTCAGTTAGGGGTATCAGAGTAAAGGGGGGCTGAATACAAATGCACGCCGCACTTTTCAGATATTTATTTGTAAAAAAATTTGAAAACCATTTATCATTTTCCTTCCACTTCACAATTATGTGCCACTTTGTGTTGGTCTATCACATAAAATACATTTACGTTTTTTGGTTGTAGCATGCCAAAATGTGGAAAATTTCAAGGGCTATGAATACTTTTTCAAGGCACTGTATGTTAATTATTATTTGGGCTAATGCTAGAGAAAGTGGTGTATTATTTGCATTTTTGGTAGTTTGATTTTTTTGTTATTTTTTAATCTGTGTTATTTATTCTATGTTGTATATTAATTGTATGGATGGTTTATTAGAGTATAGTTTTTTTCTATTTGTTTAATGGGTGCTAATTGCTGTTATTGGTATTTTTGTTGTGTCATTGTGCCTTGTTCTGTTAATTGTTGTGATTTTGTGTTGTCTTTATTGAGTGTGGCTGTGTCGCAATAATTTCCCTTTGGGATTAATAAAGTATTCTGATTATCGGTAGGTGACTTCCATGCTTTGGGTATGAACATTTTGGCTCCTAAGAAGATATAGATGAAGAGGGCTGTTTTGCATTCCTGGGAGCATTGATATTAATATCAGAGCGGATCGTTGTATATATTTTTGTCCAATATCATTTGATCTTAGACTCTCAGTAATGAAGAATTGTTCCCGTCTGTTCACATCTCCCGAAAACATATGTATAACCCCCCCCCCCCCCCGCTCTTTTCTTGCCAAGAGATTCCCAAGACTGCCCGCTCACCTAACCTATGCCCATCACAAGACAGTTGGGGCAGAAATATTATTTTAGAAACAATGCAGTAGTGAAAGTGGGATTACTCTTGCTGCACCAGGAGTCATGAGATTCTATTGTGGGGAGCAGAGTCAATGGGAGAAAAACTTGTTGATGGGATTACAGTTTTATGTAAGAACAGAGGTTAACCAATTATTCAGAATTCACAAGACAAGAAAAGGGATAGTCCACCTAAAAGTGATATTTTAGTTATTGGTGTAGCCTAATGGGCTGCGTCTTCCCTTGGTTACTTATATAAATATGAAGTGGAGTGTTGGCAGAAAGACCCAGTGGTCCGCGAATCTATCCCTTTAAAAAAAATTTAAACTTTTTTGTCTGAGTATAGATCTATGTTTGTCCCAGACATGTTTAAAGAACAATTCCTGATATGGATATTTTATTCATAGTTACATTAGTTCAAGCTGGACCAGGGGCGGACTGACCATTGAGCAACTCGGGCACTGCCCGAGGGCCCTGGGCCACTAGGGGGCCCCATCAGGGTTGCCAGCCTCAGTAAAACCAGGGACAGTATGTATAAATCTGTGTTTTTTTTACATCTGTCTGTGTATACTGTGTGTACATGTATGTGTATACTGTGTGATTGTATACTGTGTGTGTGTATACTGTGTGGCCCAATAATCTCTGATTGCCTGGGGGCCCCATAATCTTCTATTGCCCGTGGGCCCCATAAGTTATCATTCCGCCCCTGAGCTTGACCAATGTACAATATAACTATGCATATACTATGCTAAAGGTGGCAAGGCCGGGTGGTGACGTTACACTCTCTACCTTGTCCAATCAGGGAACACTTTGTATTCGTTCAAAAAATGCAAAGCATTCTCTGAATGGGGCCTGTATCCAGCAGCCAACCCCCTGTGTTCAGAAAGCATCAGGACAGCCGCTCGGCAAGGGAGCTGGAAGCTAGTGGAGATCACTGGAGTAGCTGTGTCCAATTCTGTGGTTTCCATCTTCCAGGGGCATTGGCCAGGTGTGATATATGCATATGTATAAAATAACGATACCCTGAATTCCTCTATAAATTCACTTACTGTTGACCCATTCACCTCTGCTGGAAGTCTGCTCCAAACATCAACTACACTTTCGTTAAAAAATACTTTAGAAGATTAGCTTTGACGTTCCTTCTACTTTGAGGTCATGTCCCTGTGTTCAGAGGTTTTCATTTTTAGAGCATTTGTTTTATTTTCTAATGGTTAGTGGGGTCATATCGAAGTAGTGATTCGAAAATTCGAAGGAAGAGGATGGAGAGGCTTTCACAAACAGACAAAATTGTAACTGTGAATGTGGATTGCATGCAAATAGAAGGTCTGGATGAAAATCTCAAACTTTCAACAAACAAGATCCCATGTAATTAAATGGTGGCTGTTCACATATGTGCCTTCTGTGCCTCATGAGGCACCTATAGCTTGAAAGCTGATGCTCCAAAAGCTACTCTGGGTACTTTTGAGGCAGATTTTGGTGTTTTTGGCCCCATAGACTCAATGGGAATGCTTGTAAATGCTTTTTTCAGGCATATTTCAGGCATTTGTTATCTTGTGAACCGGTCTCCCTCCTCGTTAGTGCTTTAATTTGGCTTAAACAAAAAAATACTTGATGCTTAAACACATACACATCTAAAATGCTTGTGTGTGCACACAAAAATGCTCAAATAAAAACACCTGAAAACATCTCGATATCGCTCTCCTCATGTATGAATGCAGCCATCAGGACTTTCAATCAAGATTAGTTGACTCAACAATGGCAAAAAGAAATGCTCTAGCAAACGATATTTCTTCTAACCTTTATGATATTTAAGGGTTAAAATCTTTCCCTCCTTTCCTCAAGACTGTTCATATTAGGTTTCTGTCTGCAATCTCTCCTGATATGTTTTATCCCATAGACCTTTCACCGTTTTGTTGCCTGTCTTTGGACTTGTTCTACTTTATCAATATCTTTTTGTAAGTGAGGTCTCCAGAACTGGACAGAGTATTCTAAATGAGGTCTAATTAAAGATCTGTATAGGGGAATCAGGACCTCCTTCCTCCGGCGATTCTACTAAAGATACATTCCAGCATTCTATTTGCTTCCCCCACTGCCTGGCCACACCATTTGCTTATTTTGCAATAATCTGAAATAAGCCCCCTGCAATATTTTTCCTCTGCAGTTCTGGTCAATACTGTACCCTCAATATTGTACTCAGAGGATTCTTGGATATGTCTTGAATACTCTACCAGTGACATCTCCCTGCCATAATTCAGACTCTGTTCCTGGCCACCTGGGAGTTTTTGATATTCCTACCTACCTTTGTGTGTTCTGGCTTCCCCTGGTATATTCTACATAATATAAAATAAGTAAAAATCCAGGAGGAACAGTAAATCCCCTTCTAAATATCAACAGCAAGTGTACAGACCCCGGAACTCAAGTGAGAAACCTCACTAAGGTCAAGTGTAGTATCTGTTCTTATCAGTATCCAGTAGGGGTGCTGCGCCGCCATTCTGGTCTTTTGGTAGAAATGGCTGGCTGTATAGTATCCCTGCTGGAATGTTGGGGGCTAATGCCAGCTGGAACAGAAATCGGGGCGCCCACGGGATGTGGGCCCACAAGAGTAATTCCTCAGCAAGACTGGGGGGGGCCCAGTGCCTCCTGATTTGAATGGGTCTACCTTGTCTGGCCATGGGCTGGGAAGGCAGGGAGACTGCGGTGTCTGTGCCCCCTTGGAGTTGGTCACCCTTGGGGTGTTCTTAGTAGCACTTGGTTTTGGAAACCCCACAGTGTGAAAATGCACATGGCCACGTCACTTGCTTTTTTTTCTGCACAGGGTCTGTATGGGCTAGGTCTTTTGGCTAAGTCCGGGGCAAATTTGTGCTACCAGGCCGCAAGGTCTAGCCAGTGCACCTGCATTATTTGTTCTTTTTTTTTTTGCACTGTTTTTCATGCTGTACTTTAGCCTATGTTTCTTTCACATGGATGGATGGTGTGGGTCCTCAAGCCTACCCTGAAGTCTAGGGGGAGGATGTGTGGCCTTTAGATTCCTTCCCCCCCTGAACCAGGGGTCTCTCTTCGGGGGAGCCCCTCACCTTGTACTCGGTGATTGGCTTTGGCTGGCCATGAGGAGAGGGGTCTTCCAGGCCTTTTGGCTAGGTGTACTATGTTCAAGCATTGCTCTTGTCAGGAGCCTTGCGCCCCAGGGGTCAGGGTAAGGTCTTACTCCTTTCGGGGGGTTGACAAGAGATACACCCTTAAGTGCGCTTTTTTTTGTGTGTTTCACATGTACTTTTCTTAGGTGTTTTTCTGCACTACCATGGATTCATAAAAGAACATAAAAGAACCTCACCAACAGAGTGCCAGAGGAAAATAAGAAATTGGCAGCATATACCTAAGATATCAGTTTGAGTGAGCCAAATCCCTTAGTAAATAATTCACACTGTGGTAATAGAAGAACCTAAATGCAGCATATCATCCTTGTCCCTTTGGGTTAATTATCAGTCAAAGGTCCAGCTGGTCACTATTTGTGAGGCAATCAGCAGTATGTAAAGGTTGAGTGGATATATAGATTGCGTGAATAGTCCACAGTATTGAAGCTCCATATGTGTCATGTCTCCGCCAGCTGCCTATTTTTGATTCAGTCCTTGTGCGTCTCATGCAGTCTAAGGCATAACTACAGAAGGTTGGGACTGGTCCTGGGTCCATGATGTCTGATCCTTAGTAAATTGCTGCCAGCTATTAGGGAAGGGCGAACGGTTCGGCCCGAGCATTAGTTCGGGCCGAACTTTGGTTGTTCAGATGTTCGGCGAACAATGAACATTATGCGGTGTTCGCGGCAAATGTGAAAGCCGCGGAACCCCGTTAAACGTGCGACTCCGCCTTCCTCTGCATCAAAGGGGGGCGGGGTCACCCGTTTACATCGCTGGGTGGCCCTGCCCTCAGCTATATAACATCTGTCACAGAGAAGAAGCGTCACTCGGTGGGAGCCTCTTATGGAGGCGGAGCTGTTGCGGCTTTTTTTTTCCTTTTTTTCGATCTGTCGGGTGGCGTGAGATGCATCTACATAGTGGGACATTTTTTATTTTTTTTATTTTTTAATAAAAGACTTGTCCCAAAGTGTCTCCTGTCTTTTTTACTATTTTTGACACATTTTTGTGAAATGGTAGGGGTACAATGTACCCGTTACCAATTTACATAGGGGGGAGGCTGGGATCTAGGGGTCCCCTTGTTAAAGATTCCAGATTCCAATAAGCCCCCCGCCCACAGACCCCCACAACCACCGGGCAAGGGTTGTGGGGATGAGGCCCTTGTCCCCATCAACATGGGGACAAGATGAGTTGGGGGGCTACTCCAAAGCACCCTCCCCATGTTGAGGGCATGTGGCCTGGTACAGTTCAGGAGGGGGGGGCGCTCTCTCGTCCCCCCTCTTTTCCTGCAGCCTGCCAGGTTGCGTGCTCGGATAAGGGTCTGGTATGGATTTTGGGGGGGGGGACCCCTATGCCATTTGTTTTTAATTTGGTGCAGGTTTTCCCTTAACCACTTCAGCCCCGGAAGGATTTACCCCCTTCCTGACCAGAGCACTTTTTACAATTCGGCACTGCGTCGCTTTAACTGCTAATTGCGCGGTCATGCAATGCTGTACCCAAACGAAATTTGCGTCCTTTTCTTCCCACAAATAGAGCTTTCTTTTGATGGTATTTGATCACCTCTGCCGTTTTTATTTTTTGCGCTATACATGGAAAAAGACCGAAAATTTTGAAAAAAAATGATATTTTCTACTTTTTGTTCTAAAAAAAATCCAATAAACTCAATTTTAGTCATACATTTAGGCCAAAATGTATTCGGCCACATGTCTTTGGTAAAAAAAATGTCAATAAGTGTATATTTATTGGTTTGCGCAAAAGTTATAGCGTCTACAAACTAGGGTACATTTTCTGGAATTTACACAGCCTTTAATTTATGACTGCCTATGTCGATTCTTGAGGTGCTAAAATGGCAGGGCAGTACAAAACCCCCACAAATGACCCCATTTTGGAAAGTAGACACCCCAAGGAATTTGCTGAGAGGCATGTTGAGCCCATTGAATATTCATTTTTTTTGTCCCAAGTGATTGAATAATGACAAAAAAAAAAAAATTACAAAAAGTTGTCACTAAATGATATATTGCTCACACAGGCCATGGGCATATGTGGAATTGCACCCCAAAATACATTTAGCTGCTTCTCCTGAGTACGGGGATACCACATGTGTGGGACTTTTTGGGAGCCTAGCCGCGTACGGGGCCCCGAAAACCAAGCACCGCCTTCAGGATTTCTAAGGGCGTACATTTTTGATTTTACTCCTCACTACCTATCACGGTTTTGAAGGCCATAAAATGCCCAGATGACATAAACCCCCCCCAAATGACCCCATTTTGGAAAGTAGACACCCCAAGCTATTTGCTTTGAGGCATGTTGAGTCCATGGAATGTTTTATATTTTGACACAAGTTGCGGGAAAGTGACAATTTTTTTTTTTTTTTTTTTTTTCTTTGCACAAAGTTGTCACTAAATGATATATTGCTCACACAGGCCATGGGCATATGTGGAATTGCACCCCAAAATACATTTAGCTGCTTCTCCTGAGTACGGGGATACCACATGTGTGGGACTTTTTAGGAGCCTAGCCGCGTACGGGACCCCGAAAACCAAGCACCGCCTTCAGGATTTCTAAGGGCGTACATTTTTGATTTTACTCCTCACTGCCTATCACAGTTTCGGAGGCCATGGAATGCCCAGGTGGCACAAACCCCCCCCAAATGACCCCATTTTGGAAAGTAGACACCCCAAGCTATTTGCTGAGAGGCATGGTGAGTATTTTGCAGCTCTCATTTGTTTTTGAAAATAAAGAAAGACGAGAAAAAAAAAATTTTTTTTTCTTTTTTCAATTTTCAAAACTTTGTGACAAAAAGTGAGGTCTGCAAAATACTCACTATACCTCTCATCAAATAGCTTGGGGTGTCTACTTTCCAAAATGGGGTCATTTGGGGGGTTTTTTTGCCACCTGGGCATTCCATGGCCTCCGAAACTGTGAAAGGCGGTGAAGAGTGAAATCAAAAATTTACGGCCTTAGAAAGCCTGAAGGCGGTGCTTGGTTTTCGGGGTCCCGTACGCGGCTAGGCTCCCAAAAAGTCTCACACATGTGGTATCCCCGTACTCAGGAGAAGCAGCAGAATGTATTTTGGGGTGTAATTTCACATATTCCCATGGCATGTTTGAGCAATATATCATTTAGTGACAACTTTGCGCAAAAAAAAATAAAAAAAATAAAAAATTGTCTCTTTCCCGCAACTTGTGTCACAATATAAATTATTCCATGGACTCAACATGACTCTCAGCAAATAGCTTGGGGTGTCTACTTTCCAAAATGGGGTCATTTGGGGGGGGTTTGAACTGTCCTGGCATTTTATGCACAACATCTAGAAGCTTATGTCACACATCACCCACTCTTCTAACCACTTGAAGACAAAGCCCTTTCTGACACTTATTGTTTACATAAAAAAATAATTTTTTTTTGCAAGAAAATTACTTTGAACCCCCAAACATTATATATTTTTTTTAAAGCAAATGCCCTACAGATTAAAATGGTGGGTGTTTCATTTTTTTTTTTCACACAGTATTTGCGCAGCGATTTTTCAAACGCATTTTTTGGGGAAAAAACACACTTTTTTACATTTTAATGCACTAAAACACACTATATTGCCCAAATGTTTGATGAAATAAAAAAGATGATCTTAGGCCGAGTACATAGATACCAAACATGACATGCTTTAAAATTGCGCACAAACGTGCAGTGGCGACAAACTAAATACATTTTTAAAAGCCTTTAAAAGCCTTTACAGGTTACCACTTTAGATTTACAGAGGAGGTCTACTGGAAAAATTACTGCCCTCGATCTGACCTTCGCGGCGATACCTCACATGCATGGTGCAATTGCTGTTTACATTTGACGCCAGACCAACGCTTGCGTTCACCTTAGCGCGAGAGCAGGGGGGACAGGGGTGCTTTTTTTTTTTTTTTTTTTTTTTTTCTTTATTATTATTATTTTTTTATCTTATTTTTAAACTGTTCCTTTCATTTTTTTTTTTTTTAAATCATTTTTATTGTTATCTCAGGGAATGTAAATATCCCCTATGATAGCAATAGGTAGTGACAGGTACTCTTTTTTGCAAAAATTGGGGTCTATTAGACCCTAGATTTCTCCTCTGCCCTCAAAGCATCTGATCACACCAAGATCGGTGTGATAAAATGCTTTCCCAATTTCCCAATGGCGCTGTTTACATCCGGCGAAATCTACGTCATAAAATGCTCGTAGCTTCCGGTTTCTTAGGTCATAGAGATGTTTGGAGCCACTCTGGTCTCTGATCAGCTCTATGGTCAGCTGGCTGAATCACCGGCTGCATTTTCAGGTTCCCTGTTGAGACAGGAGAGCCAGAGAAAAACACGGAAGATGTTGGGGGGGGGGGGGCATTCCCTCCCACTGCTTGTAAAAGCAGTCTAGAGGCTAATTAGCCACTAGGATTGCTTTTACATGAAAGCCGACCGCTGGCTGAAAAGAATGATACCAAGATGATACCTAAACCTGCAGGCATCATTCTGGTATAACCACTCAAAGTCGTGAATGGCATACCTGAAGACAAAAAAATGGTTAACAATAAAGCACAGTAAACGGTAAGGTATAAAAAATTGCATACCTGAAAAGCAAACATGATAAAACATAATAACAATAAAACATTGCAAAATAGAATACAGTAAAAAAGAGCAGAACAATAGAGAGAGAATAGAGAGAGAGAGAACAATAAAACGACAACTATTTTTATTTTATATTTTTGTTTGTGTTTTTTTTTTTTTTACACTTTTTTTTGTAACTAACTATAATAACTGTAACCGGTTCCAGGTTCGGGTCTCTCAAAATGCGATGGCATCTCGGGAGACCCTGTGAAAGTGTGCCTAGTCTGTGCAATGCTGTACCCTACGCTAATACTCAACTAGTGCATGGTAGCGTTCAAAACATTCACCAATGCAAAGACCAGGATTGTCAGGACAGGAGGGACAATAATAGCGGGTGTCACGCCTATATCCGCGCTTGCTGCAGACACGACATCTTTTTTGGGGGGGTTCGCTGGGTAGGGGTACTCGGGAGGACATAAAGAAAATGCCTCTCATGCAGCCGACTGCATTTGGTTGGGGATGTGAATGGGGGAAGTACGGGCGCTGCAGAAGCGGTGGGTTCCCAATTAGGATTGGCGAATGCAGCAGGAAGGGCACTATGGGCATGACGGGCCTGTGTTTGTCTTTTTGGTGGCAGCGGGACACTACTTGTGCTTGCCACCTCACCAGCTTGAACTGCACTTATGGGACTCGCCACGTCACCAAGTGTTACTGCAGTGCTGGTTTGACTACGACCGGGGTGTACTAGGCCTCTGGTGCTTGCCAGTTCACCAAGACGCTACAAAAAAAACTGTTAGCGATCGCAGGGATCAGGCCTGACTCTGCGAACGCTGCAGTTATGCGTTTAGAGTTTTGTAAGTGACAGTGATCGATCGATACTGCACTTGGGTGGGCTGGGCCGGGCCGGGCGGAGGGGCAAAACGCAGGTGCTAGCAGGTATCTGGGCTGATCCCGCTAACACTGCGTTTTTGGGAACCCTAAACTGCTGGGGACGCTAGTATAGATCTGATCGGATCAGATATTGATCTGTTCAGATACTATACCACTAAGGGAGGTGTACGCTGCGTGCGTGGGTGTTAGCGGTACTGGCGCTAACCTGACGCTGCCTGGGGCTGGTGCTTGCCAGTTCACCAAAATGCTACCAAAAAAACTGTTAGCGATCGCAGGGATCAGGCCTGACTCTGCGAACGCTGCAGTTATGCGTTTAGTGTTTTGTAAGTGACAGTGATCGATCGATACTGCACTTGGGTGGGCTGGGCTGGGCCGGGCGGAGGGGCAAAACGCAGGTGCTAGCAGGTATCTGGGCTGATCCCGCTAACACTGCGTTTTTGGGAACCCTAAACTGCTGGGGACGCTAGTATAGATCTGATCGGATCAGATATTGATCCGATCAGATACTATACCACTAAGGGAGGTGTATGGTGCGTGTACGGTGCGTGCGTGGGTGTTCGCGGTACTGGCGCTAATCTGACGCTGCCTGGGGCAACGCATATCACCGCCGGGCGATCAGGGGGCTAAACCTTTATTCGGTAATAAACGGCGGGTGCCCTGACACTATAAAAAATAAACTAACTAACCAGCGTCACCCGTAACAGTTATACGGTGATCAGTGGTGAAAGGGTTAACTAGGGGGCAATCAAGGGGTTAAAACATTTATTAGATAGTATATGGGGGTCCCTGTCGCTATAAAACACTGACGGCGAACCTAAATATTTACGTTCCTACCTAGCGTCACCAGTGACACTAATACAGCGATCAGAAAAATGATCGCTTAGCGACACTGGCGACAGGGGGTGATCAAGGGGTTAAAACTTTATTAGGGGGGGTACTGGCGCTAATCTGACGCTGCCTGGGGCGACGCATATCACCGCCGGGCGATCAGGGGGCTAAACCTTTATTCGGTAATAAACGGCGGGTGCCCTGACACTATAAAAAATAAACTAACTAACCAGCGTCAACCGTAACGGTTATACGGTGATCAGTGGTGAAAGGGTTAACTAGGGGGCAATCAAGGGGTTAAAACATTTATTAGATAGTATATGGGGGTCCCTGTCGCTATAAAACACTGACGGCGAACCTAAATATTTACGTCCCTAACTACCGTCACCAGCGACACTAATACAGCGATCAGAAAAATGATCGCTTAGCGACACTGGTGAGGGGGGGTGATCAAGGGGTTAAAACTTTATTAGGGGGGGTAAGGGGGGTACCCTAGACCTACAGGGGGGTTACAGTAACTGTCCTAACACTGCTAACTGTCACAAACTGACACTATGCAGTAATCAGGAAAAAAAAAAAAAAAAAAAAAAAAACCTGCTTGGTGTCAGTTTGTGACAGGGGGGGGGGGTGATTGGGGGGGGATCGGGGGGCGATCGGGGGGGGATCGGGGGTGTAATGTATGCCTGGCATGTTCTACTGTGTGTGTTTGTGTTGTGCACTTACTTACATGTCATCTCTCCTCGGCGCTGGAACGGAAACTGACAGCCGAGGAGAGATGACATCACATCCTCTGCCTCTGTGTACTATACAGAGGCAGGGGATGTTTGTCAGTGGCTGGGAGCGATCGCGAGGGGGGGGCCACGATCGGATGGTCTCCCCCTCGTCTGTAATCGCTCCCAACCAAATGCCGACCGCAGCTGGCACAGGGGGGGGGTCCGATCGGACCCCCCACCCGCG